>JAVGWX010000011.1:46172522-46808356 GCA_036924085.1 Ariolimax columbianus | reverse complement strand
GTGTTTGTAGACTACAAAAAGGCCTTTGATAGCATGGAAATAAATGCAGCTGTAAATGTCTTGAGGAGCTAAGATATCGTGGAACAATAATACTAGCTTATGGAGTGGAAAAAAAACAAAGGCTGTTCAACTGAGATCACTTTTTTACACAAGACATACCTATACACTGCAGACAAAGAGATACCATCTCCTTAAAACTGTTCACAGCTGCCCTTAAAGAGATTTTTAGATTAATAAACTAGCAGGATCGAAGTGTCAACATAGATGGTGAGATGCTCTCACACCTACGTATTGCGGATGACATTGTCATCTTCAGTCACAGCATTGCAGAAACAAAACAAAACCTAAACGAGCTGAATGAAGCAGGCAAGGTGATTGAACATAAATAGAAAGAAGGACTTAATTTCTACTGAACACTTTCTGCCATATGGGTGAACTGCGAATGGAAAATGAGTCAAAATTTTCAATATGTATGTCTACCTAGGCCATAAAATCAACAACAACCACAACATTGATAAGGAGATCTCATGTAGGAGAGGGGTGGGATGGCTCAATTTCAATAGCATTAAACCAGGTACTCCTGCAGACAACGGACGTCAAGGCAACGGCTCATAACTTCAATAGCATGGTTATCCTAGTGATAGTATATGTGTGTGAGGTTTGGAGTCTACACAAATCAGACATAAAGAAGCTCAGTATTACCAAAAGAGCTATAGTGCAAAAAGTTCTAAGTATCTCCCTAACAGACCCCATCAGAAATATTGACATCCCCAAACCAAACAGAGTTCTGGGATGTCAATGACTGTGCGTCAATATGAAAGTACAGATTGGTCAGCCATGTGGTTTGCATTATTGATGATAGATGGACGAGGAGGGTATCTTTCTAGTGGCCATACAACTACAACCACTAGCGTGGCCACCCATAGTGAGATGATCTACATCGTGCCTTTGGACCATCAAACTACTCCAGTGAAGGACAGACATGAATTCAAGGACCTTTTTGCTACCTGGCATCAGGGTTCAAGTTTAAGTATTCAAGTTTAATTTTCAGGTTTAAGTATTCAAATTTAAGTATTCAAGTGTAAGTATTCAAGTAAGGGATATCAAACCTCATGTTCACACTCCTTAGTTGCCTCCTATGACATGTGTTTCATATTACTGTGTTACTATCTTTGCTCCCATTTTGAGCCATGTTACCATTTAATACATGTGCTGAAGAGTAATTATTGTCATGATTTTGTGTATGTGCATATAAATCAACTTGTACAAGATGAAAACATGTACACTAGACCAATATTACTGGACATGAAAAAGCCCATGCTCGTAAAAATGTTTTATTTTGTGCTGTGAAAGAAAACCAAAAAAACCATAGGTTGTAGGATCTAATAGACATAAACTTCAAGGCCCTAATTAACAACTTACCTGTGTGGATCCCATTCAGAAAAGAATAGGGCCACTGCAACCTTTCAAGCATGCTGTAAAAGGCGACTGAAGAGAACTGTAAATGGAGCTAGTAACTTCTTCATGTAAAACATATAATAATATTATTTTCCCATCACTTCATTTGTTGAAGCATAGGTCCAATTCTGCATTTGATTTCCCCCTCACTAACTTTTAGGAAAGTCTGATTACAGTCATTTGCGGCGTGGCTTCATAGCAATAGTTATTACATGATGAAGTGGCCAGCTCCAAGCACAATTCTCTTTAGTCATATCTTACAACATTCAAGGAAAGAAATTGTTTGCTCTCGGGTGATGGAAAACATATTGCTTCAGAAATAACTACTGCAAGAGCACACAAAGTGTTCTGGCACAGACTTTCTAAAGTAGCCATCTGCAGTTGTAGCTTATGTTTCATTTGACTTGAAATTTTGACAAATAAAAAGATGAAGAATCAGTATAAAACAAACAAAAATAGCTTTACCATAAAAAATTAAATAAATTTATCTATTTATTCATCTTGCTAAAAACTGGATCAGTGAGGTCTAGCGGTGTAAAATTCTCACAACTCATTCTGTCTGGAATTTCTATGTCAATACAACTATTTTCAGCATGCTGCTTCATTCTCTTTCCAAGTTATTTAACATTGAAACCCTCAAGCGGGGAGCTGCAGTGATGTGAAAATTGCTCAGCTCATTTTGTCTGAAATTTCTAGCTGCATTATTTTTTGCTCACTGTGTCGTTTCCTTCCTGAGTCTGTGATGTTAGAATAGGCAATCTATTCTATATCATCTCAGCAGCCGGGACAAGGCATGACAATAATGCTATCTCAAGAAAAAACTTGAATAAAAGTTCTCTAACATTGTGTTTTCACACCGTGCAGTCTGGGGCTAGTCAACTTTTGCGATGAATGCTTCAATTATTGTTCATGCTAGTGTAGAACAAGGTTTTGTACTGCATGTCTGTTTATGTTTTAAACACCACAGAAAATAGATGTTTACCAAAATGATTTGTTTTGTCGTTTTGCTTTCAAATGTTATTTTAATAGGTTTTTTTCAGGGAATAGGAAATAATGTATGAAAGAAATAAATCAGAATCTAAAATCTTGTCCAAAGCCAGTTAGTAAAGCAAGTAGAAATATAAGCTATTAACAGTTGATTTGACTTTCGAAAACATGTAACATCTGTGTGATACTCAATGTTTGCTACAAGTATGAAATTGATTATCTGGAAGAACATTTTCGATTGATTTAATTGATTGTTTTATGAGCCCTCATTGTTGAACAATGTTAACCAAACAAACATGATTGAATAACTTGTAAATATAAATATGTAGTAATAACAAAACTATTTAGTCCAAAAATTCTTACAAAACAATTTTCCTACACTGAATGAAATGGGAAAAAAAGATAAAACCTTTACAAGTTGGCATCTACGTACATGTGTTGTATAATTGTTGTATTTTTCAGTGTTTTATTGTGCAAAAAGAAACTTTAAATGTCTTCTCAGTGTGTTATTTACAATATTGGAGTATATAATCTACTTTGCTACCATCACCACATTATCTTTTAGTTCTCGAGAAACACAGAACAGCAACTTTTACTCTACACTAATTTCTATTTTGGAACATCCTTGCAGACATTTCTGGTTATATTTTTAAGTACGCTTTCTGTCTTTAATCTTCTGTTGTATTAGAGTTGACATTCTTTTTCATAAGTGAGACAAATTATGTGATGGTGACATCCATTGGTGATAATCTGCATTTGTGACATATTCTTTGTAACGAGTTGGGTTTCTAAACCATAGAAATTACAAATTTTCCATTTAAACAGGATAATATTTTATTCCTAGAAAGAAGGTAAGGTATCCCAAATTAGCTAAAGAGATGTCTGATTTGGCACCTTTTCTAATATTCAGTAATTTTACTGTTTAAGTTAGTGGATTTTAATTTACAATAAATGTTTCCTTGTGTTGTTCTATGTTGATTTTAGTAATTCCTCTTTATAGTTTTACAAAATATTCCATCAATCTGTCTTATTGCGTGTCATGATTACTAATGATCTATTATTTTTTCTTCAACTGATGAATTATGATTTTGCACTTACCATGGTTACAGAAATCTTGGAGCAACTTTGAACCAACATCCACAGTACTGCGTTTGCTATCTTTAGAAGAAGAAATGCAAAATGAAATGACTGGTTCAAAGCAAAGTAAATGAAATAACACCCGTCATCGAGGCAAAGCATGCAGCATAAATTACCACAGTTAGCAATAATATAATCTAACCATTCCCAAGCTTGTACAGTAGAAACTTTATCTGGTCTGGCTGAAGAGAATTTGGTTTGATTCGTGGCTGGCAAAACTTTCTTCTGGAATATGTCTTCTTCTTCTTCCTCATTTGTTTTCTTCTTCTTCCTCATTCGTCTTCAGACCTCAACTTCAATGACTCTAATGAAGGCAGCAGTCGACTCAAGGCCCTGCACACTTCCGTACAGCTTCTTGCTGAAGGACACTGGCTGTTGCCTAATGCTACTTCTTTTGTCAGTATACAGTGGACAGGACTGCAAAATATGTTCTGCCTTCATGTTGGCTGTGCTGCAGGCACAAAGGTCTGTAGTGCCAATCTTGAACTTGTTGTACAGATGACATCTAAGTCTGTTGTGACCTGTGCGTAGCCAGAGAATTATCACCTGGTTTCGCCTGGAGAGTTGATGATAGGCATCGTTTTCTATGTGGCCAGGGTGGTCTTTTTTCCATTTTGCTCTGTACATTGCGGCGATGAATGCCTTAGTCTCATTGTATGTGATTTCTGTATCACTCTGCTGCAGCATTCCTCCCTCTCTGGCGAGTCTGTCTGCCGCCTTGTTGCCTGGAATGTCACAGTGGGCTGGTATCCACTGCACCATGCTTTTTTTGAAGCACTGAGACAGGCATTCGAGCGAGTGTGCCAGAGCACCAAGCTCATTTTTGTGCTGGTTCTTGAGCGCTATTAACACTGCGAGGACGTCTGTGAAAATGACCACTTGCTATTTTGCCTGCTCCTTATGGTCTATAAGGGTTTCAGCTGCTTGTCTCAGGAAACTGAAGTTGCTGCAGCATCTCCCAGTGGCAAATGTTGCTGAGTATACTTTGTTTTTTAGTTTTATAGTGATACCTCCTTCCCCGTTTCCAATGGCATCTTTGTCCAGGCTGTTGGTGGAAATTTTTGCATATATATTGCATATAAGATCAGGGAAGGATATTCCTTTCCAGAGGCAGCAGATGGAGTATGCTGGTATAGGTTTTATTTTTTCGTTTAAAAGTGCAGCATTGTTTTTAATCTTTTCTTTTGCCTTGGACTGTAAAACTTTTCCTTTATAGCCTGCCACGTCCCAGCCCATTTAGTCTGTGGTGCATCGGGTGGTCCATCATTCTTTTGAATTTTCCCACTTGCTGTAGAATTCTGCAGTCATGGCAGTCTTCCATTGTTTGTTTTGAAATTCTTCTTAAAATGAAAAATTTGTCAGGAACCAAAATAAGAATTTTAGGAGAATGTAATGGTAAAATATGTAAATTTGTGTACACAATTGCAAATGTCTACTTGTCAGCACACCAGTTGTCTAAAAAAAATCCTGAAGCCAATAAATTGGCTTCTTGTGTTGAGTCAGTTAACTCAATTTCATTAACTGCATTATATGAATTTATTAGCATATATCTTCGTTCTGACTGCTTTGTGTCTGTAAATATAGTGCTTATTTCACGAATTGTAAATGTATTAAATCTATTAAATGTATATTATGAAATGAATTGTTGTACTTTGTTTTAATTTCATACAATCAAAATTGTTTTCTTTATTAATAAACTTTAGTTGCCTATCATATCAACAATGTTTAATATCTTACTTACATATAATGACACTAACAGTAATATAAATGATTAAAAAGTTAATATTCATCATTCTAAGATATATGTTTTGATGTTATAATTAAAAATTGCATGCACACTAGCTTCTATGTTGTTCCTTATGACACCTCTATGACTAGCAAGTCTGCTAGAGTAAGGATGTTGATAAGCAAGATAGAGTTAATGTGGTTGTTTACACCAGCATACTTGTCTCTACTGTCTGCCAAATCTGGACCAACACAGTCCTTATGCAAATGCCATCAACTTCTCTTATGTTTAAATTTGGAAGGACATTACAGCAGATCATCAATACGTTTAGCATCAAAGATGGTGCCATAACTGGCTGTGGGTCTACATTGCTCTTCTGTTTTAGTTCATTATAGATGCCGCCAGACCATGGATTTGCCGAGAATTCACACTAGTCGATGACTTACACTTGTGTTCTTGGAAAAGTATTGTTGTTTTCCATTTGAACTGGTTCATTCGTTTGTTTTGTATGTTTTCTTCCGTTCGATTATTCTGGAATGGACATCGGCTATATGAATAGCACTACGCTTAAACATGTGTCATATTTCACAGTCTAGTTCACAATGCTGAACTTCACGAGATTGGCGCCCTTTGCCCTACCTGAAGGCAGTGTCAGCTTTTTTGTATGAAATTTAGACACAATGATAATGAACTGCCACCTGGAGAGAGATGGGCTCCATCAGGTGTGTAGCGACCCAAGACAAACCGGTGTTGTATGGCGGGAGCTGGTACTACAAACTGCAATAACAATCCCTCAACGAGCTTCTAGGTTATGTGACTGATGATGATTAGATACTACTAACACAAGAGGAAAAGACATTGCTCAGACATCTCATAGCAGAAGGCTGACAGCGGCACACCTCTTCATTTCAACAATTTTGAATCATCGATCAAATAAATGTGTTTCAGCCTTTACTAAATTGTTTTTCTCCTTTTCTCATCCTATATACTTTTCTTAATTGTTCTCATTTCCAAAAGTTTAACCTGTTTAATATTAATTTAATAAAATGTTGAAACTGGTTTTATTGTCGGAAGTGTTATTTTATTTCACCAATAGTATTTATAATATATCACTAAAAGACTATTTATTATATTATTAGCTAGTACAAACACTATTGCTAATGAAACAATTTTTCTGAGTTTTGCTAGTCTAAGTACACTTCATATATTTTATTATTAAAAAACTTTTTCAACATGAACAGATGAAAGATGTTGAGAAATGTATTGGTTTTCACAATCTTTATATTACAGAATGGCATGAAATATTGTGCAGTGATGAAGGTTGACATGTGGCATGGACTGAAGACTATTAACTTTTATTCTCCTCTTAAGGTGAGAAATTCCTTCTATTTTCAGTGGATTTAAATATATATGCACTGTCTCACTACATCAAGGTTCGGGTCTATCAGACCTGCGTTCTTGGCACTCTAATGTATGGAAGCGAGACTTGGAGCACTTACACTAAGCAGGAACGGTGGCTCAACACCTTTCACATGAGGTTCTGCCGCGTATGTTGGGGATTGGTTGGCAAGAGAGCCACATAATATGGTCTTACAGTGAGCAAACACTCACAGCATGTGCTCGCTGTTAAGCCAGCAACGTCTTCGATGGTTGGGGCATGGAAGATGAAAGACTGCCAAAGGATATCCTCTATGGACAGCTGAAGTTAGAAGGATCGGCCATATCACACTGCGATTCAAGAATGTATGCAAGTTGGACATGAAGTCATGCGACATCCCATCCCAGGGCTGGGAAAAAGCTCACAGGGTGCCATGCGAATGATCTACAGAGACTGAGATGCCTATGATTATATATATATATATGTCAACTGGTCGACATTCTTCAGCTGTTAGAAACCGAATCACCGCTAGCTGATCAACTCTGGGCGGATTCCGTATCACAGCGGCCATGTTTTCCACATTGTGCGGATGAAACTATGAGTCAGAGGATAATGAAATTAAACTTGATGGTTGGTATGTGCAGTTTACATCAGAAGTGACGTCATTATGCGCATTGTATGTATGTTCACTTGGTGCAGCTAGGTCCGGTTTCATTTGAACACGCCTCGTAGATATACTAATCTGGTGATTAAAAAGAGATAGTAAAGGTGGTTAGGGTACATCTTCAGACAGAAACATACAGATATAGCCAGATTTTCAAATCTGGCTATTGGATAGAAATATTGGAGACAATTAGGGTACACCTTCAGAAAGAAAACAATATTGCAAGGTATGCATTGGGTTGAAACCTACCAAAAAAGAAAATAAAGATGAGGACAATGTAAACATATTGAGAAAGGAGGAATCAAATTCATAATGCTCAAGATGTGAGGATAGCGACTGTATTATGCCACTTGACATCCTGTTCAGAACACACAAAAGAGTAAACTTAGTCATTGTGGACATTCAACAACATATATATATAGATAGATCTAGCATGGAGGTATTGCATCGAGCCAAGCTGCAATCCATCATGGGGAAACTCAGTAGTAGAAGACAGAGGTGACTGGGGTATGTGAGAAGAATGAAACACAACTGCTTACCCAAATAGCTTTTCTGTGAACTTTCAGAGGGAAAGAGACCTGTATGTAAACCAATGTTAAGATACAATACAAAGATGTATTCCTCAATGAAATACATTTCCATAGACTTTCAAAAGGGGGTGGAGATTGGCTGAAGATAAAGTTGTATGGGAAACATCATTAAATTGTGGTGTAGAGACTTTTAAGATAGTCATGAAAAGAGCTGCCAAATGAGACTTTACTTTACCAACTTAAAACCATCTGTAAAGACGACGAACTATAGCTATATATATATAATATATATATATATATATATATATATATATATATATATATATATATATATTATATAATATATATATATATATATATCATTTTTTTTAATGGTTACATTTTTAAATAAGACTATTAACTATTCTCATTAAAATAAAATTTTTGATGCCCATTTTTAGCTGGAAAATCGCTTGACATTGGCTATAGATGTATTCTGCCAAACTGAGGATCTAAAGAAATTTAAAGCAACTCAAGGTCTAGCAAGTCTAGACAAGTTTTCAAAACTGGCAACTGTAGAGCCACAAGAGACCTACCACCTCCCACTGTTTGTTGCATACCACTGCCCTCTCTATATCAAGCCTTCAGATATCAGGCAAGTTTTTACTAATGTTATTGCATTTTTTTAAGTCGTCTTTTTTTGTCTTGCTTTTTATTAACAAGCTCCTTCAAATTTGTTTCTTTGTTTTCATTAAGAAATAATTTTTTTTAAATTATGCATTTTTTAATTCACTGTTTGAACTGAGGGCAGTCGTGTTTATACTTCGTACATTACATACAAGATAACATTCACAAAACTGAAGAAGAGCTCAAATTGTTTTAACCTGAAAAATAAAGAGAGAAAAAGCAAAGATAAAGAGAGTAAGCACTTTATAAGAGTATGGGCAAGATCACTTGTGTTGTTAGCAGCAACAGCAATGTTTGAGAGATGCACAAGAATATAATAAAATAAACGTACATATTTTATGGCTTTCATTGCATTGCTAAAGATAGAGATTGGAAATGGTTAATTTGTATAGAGGTATAAGAATTATCATTTAATATATAATATATATAAGCCTTACTGTATTGATCAGAAACAAAATAGCAGATGTATTTTAATGTTGGATATGAGATGTTAGATATTTCACTATGCTTCTTAGTGGAGGGATCATCATTTCTCTTACATTGCTTATCTTAACATAATCAGATAGCAAAGAGTGAAGAGGGACTTGTTATCAGATGAAATATGCTGATCAAGAACCCATCTCATGTCCCCTCATTCATGCTGCTTTAAACATGATGTGTCACAGCAGTTTGGCCAATGAGGTTGAAATCAACATTGTAATCCTATAATGGTGAACCCACTGAGGATTATTACGCTGCACTACAGCCAGGAGAATAGTGGTACACCATCTCAAGTACACCTAAATGTGAGAAGAGCCACTGTAACTGGTCACCACAGAAACATCAAGAGTTAACTCAGCTCAAGTAGCTTTCAATAAAAACAACAACCAGACACCCATTTACAATTGGGTAGACTGGAGAATGATGCAACTGGGATACACACTTAGCAAATTTATACTTTAATAGACAATTGCTGAAATTGCTTTACCACTTGGATACTCCAAAACATAAACACAAAAGTGGATGCCTTTACTTATTTAGGCAGCACAGTTGACACATCATGATGTAGATGTAAAGACCAGAATTGTGAAGATAAGAGTGACATTTCCTGCACCTAACAACAAATGGAGATCCAGAGAAATCAAGATTCATACCAAAGTTAGAATATTCAATGCCAGTGTCAAGTCGATGCTTTTATATTGAGGGGAAACATGAAGAATGACTAAGGCGATACAACAAAGACTATAGTTCTTCGTTAACAGATGCCTAATAAAAATAATTGACATAAAGTGGTAGGACATTGTGAGGAATGAAGACCTGTGTGAAAGGAGCTAACAATAGCCACTGTAACAACAAATTAATAGAAGAAAATGGGACATGATTAGACCATCCAACATAGATAACCAGAATGTCACATGGAATCTGCAGAGAAAGAGATAGAGAGGTTGACCTAAAAAATCACGGATAAGAGAATGTGAGAGGGAATTACGATTAAATGGGTATGCCTGAAGAGAGGTAAAAAGAGTAGTCCAAGACCATGAATGCTGCCGATATGTGGTCTATGACTTACACCAAGCAGAGAGACAGGCTTTGATTGATTGAAAACATAGATTTACAAAAGAATTCAGATAGCTGGACTTAAAGATGAAGATGAAAGTGTTTAAGGCTTTATGGTTGTCTTGTGTTATCTTCAATCCACTGTTCACTGAGTGAATGCAGTGGCGGACTTACTCTTCATGTTGCTGAAGAGTTAGATCCTTTTTCATAAACTTTTTATTTAAAAAAGCATTGCAGGGTTATCAAAATGAGGCATCTACTATATCTTGAGACCTTAGGCTGTAGCCTTGTCAGCAATAAGTGAATATTTCAATGAATGTGTGCCTTGTTTTTTTGTATTGTGTTTTATTTCCCAGGACTTACATTTTATATGTTGCTCTAATAATTGTAACTTGTCAGTTTTGTATTTGCAATTAAAACCAACAGTTTTTATATATAAACAAAATAATTGAGGATAATAATAATAATATACTTGATCAAGATGCTGAGCAGCGCATGAACTGCATTGGTCAGCGACCCATAGCTGACTGCTTGCGTCAGGGCCAGCGAAACAGAGCTGCCAAGACCCTGCTACACCTCCACGCGGTGATTCTGGATAATAGGCTGCAGCAGGGCAGACTGGCTAAGGAGAAGGGATCGAAGTGGGAATGCTAACCCGGTACTCAAAAAATGCTTGCTGAAGTCGGATGTGTTGGACCAAAAGGTACAAATATCGCACTCAAGCTGTAAACTACAACACAACGCATTCCGTTCTCTGGACTACATTCTGCTACTTAAGCCTTTTCAGGGTTTGGTAGCCAGAGATTGAGAACGAACGAAGCCAAGCCAAGCCACAATAATGTTCACTGTGCTATTGTTTTATTATGATTTGGATTATATTTATTGTATTTCTTATCTCTTAGTCTAAATATAAGGTTCAAATACCCCATTCTGGATTGTCTTTATAGTGATTGTTAATTCCAAAATTTCAGTCATGCTTCATATTCTGTTATTCTTTCACTGATTTAATCAGTATGACCTGTGCCACTACTTTGCATAGTTTGTGTTAACAGCAGATGTAATAACAAACACAGATCTGTGGTAAAGAACAAAATAACCACCAATACAACTAAAGAGTTAGGTGAATAATTCAAAATAGATTGGACACACCTTCAGAGAAAAAATTAGCAATATAATCAGACAGACACTGGAGTAGAAGCTACATTGTAGGAGGAAGATTAGGAATGTGAAAGAACATCTGAGGAACACTGGAAGATGAGGTGAGCTCAATTGGACTCTCAAAAAAGAGGAAACAAGAATAAAGTCAAGTAAATTACCTATGGCACTATTCACTTAGAAGAATGGAAAGTAAGTTACCTATGGCACTATTCACTTAGAAGAATGGAGTCAAGTAAGTTACCTATGGCACTATTCACTTAGAAGAATGTAATCAAGTAAGTTACCTATGGCACTATTCACTTAGAAGAATGTAATCAAGTAAGTTACCTATGGCACTATTCACTTAGAAGAATGGAGTCAAATAAGTGAGTTATCCATGGCACTATTCACTTAGAAGAATGAAGTCATTTTAGTAAGTTACCTATGGCAAAGTTTATGTAGAAGAATGAAAACCCTTGTGTGTTAGTAAAAGAAAACATTATGTTGAACACTGTTACTGATAAGATAAATATTAAAATATTGACCATTTTTGTGTTCATTTCATAATAGCTATGAACTCACCTACAATGCTCTGTGGTGGCAAGAAATGCTTCAAGGCAAAGACAGGGTCAAAAATTTTCTCTGCATGTCTTCTCATGAGGAGAAAAAGTCATTTAATTTCAAGGTATGTTCCATATAACCTGAATATGTTTGTGTATTTGTTAGAAACTAATCACCTAGTTTGTTTGATAACATATGGATATACTTAAATCCTTGCATACTGATAAAATCTGGGTAGAAACTATGTAGTAAATTTTCTACATGTCTTCTGATGAGAAATAGACATCCTAAAATGCCAAGCCCTTTTTGCCAATAATATGAAAAGTCTATTAATGGGCATGTTGATTGGTAAAATTAATCACATTGTCTGGTTTATGAAATAATATTTTCATGAAAACAGATTCAAAGAAAAGTTATGTTAGGTCTTGTGGGAATTATAAGTTTCTTGGAAAATGATCATTTTGAAATATCAACGTATGTTTTATTTCATGGGATGGTATTCTAGAATTAACTTTATGCTTGAAAACTTTACGCTTGAATATTTGACAAGTGAGAAGAAGTATTCTTAAAATTAATTTTAATAAAAAGTCTTTTTATAAAAGAATTTTTATAAAACATGGTTATACATTGACAAGAAGGTCAAATGCAAAGGCGACTCTTTACTATACTCGTATCTGAGTAAAAATAAAAAGAAGGATGAAGATGTTCATCATATAGTATTCAGGATCAAGATGCTGAGCAGTGCATGAGCTGCAGTGGTCAACGACCCATAGCTGACTGCTAGCGTCAGGGCCAGCGAAATAGAGCTGCCAAGACCCTTCTACACCTCCACGTGGTGATCCTGGATAACAGACTGCAGCAGGGCAGACTAGCTAAGAAGAAGGGATCAAAGAGGGAATGCTAACCCGGTACTAAAAAAATGCTTGCTGAAGTCGGATTTGTTGGACCGAAAGGTGCAAATATCGCAGTCAAGCTGTAAACTACAACGCAACGCATTCCGTTCTCTGGACTACATTATGCTACTTAAGCCCTTTCAGGTTTTGGTAGCCAGAGATTGAGAACGAACGAAGCCAAGCCATATAGTAGTCAGTTCTAATATTTATATTTTAGTTAGTTAGGGGAAAAATAATACAGCTTACGTTATTACCAATACAGTTCATATTTATCTTACTATATATATACTATAGTACTATATTACCTATTAAGTTATGCCATCCGTTTTTACTTTTGCAATTAATCAGGTTATTTGCAAAGAGAGTGACCAGCTGAAGCCACATCAGACTACTCCTAGAGCTGTGCCCTATTACACAATCAGCCTGTACCCGCCTGTAGTGTTGCACAACTACCTACCATATGATATCCACTTTTCTCTTCAGGTTTGTGTTAGAGTATATAAATGAATGAATTAGTTACTTGTCCTTCTCAAGTGATGATTGCAACATCGATTTTGTCTTGATGATGTAACTTGCACTGTATTTGGATTATAGTGAGGAGGAAACTGTGCTGCTCATCAACCTCACCATTGGTCTTGAACTACCTTGGATCAATGGCAAGACAAAAGATGACTAGAGGTAACTTAGTATGCAGGCACTCTGGTTCCACCTCCTTGAGACTAGGAGTCGCTTGAAAATTTTTGGGATTCGATCGCCCATCATTTTCGTCCATTGCTTTGATAGGTGAGTGCTCTACCTCTCAACATCATCACTCACCATGTCTTGGACATATTGCTAACTGGACAGGGCCCAATCTCTCCAAGGTGATGTGTTTGTTCATTTTTGGCCTTTGAATATTTTCTAGTCACACCAAAACCGGCACTGTCAGCATACAGTACGCAAATCTCATGAAGTTCAACTGTGTGCACTAGTCTGTGGAAATACGACACAGAGTAACCTAAATACTATTGCAAATAGCCAAAGACCATGCCAGGATAATTGAAGGAAAAGACACCACAAAATGAATGAACTAATTAATCAGAATGGAAAACCACAACAGGTTTTCGTTGACACAATTGTAAGTCATCAACTAGTTTGAATCCCAGTGAAATCCATGGCCTGACCACATCCATAATGGACTGAAACATAAGAACAAGACTAGGCCACGGCCGATTAGGCACCATCTTGGTGTGGCTCCTAAATTAATTTAATTTAGTTGGTTAAGAGGGGAACTAGCAGGAGTATGGAAAAACCTTGTTAGAAACAGCAGAAAGAAAGAGTTCTTATTTTTTGGGGATGTTATGAAAAGAGGAAGAATACAGCCCAATAAAAACAGGCAAAACTTCTGTCAAAAAGGATATGTATTACCATAGATATAAAAAACGTATATGGCTAAACATCATGGCATGACAAGGTCTTTGCAAGTAGCAGAATGTAGTCCGGAGAACGGAATGGGTTGTGTCAATTGTTTACATCTTGACTGTGATTTTTGCACCTTTCGGTCCGACACATTCGTCTTCGGCAGATATGTATTCTTGACTCTCTACATACAACAGAGACACAATTTCACATAAAATATTTGTTAAAACTCACTTATATAGTAGTAGAGAGGGAACAAAACTGATGCAGGAAGAATGCCTGGTCAACTATGAGGAAGCAAAGGCAGAATTAAAAGGGCATAAAATGTCATTAACGGGAAAAACACCATGCAGATGACAGATACTACAAACTCTCCAGAAAAGACCTGGTTATCAAACTTCATCTCTGAACGGCTAACAACAGAATGTGGCACAATCTGTACACCATTGTTACCACCAGCCTATGTTACCACCAGCCTATGTTACTGCCATCTGGCAGACAGGACAGCAGCAAATGTACTTCAGAACTGCCTGAGGAGAAGGTTGGGGCCCACACACATTACCCTTGAGGATAAATTGTACAGCTGTGCTGAGACCCTGAAAAAGACATCAGACTTTATTAAAACATCCAGAGTTCTAGTCTAAATAAATTATTGCAAAAGAGGAAAAAAAAATGTAGTAGAGAGTAGCATATTTACTTAAATGTGACAAAGTCGTTATTATCTTTATGGATTTGATTTAATGTTTCTAGGGTACACCAATGTCCAGTAGTCTGACCCATGGTGAAATGACACCCCTGTACACTGTAGAGACTAACAAGTCATACAAACTGCAAATCACAGTAAGTCTGCCAGGAAAATAATTTTATAGATAGAGTAGAGCAATGTAAGTTTAATTTTCTTTACTAAGTATTTTTATCAGCTGTCATATGTGATTGTCTTTTCTGTGACTAGTGCTGGTTATCTGTTCTTTATGTATATATGGCTCTTTTCGTTTTTATGGAAAATTTTATGCGGATAAAAGTCTCATTTGGCAGCTCTTTTCATGGCTGATCTTGCCATTTTCAGACATGCACACTTTACCATAGGGTGAGTGCTGGTCTTGGATATATAGTTACATTTACTTTTGTTGTTTCCTTTTCGACAGGGTTTTTAGCATTTCCTCTAAAGTCTCTACACTTCTATATAATGTTGTTTGCCATTCAACTCTATCATCAGCTATCTCCTCCTACATTTGAAAGTCTATGGAGAAGTCTTGCAGATAAATTTTTATCTTAACATAGGTCTAACTACAGGTCTCTTTCCCTCTGAAAGTTTACTGAAATGCACCTGTTTGGGTTTGCAGCTTTTTGTTCATTCTTCTCACATGTCCCAGCCACCTCAGTCTTCTGTTCTGTTGTTCAGTTTATTCCAAGCCATGATGCTCAATATTCCAGCATAAATATCTTGGCTGTTTTATGTGTTTTTTATCCAGAAATTGTGCTTTCTGCCACTTTAAGCTTTGATAGGTCTGTTCTGATAAATATGTCATAAAAACGTGGACTGGATTGTTTGAAAAGGATAATAAACTTACTTCCTTTGTGCCGAACGTGGAATGTAATTTTAGCAGGGAAGCCTTGAATGTGGGAATCTCATAGTGAAAGATGTGAATGTTGTCACACTAGAGTGGGAAAGCTGTGGATGTTGTAACTGTAAAGTGTGTGAAAGGCGTAGATATCACAATGAAGTGTGTAAAAAGGTGGCAATGTAACAATCAAAACACACTGACATGCAACAGATACTTACTGGAGTCAGTCAATTAGTGTTGACCAAAGGCAATTTAGTGTAAGCCTTTAACTTCACTAATGTTCAAACCCCACTGTAAGTATTATGAGTCTCCCCAAAGAACATCACTCAAAGAGTTAACACAGTGAACTCTGCAAGTACCTTGTGTAAACCTTCCTGCCTAACTGTTCTGCAATCTGTACACTTTTTATTTGTCTCCTTATGCTCTGCCTTATTTCATCGCTGCTGCTGGACGCAAGTCATGTGGTCTTAAACTGTCCCCTGCATGGACAATTCATATGACAGCTTTCATGACTTTACCATTAATACGCCAGAGCCCCATTTCTGGGTTCCACCCTTTCCTTCTGAAGTACCCACACCACCTTTTCTTGGACAACTCTCCATTATAGTATTGTTGGATTTAGTTACACTCTAAAAATATTCCTTTCCCCATAAATTTAACAAGAATGGTTACATGTCCAGCATTTAGAACAACCATACTAAACTATGAATAATTAGAGTCAATAATAAAAGACACTAATTTCTGTCCGTTACCTAGCCAACTTTCCTTGGCCTGATTTCAGCAATGAAAAGTGATATTTAGGAGCAAGATCGGCTTTATTCGATCGAAATGACAGATGAGTTAGAACCTTCACTGAACTCTCAGGTCAGTCATTGCCTACCTACCTGATTCAGAGTGACCTACTTTGAATCTGAATAAAGACAGTTACAATTAGCTTTCAATGGCCTCAGACTTGTCACACTTTTTCTTGTAAGTACTCATTTACTGAATAGTCAATAACACTCAAAATAAAAGAACTTGAACTCTTACTTACTTTCCGTGTCCAAGTACCACATTATACAGTATGCATCCAGTATTCAGCGACATGGATTACCTTGTCATTTACCCCCAGCATGTAGCACCTATTGTATGTTTCCTGTAGGTTGCGGCAAGTCATCAGGTGGTCTGGGTCCTGTATTACACCACAATCACATGTGTCATCATCTGTGTATCCCCATCGTTTCATATTCCTGATTCAACGTGATACACCAGTTGATGGAGTCTGTTCAGCGACTTCCATGTCGCATATGGTAGATGATGTCCGGGGTCAGGTTCCTCCTGAAGTTTCATCTCTGTGGTCAGCATTAATTCATGCCATTTCTCAATATGCCGACTTACAGGGTTTGTCTATATGGGCTGTGTTGATTTTAGGAAACTATATATGGATTTGAGTCTTGTGCTCTGTACCTGATGTCCAAACATTGGGTGCCTTGGGTCGTGCTTCTGTTTTTCTCATTTCAATTTCTGCTGTGACACTTCTTCTAATTTTTGGTGGTGATATGCCTATTATGGTGTATATTTTGTCAATGGTGGTGGGTTTTAGGCACACTGATACTATCCGGCACGCCTCATTTATTGCTGCATCAACTAGTTTTGCATGGTAAGAGTTTTTCCAGACTGGTGCAGCGTATTTGGCTATGAAAAAACACAAGGCAAGTGCAGATGTCTGAAGGAATGATGGTTGTGCCCCCATGTTGTGCCAGTCAGTTTTTGGATGATATTATTTCTTGTGTGTCTCTTACGCTTTGTTTCCTGGTAGTGCATCATGTAGGACAGTATGCGGTCTAACTTCACACCTAGATATTTGGGAGCAGTGCAGTGTTCAGCTCCTGCCCTTGTCACCTAATCTGTGGTTTTCTTTTTGCCTCTCTGTTTCTGAGGTGGTAGCCACATACCTGGGTTTATACTGGGATTTGGTTTAAGATGATTCTTGAACTTTGAAACTTAGACAATAGACAACAGACATTATGACATTTTCTTGTGATATCACAAACTGAAACTGCTCTCAGTAAATGTGAATTTATGAATGTAATAGCTTTTATCAAATACAAACTGTTGAACATCCTTGGTATGACCATGGACAGGGGACCATGTCATGAGCCAGTAGAAACTCTACCTGACAACTCATTAGTATTCCTTGCCAACCCCAAATAAATTAGTGGGTTTAGGTTAAAATAAGCAAGAATAAATGATTAGTTGCAGAGAATTGTAAAAACTTTTTGAATGCCAATTTTGCATGGATTATTCTCTTTTTTTGTAAATTAAAAGGTAAATCTCCCAAGTGATATTATTCAGTTATGTAAGATTTACATATATCTATTATCTTAAAATAATACATGCAAGCATCCTTAGTCTTTCACATTCTTTATTTTATATGTATGTTGAAACTTTTATTTTTATTCTCTTTCATTATCGAATCAAACAATTCCCTGTACTTTCTTTTTAACCTTCAATGCTAAAAATTGAATGTCCCACTTGTTCATAATGTCTACTAATTGATATTCCTGATATATTATTTGTGAATTGTAAATCAATATGTTTTTGTGCTGCAGAGAGTACATGTCATATTATAGTGTGCATCTTTGCATAAATTCCTGCCTAATATACCATTTTCTATGATTGTTAGTTGGGTCAGTCAGTACCTGTTTTTTTTTTTAAATTATCTTTTAAATAACTACATCCTGTAAATATTATTTAATCTTTATATTTAATTTGAAGTATGTTAGATGAGATATTAACATAAAGTAATAATTTGTTTGTTTATAATTTCATATGTAGTAAAAGGAAAGGATGTAGTAATAGCATCATACCTGGCAGCAGTCTGGTATTGCTGGAGTTGTACACTTTTGTTAGTAGACATTGCACTTTGAGAGAAACATAATCCATTATTGTTTTCTTTAGTTACCTGACTACATGGGTTCAGATTGGCTAGGTACTGTTGAGATATCCCCAGACATGGAAGAGTTTAGAGCCATCTGTATGGAAACAGAGGTTGACTCAGAAAATCTCAACAGACATCTTAGTCTCAGCATCCATGCAGACCAATCAAATTCTCTGGACCTACAAATTTATGCACCTTACTGGATTGTAAACAAGACTGATCTCCCTCTGCAGTTGAGGGTAAGCTTTCTTTACCTACTTATTGGGTTATCAAACCTTTTAAGGTTCTTTACCTCAGAAACATTTTTTCATATTTATAAGTATTTTGGCATTAGTTTACCAAATTTTCAAACTCATTTAATTCTAACAGTGAAATACTTATTAATTCTTTTTGATTTTGTTTGGCATGTATTAGCTTAAGAGCTTATAAACATACTTGTCACAGCAATAATCATCCTTTAATTTGTTGGTCTATGTTGTTGTTTCGAATGCCCACAACGGTCACAATAAATGAGGAGAAAACCACATGCACAATATTCTCGCTTTCAATCAAACCACAAAACACCAAATTAAGCCTAAATGGCAAATTCCTGCAGCCAAACGACAACCCAAACTATCTGGGAGTCACATTTGATCGGCGCATGACATGGAAAAGTCAGATCGAGAGAAACCGAATGAGAGCCAGAGAAAGAATGGCAATCATGAGGAAACTTGCTGGCACAAGCTGGGGAGCAGACGAAAGCATACCAAAGAAACTGTACACTGGAAGAGTGAGACCAGTTCTCGAGTATGGCATTGCGGCATGGACAACAGCAGCAAAGGCGAACTTCGATAAAGTTAGCAAACTTCAAAACCAAGCCATGAGAGTTATAACAGGAGGCATGAAGTCAACGCCAATTGTAGAACTTGAAAAGATTACAAAACTGCAATCCATGACCGATAGAAGAGACTGCAGAGCCCAGCTGCAGTCAGAGAAACTCCGAAGACTGACTGACCATCCAATGCACCAGAGACTAAACAATTTGGGAAATGGGAAACTAAAGCGGAGAAACTTTGCAGAAATAGCCAAAGCAAAGATGCACGAAGATCCCATAAACGCACTAACAACACCAAAGCCCATCACTACTGTACGAAAACCTACCTGGAGGCAGGATATATTTCCAGAGGTGGTAGAAAATATACCAGGTATTGGAAACAAAAACTGCCAGACTGAAAAAGAAAGGAGAGATACTACCCTAAGCTTTATATCGAAAAACTACCCAAGCATGGACTGGACCCATGCATACACCGACGGTTCTGTAACAAACACTACACAGAATGGAGGGGCAGGAGCATTCCTGAACCTACCAAATGGCAGAAAAATAACACTGTCATTCGCTACTGGTAAGTACACAAGCAATTTCAGAGCGGAGGCAGAGGCACTGAGGGCGGCAGTGGAAGAAATGGTGATACATAAAGAAAATGAAAGCCATACAGTCCTGCTTACAGATGCTCTGGCCGTAGTCACAGCGCTAAAAAGCCAGAAAAACACTGAGCTTAATGACTTAAGAGCAGTACTCTGTCAACTATGCCAGCAGTCCGCACCAAAAAGGGTAGTGGTACAGTGGGTCCCATTACACTGCAACATCCAAGGCAACGAGGAGGCAGACAGACTGGCAAAAGAAGGTGCAAGACTACCACAAACAGATACTAGTATGACGTACGAAGAGTCAAAACGGCTTATCAAAGCCAGATACATGACCAAATGGGAAACTGAACATACCGGCTACACCAAAAACGATGCCTATTACCAGTTGAACAGAAGAGAGTAGGTCGTTATCTTCAGACTTTGCACTGGCCACAATAAACTGAGGTACCACCTATTCAACAAATTGAAGATAGGTGGTACTGACGAATGCCCGTGTGGTACCGGGAAAATGACCGCTGAGCATCTGCTGCAGAACTGCCCGACATACGAGGATCAGAGAGAGCAGATGTGGCCATGTCGAGTGGCAACACAAGCAAGCTATATGGCAGTGTTGACAGCCTCAGGATGACCGCCGCTTTTTCGAAAAAATAATGGTTACTGTCTGACTGCGTACGAAGAAGAAGAAGAATGCCCACAACAAGTAAGTTTACTATTTTGCGCCCTGAAAATGACGTTAAGTGATGGATTGAAGTAGCTTTCCTCACATTCTGAGCATGTTGATGAAGGTAGACCAGGGTTCTAAGGCAGTTGTGCTATGCTTGGCTTCATCTGCATGTTGCTCTTTACTATGGGGATCACGTTGATCCTTCACCTTGTTAGCCAGGGTGTCTTGAAAAAAAGCCCGTTTCCAGGGAGGAATCCGAGGTGAGGGTCTTTGCAAGTATATTTTGCCTGATCCTGACTAACATGTGTGATCAGTATATTTTGTCTTCCTCACCTTGTTGGTCTATAGATATGATTTTGTTATGTTTAGAGACATAAATTAATAATGAACTTGTTGGAGTTATTGTTTTTGTTGTGTGTGTGTTAGTTTCTGAGATACAAGATGAAAATGATAGTATTGAAAAACAGCACAAACATATGGATTTACCTGTTTTGGGTGTTCCTGATGTGAAGGATAATTTTGTCAAAGTCCAACAGAAGAAGGATAAATAATGTTTACAAGATCGGCATATCTGTTAGTTTCCACTGAAAGCTTATTTATTGCATCTACATGAACAAACTAAATAGATCTATCTAAGAAATATTTGTTGCAAAAACCTAACTTCCCCATTCTCAATAATGGATGAATCTTCAAATCAAAGTGAAAAACAATACCTAAAATAAATTTTCACAATCTCCATTGCTTTTAACCTGACTAGACGGAAGTGGAACTCTCTACAATCGAAAGAGCAGTATTTTCAGCAGATTTCAACAGTAGCTGGCTATTGGCTATGAATAAAATGCTTTGAAAAAACATCAGCAGTGAAAGGTAAGTTCAGTCGGATAAAAGCGACTGACAATGCCCTGGGCAAATTTTTTTGAAAATGGTTAGGTAAAAGTTAATTATTTGACTGAATGCAACTACAAATAGAGAGTAAACATGTCACATAAAAGTTTTGTTCAATACATCTTTCAACATTTCCTATAATAATTTTGTTTTATTTGTCATTGATCTTTGTGACAAAACATGTTTGTCTTCCTTTGTGTTTGTATGACAGGTGACATGTTGGGTGGAGATGTTGAATATGCTATGGACATTACATGTGATGTGATGTATTTTTTTATGCAGCAAACAAACACAATGCTCTGCTATCATCTTGCTGACAAATGTTTAATTTGACAATGATTTTCTATATTGGTGTTTATTGCTATAGGATAATAAATCATATTTCTTAAACATTAACAGTCACCATAAAGTAAAGCAAAACAACAAGGTATAATTTAAACCAATACAACTAATACAGATGCTGACAATTATATGTTTGGTTTTGAATGCCCGTGCGGTACTGGTAAAATGACCACTGAACATCTGCTGCAGAACTGCCCGACATACGAGGATCAGAGAGAGCAGATGTGGCCATTGCCAGTGGAACTACAAGACAAGCTCTATGGTAGTGGCGAGAGTCTCAGGATGACCGCCGCTTTTTTCGAGAAAATAATGGTTACTGTCTGACTGTGTACGCAGAAGAAGAAGATATGTTTGGTTTTAACTGGGTGGCTGGCTATCCTCTTCCTAATTAGTTGATGCAATCCGTGACATAATAAAGTACTTTATGGATGGAGCTATTTGTCAAATTAATACAGAATGAATACTGACAGTATATTTTTGGTCTAAAATTAACACACTGCTCATTGACCTATTCATTATATTACAGGATACTATTTGGCCAAATATAAATAGTTCATTGTGTGCACTATTCTATTCCTAGTCAAATACAAATCAAATATTCAATGCATCCCTGATTGCTGCACTATCAACAGTTCCCTAGTTGCCAGGAGTCCAAAATTTTAAACAAATACAAGTTTATATTCAAGAAAAATACACACTAATTTTCAAAAACATGTCACAGTACAACTAGCGATGCTGTCTAAGGTTATATATATACACATACACACCTTTACACACACATGCATGCATACACACCCTTATTCATGTATTTACTTAATTGAAAGATTATGATCTTGGACATAATTTCACTTTCAAAATACAAATAAGTTTTGCTCCAAAATAAATTGTGGAATGCATTTATTTTGGTAACCCATATCCACTATTAATGCATTTTACGACAAATGTACTGCATCATACGGCAAGGAAAATAAATAACAACAAAACCAACAAACATTACCCTAGATTATAACTTTATTTACTTTTTTCATCTGCTTAAGGAGACTAAGCACCCATGAGTTTGTCTGAAGTGCAATGACCTCAATTCTTCAACAGCACAGAACAGAATCTTATTTTTATTTTTTCCAGGGCTCCATGTCTGAAGCTGTGTATGAATTTGGCAATACACCAAACCCACTTCTGTTTAGGTTCAAGAAGCATAAAAGAAAGAAAGTAAGTAGTGTTATAATATGCATAGATTCTTGTCATCTGTTTTTGCTCAAATTGTAAATAGGTCATGTGTATTATGGTTCAGTACTTACATGACACAGTTTCAGATATAAAATTATCTTATTAACACCAATATGAAAATTAAGACAACTAGTGCTACATAAAAAAAAATGAATATAGAAGAGGACAATGTTGAATGAAAATTAATTACATATACGCACAAAGTCACAAAATATAGACATAAAATACTGAAACATGTAATTGGATACTGTATTTAAAAAATTTGTGGTTTCCTTTTTTCCCATTTTTTTAAGCTGTTTAAAATATAAATTAAACAGCATATTTTGCTGTTTTCATTAAAGAAATTTTTAAAAAATTTAAAAAGGAAAAATTAAAAAATGTAATTAAAAAAAAAAACACAAACATTTTTTAAATTGATATTTCACTAATTAGAGATATGGTTCTTCAACTTTAATTTTAGTTTTTTGTTTCATATTTACTCCACTTTATTCCTTTTCCTAATGCAACACTCACTATTTCTCATTCTCAATCCTTTTTCTTCCTCTCCTTTCTTACGCTTTTTATTCAAATTTCATTATTCAATTGAAATTAAATGTAAAATTACAACAAATGAACAAATTATGTGAATTTGTATTGCACAAAAGATCAATAAAAACAATTTAAAAAAAAAATAAAACATAAAAATCATTTTCAAATAACATTTAATGATAAAAAGAAAGCATTTGACAGTTAAATAGGAATACACTTTAGACAATCTAAGAGGACTATTAGGGAGTCCACGACAGGTATCTTGAGCTCTACATGATTAATGGCATAAGTTGAAGGAAAATTAAGGAAGTAAGCAAGTAGTCAAGTAAAAAGTTGGTAGGCATTAACACTGTGTTCTTAATCTTACAGGCTAAACTGCGAGTTTATGAATCTCGTTGGTCTCAGTCATTCTCTGCTGACACAGTTGGCAGTGGTGGAGTTGTCATCTGTAATGACAAAGAGAGAGGGAAGAAGTACATGGTAAGCATTCTTGGAAATCACTTTGGCAGTCCTGTCATTTTTGTTGTTGTTGTTGTTTTGTTTTGGTATTTGCCTTATTTCTCTATTCCCTAAGGTGGTGTGCGTTGCATATTTTGCGCCTGTCGGCCCAGTGCATCTGACTTCAATATGCATTTTATGTAAAGGCCTGCTTCCTCCTGCATTTTCTAAGAGTTTGCTTCCCTGAGGTAATGGCCGGTGCTGTGATAGTAATCGAACCCAGCACCTTCTGGTTGTGAGCCGTGTCACTTAACCACTAGCCCACGCCATCCCCATGAATTTGAAAATGAGAATTGCCAGGCGTTATGTATACTTGTCACTACTTTATGGCGCAGAAACATGGACAATGAATAACAAGTTGGAAAAGAGTATTGAAGCCTTCGAAATGTGGGTATTTAGAAGATTGGATTGCATTTCTTGGAAAGAAAAAAAAAATTGGGAGGTGTTGGAAATGTTGAGGGTAAAAAGAGAATTAATGACCGGAATCAGAGTTAGACAGTTATGTTATTTTGGACATACAACAAGACATACCTCCTTGTTGAAGACCTTACTGGAGGGGAGGGTGGAAGGCAGTCGTTTAAGAGACAGACGCTTTGAGTGGGTGGATAACATCAGGAGATGGACTGGAAAAAGCCTCTCAGATTGCATAATTACGGTAAGAGATAGAGTACACAGGAGATCCATTACAGCTGACACATTCATGAAACATTTTAAACTAATATATTTGTGTCAATTGGCAAATATATCAACACTTTTGATTAGGTTTTGATATGGAAAGGATATTTCCTGTAGTTCTTTAAAAATTAGGATTGCATTTAAATGTGATTAGTCTTTTTTTACATTTGTTTCTAACTATACCTTATATGGCGCTGTGAGTGGCTCATGGTCCTATTTGATAAACCTATGATCCGCTGTGAGTGGCTCCTGGGAGCGAATGTGTTAAATAGAGAGCTGTGGATCAGTAATCAATTAACAAAAAATAATGAATGGGAAGGAAGCAAATGGTTCGGAATGCAAAAAAGCATCTCGGTATAAACAAATTGACCATTGCTGCACTACGTACCAATGGTTCTCATTCTTCTTTTATTCTCCTTTGTTTTTCCATTTCTCTTTTGCCTTCTATCACCCAGGGGTGCATAGGCCATCAACCAACCCTCGCTAAACAGCTCTGTCCTGTGCAATCTTTTCCACATTCTTCCAGGTTTTTCATGTTTTCTTTACTTCCGCCTCCAGATCTCATCTCCATGTATTCCTTGGTCTGCCTATGCCTCTCCTTCCCTGGGGGTTCTATGACAGGGATTACCTGGTGATACTGGCCTGGGGCTTTCTTAATGTATGACCCATCCATCTCCACTTTCTTCTTAAGATTTCCTGTTCCAATTTGCCTTGTCCCGCTCTCTCCCACAGTCTGTCGCTAGTAACTTTGTCAAACCTTTTTATACCAAGAATCTTTCTCAGGCATCTGTTGACAAAACCCTGCAGTCTCCTGTCATTGCCTCTTTGGTGATCCTGCAGTTTCCACTCCATACAGCAGGACTGGCTTCCCATTTGAATTGAAAATCCTTAATTTTGTCTTCTGACTTATTTCTTTGGAGTTCCATATGTGTTTCAATATTCCGAATGCAACTCTTGCTTTTTGTATCTTTGTTTTTATATCCTCGTCTGTCCCTCCTTCCTTATTGATGATACTTCCTAGGAATGTAAATACCTCTAGCTCTTCCAGTGGCGTTCCTCTCAGCATGATTGGTTCTGTGTTTGCTGCATTGACTCTAATTATTTTTGTCTTTTCCTCATGGATCTTCAAACTGACTTGTTTAGAGATAATCCAGTCTATATAGTTTCCTTTGCATTTGGCTTTGGCTGTGGGACAGAAGGGCTATATCATCTGCAAAATTCGGGCCCTCCGGCTGTTTATTCAAAGTCCACTGAATTCGATTTTTCTCATTTGTTGTTACTTTCGTAATCCAGTCCATTGAACAGGAAAGGTGACACCATGCAACCCTGTCATACACCTGATTTAATTTTGAATGGCTCTGTGAGTTGTCCTTTGTGTATAACTCTACACTGCATACTTTCATACGTCTGTCTAATTATGTTTGTGAGCTTTTGAGGAATTCCATAGTGCCTCAGTAGTTTCCAGAGTATATCTCTGTCCAAACTGTCGAAAGCCTTTTCATAATGAACTAAATTGATGTATAAACTCAAATTGCTCCACAATTATTCGCAATGGGGCTATCTGGTCAATGCATGATCTATTATGTCTGAAGCCAACCTGCTCATCCCTTATCTTGTTATCCACTGCCTTTTTCAATCTTTCTAGTATTACTCTATTTAACACCTTTCCCGGCACTGATAATAACATTATTCCTTTATGGTCTTTACATTCCTGTAAATCTCCCTTCTTAGGCAATTTCACCAGGTAACTCTCTCTCCAATCTTTTGGTAAGCTTTCTTGCTCCCAGATGGCGTCTATCAAGTTGTGGAGCATGTTAGTAGATGTCCACTTACCATTGCATAAATATGTATGTATACATTGCAAAAAGTAAATACAAAAAAGAATGTATTTTGAAAAGATTAAATAAATTATTTTTTTAAATAAGTATGTACCAATGGTATCTCAATGGAAACATAAGTAATTGAGAATATATTTTACATCAAATGAGCATTCATCTGTAAGGAAATTTTGTGGTTTTCAGCCATTTTATTGCAAGACATAAATTTGTGTTAATGACACTTATTTTTCTATATTTATCAGTTCATGATCCAGATAACCCTGTCCAAACTTCACCTCACCAAGCTCGTCATGATCATGCCATTTTTCCTGGTCATCAACAACTCTAAACAAAAACTGAGATACATGGAAGAGAATGAGAATGCTGACCTCTGGATTGACATTGAACCTGGGCAGGTCTGTTATCACATGCAATGAGTCAATATATTATATATAGTTTTTTTAATGTTATGCTTGCATTAAAATAACTGCCAGTTTATGTTGGCTGCATGACTGCAGCCTCTTCTGGTTGCAATGCTTTTTTGTGCTGCACAAGAATTCAAAGATGGATGCCTACTAGTTTTGATGATTCATATGCTCTGATATAACCATAAAGACTGGTTAAATGGAGATACCTTCATCAAATGAAGGTTAACCTTTACTACACTCTGTAAAAAAATTAAGCACTTTCCCCTGCCACTGAATTATTTGTGACTACTTCATATTTGATTAGGTTCTTGACTTTTAGAGGCTGTTTATTTTTTGTTTGTTGTTGTATACTCATATCTGTTTGTGTGCAGAGACATAAATGAATAAAGAACATGTTGAATAGTTGTTTTCAACTCTGGCATTAAAGTCTCCCAGGAGAAGTATTTCTCTTTGACAATCATCAACAGTATTTTGGAGAAGCTCAAATAATTCTTCTTTAATGTCAGTTCACTCATCTTCATTTGGTGCATACACAATGACATTATACATTTTAATATTTTCTTCATGAAAGATAAGTACTGTCAGTTGTTTTGAAATGAGCTTTCATCCTTTGATATTTATCATTTGTTCCTGTCCACAGTCACTTTGGATGTGGGTACTCCGCTATAAAGGAGCATGTTTCCATCATAGTTAGGACACCCTGTCCCTATTTCTTTGCTTCTGTAAGCGCCAGAATGTCCAATTTTCACTATCTATCTCTTCCTTCAGTTCATTTTCCTTCCCATTTCCATTTATACATCTTGTATTGCAGGTCAGGTCAAGTCATCTGTATCCAGTGAGGTCATTGGGGCACATATGAAGACATCCTCACAACCCCACGCCATACTTCTGTCACAGCTGCTGCCTGTGCCTCTTCTAGTCAGAGATTGGTCCATTCTTTTATGTTGTCCTCCCACCTCTTTTTGGGATGACGTCTTCGTCGTCTGCCTTGCATCTTTTTGTGCAGGATCGTATTTGCAAGACCATTTGATCTCAATATGTGACCATACCAAGCGAATTTCCTTCTTTTGACAGTTGCCAAGAGGTCATCAAAAGACCCTATTGCTGTTGTAATTCTATCTGGTATTTCCTCATTTGTAACTTGATCTTTGTATGTGACGTTTAAAAGTCTTCGGAAACATCTCATATCTAAGGTCTATATCCTTCGCTGAAGGTCAGCTGTAACTGTCCATGGACAGCTGTAAGCTGACAGGACCAATGTACGCATAGAGGAATATTGACATGACTAATATACGCTTTAATCGGATTTTCGTGCATATTGCTAACCATTTATCTTGCCAGATTTTGTTAAGCCGTGCAAGCACTGCTATTGTATGTGCTATTCTGGCCAACACCTCACATTTTGATCCATCATCACTGACAATCAAACCCAGATATGTAAAACGGTCAACCGCTTTGAATTCCTGGCCATTAGCTTTTATCCTACTGTTGAAATCCTCGGCGTTGTAAGTCATTAATTTTGTCTTTCCAATGTTAATCTCCATACCATAGTCAAGAGCTGTTTCATCGAGCCTTCTGACCCATTCCTGGAGTTCTGCTTCTGACACCGCCAACCCGTCAATGTCATCTGAAAAACGAAGGTTGGTAATCATTCAGCCCCCTATCTTGACAGTACCAACGTGACCTCCAAGTACTTCACTCATAATTCCCTCAAGGAATATATTTAAAAGATTTGGAGAGAGTGTACAACCCTTTCTTACATCAACTGATGTGCGAAACTAGTCCCCTCACCTCCCATTCACAAGAACTGCGCTGGATGCCTTGTCATACAACAGGTGTTCAAGGACCTTTATAATATTTATGTTGATTTTATACATCATCATGGATGCCTGTAGCTCTTTATGCCATACCCTATCAAACGCCTTCTTAAAATAAACAAACACATGATACAGTTTTTGCTGCCGTTTTAGATATTTCTTGCTTAGCAGCTTTAAATTAAATATCTGTTGTGTAGTGCTTCTTTCCTGTCTGAAGCCTGCTTGCTCCTTAGCAATGATGTTCTCTGCTTGAGGTTTCAATCGGTCGAGTATTAATCTAAGCATGACCTTGCTAGGGTGGCTGATGATACTAATTGTTCTGTAATTTTTTCACACCTTTAGGTTTCCAGACTTAGGTAATTGTATAACCATCGATTTTGTCCATAAGTTCGGCCAGTTTCCTGTCACCCATATTTTGTTGCAGATGTATGTCATGCCTTCTACCACTACCTACTCACCTGCCTGTAAGAGCTCTACTGGTATATTGTCCACACCAGCCGCCTTTCCTCTCCTCAATGTCTTTACCACTGCAGCTACCTCTTCCTTCATTATCAGTTGGTTATCCTCAATAGTTGTTGCTGTTGGATGGATTGTTCTCACAGGTTCGTTCCATCCCTTATAATTATATAACTCAGAACAGTAATCTCTCCATCGTGCCAGTACATCATTGTCCTCAATAAGGTACTTGTCGCTTTTATCCAGGATCATAAAGTTCCTGCCATGTCTTGGTGTTACCAGTTCTTTGACCTTCTTGAATGCTCCTTTAGCGTCATTTCTGTCTAATCTCTCTTCGATATTTTTATTCCATGTTCCAAAAATCATGGTCCTTAGTTCTCGCTAGTTTGCCGTCTCTAAGATAAGTCTCATTTTCTCTATGTTTGTGTTTCTGTAATCAGTGTTTTATACAAACAGGTGATTGGCCTGTTGTGTCTCTGGTGGAGTGGCTGTCTCCTTAGGCCACCATGTCAGTTGGCCTGTTTATTTAATATTATTGGTAGGAAGGTAGGTTCCTTTGGGGGAGAACGGGTAGTTATATTCAATGCAGCCTGGACACTCCAAAGGTAATTGCTGAATTAGACAGTCTTTGTTTCCACTCACCTGATTCTATCAATACGAAAAATGCTGTATTGGTATATTTTACACTATCTGTCATTTAAATATTTATTATTACTTTTAATATTTTTATTATATAGCTATGTTTCATTTCATTGGGTAATATTAAGTGTTTAATTATCCATTTTAAATACACTCTATCTCTGTTAGTATCAACCATACTGGCCTGTGACTGAGTCATTCAACATGTATGTGAAGTTTGATGGCAGTAATGTGTCATCCTTACACTTTCCTATCAAGTCCTGTCACAACACAGTACTTCGAATGGAACAAGGGGTAAGGGTATATATGCTAACTTTAGTTTTTTTAAATTTGTACACCACCCCAACCAAAGTCTATACAAAGTGAAAAATAAAATGTTAATTATTAAAATCATGCCTCTAATGTTAAAAAATTGAGAAGATGATGTATGTGAAACAACGTGCATAATAATATATGTATTATCACCTAATTTTAATTTTAACTATAACACTTGTACATTACTTCAAATGTGAGAGATTAACTTAACAGTTTATTTATTAAAGATTCTAACCCTAAAGTTGCAAAGTAATCCTTTCCTTTAATATTTTCTTCTAATGTTTCATATTTCTAAAATCATAATTTATAATTTGCGCCAGTTCATCATCTTTATGGTCCATCTGGTTTTCCGTCTGAAATCTGGTAAACTTGTAATCTAATTTGTAGACAAGCTGATTGACTTATGCTTTTACATGGTGGTCATCTGTAGGCCATCTTTTTTGGTTCACAGCAGTTTATTGTATATTGACAGAACACCTCCAAATGTGAAAGAGGTAATTTAACTATCCACCACATGACTAATGGTATAAGGGAGAACAAACTCTTTTCACAGTGTTTATATTATATACATTTGTAAACAGTGCTGAGGTTTCTAAAAAATTGTATGAACTCTACTGGTGTTTTTGTTTATGTTTGTATATGATTTCCTATACCATTGAAGAAAGAAATGCAAACAAATGTTTAATCTTCTTTATGTACTTATATATAAACTACTTTGATCACCATATTTTAAATAGAACATTTTTGTTTATTTCAGGTTAGATAATTCCTTGAGTAGTCATTATCATGCTACATATTTTTTTCAGAAAGCTATTTGTGTGGAGGTGGCAGGTGGGACAGACACACCTATCACCATCATCTTCACTGACTATGAACACGGTGATGCACCTGTCAAAGTGGAAAATCTCTGTGAGGATATCTTTGTCAAAATTCATCAGAAGTAAGACATTTTCCCTAGAAATCTAGTTTTTCATGTAGAAGAGACATACACCATTTACATTTGTGAAAATAATAGTGAAAGTGAACTTGAAACTGAATGAAGCATAAATATATGTGCTATCATGCAAGCAGTTAAGTACATAACCAACATGTCTATAAAGTGTACTATATGGCTATACTGATGCAACTTAATACCCAAATCAGAATAATCACAGAAAAAGTGATAGGCTGGGAAGGAAAACATTTGAAGGAAAAAAGATAGGCTTTTCCCGGAGCATATATATGTAAATTACAGGATTTGTCAGAACTAAAAACAATGTTGAGTTAGCCTATATTAAGTTATTTGCAATTTTCATATTATTATTATAAAAAAGTAGCATGAGAACACAAAACACTGCTCATGATGATATTTGTGGACTACAAAAAGGTGTTCGACTTGATCAAACCCGTATTTTTATAGAAAGCTATAGAGGAGCAAGGAAGAGACTGTGACTAAATTGCAATAATTCAACAGTGTTACAGCAGGTGTACTACAGTCATCTGTCCATTCACACAGCCTGTTGCAATAATCGGCCACCAAGAAAGGGGTAAGACAGGGTGGCCCTATCTCACTCAACCTTTTCTCCGCCTGCCTCGAGCCAGTGATTAGACTCTGCAACTGGAAAGAAACTGGCATAGCAATAAATTAATGGCAACTTATATATACTTATGAATATATCTACCTCGGCCATCTCCTCATTTTGGAGAACACCATTAAGCCAGAGGCACAGAAAGCAGGCGAGCAGATTGGGCCACAATCAACTTCATCAAGATAGCAGCAAATGTCACCAAAAAAGAAACTGTGTGCAATCTTATTCAACTCAACTGTTAGGCCAGCACTGTGTAACCCAGCGAAACATGGCCACTAATTGAAGCACTAAAGAACCAATTTTGGACAACATATGCCTCACTTGAACGCCATCTTGTGGGACTAACAATCAGACATCAGCAACAGAGGGGCCTTCACAACAGCAACATCCAAAGAATGTCACAAGTAATTTTTCAGCAGCATATAAACCATTCAAAACACTGATGAGCTCTATGGAATTATCAGGGAAAAGAAGAGACCCTGCAGTTGGCAACCCACCAGATGGCAAGACTTAATAGAGAGGAACAACAGCATTCATGACCCCATATAAAATAAACTGCTCATCCACTGGTCAATTCGTGCTCGCAACATGTGGAAGCAGAGTTGGAACCCGCACAAGGCCACTGCTTGTTGAAGAATGGGTTGATTAAGAGTGATTAAGAAAATTATTATTAAAGAAACTTCTTCTTCGTACGCTGTCAGACGTCAACTTGAATTTGTTCGAAGAAAGCAGCTGTCATCCTGAGGCTGTCGACACTGCCATAGAGCTTGTCTAGTGTTTGGCACTGGTGATGGCCACATGTTTCTCTGGTCCTCGTATGTTGGGCAGTTTTGCAGTAGATATTCAGCGGTCATTTTCCCTGTACCACAGGTGCATTCGTCAGTACCACCTATCTTCAGTTTATTGAATAGATGGTACCTCAGTCTGTTGTGGCCTGTACGGAGTCTGAAGACCACGACCTGCTCTCTTCGGTTGAACTGGTAATATACATCGTTTTTTGTGTAGCCAGTATGCTCTGTTTCCCATTTGGCCATGTATCTGGCCCTAATAAACCTTTTGGACTCTTTGTAGGTCACACTAGAATCTGGTTGTGTTAACCTTGCACCTTCTTTTGCCAGTCTGTCTGCCTCTTCATTGCCTTGAATGTTACAGTGAGATGGAACCCACTGTACCACTACTCTTTTTGGTGCGAAATACTGGCATAGTTGACAGAGTACTGCTCTTAAATCATTAAGTTCAGTATTTTTCTGGCTTTTTAGTGCTGTAACCACAGACAGGGCATCTGTAAACAGGACCATCTGGCTTTCATTGCTTTCGCCTGTCAGCATTGCTTCTACTGCAGCCTTCAATGCCTCTGCCTCCACTCTGAAATTGCTTGAGAATTTTCCAGTTGCCACGGACAGTGTTATTTTTCTACCATTTATTAGGCTCAGGAATACCTCTCCCCCTCCATTCTGTGTTGTGTTTGTTGCAGAACCGTCAGTGTATGCATGGGTCCAGTCCATGCTTGGATAGTTTTTCGCTATGTACCTCAGTGTTATGTCTCTTCTTTCTTTTTCAGTCTGGCTGTTCTTGTTTCCAATACATGGTATATTTTCTACCACCTCTGGAACGATATGCTGCTTCCAGGTGGGTTTGCGTATAGTAGGGATGGACTTTGGTGTCGTTATGGTGTTCATAGGGTCTTCGCTCATCTTTGCTTAGGCTATTTCTGCAAAGTTTCTCCGCTTTAGTCTCCCTTTTCCAAATATGTTTAGTCTCTGATGCATTGGATGGTCTGTCAGTCTATTTAGTTTCTCTGCTTGCTGCTGGGCTCTGCTGTCTCTTCTATTAGTCATTAAGGAAACAATCTTACCAGAGTATGTAACCATATATGATGCCAAAAGCTACATATGATGTACCAGTCATGTAGGCCCAATTTTGGGAGCAGGCATTTTTCTGAAACATCTCATTCACAAATGAATCGTTACATATGTCTGCATCATTGAGGATGTAGAATTGCAGGTGATTAATGTAAAAATCAGCAACATAAGTTAACAATTTTCTCATACAAATATGCAAAATGTAACTTTCTTACACACAGGAATCAGAGCCAGGTGACACTGTTATCTCCAAATCAGAGTATTCTGTATACATGGGATGAACCTTCAGCAGAAAGAACACTCATGTGGAATGTTTACGGCAGAAAGAAACCAAGCTATCCTGCATATATTAACAAGGTACCATGAATTTAATGATAGATTTTCGTACATTATAAAGTATAAGTAGTTTATCAGATGACAGATGGTCTTTTGATAAAAAGTATCTATATATTACTGAAATATCTCTTATCAGTTGTGAGAAGTTTTTGTTTGTTTCTGTCAGGATGGATCTGGTGAAATGAGGTTGAGTGTTCCTTCACTGAGAAATGCAGGCAATTCAGGAATGGACTTCACAGATGCAGGAGACACAGATGATAGTAGCAGTCCTGAGGGTAAGGCTCTGTATATCACTTTTCATAGCAATTGGATTAATTATTTCATCAGCTCGTTGTAAATCCTTATCTATTTAACATATGTAAGCAACAAGTAGAAGTATTAAGAGGTTAAGGGAATGACACAAATAGTTATGAGAATGAGTTTCTGAGTAAATTAACTTGATAACAAATGCTATAAAAATTATGAAAAATTAAATGAAACAATTTTGAGAGTGAAGCATCCAAGTGATAGGGCTGTTAGGCTGAATGTCTCTTATGGCAAAGTATGTTTCCCAGTCACAACATGTTCTGGTCCACCTGGTTGTAAATGGGTACATGACTCTATCGAGTTAGAGAAAGTATGACAATGGGAAAAGGAACTGAGCAAACCATTATAAATGGTGAGAGCTTGTACTTTCGAGCTTCTCAAAACATCATTCACAATAGCAGTCCTTGCAGTGGAAAGACTTTCTACAACAGTTTTGAGCATGATATTCTGTGGTTTGAAAAGTTACTAAAGTGGTCAATAGCTGAATTTATGGCAGATTAGCAATATTGTATTAATATGGGATGGCAGGTTCACTGTAGGTGCTCACCTCTCAAAGAAACAAACGTAGTCAGGTAATAATGGGAGGATTGAATCTTGCAAGTGTCAATCGTCCCCTAGTATTAAGGGAAATGAGATCAATGCCTAGTCCTGTCGAAGATAGATGATAAACATGCTGTGCTTGTAAATGAGTCTTTAGCAGTTGAAAATCTAAAAGAGCAGGCTGTCAGCCACTGCTCAGGCTAAAAAGGATCTAAAAGATTTATGCAATGAACACGTTTCACCATAAACAGAAAACATTTCCTAATGAATATCCTTTGCAGAAAGTAATGTTGACACCCAAAAAATGCACAACTGCACACTGTTCTTGGTTTGTATATTCTATGAGTATGGATGCAATTGTGTATCTAAGCTGCACATGTGACATCTAGCATCTGCTGCCTACAGTAATCAGAAAGCTAGATGTTGCTGCCACCCAATGGCACCTTTATAAACCACCAATTTCACTTTTCAGCTATCCGATATCACTTTGTGACTCACTTACTAACTTACCCTCATATATCAAAGTGTTGAGCTTCAGTTTGTGAAAAGTTAATGAACTTACAATAAAAGCAGATATTACATCATGAAAGGCTTGCTTAGTTCTACGGGCAGTCCTGACAAATGAGTTTATATATGTAAATAGGTATGACTAAACCAAAGTAATTATTCAACTAAATCCTTAAACAGATGAGAGTGATGAAGCAGATGGACTCTTACCCCCATTAGAACGTTCAGCTATTGGGCATACACGAGTGGACAAGATGGTGGTATTTTGGGTCTCCTATCTGGATGGACTGCAGAGAGTGCTGTTGTTTACTCAGGATGAGCGTGTGGCTAAAGCTGTTCGCAAGGTTAGAGAAGCTCTAGGATATGGCTTATTGCTTATTTTTAACTTGTTGTGGTGGTTATTTCTGTGGGTGGGTATTGTGTATTTGTAAAGATATGGTTCATGTCACATGTCCAGTGTTTATGAAGCTCAGCCATAATGTTTCATATAGTATTATTCAAATACACATGTTTAGTCACTAGGGACTTAGAGAGAAATATTTCACAAGCTGCCGTTTCATAGAAATGTGTATTTGTTTCAGAATGGTGTGTATCAAAATAAGTAATTTATAAGATCAATTATCAATAGCATGTTATAAATGTTAAGCTGAAATATCTAAGAGGGTTAGGAGCTGTATATGAGTGAATTGTGAGGGGTCATAAACTGTATCTGTGTATGAGCAATACAATTGTATGTGTTTACTTCAGAATGCATGAAATCTAGACATTATATATCCATGTTCTAATAGTATCAAGACTAAGTTTAACGTAACAGGTATTTTTTAATGAGTCCTGGATAAGATCAAAGTGTAAACTAGAGTTAGTGAAGTATGAAGCACATTTTAATGTATTTTCTTAATTTACTAAAAGATAGGCTTATGTTAAAGATCAATAAAAAATTATATCGCTAATTAGATTTTACAAATGTTATTTTATATGACAGGATGGATACCACGTTGTCATTGCTGAAGTAAACAATGATTAACAGTGTAGATTATTTTGGACTGAATACAAGCCACATTCTTAGGAGATCATAGTTAATGTAAGGCTTGCACAATTCTGTATATTAGTTCTAGGAGAATGAGTATATTTAATTGTAAAGGGATAATCCTTCTATCAGTGCCTAGAAAGATTTTTACCGGGATCATACAAGAGTAATTAAAAATGTCAAAAGACTCAACTTTGAGGAAGAAACAGAAAAGCTTTTGACAGATTAGGTTGTGTACGGACCAGGTAGTCTCACATTGCGAGTGATAGTTTAACAGAATTTGGGGTCGAATTCATCATTGCATATTGGTTTTGTAGATTATGAAAAAGTGTTTGACAGCTTGGACAATGAGTTGCTATGTAAGCTGTTAATGCACTATTGTGGGACTCAAAAAAATTACGAACCTCATTCGGAAGATCTATGTATATATACAATGAAGATTCCTCCATGAAACACAGTTGACTGCTCCATTTGAAATAAGGTCTGGTGTGAGAGAAGGGATATATCCTGTCATCATTTATCTTCTGGCTTGGACTTAATAAGGATGAAAACAACTCAAGGCGTTGATTGTGGAATTAGACTGATGAAAGAAATAGAGGACCTGGAATTTTATGATGATTTGGTCCTTCTATCACATGACTGAAATCAACTGCAAAGTAAAATGAAACAACTAGAGGAATAGTCAAAAAAATTGGGACTGAGGATTCATAGAGAGAATACAAAGATTCCCAGTTGGCAAGATTCACTTTATGCTGAAAGATACAACACTTCAAAAGATGAGACTCATTTATTTACTTAGCAATATGAATAAGATGAGTGTATAGAAAAGGATATCTGATTAAGGATACAGAAAGCAAGATGGGCTTTCATCATATTGGAAAAATTATGGAACTCAAAAGAAATCAAGCCTGACATGAAGATTACAATTTTCAACTCAAATGTAAAGTCGGTACTGCTATATGGCTCTAAAGTTTAGAGGACAGCGAAGTCTTTAACAAAGCAAGTACAGACTTTCATTAACAAATGTATGTGCAGAATACATGGTTTAAAATGGGATGATAAGGTCATCAACGTTAATCTATTAGAAAAATCTAGACAGAACTCAGTTGAACTGAACGCAACATAAAGGGGACACTGTTGCCGGACAAGCTATACTTTGGGAAAAGAGCAAGATGACATTGCAAGACAGACACTGTTCTCGATTCCATGGGATAGGAATAGAAGGAATAGCCTAAAACACACTTGAAGAAGGGAACTGAAGTCTAACATGAGGGAAGCAGAACTGTTCTGGCCTATGTTGGTGAAGAGGGCAGATGGTCTTGGAGGTTGTTGACTGAAGACCTTTATTCCGCAGCGAGCTGAAGATATTTAGTTAGTGATTGAACATAAATTTAGAAACTTACTTTAGGTCTATTTTAAATAAATTTTTATTTGATGTCTTCATTAACTCTGACTCAGTACTGAATAAAATCTTGTTTCTGTCATGTAATTTGCTCAGTTTGCAATTATTTTATTGTTGTTTTTTAAAAATTGATATACTAAGTAAGTTGTTTGTTGTTTAAAAACTGTTAAGAGTGACATGGAACAATTTCCTAAATAACATTTAAAAATTGTTTATTTTTACATTTTAAAGCAAGTGTTCTGTTAGTACTATTGTTATACGTTTTCAAAGACCTGATATTTACACATCAAATAATGCTATAGAATGTGTAGAAAGGATGTAAAGGTACACATGTGCTCACTATATTGCATGTGTATGTTCTATTTCTGTCAGGCATGTTAGTGAATTATGTACCACAGTTGTGTGTTTCAGATTAAATGATTGGCAAGCTTAAGTAGTTTGAATGTGTCTCTTTGTGTTAGAAAATAGCAACCTTGCACAAAAGGTAATAATTATCACCAAAACAATATCTTTTATCCGACACTTATTTTGAAGACTTTATTTAGAATAATGTGTTTGCTATAATCACTAGTTCTTTTTGTTTGGATAAACCATTAGCACAGAATAACATGCTGTCTATCAATCTATTATGTTGAATGGGAAACTAATAATTAGCTGTCTATGAACTGCAACACATCATATGATGTACAATATTGTTGGTAATAATTAAATTGATTACTAATGGTTTGAAATTTTATCCTGATAATAAGCTGAAATGATCACTAAAGGTGTTTGCATTTTACAATTGTCTGAAATGAATGGTATAAATCATTATATTTATTTAAATTTTGCTGGATACAAAGCATAGGGTTACAACTGCAACTAGTCCCATGAATCAAATTGCAACTTTTGTTATTGTGGTCTCTTTTGCAGTTTGGTTAACATCATGAGGTTGCTTGCTATTTCAATGAACAACTCTTTAGTTTATTTTATGCCATTCAAATCAGAAAGTGTATGCACAATAAGATAACAATTATAAAAAATAATCTAAATTGATCACTATTAGCATATAAATAATAATTTTTGCTGCCTATATCATCTTGCATCATAAGGCAGTGAGTACTGTACTGTGATTTGCGCATAATGGCCCAGTGTATCCCACTATAGTGCACATTTTTAACGGGTTTACTTTCTGTAGGAGCATGACTTTGCTGTTTCATTACTTCAAACACCAGCAAGTTTGGACTGCTAGCCATGTCACTATCTGCTTCACCACATTCAAGATCCAATACAGCCAACCGTTTGATGTGCAGATGGCATCTGGTGTGATTAGATCTTACACTTAACTGGTCACTTTTATATAATGTAAAATAATAATAGATTGAACTGGTTACTGGTGGCATGGCATTTTATACCAATTACTAAACTGGATTTGTTGCTAATGACATGTACATAATATTATTGTCTTAACTCATTCACTCCGACTAGCCGATACATCGCTTCCGGATTTTCCAGAAAACTCCAGAAGCCGATATTTCGGCTTTTGCGACTGAGTTCACAAAATCACATATTTTCCCATTCTTAGTTCTCCTGCATGTTTTATTTTGGTTGTTGGCGGAAGTCCAGATTTTGTACTTTTCATTTCTGGAAGAGTTAGCGTGTGTTTCATTGAAAAAATTTGTATTTTCGTAACTGTGGAAAGCAAATTTTATTTTTGGGGAGCGCAGCATTGAATCTAGCCCATTTAGTAAGACCAAATAGAGTTTTTACAGTGTAAGCTTGGTAATGGTTAGATTATATTATTGCTAACGGTAGTGATGATGAAGATATTGATCGTTCTGATAGTGATATTTCAATTTCATTATCTAGTCTTAGTTCTAAGTTGAGCGATGAAAGTGAAACTAAATCTACTGAGGAGAGAATGGTGCACTCTTTTGTCTCAAGCAATGGTAGTAAAAGTTCACAAATTCAATAAAGGTTCAAGATCTTCCAAAGCCATGCTAGTGTATATAATATAAATGTGTCAGGAACTCAAAGTGGTTGACCGTTTTAGATATCTTGGATCGATTGTCAGTGATGAAGGATCAAAATGTGAGGTGTTGGCCAGAATAGCACAGACAACAGCGGCGCTTGCACGGCTTAACAACATCTGGCAAGATAAATGGTTAGCACTATGCACGAAAATCAGATTAATGCGTACACTGTTCCTGTCAATATTCCTCTATGCATGTGAGATATGGGCAGTTACAGCTGACCTTCAACGAAGGATACAGGACTTGGAGATGAGGTGTTTCCAAAAACTTTTAAACGTCACGTACAAATACGAGATAGAATTACAATAGCTATAGGGCCTTTCGAAGACCTCTTGGCAACTGTCAAAAGAAGGAAACTCACTTGGTACGGTCAAATATTGAGATCAAATGGTCTAGCAAACACAATCCTCCACGGAAAGGTGCATGGCAGACAACGAAGAGGCCGGCCCCAAAAAGAGATGGGAGGACAACATAAAAGAATGGACCAGTCTCCGACCAGAAGAGTCACAGGCAGCAGTAACTGACAGAGAGGGGTGGTGTGGGGTTGTGAGGATGTCTTCATGTGTGCCCCAATGACCTCACCGGTTACGGGATGACCTGACCTGACCTGATACATATAAATATAATACAGCAGGAACATTCTTTCTGGGTGTGCGTAAATTGTGAACACACGCTGATGTTGATTGGGGGCTTTTATTTTTTAGCACGTTATCAACTTTACTTGCCTTCAGTAAAATTTTATTACTGTTAAAATAACTGTACCAAATTAGATGTAACTTTCAGAACATCTTCCCTTGTGGATTGCCATCAATAGAAAGTCATTATGTTATTCGTGTATTGGCTTAGAGCTGAATAATGTGTTGATGAGTGTACATTTTTTTTCTCATAATTTAAAAAAATAAAAACCATTATGCAACTATAATCCTTCATACACAAATGTTCACATCCTTTTGTAAAATATGTGTATTCTATTGTGTTTTATATATATATATATATATATATATATATATATATATATATATTTTTAAATATGAACAATTTGGTATATAGTGTGTGTTATTTCAGGGAACTTTTATTGAAGATAAATAGATCACAACTAAGTGATGCTGTGTTTGAGTTTTACATTAGAAAAAAATTGTGACCAGAGGTCCAAAATATTTGGGAGTGAATGAGTTAAATAAATAGTGTAACATTATTTTTTCCGCATTTACTTATCACAAGTAACTGATTTACTCTGTCAATATATCGGCTCACAAATATGTTTACAATGTCATATAGCTGATATATTGGTTAGAACAAAGGTCATACATATATCTACAGGTTTCTAAAAATCAGGATTTATCCATGTATACGTGTGCCAATACTTCTTACCTTTAGTTTCACATTGCACAAATCGATGTATCTAGAGGTTAACATATTCCAGAGTGAATAAGTTAGCAGCTGAGATTTTTACTTTGCCTAAGATAGGAGATTTTATGAAGGTAAGTTTGTCATTGACAAAATAAATGAAAACAAAATGTTGACATTTACTCCAACTTGAATCTAAAATGTCATGTCATTCTTGTGAGAACATATTTCTATCATCTGATAAAATAATTTTATTTCAATCTCTGCACTTGCAGAGATCTGTAATGGAATACAAAAATACATTGTACAGCTATTTTTAAATACCATGTAAAATATGTTATACTAATACGAGGTCTGGTCCAAAAGCAAGCAAAGGAATATTTTTTTTAAGCAAACCAATGGCTGCTCTGAGATGGACTAGTATGACAAAATCATAATGTAGCATGTTCTTTGCAAAATGTTGCTCTTAAGACAACTGATCTGTAAGACACTCGATCCATAACCAGCTCTTTTGTCTCAGCCACTGTCAAACCCAGAGCTTCTGTAATGTCCCTTTATCCATCTTCTACTTGGCCTGCCTCTGCCTCTTTTGCAGGTAACATATCGCCCTGTATCATTCTTTCTTGGCTAGTGTGATGTTTGTTGTGTGATGTGGCCAAAGTATGTTAGATGTAATCTTGTTTACTAGCCATCTTTGTTCTATTTCCAGGTCCTGTAGGATTTCTGCATTTATCTTTTTTGCCATCCATAATATTTTGAACACTCCTGTAAAGTATTAGCTCAAGGAATTCAATCTTCTTTTCTATGGCTTGTGTGATAGCCCCTGTCTTGCATCTATATGTTGCCACTGGGAAGATGCAAGTCTTCAGGATTTTTATTTTTGTAATTTTGCTAGTGTTCTGCAATACGTTTTTCAATTTAGTTAGCCTCTTTAGTGCCATGGCCATTATTCTCATTTCTTTTAGACAATCTCCATTGTTGCTTATAGTCGAGCTGAAATATTCAAAACTTGTGACATTATCAACTTTCTGCTTCTCTATAACTTTAAGTCTGGTTTTCACCTTGTCAGACCTCATTGTCTAAGTCTTGCTGGTGTTTATAAATAGATTATGTTCCTTGCTGTATCGTTAAGCCACAGGATCAATGGTTCCAGCCCCGGCAAGACTCTTCAAGAGGACAACTGTATCATTTACATATCTTAGTTCTGGTATTTCATTCTTGCCGGCTGTGAAAGGGTTGAAATGTTCATACTCTTTGTCTTTATTGACATTTCTCATTGTTTTTTTGCATAGTTCTTTTAACAAATAAGGGGAGAGTATGCATCCTTGTCTTTCTCGTTATGCGCCTCAAATCAGTCTGATGTCACACTAGTTATTCTGACCATTGCTTGTCCCTGATACAGTGTTTCAAGCAGTAAGATCAGGTTTTTGTAAACCCCAAGTCTGTCATTATTTTCCAAAGGTTTTTGTGTCACACACTGTTGAAAGTCTTGGTAAAGTGTATGAAGCAGATGTGTAAGTCAACATTGTACTCTCTGCACCATTCAATAATATACTTCATGTAACATGTGACCTTGATATCTTCTGCACTTGTGCGATTTTTTGCCACACTGGAAGAAGTGTATCAACCCAAAAGGGTCCTATTTCTAAGGTGATTAGGTTTTGAGCTGAATAGGTAGGTTACTTATTTTTTTCATCCTAAGGTCAGATAGTTTTTGATCAGCCCTCGTATATAAGTTAACGGCAATACTGAATAGACAAAAGCATGATGACATTAATTTTTTTCTCCATGTGTTGATTTGTCAAACCCTTTTTCATTATATTTTTTATCTGCCTTCTCTGCTCTTCTTCTGATACTAGTTTTTTTACTCTGGTTTTGTGTGCTGAACCCAATAAAAGTATCTTTTCCACATATCTTTCTCCACTGGTATTTAACTTTTTCTTTCTCTCATTTCTATTTCATGATCCTCTGTTGTTTCTGTGTTATAATAAATTGTTATGGCAAGCATATGTTTATTATATGTAATCTCTTTCTTATCATTTTATTCTAACAGCCATGCCTCTTTCAAACTGTTTTATAAATGTTAATTAAGGCTGTAGCAATAAGAAGCAGTGTTATTTGGTAGAGTCATCTCACAAACATACGTACCAACATCACAATACCTGCTAAGAAGTATTGAATGAATACTTTGAATAAATACAACAATCAGTTAAGTAATAATAGTTATTGGTGCCAGGACCGCAAAATTAGTGAAATGAAAACATTAAAAGGCTTTACGGCAATACATAATGTTAGCATTAAAAAAATGTCAGTGGTTTAATCACTTTTTTTTATCTAGTTGTTTCTATAGGAATAAAAGTACTGTAGCTTATAACGATTCCTTCTTTGGGTCATCGTCTTGTGTTCCACCATGATACTTCAGCTGCCTTCGTTTCTTCTTCCAATGTTCTTTGCCAGGCATACTTTGTCCTCATTATTCTTTTCTTCTCCTATTGGTTATTATCTAGTAAATGTGTGGTTATATCGTTTCTTTTCTTCATCAGAGTGTTTTCTGTCTATTTCAACTTTTTCTCCTCTACACATTAACTACCGAAAACAATGCTGTAGTGATTTATTCTAACACAATTTTATTCTTCACTTGTGGCTGTTACTTCCCAAGTGGGCTATTTCGATTTTCTGATTGTTGATCTTGACCTTTTTGTCAGTAATTTATTTTCTTTTATTTTTATTTTGTGCGCACTGATGTCCAACCTTATTTTTTAGCAATTTGGAATCTGTTTATCTTTTTCTGCTTCTCTTTGGCATGATTATTAGCCTGTCTTGTGCAAGATTGTTGGTGGTTGTTGTGATTAGCTGCATTTTCTTTATACTTTTTCTTCTGGTCTTGAACGTTTGGCCCAAACCTAAATATTATCTTGTAGAATCAGTAGACTATCTTATTCTACTCTCGTCCCAATTGATTGTTTAGTTTACTTGAACTTGTAAGTAGCGCGGAGCTCCCACCATTAAAGCTTATTTTATCAATAGTCTCTTAAATTGAAGTGTAAAATTTTACTAAAAGTTCTGAGTTATATTTCCATTCTTAAGCTTGTAAGTATATCTATTCACTACCTTTTTTAAAATATGATAGGTAATAACATGTAAATTTCACATTTACAATTTCAAATAATACCTGTGGTAATATCAATTGAAATTAAACATACCAAAAAAGTAAAAATCCTGTCACGCCATGCGACGCATAGGAAATATAGTAAAGTACTACTTTAAAATTCTGTTACATAATTTCTTGCCTCATTTTTTACCACATATTTTTGTCTCTGAATGTAATTGCGAAATAAGGGATTTTGTCAGTAAAGCAAACCAAATTATTGATCTATTTTTATAGGGTCATGTTCAAAGTGTAGATTTGCCACGCAGACGCAATGTTCTACAGGTAACAAAACAAAATTTAACTGGGATGAATTGAATTTGTTTTTGCATATTTACCTACACCTTGCAAACTCAGGACCTTGTTTCTCAATATCTTAAAAAAAGGAAATACATTTTCAGAAAACATAACAAGTTACTAATTTGTACCAAATAAAAGAAATTCTTTTTTCCTCACATTTACTGAAATTGGGATAATATTTTTTGGTAATTGGAAAATACAATGCAAGAAAGGTTAAGGTGCAATTTTAGTTTATCCAATCATTGATAAAGGTTTTTTTAGGTCATGCAGTAGAAACGTGTCTCTTACTGTTTTTATGTAAAGCTGCAGTTTAACCTTTCTTGTTTTTCTGTTACCATCTGTATTCATTTGAGCTGTGAAGTTCCTCACATACTTGCATAATACCTTGTGCCAATCCTAGAAATTATTGAGAAACTTTGGACCGCTTTTATGTAATTTAAATGTTTACTAATGTTGTTGTCTTTTTTTTTAATTTAATTTTTTTTTTTGTGCATGCAAGAGCACTGTTTTTTGTGCATTTACAAAATTACTTTCAACTTCATGTACAATTTTTTTAAATCTTCATCTGATGGGCTTCATATTGTTATCTTAACTATTTATCTCTTGCGATGATTATTTTGAGCAACTACTTGTTATCAGAAGGCTCTCATAACTAGAAGCTTCTTGCTAGAGATAAAGAGTTCTTTTCATAAAATGCTTCACAATATTTTTATATTATTTTTGTTTTCATCTACACATTTCCTTGCTTTTAATTATTTATTTTAGTTCAATTCTTGAAGCTACTGTCTTTTGTAGTAATCACATTGGACAAGCAATTAAAATTATGTAGTGGCGAAAGACCAGTCTTTCACTTTTTACTAATTGGTATTGTCCTAATGAAATTTACCTTATTGATAAAAATGCTGGCCACAAATAAGTCATATATATATATATATATATATATATTCTCATCTTACTTTCAGTAGTCTGGAAATAAAGTTGATTACAATTTTAAGGATTATTCATTTTTTTTAATATAATAGCTTAAAGAACACATACAACTAAGCAAAATATGAACGGTATATACTGGGAAACAAAATCATTGAAAATGAAAATAAATCCATAGATGTCAACTAGTGCTAGATTCAAACTTGTGCTCTGAATTAATTAAACCCTTACACTGTACTAATTATATCTGTACTTGGGTCAAACAAGATGTACATTAAATCTTCATATCTGTAAATCACTTTCTGGCAATAGGCCAAAGTTCTAACTAATATTCCATCTTTGTTAAGGGTTTATCTTTCTTGTTGCCAAGGTACATGTCTTTCAACCTCAGACATAGTCTTTAAGGTTATATCATCAATTAGCATTCCATTATTCAATTAAAGCCTATATACGAGGAACAGTTAGTGCACAATGTTACTGTTCTACTTATAACTTGTCTAATCCCACTGTTAAAATACCCAGTCAGTTTATTTTTATATTTTCGTGTTACCTTGTATTCTAAGGAGGAGTGTGGTGTTCTGTGTTTTGCCCAGTGCTTGCATCTTAGTATCAACACATATTAGTTAAAAATGAGTATACATCACATAGAGTACTGTTTCATGAACCTGAATATAATCAAGTTTGGGTTGTGAACCATGCGACTAACCATATCACCAAGTTATCCCCATGTTTGTATTTAATGTTAAAGATTACATATGTAGCCTTTCATGAAATGTGTTCCTCAAATGGTTTGAAAGTTTGCTGCCCACATAGTTAGAATGGTGTTTTTCTATTTACCTATATGCCTAGAACGATGTAAGTTAACTGAATTAAATGGTTATAAAAATGTCTGTTTACTGGCCCAAAATTGTTGGAAAAATGTCTATTTACTAATTCGAAAGGTTAGAAAGATGTATGTTTACTGGCTCAATTGGTTAGAAAAATGTATGTTTACTGACTTAAATGGGGAGGAAGGCTAACATCTGGTCAGGCAAAATATACTGATCAGACATGTTGGTCAGGTTTAGACTGGCCAAGACCCTCACCTCGGCTTCCTCATAGCCCTCCCTGGAAAAGGGTTGTTTTCATAGCAGCCTGGCTAACGAGGTGAGGGATCGACATGATCCCCATAGTAGTGAGTGATACGCAGATGAAGCCATGCATTGCACAACTGCCTGGAATACCCCGGTCCATCTTCATCAGCACGCTCGGGATGTGAGGAAAGCTATTGCTACCCGCCTCGTAATGTCCTTTTCAGTGCACACAAAAGAGTAACCTACTCACTGTGGGCATTCGCAAACAACAACTGACTTCAATGGTTAATGGTTAGAAAAATGGCTGTTTACTAACCCAATTTGTATTTTGTAAGTATATAATTATTTTAGAATAATTACTAAATTTGGTAAAAAACATGCACATGTAAAGACATACAAAATGTCTAGGTAGATAAGACATTGTTAGGACATAATATACCTTCAAAAGCTAGTGGAGTAAGAATAGAGAAGACAGAGAGAACGTGAAGCAAGATAGTAGAAGAGGAATCCAAGACACCAAAAACTGTATGATATAACCAAAGTAGACAGCTGGCATTGAAATTGGTGGAGATCACCATTTGTAACCCTTTATTTCATAATACGCGCAGAGGAAGAATTAGTGATTAAGATTCGTACTACGTACTTTTGTACAGAAATCTTCTACGTATGCTGTCAGACGTCAAATTGAATTTGTTCAAAGAAAACAGCGATCATCCTGAGGCTGTCAACACTACCATAAAGCTTGTCTAGTGTTGACACGAATGATGGCCACATGTGTTTTCTCTGATCCTCACTTGTCAGGCAATTTTGCTGCAGATATTCAGGCATCATTTTCCCAGTACCACAGGTGCATTCATCAATAGCACCTATCTTGAGTTTATTGCATAGATGGTACCTCAATCTGTTGTTGCCTGTGCAGAGTCTGGAGACCACCACCTGCTCCCTTCTAGTCAACTGGTAATAAGCATCATTTCTTGTGTAGCCAGTATGCTCTATTTTCCACTTATCCATGTATCTGGCTCAATAAACTTTTTGGACTCACAAGTCACACTTGAATCTGGTTGTGGTAACCTTCCACTTTTTTTCACCAGTGTGTCTGCTTCCTCATTGACATGAATATTGTAATGGGATGGGACCCACTGTACCACGACTCTTCTGGGTTTAGACTGCTGGCATAGTTGACATGAGTACTGATCTTAGGTCATTTAGGTCTTCATTTCGCTGTTAGCAGAAATTATTGATGTACAGTATAATTTTGTAATATTTAGGTCACCATCCTTCCTTGTTTGCTCTATAATATCTTTAGGCTTCTACTGCAGTTGACATCCGTACATGAATTCTGCTCCAAACCATTCATATCATCTTACAATGATAATTTCAGTAGGACATTGTTTGACATAGTGAGGTTATCAGCCTCATGCACATCCTTCATTTTTTAGGTCATGCATATAGGGATACAGCAATAAGAATTGACAATCAAGTCTGGGAGAATATAAACAGATTATAAGGGAAGTGAGGCAAGGTTGTTTTCTATGCGCTGACCTGTTCTCTCTGTACAGCGAGTTTAGCTTGAGAGACATACAGACAATGCCAGGAATATCAATTGATGGACAGAACATAATCAATCTATGATTTTCTTATGATATTTTATTGGTATCCCATAATGAAACCAACTTGCAGGAAATGCAAGTACTTTGTTCAACAAAATGAGAAAAAAAAGGCCTCAGTTTATTGAAATCGGAAGTGATGGTAGTGACTAAGAAACCAAACTCTCCTAAATGCTGCGTCAAATCAAAAGAGGACCAAATTATGACATGTTAACATGCTTAAATACCTGGGCACAGACATAACATCAGATAGAAGATGCAATTATGAAATAAAATGCAGAATAATCCAAGCAAAATAGTTTTCCAGATTATGAAGGAAATCGTGTGCAACAGAACATTGTCACTGGAACTGAGAGAGAGAGTCATTGGATGCTACATGGAACCAGTACTGACATATGGCAGTGAATCATAAAGGTAATCAGCAAACAAGCGCAAAGATCTTTGGAAGCAACAGAGATGTGGTTTTACTGAAGAATGCTGCAGTTCCCATGGACTGTAAACTGTATGGAAGGCTAATGATACAGTACTCGAAGAGGCACAAACACAAAGGCAATGCATTACAAAGATCAGAACAAGGCAGTCATCCTTTTTCTGGCATGTTATGAGAAGAGGCAGTTTGGAGCATGTTGTGACAATGGGAAGATAGTGAGAAAGAGAGACAGAGGAAGGCAGAGAGAAAAGATGTTAGACAGCCTGTGAGAATAGCACAGGCGACAATCCACAACAAAGTTGGTAAATGACACACGTGATATAAGCGGATGGAGATCCATGATCACTTGTGCCAACCGGCAAGGCACTTGATGATGATGATATTGGGATACAATGTTTCTGTCATTTCCTCATTAAGATGCTCAAGGAGACACCTCTCTCTTTCTCTCTCTCTCTCTCTCTCTCTTTCTCTCTCTCATTCCTCTCAGTGCCCAAAATCAAAATGCAGAATAAGGCAGAACTAAAAATTATACAGCTTGAACAGTCAATATACATAAGTAGCCACTAAGCAGATGCTAACACATTTGATAAAGTCAAAAACTACATTTCTGTCCTCTGCCAACTAAATTTTAAATATTGCTTCCAATGATTAAAATACCAACATTCTTGAGGATCATTTGTCTTATTCATTAACATGCACAATTATACACAAGCTTTTGAACATGCACGCTGCACTTCTAATTTTCACTGTGCCTTGCTATTAATAAGAACCAATACCAAGCATGTGTAACATGTGTTTTTGTGTTTTTAATTTGTTATATATTAGTATGTGAATTACTTTGTATAATTTTTTTTTCATTATAAATAAATAAAAAGAGCTTGTCATGTTCCGAATTTATTAATTTTTTTAAGTGAAATAATGTAAATTGGGAAATCTGGTGATCTTCAACTTTCTTAGTTGGAACTTCCTGAACACATTTTAATCTGTTCATCAGTATGGCTATAAAATGGATTATAACATAGGTGCTTCAAACAGTTCATGATCATCAAGTGCCCTGCTGGTTAGCGATCATGGAACACTATTTCCTGTTATCACATGTGTCGGTTATTAGTTTCGCCATTGATCTCCTCCCCTTAAATGTATTAAAGCTGTCCATTATTTTCTTTCTTTGTCTGCCTTCGGGCCTCTTGCCTGAAATTCTGTCCATTGTCACCATGTGATCCAATCAGCCTCTTCTCATAACATACCCAAAAAAGGATGTCTGCCTTGTTCTGATTTTTGCGATCAGCTGTCTTTGTGTCTGTGCCTCTTCAAGAACCACAATATTAGCCTTCTTTGAGGCCATGGAATTTTCTAAATTCTTCTATACAACCACATTTCTGTTGCCTCCAAAGATCCCTGTGCTTGCCTGCTGAGTGACCATGAATCGATGCCATATGTTAGTACTGACTCCACATAGCATGCAAGAGCTCTCTTCCCTAAATCTGATAGGCTTTTGTTGCACCAGATGCCCTTCATACTCTGGAAGACTGACTTTTGCTTTGGCTTTTCTGACTTTATTTCCTAATTTCATCACCCATCAGAATTGATAAGGTTGCCAAAATATTAGAATGAACGTATTTGTTTTAGTTCCAACTCATACATCTTTATAGAACATTTTAAAGATTTGTGCTTTGAAGTTACTACCATTATATGGGGACGGCGTGGGCTAGTGGTTAAGTGACATGGGTCACAATCTAAAGGTGCTCGGTTTGCTCACCAGTCACAGCAACAGCGATTACGCCGGGGAAGCATACCCATAGAAAATGCAAGAGGAAGCAGACTCTTACATAAAATGTATGCTGAAGTTAGATGCACTGGGCCGACCAGTACAAAATAAAACCATAGTGCAACGGACACCGCCTTGGGGAATACAGAAATAAGGCGAACGCCAAAAAAAACGAAATAAAAAATAACCATTACTTCTTCACTTTTTATTTTTGTTGATTTAAGCTGAGGCCCTTATTTTCACTTTGAAGAACCACCATGTTGACCATTTCTTGTAAATCTGGCTTATTATGCACTATCAACACAGTGTCATCAGCGTAACGCAAGTTGTTGATGTTCTGTCCACTAATTGATATTCCAGGCATTGCTTCTAGAGACCACTATATAAATTTGCCGTACAGATCAAGCGACAGCACAAACCCATGTCTCACTCCCTTTTTATCAGTCTGAAGTTTCCTTCTGTGTTATCTATTTGTATTGCTGCAGTCTGTCCCCAGTATATGTTCTGAATAATTCTCAGGTCCTTGCTATCGACATGCAGCTCTTCCAGCATATGGATCATTTCCCTGTGCTTCACCCTGTTAAATGCCTTGGTATAGTCTATGACGCACAGATATAAATCTGTTTTCATCTCTACAGCTATCTCGATTATTGTTCTCAATATCTATATATGGCATTGTTTGTGCCCTTGCCTTCCATAAATCTGCATTGCTCATTGTTGATTTCTGGTTGTGTTCTATTCCTCAATCTTTTCATGATGATTTGTAGAAATATTTTTGTCATGTGACTCATAAGGCCAATAGCGTGATAGTCTTCAAACAGTTATAAATCATTATTTTGTTTTGATCCATTTTTGTTACTTCGTATGTTTTTCAGAAAATAATTAATGTATTATAATAGAGCTTGTTAAGCTATTGTTGGAGTAATTTGAGCCAATTATCATAATTGTTGGTTAAATATTCTTTTTTTAAACATAATACAGTATAGCATATTGAATAAATTACTAATGGGAAATTGTAATTCTATGCTCTACTGCTTCCATTTTATAAATGCTATTGTAATATTTATAGCATGGCTTTTGATCTTTTGTTTCTGATAAGGCAGCAACAAAGATTGTCTTCATCATCATATCTGTTTGCTGAATGGTATATGAGATCATGCTTTGCCCAACCTGACAATATTGTCACATTTTTCTCTTGACCTCTGTCTTTTTTTCAATCAGTCAACATTTCTTCCTCACTCAAAGTATTTAAATAGTTGTTATGCTGTAACTATGTTTCCTAGACTTCTGTTCATTAAGATATTAAATTAATACAAAATGCCATAATCTTCTTATTTCCATTGTTTGTCTTATCTGCTTAACTTTCTTGCATTGAAGCAAATTGTTGTTTATATTTTTACTTCTTCGATCATTAGATTTTAGCAATGATATAAATTGAACTATATTTGCTTCTTACTTTTGTAGTGATTTTGTTTCTCAGTCCTTAATAATGACTTTTTTTTAGATAAAAGCATTAGAATATCTCTGTTACTATACAACCATAGAAAAACGTCAGGCACTGAAAAATAATGTGGTTGTAGGAGAAATTGCGTCAATTTTTAATACAGAGTGCTAAATGTTGTACTGCGCTTTAACATTTTTTGTTTTTCTATCACCATTGTTATAAGTTTTAGTGCATTCCATTACTTATTATATACCATATTATATATGACATATATAATATTTTAATACTAGATGATCTACATTTCCATTTATGAAAACACATTTGCAAGTTAATTTGGAAAACTCAATTTTTCAGTTGAATAATTAAATAATTAAATGTGCAAATAATATTGATTTTTAATGTATTCTTTGATAGCTTATCATTTTCTGTTTTGAATGTGCAGTCAATTAATGTAGTAATAGAGTATATCATACTAACTTTGCTTTGACATTTTTAATGCTGTGTATGATAGAGCACAACACAATTGTATTTTGACAATGTGACATCAAAATGAAAGTTATAGTGCACACTTTTGTATTTAAACTTATTTTGTGTTAGCTTAAATTGAGGTTACCTTTTTGTATTTAATTGGTCATAATAAATTACTAGCAAGGAAAATTGAAGTAAAAGACAAAGCAAATTTGAACAATCATATTTATTTTTTGTAGTAACAGTGTTGGTGTGTTCTTATATTTAAATTCAATAATTCAATTTTTAAATGTTAATCTAATTTGAAGTGTGATTATTTAATAAAAATATATTTTGATTGATTGAAATTGAGAATATATAATTTTCTTGTAATGTTGAAAACTGCTATGATAAATAACAATTAAGAATAAACCCCTTTAACAAGTTGCAGCTTATTTATTGAAATCTAAACAAAAACAAAATTACACTTTTCATATATTCTTCATAATTTCACAGTAAAAAAGTCGAACATATTTCTAGTTTAATGCAGTTATTCAGAGCTAATGATGTATTTTATTAGACAATGACTCACAATTTAAACTTCATAGATAAACTAATTCATTTTAATGCTTTTTTATGTCCAGTTTTGTGTAAGTGTTGTCACTACTGTTGGTCATTGCACTAACCTTTCACTAGTTGTGCTAAAGTAGTATTCTGTTATTAGTAATGTCTTATGTAATTTCTATAAGTATTTTTATGTTCATTTTGTTTTCTGTAATTTGTAAACTTTTATTTTACATTTTTTCTTCAGATTAATGAGGGACAGAATGCTAACCTGGCCATATTTACCTCCCTTGAAGGTATCAGCATATCTATAATAAATTCTCAGTACCAAGAAGTGGCACTGCTTACTGTAGCCAGCTGCCCTTCAGTCTGGGAGGTTGAAGTCAAAGAAAAATGGAGATCCCTTAGCATGGAACTAGCAACTTGGTTAGAAGATCAGTGGAAAGGTGAAGTTGCTGGAGCAAAACTCCATGATCAGATAGAGGTATTACTTGTTTAATATTCCTCGCTATTGCTAAGATCTGTTATAAACTCCATGATCAGATAGAGGTAGTAATTGTTTAAAATTCCTCGCTATTGCTAAGATCTGTTATAAACTCCATGATCAGATAGAGGTAGTAATTGTTTAATATTCCTCGCTATTGCTAAGATCTGTTATAAACTCCATGATCAGATAGAGGTAGTAATTGTTTAATATTCCTCGCTATTGCTAAGATCTGTTATAAACTCCATGATCAGATAGAGGTAGTAATTGTTTAATATTCCTCGCTATTGCTAAGATCTGTTATAAACTCCATGATCAGATAGAGGTATTAATTGTTTAATATTCCTCGCTATTGCTAAGATCTGTTATAAACTCCATGATCAGATAGAGGTAGTAATTGTTTAATATTCCTCGCTATTGCTAAGATCTGTAATAAACTCCATGATCAGATAGAGGTATTAATTGTTTAATATTCCTCGCTATTGCTAAGATCTGTTATAAACTCCATGATCAGATAGAGGTAGTAATTGTTTAATATTCCTCGCTATTGCTAAGATCTGTTATAAACTCCATGATCAGATAGAGGTATTAATTGTTTAATATTCCTTGCTATTGCTAAGATCTGTTATAAACTCCATGATCAGATAGAGGTAGTAATTGTTTAATATTCCTCGCTATTGCTAAGATCTGTTATAAACTCCATGATCAGATAGAGGTAGTAATTGTTTAATATTCCTCGCTATTGCTAAGATCTGTTATAAACTCCATGATCAGATAGAGGTAGTAATTGTTTAATATTCCTCGCTATTGCTAAGATCTGTTATAAACTCCATGATCAGATAAAGGTATTAATTGTTTAATATTCCTCGCTATTGCTAAGATCTGTTATAAACTCCATGATCAGATAGAGGTAGTAATTGTTTAATATTCCTCGCTATTGCTAAGATCTGTTATAAACTCCATGATCAGATAGAGGTAGTAATTGTTTAATATTCCTCGCTATTGCTAAGATCTGTTATAAACTCCATGATCAGATAGAGGTAGTAATTGTTTAATATTCCTCGCTATTGCTAAGATCTGTTATAAACTCCATGATCAGATACGGGTATTAATTGTTTAATATTCCTCGCTATTGCTAAGATCTGTTATAAACTCCATGATCAGATAGAGGTAGTAATTGTTTAATATTCCTCGCAATTGCTAAGATCTGTTATAAACTCCATGATCAGATAGAGGTATTAATTGTTTCATATTCCTCGCTATTGCTAAGATCTGTTATAAACTCCATGATCAGATAGAGGTATTAATTGTTTAATATTCCTCGCTATTGCTAAGATCTGTTATAAACTCCATGATCAGATAGAGGTAGTAATTGTTTAATATTCCTCGCTATTGCTAAGATCTGTTATAAACTCCATGATCAGATAGAGGTAGTAATTGTTTAATATTCCTCGCTATTGCTAAGATCTGTTATAAACTCCATGATCAGATAGAGGTAGTAATTGTTTAATATTCCTCGCTATTGCTAAGATCTGTTATAAACTCCATGATCAGATAGAGGTATTAATTGTTTAATATTCCTCGCTATTGCTAAGATCTGTTATAAACTCCATGATCAGATAGAGGTATTAATTGTTTAATATTCCTCGCTATTGCTAAGATCTGTTATAAACTCCATGATCAGATAGAGGTAGTAATTGTTTAATATTCCTCGCTATTGCTAAGATCTGTTATAAACTCCATGATCAGATTGAGGTATTAATTGTTTAATATTCCTCGCTATTGCTAAGATCTGTTATAAACTCCATGATCAGATAGAGGTAGTAATTGTTTAATATTCCTCGCTATTGCTAAGATCTGTTATAAACTCCATGATCAGATAGAGGTAGTAATTGTTTAATATTTCTCGCTATTGCTAAGATCTGTTATAAACTCCATGATCAGATAGAGGTAGTAATTGTTTAATATTCCTCGCTATTGCTAAGATCTGTTATAAACTCCATGATCAGATAGAGGTATTAATTGTTTAATATTCCTCGCTATTGCTAAGATCTGTTATAAACTCCATGATCAGATAGAGGTAGTAATTGTTTAATATTCCTCGCTTTTGCTAAGATCTGTTATAAACTCCATGATCAGATAGAGGTAGTAATTGTTTAATATTTCTCGCTATTGCTAAGATCTGTTATAAACTCCATGATCAGATAGAGGTAGTAATTGTTAAATATTTCTTGTTATTATATTTAGATTTATATTTGTTGACTAGGATTATCCTGCGATATTCTCGTCATTCTTGGATATAATTGTACATAATTTAGATGTGAAAATTAACTGGGCCTGTGTTTCCGACCTGTGTTTCTACTGTTTAGGATCGTGGAAAGTGCATTTCTGATTTCCCAATTCATTAAAAGATCACAGCTACCCACGCAAGGGGATCTGGGTCATGTTTACGGTCAGAAAATCACCGGTGCATGACGCGATAACGACCCTGCCATGAACTGACCAGCGGGAGAAAACGGTTTAACAGCAGCCGTGAAATCCGTAAAATATTCAAGAACCCATCTCTTAGGGCTACGACTCACAATATCATCATGCACAAACAAAATACTCAAACATCTGCGGGAACACAACATCCTCCAAAAAAACAACTCGTCCGCACAAAATAGAAGGACAAGGAAGCCAAAAAACAAAAGGAGAAAAAGAGGAGGAATAAGAAAATTTAGAAAAATCCACACAGTACTCGGCACTACAAAGACAGCCACAAATATCACACCGACACATATGATAAGGAGTACTCGTCAAACTCTCCCTCCTCGCGAGGCAGTGGAGTATAGGGTTCCCTCTCTGGATCCCACATGGACCTTGGTCAACACACCCTCCGTCCAGGCAACACAGTTGCGCACAAAGTATGAGACTAAAGATAGGCCTAAAATAGGGTGCTATAGAGGATGTAGTCAAAGGGGAGAGTTTAGGTCAGAGAAGTGGGAATTAAGTAGTGGAAAACCAAACATTAAAATGATGCAGCAAAAACAAAAAGTGGAAAAACAAAAAAATTGCAAACTAAAATGTTTTTATGCAAATGTGAGAAGCATTGTAAATAAAAGAGAAGAATTGGAACTGTATGTAGAGGAAGAAAAACCAGATATAATAGGGTTAACAGAATCATGGGCATATGAGGACATTGCAGATGGTGAATTTGAAATAGAGGGATATACAATGTTAAGGAAGGATAGGGTAGTTGGAGACAAGGCTAAGGGGGGTGGTGTTTTATTATAATGTATAAATTCTGTTAATATAACTAGCAGAGAGGATTTATCATGTGGTAACAAAAATGAAAGTGTATGGGGTGAAATAGAAAGTGGGGGTGAAAAAACAGTGATTGGAGTATGCTATAGATGTCCATCAAGTCAAAAGGAGGAAGATGAGGAGCTGATTAGTAGCATAGTAAAGGCAAGTGATAGAAATTTATTATTAATGGGGGATTTCAACTTTCCAGAAATAAAATGGGATATGGCAGAAGCACTTGTAGAGTCAAAACCTTTTGTTAAGCGTATAACTGAAAATGTTTTAATTCAACATGTAGTAGCAGCCACCAGAGGCAAAAACATACTCGACCTAGTTTTTACTACAGAGGAAAATATGATTGAAAACGTTACCGTAGGGGAACTGTTTGACTCAAGTGACCATCAAATCATCCGATGGGATCTTATTGCAGGGAAAGAAGTGAACATAAACACGCGAACATATGACTATTCTAAGACAGATGTTAAGAGGATGAAAGAGGCAGCGAACCACATAATCTGGGAAGATATTGTCAGAGGAACAGATGTTGAACAGGAGTGGGTGAGTTTTAAAGCAGTTCTCGAAACGCTAAAAGAGGAATGTGTTCCATATAGGGAAGTAAACCCCAAGCGTAAAAAGTGGATCACTAAAATTGTAGTTAAATGTAGAAGAGCTAAAAATAAAGCATGGAAAAAATATATAGAGGCAGTTAAATCAAAAGAAACATATTTAAAATATTTGGACAAGCAGAACATATCTCAGAAAGCAAATAAAACAGCAAAAATAGACTTCGAAAAGAAACTTGCTCAGAGGATCAAGACTGATAGTAAAAGCTTCTTCTCTTACGTTAGAAATAAACAAAGATCAAAGGACAAAGTAGGCCCTCTCATAGACAGCACAGGAAAAAAAATAATTGAAAATAGGGAGGCAGCAAATCTACTCAATCACTACTTTGGCACAGTGTACACAAAAGAGGACTGCTCCAAGATCCCAGAGCCTGTAGATATTTTTCAAAGAGACATGGATACAGCAGGATTAGGATCAATCTGTATTACAGAGGAAATGGTTTTTAAAAAATTGGAGGGGTTTAAAGTGGATAAATGTCCAGGTCAGGATGGTATTCATCCAAAATTGCTGTTTGAAATTAGAGACCAATTAGCAAAACCATTGGCTATATTATGTTCTCAATCACTTGCACAAGGGATTGTTCCACGGGATTGGAAAGATGCGGGAGTGATCCCCTTATTCAAAAAGGGCAAAAAGGCAGATCCAGCAAACTATAGACCTGTGAGCTTAACGAGCATAGTCTGTAAATTGTTAGAGTCAATAATCAAAGAAAACATTGTAATGCATTTAGACAAGTTTAATCTAATTAGAAATAGTCAGCATGGGTTTACTAGAGGGAGATCATGCTTAACAAATTTATTAGAATTCATGGAGGAGGTTACTAAAATGTTAGATAAAGGGGAGCCAGTGGATGTTATTTATCTAGACTTTGCAAAGGCCTTTGATAGAGTACCTCATCAAAGATTATTTCGAAAGTTAAAATCACATGGAATAGGTGGGGAAGTTGCTAAATGGATTGAAAATTGGTTAACGGGAAGAAGGCAAAGGGTGGGTATAAATAAGGAGTAATCTGTAATCTGGCAAATGGAGTTTAATGTAGATAAATGTACAGTCATCCACATGGGTAGATCCAATATGGAACATAATTACAGAATGGGAGAGAACAATATTAGAAAGATAGATAAAGAAAGGGACTTAGGGGTAATAATAGATCATACATGTAAGGTGAGGGAGCAAGTTCAGGTAGCAGTAAAAAAGGCAATTGCAATGTTAGGGATGATAAAAAGAAATATTAAACATAGGAGCAAGGAAGTGATAGTCAAACTGTATAAAGCATTAGTTAGACCTAGATTGGAGTACTGTGTACAGGTGTGTAGTCCTTATCAGAGAGGGGATATAGACATGCTGGAGAGAATACAAAAAAGAGCGACAAAGCTGATAGTGGGATTCCAGAATTACAGTTATGAAAAAAGATTAAAAAGAACTGGCCTTCAGTGTCTAGAAGAGAGAAGAATTCGTGGTGTATACAGGTGTATAAGATGATCAGAGGAATGGATAAAGTGGACTATAACAAGTTTTTTAAAGTACAACCACCAACAAGGACAAGAGGGCACAGCTACAAGTTGACTAAGGAGAGGTCCAGATTAGATATTAGGAAGTATTTCTTTAGCCAGAGAGTAGTGAATGCTTGGAATGCATTGCCAAGTGAGGTGGTGGAGGCTGGGACGGTCAATGCATTTAAGAACAGATTGGATGCGTACAGCTTCTAGAGGAAGGTGTTGTAAATGGAACTGGTTGTATACAGACTCTGCAGAGTCTTCTAAACCAGTATAAAGACGTTAAGTTAAGTTAAGTTATTGCTAAGATCGAGGAGCATGTGGCCAAATGGTTTTGAAGTCTGCCGACTAGGAGGGCAGCGGTTCGAATCCCGGTATGGCATTTGTTGTTTTTCTGTTGGGGGTGAAAATAAACAAACGACGTGACAACAGCAGTGGCAAAGCAGCCTGTAGTTCTCAGCCTAAAACAAACATAGACTACCCCAGCAATGGGAAAAAGTCATATTGACAGTTCTTTTTAGTTTTCTTAATTACTAAGGTCTGTTATAAACTCCAAGATCAGAGGTAGTAATTGTTTAATATTTCTCGTTATTGCTAAGATCTGTTATAAACTTCATGGTCAGAGGTAGTAATTGTTTAATATTTCTCGTTACTGCTAAGATCTATTATAGACTCTATGATCAGATAGTATTTCTAAGATCTGTTAAAAACTCCATGATCAGATAGAGATAGTAATCAATATTCCTCTTATTTACTAAGATCTGTTATATACTTTGTAATCAGATTTAGACATTGTGTATCAACTGTTATGATATTAGCAAGAAAATACATTTATTTTAGCATTAACACATCTGTCAGATTATAAATTGGAAGCATTTTTTCTTCATGTAACATGGTAACTTTTATTGGAGATTTTTGTGTATCTAATACCATTCTCATGCTGGGGTTCACAGCAATGTACTATGGGACATTCTGGACGTAGAAGCTACCACAGTTGGAACATTATAGAAATAAAAAGACATACTGAAATTAATCAAGAATGCCTATTAGATGATGACACTGCAAGTTATGAATCAGCAATCCATAAACAAAGCCACTGATATCAAACTGAATAGGGATCAAGATGCTGAGCAGCATATGAGCTGCAGTGGTCAGCGACCCATAGCTAACTGCTAGCGTCAGGGCCAGCAAACCAGAGCTGCCAAGACCCTTCTACACCTCCACTAGATGATCCTGGATAACAGGCTGCAGCAAGGCAGACTGGCTAAGGAGAAGGGATTGAAGAGGGAATGCTAACCCGGTACTCAAAAAATGCTTGATGAAGTCGGATGTGTTGGACTGAAAGGTGCAAATATCGCAGTCAAACTGTAAACTATGACACAACGCATTCCGTTCTCTGGACTACATTCTGCTACTGAAGCCCTTTCAGTGTTTGGTAGTGGGAGATTGAGAATGAACTAAGCCAAGCCAAGCCAAGCCAAATAAGATTAGAGACCAAACAGTAATATGTTTTTACTGTCATAAGGATGAAACGTTGGGTGTACATCAGACATATCCTTCAAATGAACAGCAGCAAACTTCTAGTTCAAGCAATTATGTTGTGACCAAGTGGTACCAGAAAGAATGAAAGAAGGGTAGGCCAAGAGAGACACTTTGCAGGACATCCTGATGGGTCTTGACAATATACAGAACTACAATTAGTCTTATCAGACTGATATACCTGAAGAATATTTAGTTCTGTCCTGTACGCAGTGTTTGACACTGAGAGAACATATATTAATAGATAAAATCCACTAGGATCAAACAAGACAATGTGCCTTAAAAGGGCTGAGCACGAGTATGTACAAACAGACTACTGCAAAAACCTTCAGTATCCATCTACTCTGCCATTAAGTGATTGAGACTGAGCACCTATAGGTCAATCCTGATTGCAATGATGTCAGTTCTGCATAACACCTTTTTTATTAACTCCTAGGATGAATTATGCCACATTTCTAAACAAATTGGCTCAGCTCAATTTACCATGTGGCCTTTCTTTAGCTTCTTGTTATTGTCAGCCTTCTGCAAAGCAGCATATGATTTAAAATTTGAGATGGTCTTCTATTGGGTATGGGTAAAGATAGTCCCATAGCAAACACTGCTGTCAGGAATGAAGTGTTAGAGACTTCATTATACTAGGCCTCTGTTAGAGACTTCATTATACTAAGCCTCATGTTTTTTATGAATTGGGGGGCCATTTCTCTTTCTAGCTGCCTTTTCTTCCTCAATAGTAAGCTTTGTACCAATTTGCAGCTGAGTCATTTGAAGTGCGCCAAAAACGGGAGTTGAACCCAGCACCTGTGCTGTAAAAAGCCAACCTTCTAACACTATACTAATAAATGCTACTAAATGAATTACTTTTTATGGCTTTTTACTTTCATTTACTGTAGCATGGAGCATGTAGTCTAGTTGACACTGACCTGGCTTGCTAAGACTGGGATTACAGCACTCCAGGATTCGAAATCACAGACAGACAGTAAAAAAAGCAGGGCGTGGTTTGTTCCTAGAGCAAATGCTCCTCCAGTTGACCCAGCAGTAAATGGGTACCTGACATATGAGTTGTTGAAGGTATAAACAACGAGGAAGGGAACTGGCCACCCTACCTCATATATGCTGCAACTTAGTCTATGAAGAGTTATCTTTATACCCAACGGCAATTGTTGCCATGGGACTCACCTTTAACTTTACTACAGAATTGTGCATTTTCGGTACATGTGACTTGGCACCTAGTTTCTTCTCCTGTTAATAAACAAGAATAGGTCCCAGCATGAGAATGCCAGGAGCTGGGCTTTGCTGTCAAATGTTTTGTGTTACACATACCTTTGGAGAATTTAAGATGAGAGCATGTCATGCATTCTACCTCGCGCCTATGTTTGCTTTAAAGACCCACATAGATACACCTTATACAATCAGACAAACTTTAGAGTTTTTTATGCAATCTGAAATGAAGATTGTAATTTTAAATGTTATTTGTAGCTTTCAACATAAAATAATGAAAGAAAAGCTATCTTTACAACATTTTATCTATTGATGAAATCTGGCAAGCTGATTGATTTATAATGTTGATGAATGAAGATCACTTGCACTAACAGTCACAGCTTAGTGTACATGTTATGTTTTTATTTCACTCTCTGTTTGAAAATTTGCCCTTACTAGGGTTAAAATTCATATTTTCAGATAAAGAGACCAAAAACCTAACTGATATGTCACCCACTGGTCAGTAATAATGAGAACACTCGTAATCATATTTTAGGTGTTGCTTAGCATACACATACAAAAATCAGGTCAAATTTGTGATTGCCAAGCCAAAGTGTATAGTTATTCTGGTTGACTGATTTAAGATAGTGAATTATTTGATGAGTCAAACAGCTCTTAAGAACAGCAAACATAAAAACTTGGCTGATCAGATGGACTATGGGAAACAAAGGGAGGGAGGTCTACAGACCAATGGCAAGCCTCAATGCAAATGACAGGATCAATTAACTTACATGGATGGATCAGAGCACCATTTTCTGGCTGAAAACCCAACATATTCCTCTTAACAAGCACCTGAATAGAATCCAACCACAATGCACTTCAGAGTGCCAGCTGTGTAATAACCCATACAAAACCGTTGATCATCATCATCTCTTTGAGTGCTCAGCGTTTAATGATGTTAAGAAAATGCTTCTTCCTCCTAGGCCAGATAAATGGAACACTAGTATGACACTAAACAACAACTAACAAACACGTGCATATATCATTACATGGCTTTGAGCTAAAGGGCGAGAGCCTGGGTGCTGCTGGATTATTTTTATAAAGGCAAAAGCCGCCGTCTATCATAGACGATGATGGCATAATTAATTTTGTTAGCGCTATTTTTAGTAAGGATTAATTACACTACTTTTTATCCTCACTCTCTCGTCTTATGCTGCCCGACTCCAGTGGCAAGTCAAGGACAAGATGACTAGGGGGCGACTACGAGATGCAGGGGACTCCGCATCAAGCACCCATGAAAAAGACGGCAGAGTCTGAAGTCGAACCCACACCACCTAATCACGAGGCCGACGGCTTAACCACTTCGCCACAGAATCCCCTGATTTTTTTTTATAACAACAACACCAAATGATTATATTTTTAATTGATCAACCCTTCAGTTGATATATTTGTATAAGAGAATATACAATTTTTATTGTGAACTTCTTCTCAATTCTTACCTAGTCAGTTTATTCTTCAGAGATATTGTTGATTTATTCTACCAGGCTGATCTGAGCAAGATGCAGATGACAAAACCATTCATGGGGGCACTGAGACGAACATTTCACCCAGGTGTTTGGTGTCAGTACAGTACTTCCAAACATCACATGGCAGTCAATTTAAATTTGCAGACTTTACAGGTAATATACATCTTTCCAATAATGATTTATAATGTCACTGTCAGCAAATAACTGCTTTAAACCAGCAGTTTACAGAGAAGTTTGTTACTAGATCAGGAAACCACTAATCTCTATGTTAGTCCACATTTTATTAATCTTATTATAGATTAATAGCATAGCTTATGTTAGTGGTTCACAGAGCAAGCAGAATATGGAGATCACTGTTTTGTTTCCTTCATTGTATGTTGAAAGAGGTGACTACAAAAAATTTGCACAAGAATTTGGTAACCTCACCATGTAAAATCCTGCGCTATAAAATTGCACTACAAATGATTAGATTCAGGCTTTGGTAAAAGCTGGTTAAGAGATTCAAATGTAGTGTTCACCTAGTCTTGAAAAAATGAAGCAACAGGGGAAGTTGTTAATTGTGTTATGAAGAATGATCTATTTCTTCTTTTTTTTTTCTTCTACTTCTTTTTTGTTCATCCTGAAAAGGACATTTGTGATGTTGTGTTGCAATTTACATTGAGGCTACGATATCTGTGCCTTTCGGCTAAACACATTCAATTTCAGCACTGCATTTTCGGGACTGGGTTTGCCTTCATCTTCGACATCCTAATCTCTTAGCCAGACTGCATGGTTGCAGTCTGTTTCCAGGGCAACTGCTTGGAGGCGAATAGGGTCTTGGTTAGTAATGGGTCACTGGCCCTGATGCAAGCAGCCAGCTATTATTTGCTGGCTGCTATCAACTCATTCATTGCTCATTTTTTGGTTCCTTGAAGGATCAATATCACTACACTTTTGATAGACACAAATGCTCAGTCTCATTCAGCAAACGGTAAAACCTATGGATACTGAAGGTTCTTGCAACTTCTTAACAAAATACATCTCTGCCAAATCTCAAATTTTTAGCTTACATTTGACAATTATAGCACCATTGAGTTAATATAATAATGGAAAATATAAAAATATATTTATGTTTATCTCCTATCTAAATATCTATCATATTTAAATAATTCTTCTTTCGTTTATAAATTAAGCATTCTAACATATCAAAGTGCATCTTTCAATATTTTTCTTATGGTTGTGTTAACTAATTGATTGATCATCATTCAATCAATCAAGACCATGTCACCCCTTGCAGAGCATAGGTATTCGAATAAGACACGCCATATGTCTGTCTTTCTCCAACATCTGCCTCACCTGTTCCTTCTCCCTTCAAGCTTTCTTTGCTAAATATGTCTTGGATGTTTCTTACCTTTAAGATTTCAGAACAGCGACTGTCTCACAATGTCATTCTCCTCTTTACGCAAAACTTTCAACACCTTTTTATTGATTGTTTATACAATGTATAATTCATGGGCTATTAATAAATTGTATCACTAACATATAGGGAAAAAATAATGAAAAATTGTAACAATAAAGCATTACAATTTGGATAAAACCTTTTCAAACCAAAACAGATTGATACTGTTAGAACATGTCAAATAAATTAATGTGAGCGCATGAGCTGCAGCGGTCAGCGACCCAGAGCTGCCAAGACCCTTCTACACCTCCACGCGGTGATCCTGCATAACGGGCTGCAGCAGGGCAGACTAGCTAAGGAGAAGGGATCAAAGTGGGATGCTAACCCGGTACTCAAAAAATGCTTGCTGAAGTCGGATGTGTTGGACCGAAAGGTGCAAATATCGCAGTCAAGCTGTAAACTATGACACAACGCATTCCGTTCTCTGGGTTGCATTCTGCTACTTAGGCCCGTGTCAGGGTTTGGTAGCGGGAGATTGAGAATGAACAAAGCCAAGCCAAATAAATGAATGTGAAAAAAGACACAAAGATAATATACAGGGGATACATATAAAGCACAATACGAAGACTGAGCCTAAGAAGAAGATGGTTAGCAAACACACAAGTTAATATGAAAGAGCCAGAAGTATAATATTGCTGAAAGTCCATTTCAAAATGATCACTCTGATTCCTAAGGCTCAGTAATGATGAGAATGATAAGAACTATTGTTTGTTATTAAAGGATGTTTTAAAATACAATTAATAATGACTACACATGGATCTAGCAACCTTATCATGTAAAAGAAACAGCTGCAGAAACCAACACTGTAAAAATGCAAATTCCTACAAAGAAAATATATGCAGTAATAGCCCTGTTCTCATTTAGAATAACAATTTTTTTAATGACTAAAACAAAGTTAAGACTGTTTTATTCCAATGTCAAGTCAGTATTCCTGTGCAGAGCAGAAACTTAGAGAACGACAAAGGTAATACTGATGAAACTCCAGTCATTCATCAAGAAATGTCTCTGGAGGATAAAGGGTATAGGCTGGTAAGACATGGTGAGGAAGGAAGACCTATGGAAAAGGACCAGCAAGCAGCAGTTGACAGCATACCAAACATATTAAATGGAGTTAGATAGGACATGCTCTAAGAAATACACCATCAAATGTGGCTAGGCAGGCTCTGATATGGAATCCACAAGGAAAGAGGAAGAGATGTAGGCCAAGAAACACTGAGAATAGACTGAAAATAAAGTTTGGTCCCAGGACATCAACTGGATAGAGGCAAAAAAGGCAGCTCAAGATCAAACTTGCTGGAGGAGTTGTCAATGCCTATGCCCCAAAAAAGTGCCAGTCATTAATTGATTGAGTGATTTGTAATGAGCTATATTTGCTATAAAATTTCTAAAGGGGTGATAAAAATAAACATAGAAACAGGAAGATATTTTTAAAATGTGATAATTTTCAGTTACTCACACCAGACTTTTGTAAGAAGGATTCCACTAAATGTTCATGAAACTGTATATTGTAGTTAGAACGAGTTAGACCAGGTCACAGCATGCTGCCATTTTGTCCAGCTGTACATATTGAGTACTTGCTTTGTGTTAGGGAGGTTATGGAGAAGTTAGAAGTACAAAGAGAATCAATGAATGTTATTAGAGTTCCACAGTGCAGATGTTCTGGTAACATTAAAAGAAAAACACCTTACTGACAAACCATACTGGACAGAAATGTAGAGCAGAGACTCCTGAGAAAAAAAAAACACTGCCTTAAGTTGGATGGTAACATCGAGAGATGGACAAAAAAAAAAGCTTTATCTAATTGTACCATCAAGGCAAAAGTCAAAGGACATTATGCAGTCAACATTCAATGCTAGATAGTAAATGAACCAAGTTTAGAAAAGTAAGGAAGCAAGAAAGAAATCTGGTCACCTTATTATATAAAGCGAAATAAGTGGCATTATTAAGCATGGCCAGATCAATTGTTGCTGGTGGCCACACACACACACCTATACACACACCCCCCACCTCCCAAACCCCTTCTCTTCTTCAACTCTCCTTTTAAAAATTATTTTATTATTTGTTGTTGCTTAGTGCAATTTTGTTATTAATGCCATAAATACGCACTTATTGTGCATAATGGTTATCCATCCCTGGATACAGCAGGCGCCATCTATCAGTGTTATAAACCTCCAGTGCTGGAATTCTGATAACCCTAGAGAAAATCTACAAGGAAATGACCAAATTTCCCTCACTAGGTGGTGATAGTTGCTAATTTTTCCCACAGCAAAATCATGAACGCTGACAGGTTTAATGGAAAACTGATCTTCATTATTCTGCCACATGTCAGCACCACTTAAAATTTGCAAGGTGTGAACATTTTGTGTCTTATATTTTATCAAAATCTAGTAGAGTTAAGATACATGTTTTCCAACCGATGCTCTTTGTGAAATACCAAATTCATTCAAAACACATTTTTCATTTTTTAGTGCCCCTGCTTTGCTAGGGCATCAAGCACATGCTTAGTCTGTTTATATGTTAATCTAATGCTGTTATTAAGTCTTTAATTGACTTGACTTTAACTATTCTGAAACCTGGAATAACAAGTTTTGACTCATCTTCACCCTGTCTCTAGTAGTAGAATGTACATGTTTTATTAGTTGTTTTGTGTCTCCATCCAGGGCATTGGTGGTAGTAGTTACTTCTGTAATTCTGACAGTGGACAATCCAGAAGATGGCGTTTTACTATTTCCTCTTGTCTATTGCAATGATTGCAGTATGGTCACTCTTCGTAGGTGTTTGTTCAAGACACATGTCTTGTTCGTAGCCTGTAAATTATACTCTGGTCTCTTCTGCACACATTGTTTGCCATCTTTGGGATTGAGTTGAGACATGTCTGCATACACAGCTCTTGCAGTCACACTTGTAGTCCATCGGTCCATCTGTTCTTGTCTGCAGTTGTTGTAAATTATGTGTTTAGCAGTTCTTTGACTGGTGGGGATGTTGGGTTATTACTTGTTTGCTCCTATTTTTGCCAGTTTATCAACACTTTCATTGCCTTGGATGCCTGTGTGACCTGATATCCACTGAAGGGGTTGTACTGATGCAATTGGATGCAAGTACTATTATAGATTAATTTTCAAACAATTGATCAACTATAGTGCCATATATTTTATTACACAGGTTGACAATCAACTTCCTGATGCTTATTTCCCCACTGTTTTGACACCAGCACCACTGCCTACTTATATTCTGAGACGAATGGGCCATAAACCATTTATTGAGGTTGGCCTGATGAGACGAACAGTCCGTGAACAGAGTGTAGATACTGTCAGGTATATGTAACTTAACTTCTTTATACTGGTTTTGAAGATTCTCCAGAATTATTATACTACCAAATCCTTCTACTCTACTTGATCTAAAAATAACTATGTGCATCCAATCTATTCTTGAATGCATTAACTGACCGTGCTCCTAAATGGTTTCGTCATTTGTGAAGGACAAAATTGCTGCTATTTTATATAGAAATAGATTTTTAATAGACAATTATATTAAAAATATTTCTGCATTTTAGTCAACATTTGTAAATTCTTCTATGTTTCTTGTTCTTCTTCATCGACATTGGTGCTGAAAAGAACATTGTGTCATAGTTTAAAGCGAGGTTGTGATATCTTCGCCTTTCGGCCAGACACATTCAATTTTAGCTGGCCTATTTGGGTACTGAATTTGTCTTTTTACTGCGATCTCTATTCTTTTAGCCAGACTACACTAGTGCGGCCTTTTTCTAGGATTGCCGGGCTGCTGGCTGCTGTCAGTTCATTCACTGCTGTATCTTCACCTTCTTCTACATTTGAAACTACATGTACTCTATTGCTTTATACTTTAATTAAGAAGAGAAGAAATATTATTTGTTCTTTTCTCTTTATCACAATAAAATGTACCAGATTTGAACTTAACTAAACGTCTTTCTTCTTTATACTGGTTTAGAAGACTCTGCGGAGTCTGTATACAACTGGTTTTATTTATATTACCTTGCACTAAAATCTATGCACATCTAATATATTCTTAAATGCATTAATTTTCCTTGCTTCCACTACTTTCTGTGACAATGCATTCCAAGCATTCACCATTTGATTCGGCAGCATTCATTTTGTGAATTTTAGATGGTACACTTAATGTGAACAACATGGTTTAGAAGAGTGAGTTCACAAGGAACTGTGTAGACCCCTTTTATTATACAATGTGCTTTCCTGTAACAGTGTGTTAAAATATAAAGTAATCTTACTCAAGGTTTTGGAACATATGTTTTAAAAAATTAGTTCTCAGTTCACCTGTACTTCTACAGGAGCAGATGCCCCTGTGTAGGTCCCAGTTCTGTTATGAGCTGCATGTAGCCAGGAGAAGGGTTTACTGTTTAGCGTGCTAAGCTCGAGTAGCTTAATACTTTGCTGCATTGGGACAAGCGCTTACGGAGGAAAAAAAATAAAATTAGTGTGATATGCATTTATTGAACACCATTTAAATAATCTGTTCTGTTCCTAAAATTCGATTTCACTGCATTTCAGGTATACATGTAGGTAGTCTCTCTCAGTATATGGAAAACAGTGTGGATGCTGATAGTTTCTGCAGCTTGTTGGTTGTGCACACTTCTACTCTGTCCTCTCTTATGTCCCAGTCCATTCAAATCAAATTAAATTTCAAAGCTCTACAGTCTGTGAATTGCTGATTCATTTATTTTGGTGTCATCATCTAACAAGCTGTCATCGCAAGACTTCAAAATTGCACACCTATCCATATCTAGTGTAGCTGTAATTGCTCCTTGTGAAGCCAGGATGTCAGCACTGTTGTTGCCCTGAACCTCAGCATGACAAGGATAGTGGATCATCAAGCCCCTGCAAGTTTGAGGTATCTCCAGCTGTCATCCACTTATGCCTTTGTACCTTCCAAAGTAAGGATTTGGAGTCTGATATGATGTCTGCTCTTGTTAAAGAGGTCTCGGATGGCAATCTCAGAGTTGCAATCACTGCTTCGATCTCCATTCTCATACTGGATATTGTTGTTCTGTATGTTCTGCTTCGCTCAGCAACAACCTGACTTCTCACTCTAGCTGAGAAGTCCTAACCACTGTGTAGCACCAATCCATTGGTATATATGATGGCATCACTCTAAAGAATATAATCATTTATTAGTTGATTTTTCTTGAGCTCTACCCTTCCATTGCAACACTCTCTGCATTTCCTGCTTAGGGTTATGATACTTTGTGGTAATCTGTCAATCAACCACCAGTGTGGGGCCATTCATCCCCTTTAACTACCATCTCAATTGTGGTCAGCTGTCCAATTGTTCTCTCTGCCTGAGATATCCATGATATTCCTCTCTTGATTCTTGATCTCTTAATGTCTGATGTGTTGTTATGCAGTACGTTGTAGTTGCAGGTTGTAGTAGCTTTCCTCACATCCCGAGTGTGCTGATGAAGGTGGACCATAGTCCTCCAGGCAGTTGTGCTATGCTTGGCTTCATCTGCGTGACGTTAACTGCCCTGGGGATCACGTCGATCCACATCTCGTCAGCCAGACTGTCTTGAAAACAGCTGTTTCCAGGGAAAGCTGCTTGGAAGAGAGATAAGGGCCTTGGTCAGTATATTGTACCTGACCCTGACGTGATGTCCTGTCAGTATGTTGGGCCTGACCGTACTAGAGTCTCTGTTCCCCCCATTCACACTGTATCATTGTGAGGATGATCAGTTCTTAACCAATAACTGACATTACCAACTGACGATATGGGATGGAAAACAGTCATTGTTCCAAGTTTGTCACTGCCATAATTTTGGGTTCTCCCAGGATTCACTTGCATTTCTGAACTGCAGAAACTGAAAGATACCACCATTGCCCACATGTATAAGCACAAGGGCAGTTGACAATTTTGTGATAACCACAAGGAAATCTCCCTCCTGTCAATCACTGGAAAAATGTTGGCTTGAGTCTTGCTAAACCGCTAAACAACTTACATCACGCAGAAACTACTCCCAGAGAATCAATGTGAATTCTGAGCTGATCGCGGGACGGTTGACATGATTATTGCAGTTCATCAAATCCAAGCGAAATGTCAGAAATAACATTGTGATCTGTACATGACTTTTGTTGACCTGACAAAGTCCTTTGTGACACCGTCAACAGGGACAGACTCTGGAAAATTACCTCGAAAAATTAATCACAGTTGTCCTTCAGTTTCATGATGGCATGTTCGCTCATGTACTGAATGATAGTTAACTTTCTGCAGCATTCCTAGTAATAAATAGTCAAACCATGGACCTGTGGGTTGAATGTTGGCCACCTTTATTGTATTGATGTTGAACAGTGAGAGTGGAGAACCTTAAACAGTCAAACAGGGTTGTGTGCTAATCCCAACATTTTAGCATGGTATTTGTCACCATGCTTTCTGAAGCTACACATGGCTGTGAAAAAGGCATGCATATCAGATTCAGGACAGTTGAGCAGCTCATAAGTCTAAGGTCCCTCACAAAGGTGGAAGAAGTAACGATCTTAGATCTTCTCTTTGCTGATGACTGTGCCATTATCACGTGCTCAGAACACAAGATGCAGACAACCATGAATGAGTTTCCAACTGTGTACAATAACTTTTTGTCTCATAGTCACACTAATAAAGCGGAGGTAATGTTTGTGCCAGTGAGCCCTGTTGAAACCAAACATCACTGTACAGGACCATCGTCTATAAGCAGTTGATAGTTTTACCTACCTTTGTAGTACCCTCACCAGGGAAGCAAATATAGACTGAGGTCCGCAACAGGATTTCCAAGGCGAGCACTGCTTTTGGAAAACTTTGAGCAAACGTTTGATACTGGCAAGGAATCAGTGTTCCCATCACAATCAATGTGTATTATGCTGTTGGGCGAACCACCCTTTTGTACACATGTGAAACATGGACAGTCTATAGCAGACATGTCAGAAAACGTAATTATTTCTATGGCAGCTGTCTCCGCAGGCTGCTCAGTATCTTCTTCTTCTTCTTCTTCTTCTTCTTCTTCTTCGTACGCTGTCAGACGTCAACTTGAATTTGTTCGAAGAAAGCAGCTGTCATCCTGAGACTGTCGACACTGGTCCTCATATGTTGGGCAATTTTGCAGCAGATGTTCAGCGGTCATTTTTCCTGTACCACATGTGCATTTGTCAGTGCCACCTATCTTCAGTTTATTGAATAGATGGTACCTCAGTCTGTTGTGGCCTGTGCGGAGTCTGAAGACCACGACCTGCTCTCTTCTGTTCAACTGGTAATAGGCATAATTTTTTGTGTAGCCAGTATGCTCTGTTTCCCATTTGGCTATATATCTGTCCCTAATAAACCTTTTGGACTCTTCGTAGGTCACACTAGAATCTGGTTGTGGTAGTCTTGCACCTTCTTTTGCCCTCCTGTCTGCCTCCTCGTTGCCTTAAATGTTACAGTGGGATGGAACCCACTGTACCACTACTCTTTTTGGTGCGGACTGCTGGCATAGTTGACAGAGTACTGCTCTTAAATCATTAAGTTTTTTTTTTAATGGCTTTTTAGTGCTGTAACCACGAATAGGGCATCTGGAAACAGGACTATCTGGCTTTCATTGCTTTCGCCTGTCAGCATTGCTTCTACTGCAGCCTTCAGTGCCTCTGCCTCCGCTCTGAAATTGCTTAAGAATTTTCCAGTTGCCACTGACAGTGTTATTTTTCTACCATTTGTTAGGCTCAGGAATACCCCTCCCCTCCATTCTGTGTTGTGTTTGTTACAGAACCGTCGGTGTTCGCATGGGTCCAGTCCATGCTTGGGTAGTTTTTCGCTATGTGCCTCAGGGTTATGTCTCTTCTTTCTTTTTCAGTCTGGCTATTCTTGTTTCCAATACCTGGTATATTTCCTACTATCTCTGGAATGATATGCTGCTTCCAGGTGGGTTTGCGTACAGTAGGGATGGGCTTTGGTGTTGTTTTGGTGTTCATAGGGTCTTCGCTCATCTTTGCTTTGGCTATTTCTGCAAAGTTTCTCCACTTTAGTTTCACTTTTCCAAATCTATTTAGTCTCTGATGCATTGGATGGTCTGTCAGTCTTCTGAGTTTCTCTGCTTGCTGCTGGGCTCTGCTGTCTCTTCTATCGGTCATGGATTGCAGATTTGTAATCTTTTCAAGTTCTACAATTGACTCAGGATCAGCTGGCAGGATATAGTGCCAAATTCTGAAGTCCTCAGCAGGGGGGGGGGGGGGGGGGGACTCTTTGGCATTAATATACTGCTGCAGAGAGCCCATAATAAATGTACCGGGCATGTTTTTTGCATGTCAGATGAGCGCCATGCCTAAACAACTATTGTACAGTGAGCTTAGGACAGGCAAGTGCTCGTCACGGGGACAGAAAATATGATACAAAGAATATCTAACAATTATTTTGAATAGTTTCTCCATTTATGTTGCTGCCTAGTAACTGCTTGCTCTGAACCATTCAGCCTGGTGCACTGCATCAAACATTGCACTTGAAACGCTGTGCAGAGAACCATTACTGAGGTGCAGGAAAAGTGAGCTACACAAAAGTTTAGAATGCTAGACGCCCAATTACAAATGCTGTCCATGTGTGCTCTACATGCGGTAGAGTTTGTCATGCTTAGATAGGACTGTACAGTCATATGCAGTCACATCTGAATAAATATGTATTACCCTGACACCATCTTTACTTGCGATGTGCATGAAAATGTCCCAGCATTATCCCAGATCTCATTTGTTGATCTGTAATTGCTGAGGGGAGTAGATTGTAAGCTTTATAAAATTAATATGAGAATATGCTATTTATAATAATAAAATAATAGGACTTGGAGTGGTTAAAAAAAATGTATACTTAGTTTTATATTCTTGTCTTTCTCCTTGGGGCATTGTCATTTCACCTTTCTGTGTTGCTTGAGGTTTTCTGTATGTGTTGTGTCAACACCGTAGATTGAAACCTGTAGACTCAGGTTTAAACCACACTATGACTTAAGTATTTGTAAAATCAAGGTTGAAATTACAACTTATCCAGCACATGGCATAGTGACTGCAGGTGCAAGCAGGCGTTAATACTCATTCCTGCAATTGTCTCTAGTATATTTTAGCAATATCTAGTATAATTAGCCTCTAGCAATTTGAAGTATACCATAATTATATATGTTTTGGAAAAATACCTGCCACATATCACTCGACTTCTAAAAATGATGTCACTTTTGAGGACTGTAAGTCTGAATCACAGACAGTATTATGTTTTAATATTATACATAGTGAGTTTCCCTTCAACATGATATCTCCCATGTTTCATTGATTCATTTTATTTCAGGTATGCAAAAGTTCTTGTACAAGAATTCAATCTGAAACTTGACAAAGGATTTATATTGTCCTTGATGGATGTCACTTCTCAACTAGCACCTCCAGTGAAAGAGGTGAGTTCAGGATAGTCATGATCTTAGTCTTAGCTTAAGTTGACCTGTACTTCTACAGAGGCATAAACCCCTGTGCAGGTCTCATCTGTGGTGTGAGCTGGATGTAGCCAGCAGGAGGATTTCCTGCTTAGCGGGCTAGTCTCGAGCAGACTCTTACTCCACTATAGAGGATGGTTAATTGATGTGCGAGTCCATCTTAATAGACTTAAATACTAGAGCAAAGTAGATCCTCATTCTGTTAGGTGCTATCTATACTGCTCTTAACAAACCACCTAACCATGGCCAGTATTATGCCATGTCACACAGTTAGTTCCCTCTTACGACATGCTCTCTGTGGGGCAGTGGTGCTATTCTTGTCCTTGTCATACACATAGACTGTGGCAAACCACTCGGGATATTCATAATTCATTCATAAAATATTATTAGTCTATGTGGCGTTAATTAAAAGCATACCTTTATGTCTTTGAGTTTAGTCAAACTGTATATTGCTCTAAATGTTTATATTATCTGTATCCTTCATTCATTGTTCTGATGTGCTACTTTATAGCCATTTTCTAAAGTTTTCTTCATTTTGGGTTGAAATGTTGATACGTGACTGTTTCTGTTCTCTTGTAAGACTGCATTTTAACCTAGCTTATTTTTGAGTCAACTCTCTGTTAAAAATGTTAAACAGGGACCCTATCTAAAATACTTAAGAGAGCAACCGCATTGTGCAAAATTAAATGTTTGTGAGAAGTCATTGATGCCACCAGGAAATTACATTATAAATAATGTGCAAGCTGCAGCCTATGCCAAATTAGTAGGGTGAAAACAAAGAAAATATTTTGAGTATTTCATGAGAATTGAACTCGTCAGCTTTTGGTCCTAGGCTTATAGCATTAGATAATTGGTCATATGGTTAGTTAATCTGCCACAAATCATCCAAAAATATATGCTTACAACAGCGAACACAAACTTAGCGGAAGTGAGGACGCTTCACCTCCTCATAACACTTCACAGCAAGAGTGGATTGGCATAGTAAGTAATACATATGTACTCACAGTGTTGGGATAAAGATATCATTGATAATTTTGCTTTCATGGCGTCTGAAGCTTATTATAAACATCATTTCTTATGTTCATGTTCTAGAGCTTCCAACTTCAGTGTGATCTTTATCAAGCAAGACAATCATTGAAAGAGGCAACCGCTGTTTTGGTAAGTTTGGTAATGTTAGTTATCCTATTCCACATTTACTTTCATTTTAACCATTTTTTTTAGCTTTATCATTATTTCTAGAGTTTTAAACATGTAAGAAATTGAAAAGGTAGCGACAGTGTCGACAGCCTCAGGATGACTGCTGCTTTCTTCGAACAAATACAGGTTGACGTTTGACAGCGTACGAAGAAGAAAAGGTAGCAAATAAGGAAACCTTGGAGACATTACAGGCGCAAAGAGAGTTGATGAACCGATTCAGAGTCAGCAGTCTAGATAGAGCTATGAGAACAACACCAATAAGTGCAACGGAGAACATCACAAGATTCTAAAGCATGGAGATGCACAGAGACCAAAAAACACTTTAGCAGGGGGATATTAGTTCAAACCCAATATATGATAGGATAAATCGCATGGGAAGAGGGGGATTATAGAGAAACCACTTCATATGTGGTCTGTCTCGGTCTTTGTGTATGACAAGGACAAGAATAGCACCACTGCCCCACAGAGAGCATGTCATTAGAGGCGACTAACTGTATGATACAGCATAACACCGACCATGGTTACATGGTTTGTTTAGAGCAGCATAGATGGCGCTTAATTAACAAGCTGCAGGTCTACTTTGCTCTAGTGTTTGATCTATTAAGTTGGATTCACACATCAGTTAGCTACCCTCCGCTGCACTTGTCCAAACGTAGCAGAGTATAAGCTGCTTGAGCCTAGCCCGCTAAGCAGAAAATCCTCCTCCCGGCTACATCCAACTCATACCAGAGCTGGGACCTGCACAGGGGCTTCTGCCCCTGTAGATGTACAAGTCGACTAAGAACTAAGAACCACTTCATATAAAAAATAAAAGAACTTGCTCTTCAAACCAAATCAAAAGCCAACAGTGGTTAGAGATCTAAAACACACATCCCAAATTCCATTATGAAAATAAGCCAAATTCCCTGAGATGATAGAAACTATAGAGAGAATAAGAAAGAAGGGAACTCAGTTTTAGAAAGGAAATTTATCACAGAAAAAATATCTTAGGAGACTATACACACCAGAAACATTTATACAGATGGCTCATCTAACAAAGCCACATCCAATGGAGGTGGAGGGTTCTGTTACAGACTAAGAAATGGGGAAGAAAATACTTGAGTATTCACAATGAGAACACATCCCAATAACTTCCTTGCAGAAGCAGGGGCACTGAAGGCAGCACCTGAGCATGTAATCCAGGATAGATATCCACCAAGGAAACAGTATTTCTGACTGATGCTTCGTCAGTAGTAGCAGGGTTAAAGCAACACAAATATGAAGATCATGAGCTATGTATGTACTTCCTGACACAGCTCTCAGCATAACACCCAAGGTTGGTCACACAGTGGATCCCATCCCACTGCAATATTGAAGGCAATGAAGCTGGAGACAAACTAGCAAAGTATGGAGAAGCATCCCCACAAACAGACCTGAGCATTACATATAATGAGGCCAAGACCATAATTAAAGCCACCTTAAGGGGAAAATGGCTGAACAACACCCCAACTTATGAAAAGAAGACAAGTACTTTAATTTAATGAGAAAAAATATTTTTTTTTTATATGTTGATTTGTTAGTTCAGTGTTGTTGTCCCTGATGAAGGCCTATTGGTCGTAACGTAGGTTTTGTTTGTGTTCTCGTCTCGGTGCGGTATCTGACCATACCCATTTTTAAATTTTGATTAAGCTCAACCTTAATCAACTTTTACTAGTTTTTTTCATGTTTTTTTCTCATTATACACATCCACAGAACCGCTGCAGCCTTGCCTTATTTTAATTTTGTACTTTAATTTAACTAGAGAAGAGCAAGTCATCATTTTCAGACTGAGAACTGGGCATAACAGACTCAAGGGTCATCTTTACAGCAAATTTAGGGATTGGGACAGATGACAGGTGTTCATGTGAGGAGCACACCATGACTGTAGAACACATCCTACAAAGCTGCATGCTCATACAGGAAGAGAGAGAACAATATTGGCCTCATGAGACAGATATGAGACTAAAGCTGTATGGAGATAAAACAGCCTTACAAACAACATTGTCCTTTGTAAAAGAAACTGGGACCTTGATCTGAGGATGAACGAAGAAGATGAACAGTCAAGATATTTTGGTCACATAGAATGACACAGCACGTTGCTGAGAACAATACTGAAAGTAAAGGTAGAAGGCGAACATGCCATAGGTAAACAATGCTATAATTGGGAGGATAACTTCAGATGAATTTCAAGTGTAAACATAAATAAACTATGGGTCATACTAGACGACTACGGAGTACAGGGCCAGCCAGCTATTAGAGAATATTAAAGCACTGTACCAAAGGTGCATCACAGTGTAGTAAGAATAACAGATGGGTTGACTGAAGCAATGGGGATAACAATTCGGGTGAGACAAAGGTTTGTCTTGCCACCACTACTCTTCAACACATATATGGACAGAATAAAGCTGGAGGCCAAAAGGAAGTATTTACCAAGAAATGATGAGGAAGACAGAATAGAAGCTGATCAGTTAAAATTAACTCCTTTTTGCAGATAATCAATACCTACTATATGAGACTGAAGACTATCTGCAGCAAAATCTGACTGCGCTCAATTCTGTGTATGGAAGATACAGTATGAAAACAAACACATCCAAATAAGAAATTCTGCAGATAAGCAGATCACATGAAAACATTAACATTATGGTAAACAGGACCAAGATTAAACAAGTTCAGGAATTTAAGTACATGGGCAGCGTTTTCACACAGGATGGAGATTTTGACAGAGATATTGAGATCAGGTGTCAAAAAGCAAATACAATTGCACACCAGCTGTCACCATCATTGAAATACCTTAACATAAACATTTCCACAGAAAGACTGCTGATCAACAGTGTATTTATGTCAATGCTCTGTTGCCAGTGCCAAATAGGGGCTTTAACAAAATATATCGAGAAGATGATTGTGGCAATAGGTGAGATGAAATGCCTCCCAAAAACAAAGTAATTAGAAGAGACAGATAGAGGTGCAAAACAATTTTTAAGCAAGACCCTGCACTGAATATATCGATGAGGAAAGAATCAAGTGGTTCGGCCATCTAATGAGAATGCAACCTGACCAACTTTCCCTGTGTGCCTGTAACTCATACCAGTCAGGTTTTCACAACCATGGCAGAGCGGGAAGGAGGTGGACAAAAAACTACGGCTTCCCATAACACATTACGGCCCAAGTGGATAAGACAAGACAAGACAACATTGGAAGAGAAATAGAAAAAAGTCTGGTAGATTGCACTATCAATGCAAAAGATAGAGACCATTGGAGATCCATTGCATCTGACTTTCAATGTGGAGATGGCACCTGAACTGAACTATAATAAACTTATACTGGAATAAATGTAAAATCATAATGATCAATATGTCAGTTTTACTAATAAACAAAGGAAACATATATATATGTTTAGGTTTCCTCTGTTCATTAGTAAAACTAATAATATATATAACACTCATACCATTTTGTTTTCTACCTAGTGATAGGATAAATTCTGATAATGCTAGTGTTTGTCTTTTATTTTATAGAAAATGAGGTTTGAATCTAATGTAAATTTGTTTCTAGATTGCCTCAAGACCACAAAAGATATTTTTTGAGTATATTCATCTGTCTCCACTCAAGGTAAAGAAATATAAATTTGCATGTTCGTTAGAGTAAGATATACAAATCTGTTAAATCGGACTAACAATTGTTGACGTCTGACAGCGTACGAAGAAGAAGACCAACGATTGAGTTTCTTGTGCATTAACCCATTCCTGTCACAGCTAATTTTTGTCGATTTGTCTTTCAGTCAGGACAAAAATGTTGGAATTCCATGTGTCAAAGTTTTATTCAAAATAAAAATGATTATTATTTAACAAATTGAGTTAAAATTATGATCTCAACTTTGTGAGACAATTAATTAAACTATCTATTACATGAAGTATTCATAATAAATATTATATATGTGAAGCACTAAATGCAGAGGTAGAATTGGAGAAAAAAAATATTGCTCATACTTAGCCCATGAAGGTTTTCCCAATATATCTATCATATATCCTATACACCTACCTTTTGAATTAAATGTCTCAGTCAAAGTCTGAATTGGATGTTTGTCCACAAGTAATCCAGATGCGTGATCATTGGACTGATCAAATAATAAATAATTTCTACGGTCTTCAAGCCCAACTTTCGTTGCAATAAAGAGGTAGACTTTCAAATCTCATATCACGATTTGTAATCGATCTACGGGAAATAATCGTACAGTTAAATGTCAATTGTGTGTGCGCTGGTGCAATCATTGTGTAAAGCCATGCATAAAATTGAATTCAACAAATTAAATCATGAAACACAAATGCTTGTTTTAGAGATCCATTTTGGTCGAAATAGGCGGCCATTTTTAAGTTTTTCTGGGGCCATTGTCAGGCAATATATGCTGTAAAGGGTTAGAAGACTTACATTTATGTGTGTGTGGATTGAAGGAGACATTTGATTGTCTTGTTGTAATGTATTCTTTTTATAAGTAAATACCAATGTTTGATAAGGTAATCTGTAACTGTCGTGTCTAAGGATATAATTTGGAACAGCAGCAACTCCTTCCACTGTGATTGATCTCTGACCATTCTTTTGTATGGTGCACCAGCTCTGGTTCATGATTTTCTATAGTTCTATGCAAAGCTGTTTCTGATTGGCCTCTGTTTCACCTTCCTTCTAGGGTTCATAGCAAGGCAGTTCTGATGATTGTATCAGGGTCTCTTCTGACTGAGCAAATTCCAGCACATACTAGCTATACTGATGTTCATATCTTCTTGTTTGGTCTGAGTAAGCAAATCTTGGTTGCTAATGTTATAATCTTATTCTGCAATCTCCCAATTCTTCATTCCGATCCTTCCACAGTTTAGGTATTTCATGATCCTCTTTTGGTTACCTGTAAACAGGATATAAACTTGTGTGACTTGTGAAGTCAACTTAACACTTGACTTCTGGACTACCACAGTACCTTGCTGTGTGGTTGCATGATGTGATGCTATGTTCACCAGACAGGTTTGGCATCCTTCCCTTAAGAAGTGCTTGAGATTAAAGTGGGGTTTACCTACAAGTTACATAATCTATGCTATTATTTGCCACTAGTTCAATATGAAATTCATTGGGGAGACTGGCCTTGAAATGTTTGCTTGCTTCTACTAACATTTCAATAATATTCCAATAACTCAGTATCTCTGGCCACCAACCACTTAAATAATCCTGGACACCAGAGGAAAGTATATATGAGGGTCTCTGGTATCAACCCCTGCTCCTCTGATGATTAATACTGGTTAGAGCTAAGGAATTATTTAATCTTCCTTACAGGATGCCTTAAACCTCATGGTTTGAGAACATTTCATACCATTGCATAGGCTTCCCTATCTATTCCTCTCTTTTACTGTCTGTTTCACATTTCTCTTCCCCCTCTCTCTCAAACGCTCTCTCTTACTATGTTTATACATTAATTCCTGCATCTATGTACATTTATGTCTTTATGTTTATACTTGTTTGTTTTTGTATATTTATGTTGTACTCTCAGTACTGTTGCATGCTTGTTAAACATGGACAGAATACAGGCGCCACGTAAAAAACAAAACGTAACCACTTCCACACAGCCTGCCTCGGAAGGATACTAAAGATCAAATGGCAAGATAGAGTCCCTCCTAGACACCGCCATTCTCGACAGAATAATACTATGATGCAATTACAGATCTGCTGGGAGAGTCATGTAGTCCACATATCTTCCTATCAGCTGCTAAAAATACTCTTTTATAGTGAGATGCAGGAGGCTACATGCTCCTTTGGTGGTCAAAAGAAGCGGTATAAAGACACACTAAAGACTTAAAGGCTTCACTTAAGGTCTTTGGCATAATATAAAACACTTGGGAAGCTGCTGCTGCTGCGCAAGACTGAACAGTATGGCACACATCTCTTCATGAAGGTGTAATGTCAAGTGGGGTATCCATAAAATCAGCAGCTCTTCTTCTTCGTATGCTGTCAGACGTCAACCTTTATTTTTTCGAAAAAAGCAGCGGTCATCCTGAGGCTGTCGACACTGCCATAGAGCTTGTCTAGTGTTGCCACTGGTGATGGCCACATCTGCTTTCTCTGGTCCTCGTATGTCGGGCAGTTTTGCAGCAGATGTTCAGCGGTCATTTTCCCAGTACTGCACTTGCATTCGTCAGTGCCACCTATCTTCAATTTATTGAATAGGTGGTACCTCAGTCTATTGTGGCCAGTGCGAAGTCTGAAGACCACAATCTGCTCTCGTCTGTTAAACTGGTAATAGGCATCGTTTTTTGTGTAGCTAGTATGTTCTGTTTCCCATTTGGTCATATATCTAGCTCTAATAAGCTTCGGTGGTAACCCTGAGGCAAAATCTGCATCCTATGCTATCTCCAGTCGTCTCGATGAATGTCTTGCCACTGGCAAAAGGTAGCTTAGGCTCTGTGAGTGAGGTTGACAAAAGGCGCAGTTTCTTCCTCACTTTAATCCAAATCTCCGCGCATGTCACCCATTTCAGCGGACACAGCAAGAGATACGACTGTCCACACGGCTGAACAAAGAGAGTGGTCTTCATCACTTGTGATGGACAAACAAATAAGCCTGTTTGACTCTTCGTATGTCACACTAGTATCTGGTTGTGGTAGTCTTGCACCTTCTTTTGCCAGTCTCTCTGCCTCCTCGTTGACTTGGATGTTACAGTGGGATGGAACCCACTGTACCACTACTCTTTTTGGTGCGGACTGCTGGCATAGTTGACAGAGTACTGCTCTTAAATCATTAAGTTCAGTATTTTTCTGGCTTTTTAGTGCTGTGACTACGGCCAGGGCATCTCTAAACAGGACTATATGGCTTTCATTTCTTTTGCATGTCACCATTTCTTCTACTGCAGCCCTCAGTGCCTCTGCCTCCGCTCTGAAATTGCTTGAGTATTTTCCAGTTGCCACTGACAGTGTTATTTTTCTACCATTTGGTAGGTTCAGGAATACCCGTGCCCCTCCGTTCTGTGTTGTATTTGTTACAGAGCCGTCGGTGTATGCATGGGTCCAGTCCATGCTTGGGTAGTTTTTCGTTATGTACCTCAGGGTTATGTCTCTTCTATCTTTTTCAGTCTGGCTGTTCTTGTTTCCAATACCTGGTATATTTTCTACCACCTCTGGAAATATATGCTGCCTCCAGGTAGGTTTGCGTGCAGTAGGGATGGGCTTTGGTGTTGTTAATGCGTTCATAGGGTCTTCGCTCATCTTTGCTTTGGCTATTTCTGCAAAGTTTCTCCGCTTTAGTTTCCCATTTCCAATATTATTTAGTCTCTTATGTATTGGATGGTCTGTCTGAGTTTCTCTGCTTGCTACTGGGCTTTGCAGTTTCTTTTGTCGGTCATGGATTGCAGATTTGTAATCTTTTCCAGTTCTACAATTGGCGTTGACTTCATGCCTCTTGTTACAACTCTCATGGCTTGGTTTTGGAGTTTGCTAATTTTGTCAAAGTTCACCTTTGCTGCTGTTGTCCATGCTGCAATGCCATACTCGAGAACTGGTCTCACTCTTCCAGTGTACAGTTTCTTTAGTATACTTTCATCTGCTCCCCAGCTTGTGCCAGCAAGTTTCCTCATGATTGCCATTCTTTCTCTGGCTCTCATTCGGTTTCTCTCAATCTGACTTTTCCATGTCATGTGTCGATCAAATGTGACTTCCAGGTAGATTGGGTTGTCGTTTGGCCGCAGATATTTGCCGTTAAGACTTATTTTGGTGTTTTGGGGTTTGTTTGAAAGCGAGAATATCGAACATGTTGTTTTTTCCTCATTTATTTTGACCAGCCATGAGTTCGCCCACTCCTCCAGCGATGTTAGGGCCTGCTGCATCCGATTACTTGCTATGGTGAGATTCTTTTCAGAGGTCCACATAGCCAGATCGTCTGCAAACATGGAGCTGTGGACTCTTTTTGGTATATTCTCTGCAATGTTATTTATATTCACCAGGAAGAGTGTGGGTGAAAGTACTCCTCCTTGGGGTATTCCCTGCTCAAGTGTCACCTTTTTGCTCATCTGCCCTTGTACTTGAACTCTGGCTGTTCTATTTTTGAGGTAATGGCTGAGCCATCTGTACATTTTCCCACAAACTTCACTTCTTCTTAGCTTGACTTAGTCCCTCTTTCCAGACCTTGTCAAATGCCTTTTCTAGATCCACCCAAACCGCTACTGTATGCTTCTTCTCCTGGTAAGCATCCTCTTTTTCCTGGGCTATGAGAGTGATCTGATCCTCAGTGGATCTGTGCTGTCTAAAGCCTGCTTGCTGTGGAATTAGCATGTGTTTTTCTTCCAGATGCCACATGAGTCTGGTGTTTATCATACGCTCCATCAGTTTTCCTACACAGCTCAATAGACTGATAGGCCTGTATCCATTTGGATCTGTTCCAGCGTACGAAGAAGCAGAAGAAGGATCTGTTCTATCTTTTTTTTGCTTAGGTACTGGTATAAGTACAGCATCTTTCCATGCCTGCGGTACAATTCCCCTTTTCCAGCTTTGGTTCAGGACTGATAGTAACTTTCTCTTTGCTGTTTGGCCCAACCCCATCAGCATTTCGTTTGTTACGCCTTCTTTTCCGTGCGATTTCTTTTTCTTTAGAGTTCTCATGGCCTCTTCCATTTCATTCATTGTTAGTTTTGCCATCATGTGCTCCTCTGGTGCCATATTGATGTTGTCGGGCCTCTTTTGTTCTTCATTAATGAACGTGTGCCTATTTGTAGGGACATCAATGTGGTTTGCTCTGGCATAATGTTCTATAAAAGCGTTTGCTGCCTTTTTTCCAGTGAGCATGTTGTCGCCCTGCTTGATGGTAATTTGTTTGTTTGATAGAGTTTCGTCATTCATGGCTCTGGCTAACTTCCATAGTTTCTTCCCTTCTTTGTCTAAATTGAGGCTTTCTGTTTTGTTTTTCCAGCTTTCTCTTGTTATTTGGTTTAGAGTGTATTTGTATTTCGCCCTGATGGTTTTGAGGGCGAAATTTGCCTCCATAGATTGTTCTCTCTCTGCCATGTTCCTAGCAATTGAGACTTCGTCTTCCGCTTTCTGCAATTCATCATTCCAATAAAGCTTGTAGTTTTGCCTTACCCATCTTGGGATGGTTTCAGCAGCTGCTCGCATTATTGCTTTGCTTAGGCTTTCCACCATGGGTTTCATATTGTTATTCGGTGTGTTGATGGTTTCACACAGCCCATCTGTCAGGATTGCAAATCTGTCCCAGTCGGCTCATTTATAATTCTAACATGGGAGCGGTTTTATTTCCTGTGGGCCTACTTCCATATCAACTTTTAGCCTAATTGGCCTGTGGTCGCTACCTGCCAATTGGTTTAGCACTTGGCGGTCTATTTTGTGGTGAATATCCACCGTGGAGAAGGCCAAGTCTGGAGTAGAGGTGGTATGCCATGTTCTAGAATAGAAGCTAGGGCAATCCTCCGACCTATTGATAAGATAGAGGTTTGTGTCTATCTCCCAATCTTCCACTTCATCACCTCTGTTGTCTGTGTCCGAATAGCCCCATCTCTCCGAGTGGCTGTTGAAGTCCTTGATCTCCATACTCGAGAGCGACAGGTCTTTGTTTGGTTGGCCATACAGGTTGAAGATGCGGATCTTCATTTCTTGTGCCATTATGTCGACTCCTACAATTTCTGCTTGTCCGGTGTGATTGACAGCTACCGCGCTACTCTGTATGCAGTTACGGGTCAGTATCAGAACCCCTCCTTTCTGACCTTCTCTTTCCATACGGAAGGTCTGGTATCCTCTGATTGAGAGTTTGTGGTTGTTGTTGAGGTGCGTTTCTTGGATACATGCCACGTCAATCTTACCTTCATGCAGGTGATGTGTTAGGGAAAGCTTTTTGTTAATGACTCCCTCCGCATTCCACTGTAGTATTCTGAGGGTCTTGTGTTTTTGGTCAAAAGTTTTTGCCCCATCACCATGTGCCTTGACTCCACGACACATGGGTGGGTGACCACCAGTAGTCAAGGGTGGGCCCCTTCGAGGCGTGAGGCCCGGCGCTATCGCTGCCTGGCGGGTCTCCTCAGGATGAGCGCCATACGTTTTTCGAATAGGTTGTACTGCCATCATACTGTGATTTACGTTGCACTGTTTTGTTAGGCTTGCGGCCCCGTGCATCCGATTTCAACAGGCGTTTCTGTAGGGATGCCCTCCTTAGCCTTTGGCTGTCCCCAGCTTATCTGCAAGGCAGCAGTTGTTTTTGGTCAGAGTTGTCTCTCTTAGGGAAGTTGTCTTGCAGGACTATCGAGTCTTCACCACTCGTGTCTATAGGGTGTGGCAATGATATGATATGATGGACTATGTACTAGTTTGTACTATTCTGGAAGAGAGGCAGTCCAGTGTGTCTGTGTCCCAGGATCGTCACGTCCTGCCAGAAACGTAGCATATGCATGTGAGTGGGGTATCTCATTGCTCCCTTTATTTTCTCGGCACATCTGCATTGATGGCACGCCTAGCATTTTCGCCACCTGGGAGGTTGTCACAATAGGGCGGAGGTGCAATGTCCACTGGCCTGCATCTCTTCTGCGTCCATTGGGATGACTGATAGCAGACAGAGGTAAAGAGCGAGGCAGGAGTGCATTTAACCAGGGGACAAGCCTGGTCATGGCACGGAGATGTTGTTTGCCTGGTGTGCGGACATATCTCATTATCAAGGGTTGAGTCTCAACAGTTCGCAGTGAGGTGGCTGCTCTGCTGCTTACGACACCCCAAGAACTAAGTCTTCTACAAATGATTTCACACCTCCACGCCGCATGGGTTGAATATCGAACAGGTCCCTGCCCGCTTTGATCGACAGGACGGCAGAGACCTCTTTCTGCGGCTCGACCAGGCCGGCTGAGGCGCGAGCCCCAGTTCCCAACCATATCGTTGCCTCCCGACGCAGTGGTGCTAAGAATATCGTCGCATATGTGGGTGGGATTTTGACTTAGAGGCGTTCAGCCATAATCCCTCAGATGTTAGCCTCGCAACATTGTCTTATCAGCCAAGCACGTGAACCAAATGTCTGAACCTGTGGTTCCTCTCGTACTGAGCAGGATTACCGTAGCAACGACCTGTCATCAGTATGGTAAAACTAACCTGTCTCACGACTGTCTAAATCAGCAGCTCAACGACGGAGACAGGTAAATGAAGAAAGGTAAACCCAGTGAAATGAAGCCTTCACAACATGCACACATGCTCTGAGGTATTTCCAGACCCACATCGGGTTCCTCAGTCACTTTTGAACTCATTGAATGATTGAACATTGTTCAAACTGTTAAACAGAGAGGATGGTCATCATCCCATGTGATGGACAAACATCATCATGATGTATGTATATATACATGTGATAGTGTGTATTCTCATGATTGCATATATGGATACATATTTGTATATGAAAGAATAGCAAAGATGGCGCCATAACGTGGCTGCGGATCTACGTTGTTCTTTTGTTTTAGTTCATTATAGATGTCGCCAGACCATAGATTTGCCGGGAATTCACACTAGTCGACGACTTACACTTGTGTTCACAGAAACATGTTATTTTCCATTTGAACTGGTTAATTCGTTCCTTTTGTGTGAATTCTTCCATTCGATTATCCTGGAATGGACATCGGCTATAAGAATAGCACTATGCTTAAACATGTGTCATATTTCATGGTCTAGTTCACACGGCTGAACTTCACGAGATTGGCACCCTTCGCCCTAGCTGAAGACAGTGTCAGCTTTGTTGTGTGAAATTTAGACACAACTATAATGAGCTGCCACCGGGAGAGAGAGATGGGCTCCGTCAGGTGTGTAGCGGCCCAAGACGCACCGTTGTTGTATGGCGGGAGATGGTACTACAAACTGCAATAACGGTGCTTCAACGACCTTCTAGGTTATGGGACTGATGATGATTTGTATTTATATATTTGATGCACTTATACAATTATACACTACTTGTAATCTATGTGCTTTTGTCAAATCATATTGACCATTTCTTGTTGGCACGTACAAGTCAATGGTTAATTAAATGCTGACACCAAGCCGAGACATTCTTCGTGCCAACCAGCTCTCACCCACATCTAGCAAAGGTTTGTGTGTTATTTGTAGCCACACACAGGCAAAAGCTCTGTACTCATATTTCTTGCCTTTTCTTCTCTCCCCTTAAACCAACATAGCAGTCAGCGACTATTACACCTAGTGGCGTTATAGAGCAGCAAAAAAATATTGGTCGAAAAATTGCAAAATTATTGTTCTTTTAATAAATAAAAATGTTCTTATAACATACTATTAAAAATACATTTTAGGAGTCACTTCGCAGTGCGACACACAGCTAGCACATATTTAATATACGCCACTTGTCTACTCATATTAGAAAAGATCATGCTACCAGATCATTTATAAGGGAGCTGTGAGTGCAATGTTTTTTTTATTCAGTTGAAAACATCCTTATTTATCTAAATTAATTGTGCTAGTACTCTTTTGAAAGTAAGATATATAAATAATGTTTTTTTACTTTTCTCTTGTCTTTTTTCCCTTTCAGCTACACCTCAGCTTCTCTCTGTACAGCAAAGCCCACATTTCTTCAGTGAACCAAGCTAAGGGCCAGTCAAGCAGTCTGAAGGGGGATATTGTGGATTTCTTCCTCAACTCTGTTGGAGTTACACTTACGGAAATTAAGAATGTTGAACTGAGGTTATATTTGTTTTATATTTGTCACACTTGCTTTTGCTGTTACTTTTTTTTACATTCTTGATGTGAACCATCATGAGACGCTGTAGAGATGACAAAATATGTTGCATTGATTGGTTTAAACACCTGTTGTAGGGTTTCTGGTGTGTCATCTATCCCTTATGTAATATGTAATGTATTTATGTTAAGCTGCTAAAACTGGCTCTACCAGTAAATGGATTTAAAGTAAGATTTTGCTAAAAAGCAATCTGATACTACTACTTGTTTTTCTTTAGCATTCATCCTGAATAGAACGTTCATAGTTCACATCGAAGCTGCGATATTTATGCCATTCAGCCCGACACATCCAATTTCAGCTTGTGTTTTTGGGTCTGCTTTCCCACTGTGGTCTCTATTCTCTTAGACAGATTACACTAGTCCAGCCTTTTTCTGCTTGGAGTCAGAATAGGGTCTTGTTTAGTTTTATTCAATGAGCCAGCTATAAGTTGCTGACTGTTGTCAGCTTATTCATTGGACTGCATCTTCAACCTCTAATCTGAAACAAAGTTATTTATAAATCATCTACTAATTTACCACATTGACTTCAAAATGAATTTTAAATTTCAATTTCAGAATGGCCTACTTTGAGCGTAAAGGAGTTCTCTTATCAACTAATCAACTGCTGGCACAAGTTCAGTCCCACTTCACACAACAGGCTTTGCAACAAGCCTATGTTCTGATTCTGGGTCTTGACGTGTTAGGAAATCCTTATGGCCTGATCAAGGACTTCACACAGGGTCTAGGGGACTTTTTCTATGAGCCTTTCTTAGTAAGATTTTTGATTTATTAAACAATTTCATAAATTTATTTATTTTCTTTTTCAATTTAGTTAGTTGGTTTATTATTACAAATGCAACAAATGCAAGTGTCAATGCCTAAACACATAAAAATTAACAGTGGTTATATATGATTACTGATACAAGCTATCTCATCCATCTATTTCAAATAAGACACAAAACAAAAATAGTGAGTATAAAATAACTGTTAATTTAATTTTTTTTAAAGGTTAAAAACTACAAAAAAAACAAAGGGAACAAGAAAACTTACCTGAATGAATCAAATAATTGTTGAAAGAGAAGAAGTGGAAATGGCATCAATGACCAAATTATTCTTGTCATTTCTAGTTATATTTTAATTCAATAATTTTAAAGTAAGGTATTTGTCCTTGTGCCAGATATTCCTGAAAAAAGTGCTGAACCTGCAGTACTTTGTACACAAACTATTTTATTGTTCCAAACTTAATAAACAAATCAAAGACAAAGAAAACAATATTGTGATATTCTAATAAAGTGCAACGCTGACAGACACTGTTCTGTCATTGGTAATGTACATTTGCTGTATAATGTGAAGATGAACACTAAACTATCAAGAAACAATCACAATGTTAAACATTGAAAATGAGCTAAAACTGTTTGATTCCAAATCCTGCAAAATGTAATTTGGTTATAAGTAATATGAAATTAGCAAATAGATTGTTGTATTTTTGCAATTATTCAAGTGATAGCGAGGTCTGGGCTAGATGTTCGCTCATTAATGGAAAGTGCAGCGTCTGATATAGCCTCTCCTTTCCAGGTGTAAAGATCGCCGCTGGTTTCACTGTTTGGCTTGCTGGGCAGGAGTTTCTATGCCAATGGCCTCTCCTACATTATTGTGTCCCCAGTAGCGCCTTTTTGAGGGCCCCTTGTTTCTTATAGAGCCTGCTGTGGGGCGTGACGGAGTACCAAGCGGTATAACTGGGTGGTCAGATTGGGCTCATTAGATTTGGTTGGCAGCCAATCTAAGAGAAGGTAAACTGATTCTAAACCCGGGTAAATGAAGCGCGTTAGCCTGTTCAAGCGATTTGCCTAAGAGAGGGGGAAACTCTGATTTTAAACCCACAAGTGCCATGGAGTGCTGGCTAGTCCTGAGGCCATGAGAGTATCATTGGATATCTCGAGTAACTAACATCTGCAGACAACGACTCCACTGCCTTGTGGAAACATCGGGAGAGGGTAGGACTACGGGAGTAAACCCAGACATAAAATCTAGAGTGGTAGCACCTAAAGCAGATGGTTTCAAAATTACAAACTCATTCCGGCAGCTCCTGCAGTTGAGCTGGTGCCAAATTGTCATGTTTTAACTTAACTTAACTTAACTTAACTTAACGTCTTTATACTGGTTTAGAAGACCCTGCAGAGTCTGTATACAACCAGTTACATTTACATCACCTTGCTCTAAAATCTATGCGCATCCAGTTTATTCTTAAACGCATTAACATTAATTTGCATTCCTTTGGATTACACTAATAAGGCCAAGAGGGGGATCCTGCAGTTTGGCAGCCCAGGGTATTCATATTCAGTGCCCTGAATGGCTACTCACAGAGCACATTGTCTACAAAAACTGAGATGGTGATGATGATGATTCATGTTGAAAATTACAGACGAATGTAGTTGGTTACATTACGCAAATTTTAAACTTCAAGAAATGCTTCATTTCAATGCATTAATATATTTTTGGAGCTTTTGCCCATTTGTTTCTACATGTTAGCTTAAAGAATATTTGTGATAAATAATAAATGTGAAAGTTCTCTGTAATTTTGAAATATAGATAAGGTTCCACATCTATTTAATATATTTTATATGTACTGTCCTTGTCAAATTCTGTGTTATTAAGATCACACACAGTTTAATGCAACAATTAATTCATCTGTATTTTTTAAATACATTTTTTGTTTGGCAATATGTCTTAGACTTTAAATAATATACCACTCATGTGAATGAAATTAACAACATGTTATTGTATTCAGGGTTCAATTCAAGGCAGAGATGACTTCACTGACAGTTTGGCAAGAGGAGTGGAAAGTCTAATGGGAAACACAATTGGTGATAATGTTTTTCTCTATACTACTGTGGTGATTCACTAATCATGGTAGCACTTTTCATGTCATTTGATATTTCTCTGTATTATTCCCAATGGAACATAGAGCTGCCATCATTTGTTATAAAGTCAGACAGATTTTTAATTTGGTTTCAATACCTTCATTTTAAATTGCCCTCGCAAATAGTTATAGATGTGTTATTTATCATCTTCTTCTACTTTCTCATTATCATAAGACAGCCACATCGATGACTTCAACAAAGTTTATTATGTCTGTGGATGTTTATAATAGGTGGGTTGTGTTGCACTCAGTGGGCCAGTGCATCCACCTTCTGCACGCATGTGTTTGAGGTGGCTTAAGTTGCCTTTGACTACACTTAACTACCTGCAAGGCAGCATTTGCTTGTTGTCAGAGCTGTCTTTCCTTGAAAATTTGTGTTACTGGGCTAATGAGTTTTCCTACCCAAGAATAACTATTTACAAGGGAGCATTGAGACTTTTTGGGTAGATGGCTGCTACTGTCTATAGATTCTGAGAGCCATACTCTGGACTTGGCTGCTTTAAACATGTACCTCAGATTTGAGCTACCGGTACTACAAAAAAAAATAACAGAGTGCCGCTCTTTTCTGTAGGTATTTTCACTAATTGGCAATCATTATCATGTTACTTGTCATGCTCATAATTTTTTCAAAATTACCATACCTTGTTTTTAGTACACTATCCTTTAGTATTTCTGAGTGATAACATTTTTGTCAGCAGTTAAGGACTATAAATATCACAATTATGCTATTTTACTGCTGCTTACAGCAATATATTTTTGCATAAACATAGCAATCATATTTTGTCTGCAGGATATATTAATGCTATAATTCTTCACCTGTTTTGATATAACCATATAACCCCGTTATATATTTATTTTCTCTTGTTCTATCTATCTTTTATTTTACTTTGTAATTTCACAGGTGGTACTGCAAGCTCAGTGGCACAGATAACAGGGGGAATTGGTAGAACATTTGCTGCACTTTCATTTGACGAAGACTATAAAAGAGTGAGCTCATCAATCATCATATAATTAATAATAATAATAGTTGTCCATTGCAGGTGAAGATGACGATGTGAAGAAGACTTGTGCTGCGGATTGTGTTCTCATTTGACTGAAGTTTAATCCTAGCGCAGCAGATTCTGTCGCACTTGAGTTACATTTGTAAGAAGTCGACTATGTGGGGTTAACATACGTTCTATTCTTTCACTTTCAAAGAGTCTCAGCGACCATATTCTGCTTGAAGATCTGAGCATCTTGTGTTTTAGTAATGCACCAGGTGAAATAGTTCAGTGTTAGCATCTTCTAGGAAGTGACATCAACGTTGAAGCTCTTCACAGACATTTTTAAAGATTCTGTTGTGTTCTTCTGTTCCCCTGATTAGCGTCTGCCTGTTCTGAGCTGACAATACAAGATATGCTTAGATAGGTGCTCTTTGAGCATGCCAACAACATGACCCATTCATCTTATTTTGGCTCTATGCAGAGGCGTATGGGTGCTAAATGTGTTTTTCTTGTTAATGGTTTCAGAGATATGTAATTTGTCCTGCCATCTAATTCTGAGCAGCCTATGGAAACAGCTCACGGTGGAAATGATTTAGCTGTCTGGTACATCTTCTATACACTTTCAATATTTTGCAGACATGCCAAAAGTACATGATGCATAAATACACCTTTATCCTGGTGGTGACACTGATGATCTGTCATTTCAAACATTTGCTGATAGTCTTTCAACCACAGAGCTTGCCTTTGCAATCCTTTTGTTGACCTCAGAGTTGATATTTTCTTCTTTGCTGAGGGTACTATCTAGGTTGGTGAAGCTATCAACTACCTGGAGATGACAGCATGTTTGATGATCAAATTGCAATTCACAAACTGCAGAAGTTTGAAATTGAATGAGATTCGGACGGAGTGAAGTGCAAGAGATAACAAAGCAGGAGTGTGCACAGCCAATGAGCTGTGGGAACCATCACTATCCCCACCTCTTGCCATTTACTGTGAGAGACTGAGCATCTATGGGTATGTCCGGATTTCAGTGAAGTCATTTCTTAGTAACAATAAAACTTAACAGAAAAGGCAAGATTGCATGGAAAGAAATTGGAATCCAAGATAGCATGAAAAAGAATTGAACCCCACCACCTCACCTCACAAAAGGAATACAGAAGGTTGTGACTAAGATGGATTGGACATGGTGCCAGCTACCCCACCTTGTAGAAGTTATAAGACACATCAAAAAGAAATTTAGCCATTACACTTAATGGCATAAAAGGAGCGACCAAGTCAATTCAATTATTTTTTTAAATATGTAAATCTATCAGTATTTGTACTCAGAAAACACTTTGTACAAAAAAAAATTGTCACTCTGAAATATGCTTATGAGTAAATGTAATAGAAATGTGTGATCCTTTCATGCCATTTTGTGGTTGCTATTTAATCTGTCCCACCTTTATTATAATTTTGTTCAATTATCTTAGAAACGCAGAGCAAGAATGCAGCAAGAACCCCATGGCTTGCCGTCCAGTTTGGCTTTGGCTTCTAAAACTTTAGTCATGGGCATAGGTCTTGGTCTCTCTGGAGTGATATTAGACCCAGTAAAAGGTAAAACAACTGTTTTATTTATAGTGACTAGTCACAATAGTCTAGTGTTATTTATAGTCTGTTTTATATATAGTGACAGCTGATATGACTAGTTTGTTTGTAGATGTTTTAAATATATGGCGATTATAGCTATAAATTAAACAGAAGAGAATTTATAAATCATGTATTTTAAAGTGTGATGATTGACTTGGTAAAGTAAAGAAAGATAGCCTGATATCTTTAATGCATTGCTCTTTCACATCCTAATCCTTGAAAAGGAAATAAGTACCATATACATAAAGGAAGGGAGATAACTCATTTTTACACACTAATATACCGTTTTAAATTATTTATTAAAAATTGTTAATGCAGTTTAAACTAAAAATGAGGACATGCACTGGATAATGATTATTTAAAATCCGCTTCAAATAAAGTTATTTATAATTTTGTTAAATGTTTAACACAATTTATTTTTATAAAGATTTTCAATTTTAACTCGTAGTATCCACGCTGCCCCATCAGAAACAATTTACATCGTCCCCTTTTTCCAGGCTCCCTTTCAGAAACTCAAATAACCATTGCCTCTTTAACATTATTTTGATACAGAGTTGTAGACAGTTTGACCACATTTTTGTTCAGTCATATCAACACTAGACATTTACATCACGTTTTCACAGAAAAATCATCCATTTGAAATAAACATTTGAAGTAAACATTACATTTTCATTACGGGAAATGGCTTCCGACAGTAAACACAAATTATCGCAAGCAAAGATTCTCAGCCAAACAGACATCTGCACTTATTCATTCATGGATTGAATTAGAAAATGATGATTTATTGAGTGGGGGTAGATTGTATGACTAGTATTACGAAAATTATTGTAGTTGACAAAGTTTTCATACTCCTCTAAAGACATGAGGGCATCTTCCCAGGCTGAACAGTGACTAGTTCTAGGTGTAGTAAAAAACTGTGAAAATAGATATACTCTACAATTATTCTGAATTTAGAAGTTTCTTTTTTTTGCTGAAGAATTTAAATATTATTGCAAGTACAATATTTTTTGTTCTGTTTTGTAAATTTATGTTTGTTCTATTCCAATCTTTCATAAATATTTGAAACTATCTATATGTTTAACTATGTTCATATAATAGGTTTTTCATTTCCGCAATAATTTGACACAAAACACTTGAGTTTATCCTTATACATAAATATATTAATCTAAAATCGATAACAGCAATCAAGAATACAAAAGTCTCCTTAAAATGAGCTTGTAAAAACGTGGTTTTTGAGCACGTGTACCAAGAGTTAAAATATTTGTCTTCACATTTTATCTAATTTTATTGGCTCTTTCTAAAACTGAAATATCAAGTGTCAGTGTCCTTTCCAGAAATGGCTAGAATACAATAAGCATTCATTTAGAGCTTCTACAGAAAGTCCACTCAACTTAATCGCTATGTTTCATAGTCATTTGTTGATATTGTTTAGTAAAAGTTGCCACAGTTTATCTGAGCAGCCATATAGCTGAAATTGTGTCCCTATCATCACTGTTTTCATTGGCAAACAACAACTTGACCTGATTCAGTTTAACTTTCTTCATCAGTACTGTCATTTTGATCACAATTTAGCTGACCTGTAATTTCCTAAAATTCACCACTAAGCAGCCATATTTTTTCACACCTGTGCCCAATTTTTGAAATAGTGTAACACACTCACAAGCATGCTATAATTAAACGACAGCATATTACATAACTTTAACATATAAAGAAACACCATTTCCTTTTTCATTTTTCAAAATGGTAATGGAAATAAAAGTTAGGTGTCATTACATTGATTTAAGAACATGCTAGTCTTATCATTACATTGATTTAGGAACATGCTAGTCTTATCATTACATTGATTTAGGAACATGCTAGTCTTATCATTACATTGATTTAGGAACATGCTAGTCTTATCATTACATTGATTTAGGAACATGCTAGTCTTATCATTACATTGATTTAAGAACATGCTAGTCTTATCATTACATTGATTTAAGAACATGCTAGTCTTATCATTACATTGATTTAGGAACATGCTAGTCTTATCATTACATTGATTTAAGAACATGCTAGTCTTATCATTACATTGATTTAGGAACATGCTAGTCTTATCATTACATTGATTTAGGAACATGCTAGTCTTATCATTACATTGATTTAAGAACATGCTAGTCTTATCATTACATTGATTTAAGAACATGCTAGTCTTATCATTACATTGATTTAGGAACATGCTAGTCTTATCATTACATTGATTTAAGAACATGCTAGTCTTATCATTACATTGATTTAGGAACATGCTAGTCTTATCATTACATTGATTTAAGAACATGCTAGTCTTATCATTACATTGATTTAGGAACATGCTAGTCTTATCATTACATTGATTTAGGAACATTCTAGTCTTATCATTACATTAATTTAAGAACATGCTAGTCTTATCATTACATTGATTTAAGAACATGCTAGTCTTATCATTACATTGATTTAGGAACATGCTAGTCTTATCATTACATTGATTTAAGAACATACTAGTCTTATCATTACATTGATTTAGGAACATGCTAGTCTTATCATTACATTGATTTAAGAACATGCTAGTCTTATCATTACATTGATTTAAGAACATGCTAGTCTTATCATTACATTGATTTAGGAACATGCTAGTCTTATCATTACATTGATTTAAGAACATGCTAGTCTTATCATTACATTGATTTAGGAACATGCTAGTCTTATCATTACATTGATTTAAGAACATGCTAGTCTTATCATTACATTGCTTTAGGAACATGCTAGTCTTATCATTACATTGATTTAGGAACATGCTAGTCTTATCATTACATTGATTTAGGAACATGCTAGTCTTATCATTACATTGATTTAGGAACATGCTAGTCTTATCATTACATTGCTTTAGGAACATGCTAGTCTTATCATTACATTGATTTAGGAACATGCTAGTCTTATCATTACATTGCTTTAGGAACATGCTAGTCTTATCATTACATTGATTTAGGAACATGCTAGTCTTATCATTACATTGCTTTAGGAACATGCTAGTCTTATCATTACATTGCTTTAGGAACATGCTAGTCTTATCATTACATTGATTTAGGAACATGCTAGTCTTATCATTACATTGATTTAGGAACATGCTAGTCTTATCATTACATTGATTTAGGAACATGCTAGTCTTATCATTACATTGATTTAGGAACATGCTAGTCTTATCATTACATTGATTTAGGAACATGCTAGTCTTATTGCTGATATTTACACTGTCAGCAAGTAAAAAAAATGCTATTGATTTACTTTTCATCAAATTACTTATTCGACAGCGGCTGGGAACATAGCATGGTGTATTAGAGAGGTATGCGTGTATGAAATATAATGCATATTAAAGATGTTTATCATGATATACAATGACCTATGATTAGGAGGTCATTATATTATATTTTATTTAGATGTTTCATTTATTTTTAAACTAAAGGGAAAATGTATTTGATTTATAGGTGCTCATGAAGATGGTGTTGAAGGCTTCTTCAGAGGTGTGGGCAAAGGTCTCTTGGGCCTTCTCACTAAACCAGCAGGAGGTGTTGTTGATATGGTCAGCATGGGCTTTGATGGACTCAGAAGGTAATAATATAATTATTAAAATATTATCTGAGCTTTGTCAAAATATTGTAATGTTTGACTCTCTTTAATGGTATGTATGAGAGACACTTTAGAACTGACGAATGACAGAGTGAAGCTACTCATAGAATTTATCCTTGATATCCACACAGTAAGCTATTAATTAGTGTAGCACTCCTCCAGTGTTCCAATGAGAGTTGGAGAGTCATTGCTGGTCATTCATGCAGTGTGAAGACCTAACATGCTCACAGACTAAATAAGACTTGATAATGAATCTGACACCAGTTTCATTCATTTCTGTGCTGCCATGCCCACTCCAGAAGAATGTGTAGCAGCTTCTGTAATCTGGCTGTCTCTGAGTAATCTTGTCTCAATATGAGCAACCATTTCAACCTTGTAGCATGACAGTTCTATGATCACTAATGCCGTGCTCATACTATTGGCTTTGGCATTGTCCAGTAATGTGTGCACGTTCCTAATGCCAAAGTTAAGAGCCTTCATTCTGTATCAACCGCGTAGTACATCTGGTATGTCTGATGTGACTTGCGCTTAAATAGATTTAAATTAGGAAGATTTGCGATGTTGTCAACCCCACTTTCTCATCCCAAGATGCCTCGATCCACTGGCAAGAAGTTCACTTTTAAATTAACAGCAAACGCAAGTTCAATGGTTTGAGCATGAAAAAAACAAAATAAATAACCCAGTGCTTGGCACTCAACTGAGAGTGACAAAGATGTAGATATAAGCCAGCTTTGTTGTAAAGTCAAACATATTTCTCATCTAAGATGAAGGAGAGAAAAATTTCAATGTGTGAAATTAAATGTCTTTAAAAGGACATTGGTGTCACCAGGAGAGATATAATGAGAAATGAGAACATTATAAATTTAGTGGAAACTTACCATTGTGTTGGGTACATTAGCAGGCAGAAAATTCAATGGTTTGGTCATCTTGTGAAAATGGAATACAGTCTGGTCAGGAGCGCCTTCCCCCACAATTTATTCACTTACAACACAGGACATTCTGGTTACAGGTTATAAGGGAGGCCACATGGTGGATGGATATATGACATGCAAGTAATCCTGCAATGATATAGGCTTACAACAACAGATGTCACACACTAAGTCAAAGAAAGATGACTTAAGCTCTTCACGATGCTCAACAACATAAGTGGATAGGAATTGTTGTTTATTCTCCATTGCAATGTTCCAGTAAAATTATTCCATAAGATTTTTTAATTCAACTTCTCCAGTAACATCAAATTAATGGAGTTATGAATTCTTACATTTTTAATATTGTTCTCATATCTTCAGAGCTGCAGAAATGGAAGGCGGTGTTGTTGCTAGAGTACGACTTCCTCGTTTCATCAATCCACGTATGGTGAGTCTTAAATAGTATGCCAGAAACATAACATAACAAAATATAACATAACACATGAGATAGCATTGTGAAGGCACTATAATATCTTCTTTATATAAAATATTTCAGGGTCTGCATCCATACTCCGCACACAGTGCTGTAGGCCTCAGACTTTTACAGACAATTATGAAAGGCGAGTTAACAAAAACAGACACCTACTGGGCTCATGCACCCCTGAGTAGAGAGGAAAAAGCAAATATTGTGCTTATTACAGATAGGTAATGTATGGTTTTATACTCAATGTCTGATTTTCTTTTCATAAATAACTACCTCTCTTAAACATAGTTGTTCTTGAATGCCCACAATGAGTAGGCTAACTCTTTTGTGTGCCCTAAAAAGGGCATTAAATGGCGGGCTGTCCTAGCTTTTCTCACTTCCCAAGCGTGCTGAAGAAGGTGGACCAGGGTTCTCCAGACGGTTATGCTATGCTTGACTTCATCCGTGTGTTGCTCGCTACTACGGGAATCACATCGATCCCTCACCCGTTTCCAGGGAAGACTGTGAGGAATTCGAGGTGAGGGTCTTTGCCAGTATATTTTACCTGACCCTGACTAACATGTCTGATCAGTATTTTGTGCCTGACCGGACGTTAGTTTTCCTCCCCCTTAAACATAGTAATCTGTCTTAACTTTACTTGCTGCCATATAGATTAACCCTCAATTGAGTTTCATGCTGCTACATTGCGCCTCTTATGGAACGAGCTGATTGGAGAACATGTTCTACTGTTTGTATGTTATTCCCACAATGAGACATTTCTGTATGTCTGACTTTTTGTTGGACAGATCATGTCTGTCTGCAGTGGTTGGTTGACATTCTAAATATTGTTACCTGATTTTGTTCTTAGTAAGCAATAATATGCATCTGTTATATCAGACTCTGGGTGTTCTCAGTACCATTTGTCTCTGAGGCTTTAATAGAAAAAAAAAATGTTTTCATAGTTCACATGTTGCAAATTATGCAGTTTGGGTTTTGCTTCCTCCCTCTTTTGCGTGTGTATCTGCTTACTCCATCTTTGACTAGTGTATCTGCCTCTTCATTTTCATGTATCTTGCAGTTAGCAGAAATCCACTGCATTTTCATGCTATTGAAATGATACTTGGTCTCCATCAGTGCTTCTGCCGGGCTGTCCATTTCGTTGTTTTTATGGTTTCTGAAAACATTTAAGCAATCTGTGAGGAACACTTATTTGTCTCTGTCTTTGGTTTCCATGATGATTATTGCAGCTGTTCTTAGTGCCTCTTCATAGCTCAAGCCATTTTCATATAAGCTCTTATTGTTCATGTTAACCTGATACCTTTTTAAGAAATATGAAGCATCCTACCTGCTAAGTCATCTACTCCTCTGATTATAAATTGATTTATCTTGTCACTGGGCTTTTACAGAGTTCTCTTCTTTATTCATAATTGATTATATCTTGATGCATGCATTGATTTGGAATCATGGGAACAGGACACCATGGATCATGTTACATGGAGGGGCAGGATTAAGTATGGAATACCGACAAAGGAGATACTGATTGCTGATTGGCTAGAGACTCAGCGTTTGAGCAGACACACCATGCGATGCCACAAATGGTCCTGACTTTCTTTGCACACACTGTGGAAGATGCTTCTCTGCCCAGATTGGTCTTACGAGTCACATTTTTTACCGTTATGGACTGTAGTTACATACTTTTTTTTCAAAGCACAATTACTATCTTCTGACTAGACGGAAAGAGCCAATGATATCTTGCTAAGATATTCTCTTTTACTTTGTGCTTTTTCACAGAGGCATAAATGTAACCATTGTATCCAATAAGTAATACATTTGCAGCAATATAATCCAAAAAGCATGCAAGCCAAGATATACTGATAACTATGTGAATACAGACTTTGGCAAGGGGAAGAAAAATAAGTCGTGATGAAACCGGTTGTCTCAGGCCAAAAGGTGCAGATTTCACAACCAAGCTTTAAGTAGGAGAGAGGATTTCTATCTTGGGCCCCTACTCAATATGCAGAACAATCTGGAAGCTGAACTAACAAGATGTCGTTGTGCGTTCTGAGCAGCCTTCTCATCCATTAACATGGTCCTGAATGGTTGCCGCGACCAGAATCTACACACCTCTCTCTTCAATTCCACTGTGCTCCCTGTGATGTGCTAAAATGCAGAGACACAAACACTCACAAAATTACTGGAGGACAAATTGAAAGAGATACTTGGTTGGAATTACTCTCTGCAACCAACATATGCAAAACCTCTACAATTCTGACATATAACAATCGTCCTTGATGAATGATGTGGCAATCTGTGCAGACAAGGCATAACATAGATGAACAGGTTACATGCTGTGGCAAAACAATGGTCGATGGAGCACAGCGACACTAAACTTGCACCCATGAAGCAAAAAGAGATTGCGGGGAAGACCTCCAATGCATTGGTCAGACTCCATTGCTTTCTGCAACAAAATCCAAGATGCTTCTGGTGGAGTGCTTACAACCCACTGGACTTCAAAAAGGTCAACAAAATCAAGACCTCTGCATTTAGATCTCCTATGACTATCCTGATATCCCATCTCTTGTCCAATGTTCCTTGGAGTATATTGTAGAATTCTTGTTTGGTAGTTTCATTTGCATTTGTTGGTGGCACTGCATGAGCGAGGTTTTTCTTTCTTTTGATTGGAATCTTGCTGTTATTATTCTGGGTGACATTAATCTCCATACTATAAGTGCTTAACATGCTTCTTTTGACATCATAAAGGTGAATTCCTCTGTGTGTACATGGTCTTCCTCTTTTTGTCCTGAATATAAATTCTTTTCTCCTGTGCTTAGTGTGATGTTTCCTGCACTATTCATCTTGGCACTGTAATTAATACCAATAAGATTTAACTTGTATCATTTAATTTGTTTTGCTAGTTGGGCTTTTGCCGTTTCACTTAGAATTCTGATGTTCCAAGTCGCCTGGTTTTTGCCTTCATCACCATCAGATTTGTTACTTCAACTTAATTTCACTTAACTTCATTATACTGGTTTAAGACTCTTCTCCACCTCAACGTGGTGATATTGGATAACATGAAGCAACAGAGCAGACTGGCCAATGAGAAGGAATTGAAGAGGGAATGCTAAACCTGTACTAAAAAAAATGCTTACTGAAGTTGGATGTATTGGACAGAAAGGTGCAAATATCGTAACCAAGCTGTAAACTACGACACAACACACACCGTTCTCTGTACTACATTCCGATAATTAAGTCCTTTTTAGGGTTTGGTAGTTGGTAGTGGGAGAACGAACGAAGCCAAGCCATTATACTGGTTTAGAAGTCTCCACAGAGTCTGTATATAACCAGTTTATTCCTCTCCGCCGATACAAAAAATTACTGCGATCATCCAACCAATTTTTTATTGCATTAACTGACCTTGCCTCCACCACATCCTGTGGCAATGCATTCCAAGTATTCAACACTAAAAAACATTTCCTAATTTCTAATCTAGACCTGTCTTTAAACAATTTCCATTGCCAGTCTTTTATTAGATCACTTCATCGTTTTCTGTTGTGACGGATTCTTGAGAATTAGGCTATTACTAGTATTTTGAACGTCCTTTGCAGTTTCTATAACATCATTGTTTTTCTGAGTTTGAATTGTTAGTTCTACCTCAGCCCCCAAACTTGGAGAAATAAGTATACACCTATTGTCAGATCAGACCTAATATAAATAAAGATAATATAATTGACTTGGTTGAACCTGCTAGGAGCACAAAACTCCTGTCAACATAAGTCTCAGAATCATCAATGCATGGTAGCTATCCCATCACACCATAGTAGTGCAGACAATTGATGCAATTTGCTTGTTAGTACAACATGTTTAGTGTTTATTTCTAAATCCTTTTCTATTTATGTTATCTAGTTCTGTTGTTTTTGTGTTTTATATTATGATGAAGACTTAACCAAAACATTTTATTGTTTATTCTTCTCCATCTGTAAAAATAAAGCACATACAATATTATTTTTCCGTTTTACTATCCTGTGCTTGTCAAATGTAGTGCTTTTCACTATATTTGCTCTTTTATTTCCATCTGACATATTTTTTCATTCACAGGCATCTTTTGCTTCTAGAGAAGTGCAGATTCTGGGGTGGTTGGAATGTTGACTGGCAAGTCACCATTGAGAGCATTATAGGTGTGCCTATAGTAGTTGGCAATAAATTGATCTTCAAAGTAAAAGAGGTAATTATATTTTATTGTGGTTTAAAAGTAATTAAGGATTAAATTACAGTTTTTCACAAGTTGAGTAACAACTTACTTAGTCGCTCCTTTGGGGTGTAAGGTGTTGAGTAACAAACCAGATTGTTTTTGTAATCTATAGTTCTTTATCAGTGACTGGACAGATAAATGCAACATAATGAAACACTTTAATAAACATAAGATAACATAACAAATATTCTAAGATCAACATAAATAAATGGAAAACAAAAGATTATAATAATGTAAAAATGTTTGTATTTCCTGGATAATGGATGAAAAAAGCTTGTAATTTGAAAACTTCAATATTTAAAAAATTTGAGATTGAGACAGGTTTCCAGACACCTGTAGATTTACTATGCTAGCCTTGACTTTTAATTCATTTCCCATAGGGTCCAAATTGGATGAAGTAAGTTATGAGTGAATACCAAAACTATTCTTCCTCTCCTCCAAAAATCAAACAGCTAATATATACTTAGGGATGACCCTGAACAAGAAGAGAACTATTCCATCTATCTTGTGGTACATTAAACGAAAGGCTTACTTGGAATAAGCATATTCAAAATTCTGAAACAGAAAACAAGGCTTACTCATAAAATTAGCAGGTACCAGATGGTGAGCAAAGGAATTTAGGAAGCTTAGATTTAGTCGAAGAATCAAAACATGGAAGTCTGATCTCTACTGCCCAGAGATCTGGAGAAAATACCAGAAAGTTCATGTGAAAAAAACAGTCACCTTGATTTGAACCAGGGACCTCCATCACCCAAAGCCAACGTCTTACTTCAAGACCACTCAGTCCACTAAAGAAACTTTACAATGGAGTAATAAAACTGCACTTGGAATTTGGCTCAGCTGCTAATACACATCTACAGTCATTGGACAAAGGTGCAAAACCAAGCCCTAAGGTTCATTACAGGGGCTATGAAAACAATGCTGATATCAGAGAGACAGAAAGCTGCTGAATTACAAACGCTGTTCCATAGAAAAGGTACAAAAATTTGGTCTACATGGAAAATAACATCAGTATTCATCCTATGAAGGCAAGACGATGATTCAGTCATCTAAACTGTGACTATCAGGAAAAGAGACCTAAAAGCACCAAGCAGACTTACCTATTAAGACAACACTGCTGAAGCCACCCTTCACACAGTGCATAGGAATGGGGTAATGAAACCATACAAATTAAAAAATCAATCAGTGGCCTTACAACCAGACATGAGTAAAATGATATTCAAAAGTGAACTGCTACACAGACTGAACAGACACGTGCACAAGCTTTGAATGTCTGCTTCGTCACTGTGTATATGTAGACTAAAGACACAAACTGCTGAGCATCTATTACAGGACTGTCCCTTGTATGGCAAATTAAGGAAGATACATTGGTCCAACAAATCAACACTAAAATCAAAACTTTACAGAAACTCATTTGATGGTGCAAACATCTAAGATGCTGCCACAAAAAGTAGAAAAAGAATGAGTGTATAATAAATGCAGATGTCTCAAACCCTTATCAACATGAGAATTGACTGTACTTATCATGCTAAGATTTATAGTCATGAAAGAGCTGATTATGTTAACTTAAGAGTATTTGTAGTGAAAGCATTTGACATCAGTAGGATGACATGCTGAAGGCAATCATCTGTAAACGTTTAGAGGATAACATAGCAATCTATGAAACATTCATCCTCAGACTATATCAATTGGATTGTATCATTAGACATGTACTTGAGATGACAGGAATGTGTATAAGCAACAAGCTATAAGAACCAATGGCTTTAATGTTATTTACAGAAAAGACTGAGCATAAATGGCTGTACCTAGATCACAGTGTTGTTGGTTTTGTCAGCAAAAAACAATCTATGGATTATTAAAATAACAGTAATCAATGAGTTGCAAATGGTTATAAATGGGTGTTTGTGTAGAACATGGGTTTAAAATTATATGAAAAGATAACATATATACGAAAATTAAAAATTAGAAAAAAATAATATGAAACTGGGAAAAAGAATTCAACACATCAAAATGGAAAAAAAATTCAAGAAAAGATATTAAATATTGACTGAGAAAACACTGAAAGAGTCATTTGTTAGAATTCTGGAATATTCAGTGCAGAAAACAAAAGTGAGTCCATCAGAGTACACAGAAAGAGAATATATAAAAACAACTGAAAGACATCGCTTGGAAAAAATTTGATTGGAGAGTTCTTAAATGTTATTGATGCAGAGGAACCCGTAATGTTGAGGTGCTTGTCTGCCCTTCAGGTGATGCAGTACCTTCTGAGACAGAAGATATTAAAGAGTGGGCAAGAGCTAACATAGATTAATTAGTTCATTCATTTGTGACAAGCAGAAAACAGATAAGACTACTACCAGCAGTCATGGCAATTCAGATTTACAGAAAAATATTTAGAATTCTAGCGGGCAACAAATAGACTAATGATGATGTGTCAATGTAGTCCCATACACAGAGACAGCTTAATAAACAGAACATAGCAATAACAATTTTTGGGCATGATTTGAGAAGAGGAGGGTTGAATCATGCTGTAACAGGGGCCAAAATTACTTTGAAAAGGATCAGAGAGTGACAAAGACAAAAAATTGGGAACATTGTGCCACAGGAGACAGTAAATAGCAACACCGATAAATAGTTCTCAGGTAAGCAAATTGTGGAGGTACATAATCATCTTTATCAACTAACATGGCTTATAATAATAATTATCTCATATCATCTTTCCGCATATGTCATTGGACATCATGGGAAAGTGCAAAAGACATTTATGAGCTACCTGTATGGTTATTTCTATTTTCAATCCATACTATAAATTGATATATTTATTTATATTTATATATAGATTTTTTTTTTAAAGCAATTTTGTTTTCTACCACAAAAAAATAATTCTTTCGGCACTAATATTGTTTATCTAATGGTTAGTTTCTGATCTCATCTAAAATGAATCATACCTCTTTACATATATTTCAGGATGATGCAGATGTGATTCTTTTTTCCAGTGGAGAGAAGGAAATTCTCAGTAATGAGGTAGACATTCTTGAATGGCTACAACGACAGATTGTCAGACTCATAAAGTACACAGAGCAGTAGCTTGTTAATATTTTAGCTTGTGAATTTCTGATGTGTGGCAATCTAATCATACACACTACTTCCAGAATATGATTTGTTTTGTTGCTGCTGATGTTCAAGGACAGTTTTAAGAGCAGGATGTAGTTTACCCACAACTAGAGAATGAGGAATACAAATAAATAATTATATTAAACAAGTACTATCATTAAAAAATACACTATTCTGTTTTAGATATTTGAAACATATTCAAAGAGATTGAGGATTGAGCCGAGTGCATTGAAGTGGAGAAGATGGCTGACATTGCAGGTCTTAATGAACAAGAGTTATTATGAGATAATTGGAAAATGACTATTTTCTCATTGAAGGACATTGCAGAAAAAGCTTGAAAATAACTAATCAACTAATATGTATGTGCATATATACATATGTGATATATATACTTATCAATCCATATGCTGTTCAGCGTCATTGGGAGCTTAAGTCACTTTTCTTGAGCCAAGTGTGTTGTAAGACCATGTTGTTATAGGATGCCTCTTATGTCATCTATCCATTTTACTACATGACATTCGTCGTGCCCTTTAGACAGATCTTCTTCTGTTGTATTTGTGCAGTGGTAGTTGATCAGGTTGCACTCTTGTGAGATGTCTAAACCATCACATTTCCTGTCTTGAAATGTATTTAGCATTTAAGGGGTAGTTCTCACCTTATTTCTAATTTTATCTGTCCTAGTGACGCCAATGACTTTTCTTAGATATTTAATTTAACATATTGTAATTTTCCTCTTTTCTGTCTTGGAAAAGTATCAAGTTTGACACTGCTAGCACAGATGTCATAAATTTGATGTTTAGCAGTTGTTGCTTTGTTGCCAATCTGATGTTCAAGTATATAAATAGTGGTGTCACAGATAAGTCACAGCAGAGGCTATCTGTCATCTTGTATCCAGGGAGCCTGATGCAGACGTGAGGTCAGATCTTGATTAGTACACTTCACTGACCATGTTTTTCTTCATTCCTCTTCCATCATTTGTAAAAAATGCTTCCCAGATATTTGAACTCTTGGGCTTTAATTTAATTTGGTATTATCTAAACGTATGTTTAGTGGATGTGATAACTTAACTTAATTTAACGTTTTTATACTGGTTTAGAAGACTCTGCAGAGTCTGTGTACAACCAGTTTCATTTACATTTCCTTGCTCTAAAAACTATGCGCATCTAATCTATTCTTAATTGCATCAATTGTTCATGCCTCCACTATCTTCTGTGGCAATGCATTTCAAGCATTCACCACTCTCTGACTAAAAAAATCTTTCCTAATATCTAATCTGGACCTCTCTAACGCCTTATGCAGTTTGACTATCACATTTTCTGATAATCCTCATAGTTTATATCTTCAAAATGCTAATCTTCATATTATATATTCACAGACTGTTCCATGCACTTTTATATGACTTTTTGCAGGCTATCTGTATTCTCGTACACTAGGCTATGGTTGTCGACAAAAAGGAGTTTATGTATCGAGTTAACTTCCATTTCTGGTGTTGCAATTTCGCTGATTTCTGTTAATATTTTGTCTATGTAAATGTTGAACAGCAATAGTGAAAGAACACATCCCTGCCATACTCTTGTGGTTATTTCAAAAGCTTCTGTGATTCCATCAGTTGTTCTAATTACATTTGTATTCATATGATACATTGCTCTGACATTATCCAATAGTTGTCCTTGTATTCTGTATTCCTCTAATATATGTTGCTTTCTGAGCTCAATGGGACTTGAATTGTGTGGTATTTATTTATAACTGCATTTACTGCCATACTGTATAAATAAGGTGGTTTAGAAGATGATTCAAAACTGCCATACTGTATAAATAAGGTGGTTTAGAAGATGATTCAATACTGCCATACTGCATAAATAAGGTGGTTTAGAAGATGGTTCAAAAGTCAGTAAGTGCTACATTATTTTATTTTCTTAAATTATTAATTATAAACCCGCAAATTGTACCTCTTATTTATGCATGTGCATACTGACTTTAACACTTTGAACCAGTGACACCAGTGCATCAATGTGCATGTAAATACTCCTCTCCCCAAGCCATCATAAATCGAGGGGGGGGGGGGGGGGGAAATTCAGCGTAATGTATCAAGTACATTTTATACAGGATGGTCTTCAATAACTATATTTCACAATTTACTGCCATAACTATTAGGAACATTGGAGATGATCAGTTCAGTCAATTTGAGATAGAATAATGAAATTAGAGCACATAGCTTGGTCAAAGTAAATAGCTTTCCTCAGATGTCTACCATGTACGTATTTTCTCAGGAGAACAGGGTAATAGGATTTTACAGACCGGTGGCCAGGGTTCAAAAAGTTTAGGAAGATTTTATGTCATTGCTGTTGAATATTGATAATGTTATGTGTCATACGTTCCTGATGCTATTGATCTATAACACTGCTAACTTATATTGTGCGTATGTGATATATGTGTGCAAAACTAATTATATGACTTGTTGTCATACCTGATGCACATGCAAACTTGTCAAATATTTAGTGTGGTTAAAGCTATCAATTGCTACATTTTTCTATTTTATCAATTCCAACTACTCCAATATCAAATAGTACAGGTTCTTCTTCACTGGCCATGCAGACTGGCATTGGAAACCAAATTTCATCTCAACCTATTCTCCTTACAACTATTCTTATTTTTGTTTTAACCTTTTCCTAGCAATGATGTTGCCTTGTTTAACAACTTATTTTGTTGTCATCATTCATTTTTTTTTGCTTGTTGTCACAGTGTATTCTACTTTGGATCTCATAAAATATGCCAAAAAAATAAAGTGGACTGCTTCTTTGTTTTGTATGTAAGATATATTTCTTTTGCACTTTGGTATCTCTGCATATCTAATTAAAGTTAGTGTCTTTAGAGATATTAACACACTTCTGCAGCAACACTTCTCTGTGTTTTCTAGTATTTCTTCTTATTTGTTGATTGTCAATGATTCACTTATACAGATGCATATTTTTTCTTAAGACAACATAGGATGCATTTTCTTCTCTGGAATGGAATGGTGTTTTTAGTTCAGCTGTTCTGTACATTTTTTACTGACTTGCACTTTCCATCTATTGTTGTGTGCAAATGTTGGTTTAGATTGTTTGTATTGAGAAAAATCATTTTAAATACATTTTAAATGTTTGTTAGTCATATATGTAACAGCATCAGTATGACACTAAATTTTGAACATGATTTTCTTCATAATTTTACATGTAAGATATTTTCTTTCATAGTTATGTTGACTTTTTTAAAAATGTATTTAGTTTCTGTGCACATTAAACAATAATTTTATTTAAACAATTGCAATGGTCATGGAAAGACATGTCTTGTTATAACAATGTCTCAATCTAAATACTGACATGTCATCAATTTGATTCTATCATGTAACAAGTACACAACTCCAACTTGATTGATCATTGCTCTACGTATATTTATTGACACTTACTACAGGCCAAAGTCGGACCACACATTTAAAGTAACTATGAGCGTATACTTCTTTAGCATGGATTTTGTTTAAATATCAGCTTTTTTTAATTTGACAAATAATTACATCTCACATACTGAAGTTAATACTTTTGTTATTTTGCTCTTATTAATTATATGACTTGTGAAATACATAACTAATTTCTTAATAACTTGTTTATTAATATGTCTACATAATCAGTTATTAATTATGTGAAATTCTTTCACAGTTGCACAGTTCATTTTGAATTTTTTCCTTTATATTATGTGCATCTCAGTTCTGTACTGTTAAGTAATATAAACAATAAAATATTGTGAAATGTTAATGTGATATTTAAAATTTAATGTAGAAACAAATTTTAAAATAATATGTATAACTGTGACACAAGGCATAGTAGCAATCATTGCTTCCATTGTCTACTGTGATCATACAATTCATATTAATTGTATTATTCTAATAAATTGTTGTTGCTTCCTAATATCACATCAATTTCATATCGTAAAGGGTCGGTGATGCCATACTAACTGTATTTTGGTTATTGAAAAATTATATTACAAATTATATTGCATTCATTTTCTTCAATAGCATTTGTGTAATAGAATAATACCAAGAGAATTATATAATTCTTTGCAGACAGATGTTCAATTACTTAATTCTTTAACGGATGGTACAGGGTCATATACTTTTCATTGTTTATAATGTACCAAATTGTTTTCCATGACTGAAGAGCACCCTCTGTTGATAGAACCAGTTTGTGTGTGCAAGTTTCCTCTTTTTTTTATACATCTTCCCCAGCCCTCAGTTTCAAGAACTTCTGTTATTTTTCTATTTAATTTATAAATATATAAATATAAGGTTATGTGAGATATTAGAAATAGTATTAATTGCACTGAAATAAAATAAGGGTGGTGGGGTGGTTTCTTTGAAAATAATATAACAAATAAAATCCTCAGATGTTTCTCAAAGGGTTTTCATGGTAATATTCTCTACTTTGACACTACTTTATCATATTACGATAAGTGTTTTAGTACATAACAACAAGGCACTAATATTTACTGATCTACCCCAAATACTTTGATTTCATGTGGCACACACATATTTTAAAAAAAAATTAAGTTTGAGAATCATCATGTTAGTTATGGAGAATATGCTATGCTTCAGTAAAGGGCAGTGAGAAATGTGAATACAGAAAGAGGGGAGAAGAAAAGATAAGATGCTGAAGAGAATTTATTACCAGCATGATGCTGGGACTATCCCCACACTTTGCCATTTGCCGAGTCAGGAGTCAGATTGAGCACCTTTTGGTCTCACTGGAGTGTCAGTTCTTAACAAAATAAAACAAAGTACTTACAGGGGGAAATTTATTTTTTTGTGAATTTTATTTTTAGAAAATAATTGTGTAGTTACCACTTAATTCAAAAACACGTACATCTCAGAAACAGGGGTTCTTAGTCTTTTTGTGCATTTATATTGTGCATTGTGCTTCATATTTTAAAAAAAAAAAAAATAATACAATACCAGCATACCAACAAAATTGAAAATTTTTAGAACATGTTTTTCCCCATGGCAGCATACAGCTGCAAAACATGGACAGTTACCAAAACCTCAAGGAAGAGAATCGAGTCTTTTGAGTAGAAAAGCTATAGAAGGGTCCTCAGAATACAATGTACCAAAAAAAAAAAAAAAAAGAAGAATGCAGACATTCAACTAGAGTTGGACACAGGGAAGATCTGGTTCATAAACTCCATAATGAACAGAAAATTTGAAATTTTTTGACCACATCAAATGACACAACGGTCTTGAGAGAACGGTAATGGAAGGTATGGTGCCAGGCAAGAGACATTCTGCGAGGCACATGCTATATGATGATGATGATGATTCCAAAAAAGAGATTACTTAATACTTGTAATCATTGTAATTCAGTGTCCATAAAGCATGAAGTTGCTGTATTTTTTACAAATCTGTATACAAAATCAATTAGCAGAATTTAAATACCCACCAGTCAAGCTGTACGGAGTAAAAATAATGTGATAATTTTATTGTGTGCATGTATTTGTGTATATAACTTTTTAAAATCATGAGTGTGTCAACATCAGTAAAATTTATGTCTACCATTAAGGTGTCCTTCTTCTTCTGCATTCGTTCTCAATGTCTCACTACCAATTCCTGAACAGGGCTTTGCAAGTAGCAGGATGTTGTCTGGAGAACGGAATGCATTGTGTCACTAGTTTACAGCTTGACTGCGATATTTGCACCTTTCAGTCCGACACATCTGTCTTCTGCAGCAAAGGTGTCCTAAAACTATAAATCAAATTCATGGAAAAGCTGTTACCAGGCAAAACATTTCTTACATTAATTTTCTTTTCCCTGTATTTTATGCTGAGTTTGTTCTTGCTAGTCATAATAAGTATGAGAGAGGTCAATCATGTTACAAGCAGGGATCATCATCATAGGCGTCTCAGTCTCTATAGACCATGCACATTGTGCCCTGTAAGTTTTGTCAAGCTCTGTCTCCTGTATTTCGACACTGTCTGCAATGGCTGTAAAGGCCGATCCGCGAGTGACAGTCCCTGCCACAGATCGAACAATTAAATTGAGGAGGCTGGCTTGCCTGGCTTTTCCTTGATCTCTTCAGTCTTTCTATTTTCTCTGCAGCCAGAAAACATCTACTAGCATCAGTAGCCACTATGCACCCTGTCTGTCTCCAGATAGCTCAATCCTGAATAATTTCTTCCCAGCCCTCGGATGGGATATCGCATGACCTCCTGTCCCTCTTGCATACGTCCTTGAATCGCAGTGTGGGACGGTCGATTATTCTAACTCCAATGGCCAGCTGTCCATAAAGAATATTGTTTTCCATGCGATAAACATGTACCAACCACCGTAGACATCGCTCGCTCAATGACGAGTACATGCTGTGAGTGTTTGCTCTCTGTAAAACCATATTATGTGACGCTCTCTCTTGCCACCCAATCCCCAACATACGCCGCAGACACCTCATATGAAAGGTGTTCAGCCACCGTTCCTGTTTAGTGTAAGTGTTCTCTGTTTAGTGTAAGTGTTCTAAGTCCTGCTTCCATACACGAGAATGCCAAGAAGGCAGGTCTGATAGACCCGGACCTTGGTGTAGTGAGACAGCACAGTGCCCTCCCAGACTCTCTTCGTCAGGCGGGCCATGACGGTACTAGCCCTGCCAAGCCTACTGTCTATCTACTTCTCGAGCGAGAGAGTGTTGCTGATGACAGACACCAGATAAGTGAAACCGTTGGCGACCTCCAGAGTGAAGCCATCAATCTTTATGGATGGCGTAGTGGTAATGCCCTGTGCGCAGACCTTTGCCTTTTCCAGACTTATGGTGAGACCAAATTGCTTGCAACCCTCGGCGAATCTGTCTCCCAGTCACCACAAGGCCTCCTCACTATTTGTCAAGCAGGAAAAGTAATTGTATTTTTCATACATTAAATATATATTAATCTCCTTATGGTTATGTCAATGAGAAATACTGGGTCTTTTATTTCTATTTTAAGATATTATTTGAAGTATCGCTCTATGTTAATATGTTTATACGGCTGTCATCAGAATTACTAACATTAGAATGGTTGTACAAATATTTGCAGTGGCACATAATTCTAAATTATATTATATAATTGCATTAGATTATACATTTTTTTCATTAGTTATTTTTATGTTGTATGTTCAGAAAAAGAATTGAAATGAAGATGCATTTGTAACTTCCCTTAAGTTTTTAATTTTTTTAAATTATTTTTTTTGCTTAACATTCCTCGAAATACATTTAGGTGTACATCTTGTGCTCGAGAAATAGTACTAGAAACTGCTGCATTCATCTTTATACCACAGTTCAAATCAAGTATTAACAACTACGTACTTAGTATATATTTGAGTCTTATGTTACATTCCTATTTTTATGCTGAATTTAGTCAAACCAATCGTTCTAGATCAGTAGAAATCCACCTAATCATAACAAAATAACATACTCGTAGTTCGCCTAGTAATCCTGTATTACATTCCTACTTATTATGCTGAATGTGGTCAAACTAATCATTCTAACTTAGTAGAAATTCACTTAATGGTAACAAAATAAAATATTTTGCCTGGTAATCTTTTATTACGTTCCTGCTTATTATGCTGAATTTGGTTGGTTGTCGTTGTGAATGCCAACGAGTAAGTTTACTCTTTTGTGCTCCTGAAACAGGTGTTAAGTAACAGGTTGGAGTAGCTTTCCTCACATCTCAAATGTGCTGATGAAGGTGGACTGGAGTCCTCCAGGTAGTTGTGCTATGCTTGGCTTCATCTGCGTGCCATTCACTACCACGGGGATCACGTCAATCCCCCACCTCATTAGCCAGGCTACCAGGGAGAACTATGAGGAAGTCAAGGTGGGGGTCTTGGCCAGTATATTTTGCCTGATCCTGACTAACATGTCTGATGAGTATGTTCTGCCTAACCAAATGTTAGTCTACTCCCATAAATTTGTTCAAACTAATAATTCTAGCTCAGTAGAAACCTACCTAATCATAGCAAAATAAGATAGTTTGCCTGCTAATCCTTGTTCATAATGCTTTGTTCATGTTAATCTTAATATTCTAAAATGGTGACAGCTGTTATTCATTAAAATATTGTCTTGTATTCTAGTCTTACACTTTCAATTTGCATGTTATACAAAATCATTCTTCCTTTCTCTCTCTAGTAAGAGGATTAATCTACCAGAACAGTTGATCTCTTTGCATTAAACCTACGCCAAAGTGTTTATGTGCTCTGGCAATGGTGGTTTCTATAGAATTTTGTTTTACGTCACAAGGTTGCCAACTCCTACACAATCCTCCTTAGTTGCTTTTTAGACATGCATGGAAGGGGCTTTGGGCATTCTAGTTTTATTAACATTCTAATACAATATTACTTAATATTATGTATGCTTTTACTGCTAGGAAAAATACAAATTACTTACACTGATTTTATATCATATGTTTCCTACAAACAACACAACCTCTTCTGGGAGGCCCTGGAGAGCGTCACATTGAGAAATGATGCGACAAACAACAGACTCCATGGGTAAAGCTGCAGGAGGATGCTACTCCAGGAGCACACCTACCATATCCAATATGAAGAACCTTATATAGACGACTTTGATTGGGGGTCACCCATAGCAGAAAAAAACCTGATGAGATGAGGATATAGTGATGACGATCTATGTGCATACAGCTCTGTCCAGGGCCACCTTATGACCTGCCAAAATCTACAACACACTTGTACGATTGATGACTTGCTAGAGAGAAATGACGAAGCTGTCAGTGTGGAAGAACACTGGACCTCTGCCGTATGACATGGTTCTTTGGATACAGAAAGTAAATGTTAAAATTATGTGCGACATAACTATTGATATGCATTATCAAAAAGGAAACTGGTGGAGATCATCTATTGTAGTCCTATTTTTCAATGGGAACCAGATGTATTGAGTAAAGTTTTGTTTTAATATCATCAATCTTTAATTTTCCAATGGGAACCAAAGGTCAAATTTAGTTGTAATATCATAAATTTGTAATGTTTTTCAATAGGAACCAGAGGTAAAATTTAGTTGTGAAAACTTCAATCTTTACATAAAAATCACCCATGCTTTACTACTTATATCTTATATGTTGAATAACTGGACAATCATTCTATGAAGTTTGCTTTTGACAAATTAAAGTCTTCACACTTATCTCATTTTCATAAAAGATTTTGGTTAAGAGTAAGCACTATACAAGTAGAATTGTAAAATATTATGATTACATACAATATACACACACAAATATTGATTGATCATATACCGTTAACAATTATCCGTGTTGCACCTTTATAATTTATTTATATAAAGAATAATAATATTTATAAATCTCCCCAAAAAGTTCAAATAGGTAATAAAATAGTTTTATCATGTTTTTGTGAGAGGTTAATAGTATCTTCTTCCTTGTATGTTTTCTTAAGTCATTATTAAAATATAATAAATGTTATGGCATGTTTGATAAGACCTTCCATGATGCCACTCCTTCTTGCATTATTCAGTTATTTGTAACTGATTTATTTATTCGACTGTATTTGTAAAAATGAATTTGTGTTTGTTTATACTAGTCCCCACCATTCAGGTATTTATTTTATTTTATTAGCTGTGCTGTAAATGCAAATTAGTAATTGATATATGTAAAGGAACATATCTGCATTTCAATTTACCTATTTAAAGCAATTATCTGTTAAACTTGCAGAAGTTTGTTTTTTTACAGCCGTGCAAAAGTAGATTCATATAAGATACTGTATTAGGATATGAAGTATTAAGAAATTTAATGGTAAAAATGTATTAGGTTTCGAGATACAAATAGACGAATAGGTTAAAGATTTCATGGTAAAGATGTGTAAGATGCTCTATTTTACCAGCCATGGTAATGTGGTTTGTTTAAAGCAGCATAGATGGCGCTTGTCCCAACGCAGTGGAGTATTAAGCTGCTAGAGCCTAGCCCGCTAAGCAGGAAACCTTTCTCCCGGCTACATCCAGCTCATACCAGAGCTGGGAACTGCACAGGGGCATTTGCCCCTGCAGAAGTACAGGTCAACTAAGGATTAGGATAATTCACATTTTTTAAGTTATTAACTTTTGTTTAAGGTGTAGTTATATATTATTCACATTAAGTGACAACTAATAATTGCATCATTTAATACAGTTATAAATCATTTTATGCTCTTGCAGCACATACATCTTTTAAAGCATTAAGAAGGAATGCAGAAAATTTGTTAATACCTTCTGCAGAACAATAATCAAAATTGTTAAGCCTACACAAAAATATTTTTTAAAAGTAAAGTAAAGGTTTGTCCCATAGTAGTAACACTGCTGTTGAGAAATGAAGTTCTTAGAGACTTCAGTAAACTAAGCTATAGCTTGTATGAGGTAGGATGGCCAGTTCCTTGCTGACTTTTACCTCACTAGGTGTATGCCAGGAACCCATTTACAGCTGGGTCAACTGGAAAATGACATACATGGAATCTGAACCCTGTACCTTTGCAGTGAAAAGCAAGTGCTCTTTCAACATATTATTGCAGCTTTCATTTCCATTGCTGAGATCCACTGAGAGGATTTATAAGAGTAATAAAGGTCGCTTTCCCCTGCAGTCACTCTACCTACATGTGATATTCCTAATGTAAATATAAGTAATGAAAATATAAAGGTAATGAATATGAAGAAACAAAAGTGTTTAAAAAGTAATATGACGTTCTTTAAGAAAGTAGCTTAGACAAGTTTGTAAAACATTTTCAAACTGATGTGAAAATTGATTTATAACATTTCATTCACATGCATTTGCATTTATTGCTTATTCATTTCCTTTTATATTGTTAACACTTTCCAAGTTTCTAAAGTCACTCTGTTTCTTATAAAATCCACTGGTAGTGATTCAGTTATTGAAGCTTTCAACCAACAAGCTGCTGTTTCAGGCTGTTGTATATTTCGACAGAAAGTCTTCCACCTGGACATGGAACACTCCTTCTTTGAAAAATAAAAGGGTTAAAATATTTGCCTATTAATATTATACTGCAAGAGTATGTAATGTGGATGACAAGTTCATATCTACTTTTAATTTTTTAAGTAAATGAATTCAGCAATGTTATCTCTAAATCAATCACTTGTACACAGGATTTAAACACAGGAAAGCTTAAACCAACTAGACAGAGAGGGATAGAGAAAAGAGACCCAAATTTGTTTGGTCTAGTAATAGTATTGGTTCTTACAAATTAACTGGGCCACCCTAAGCCAGTGGTAGCAAACCTATGTCATGTGTGCCAACCACAAATTTGTTTGGTCTAGGAATCCATCTTGAGTCATGTCCTGAGTGATTTTATTTAACTTTACTCGGGTAAAACATGTATGAGAAAATATAAGGGGCAAGTGAGGATAAATATTATTTTAAAATTGTATCAACTTTGACATACATCATTAAAAATGTTTGTCACTCCTGCCCTGAAAGAACAAAAAGGCATAATACTAGCTAAAGACATATCAGTCTTTTGCATACATGAATTGTTAATGTGTTATTCATAAATGATAAATTTCACTGATATGATATACCATTGCATCATCATGAAAATGTAAGAAGTTACAAACTGAAAATGTCTGTATAAATGTATATGTAGATTGACCGATGTGTCATACTTGAACAGAGTAACCCTTTCAAATATAGCACATAAAATCCACAATGATACTACTAAAATTATTTCAGCAAAAAAATACTGTTCAAGGTTTACTTGGAATCCTGGTATTCAAACAGGCGTGTTAATGTATGCTGCCAGGTAGCCGAAGGCTTTGGCTATACAAAGCAGTATTTTAAAACTTCCTGCGACTTACTAAGCCTGGGGAAAGGTCAAATTAATTTGGGTAGATTTTTAACTAGAATATTTTAATTGTGTCCGGGCAGCGGCTGTTAAGCCTATATGTAGTAGGCTATACGTAGTAGGTATTTTAAAAGTTCCTGCGGCTTACTAGGCCTGGGGAAAGGAAAAATTAATTTGGGTAGATTTTTAACTAGAATATTTGTATTCTGTTCGGGCAGCGGCCGTTAAGCCCACTCTTTTCTATTTCTAATGATTTTTAAGCGTTCTCGACACTGAACATGGTAGTCTGATCTCACTACCCAGAGATCAGGGGATTTTTTATCAGAATATCCACTTGAAAAATTGCAGCCTTCCCCGTGTTGTCTTTTCAGGCAGCATGTTGCCAATTGTGCAGTTTTTGTGAGTTTATTCTATTGATGCTGTTGCCAGATCCATTTTGAATCACTTTCTGTGACACATGAAGTAAGGTCTAGTCACTTTAGTATTTCCTCCTCATGATGGACCCAGTGATCCACTTGGATATTCCAGATTTACTCATTTTAAATGTCATGTTTGTCAGTTTCAATAATAAAGGGTAGCAATAAAAGGTAGTAAACTAGCATATAGTAAGTCAAAGAATAATCTGTGCTTATCAAATCCATTAAGTGATTCATTTTTTAGGTGTAATATTAACTAACTTTATATCTGTTCATAGAACTTAACATTACAAATATTATTAAATCGTATTTAGTTCTGCTAAAGACGTCTGCTAGTAATTAGTGTTTTATTCATATCATGGATCACATTTTTATTTAGGAAGCATATAGAAAATTGTTGAAAAATTGTTTGACTAAGATTTGTTTCATAGCATTACATTATATACATGTAGTTATGTTGATAACATATAATTAGAAAATAGTCTCAGCTCATGAAATCCACTGACTCTTTTTTTAGAAGGTTATGTTTATTTATATTATTTTGTAGAACTTAACATTAAATTTCTCTGCAATCCCATTAAGTTCTGCTACAAAAATTATCTTCCAGTTTTTTTTCATGTCATTGTTAAAATCTTAAACTATAAAGCATAGAAAAACCTGTTGATCAATTCCTTTACACTAAGACTATGTTTCATAGTATCAGAATAATTGTTTGAACTCAAAACTTACTAACGCTAAAACTAAGTTGCAGAACTAGTGCTATACATAATATGGTTTAAGCCATAACTTTAATAATCAAATAAATTACTAGCTAAAATATAAAAAGTGATAAAGTTCTACTTAAGGGCAACAACAACACATTCTAGCATGTCGACCTACAACAGTCTTTATAGAGGAACAAATAAAATGGCACAAATGCAAGTAACTTATGCTAAACAAATATACGAGCAGTAAAAATGTAGCAAAAGCAATTAATAAATATCCTGAGAAAAATAAAAATGTATACTTCGGACTCAAGATGTCTAAATGGAGTCACGTATTATGTTTAGCTAAAATGTTACTCATTACACATTTGCACACATAGATCATGCTGCCATCATCAGAAGTTATTTTTGGTAGTCTTATTGCTATGTCAAAGTTCTTACTATTTCATTTTTCTACACACAGATATCATAAGTTAACTACTGCAACTTTGTATGCAAGTTTTTACTTAGTTTTATTTTTATGGGTATAAAAATATGTTGTAATTTAATGAATATTAAATATTGTGTTTGCATTCTCTTTTTTTTCTAATCTTCAAATGCAGAAGCCAGTTATTAAACTAAGTAACGGCAGTTAATGTGGACAGTTAAATCTGCTCTCATGTGTCCACTTATTGAATGAGCGAGCTTTATAGCTACTCATAAGCAAAAAGTCCAGTGAGAAGCTCAAAATGACATATTGACCAATTCTTTTTTGTGAAACCTAAACTTGACTGTTGTCTGTGAAAAGTGTATTCAAAGTGTCATTTGTCTGATAAGTGTATCAAAAGTGTCATTTGTCAGTCTTGTGTATTATTATTAAGCTGTTTATCTATTACCTACCATATTTTATTTATGTTTTTGTTTTCCCACTGTAGCAGGATATATGAACATACACAGGTAGTACTCGACTTGTGATGGGGTTTCACTATGGTGACCTCATCATAAGTGAAAATGGTCTAAGTTATAAATCACTCTATACCCTATGAACAATACAAGTATATGTTAACAATTACCATGCCTAAATCTAAAACTGTTATATTTTAAAATTAAATTTTTTATTTATTAACAGTAAAATAATTATGTGCAGAAATGATAACATAGAACTATGATTATTTAAAAAAAATTTTTTAATCCAGGTGTTTTTTAAACACGAGAACAGATGCAGAAGTGTATCACCATTTTGACTATTTAAGACTTAAATAACAAAAATTAAAAACTGGACAAAACAAGAAACAAGTAAACTCAGCTAAATTAATAGAGTCACTTAAACTACAATGAACAATAAAAGTAATGATGAAACAATAAATATGTTCTGTTCCTGCTTCTAAGAATCAACATAACTACACTCTGGGCATACCCATAGGTGCTCAATATCTCTCATGGCGTAGTGTATGGATGCTGATGGTCCCTGTAGCTCGCTGGTTGTACACTCTCCTGCTCCGTCCTTCATGCGCCAGGAGACACCAACTTTGCAGCCTGTGGATTGCTGCTTCATCTATTGCATATCTATTGATTAATTTCAAAATGTCACTTCTATTCATCACTAATGTACCCATGATGGGAGCTTGTGAAGCCATGTCAGTTCTTTCGTTGTCCTGAACCCCAGCATGAGCAGAACAGTAGATCCATGTCAACCCCTACAGGTTTGATACCTTAACAGCTGCTATTCACTCGTACCTAAGCCATCCCTTCTGTATCTTCTGAAGTACAGCTTGCGCTTCTGTCACAATGACTGCCCTTGTTATAGAAGTCTCAGATATCCATTTCAGTGCTGAGGTCACTGCTTCTGTTTCCATTTTCAAACTGGAGGTTGTTGAAATGTATGCCCTACTGCACTCAGCAACGATCTGTCCTCTCACTCTAGCAGAGAAGCCCCAGCCTGATGTCCTACTGCGCAGTACTAATCCATTGGTGTATATGACGGCATCACTCTCCTGCGTGTTCTCAGCTGATTCACCTCGTGCTCTGCTTTCTCGTTGCTCCATTCTCTGCATTCCTTGCCTAAGGTTATGATGACTCTCTGGTACTCTATTGTTATATCACCAGTGTGGACCCATGCTTTCCCCTTGGCTATCATCTCAGCTGGGGTGATGTGTCCGATTGTTGTCTCTGCCCGTGCCATCCACGATATCTGAGATACTACTGTACAGAGGATGCCGCGTGTCTCTGGTGACACACATATGGACTTTGACTTGTGCCAGTTTATGTCTGGATGTCACCGATAACAATCCCAACATGTACCGCATCATCACAATCGGGGTATCTCTAGTACAGCCCAGAACCAGTCACATACCTTCATTCTGGATGCGTTCCAACCTTTTACACTGTGTTCTTGATAGTGTGAGAATGCCCAGTTCGTAATCGATGACAGACAACACGACCTGACGAAATAGGATGAACAGGAGGCATTGTTCCAAGTTGGCACTAGTCATGGTCATGAGCGCTCCTAACCTTCTCTTACATCTTCGCACGATATGGTCAACATGGCAATTATAGAAGAGACTGCGATCAAATGTCATTCCGAGGTATTTTAACTTGTCACACATCTCAATGATGCAACCATCAAATGTAATGCCCGGGAGTTCAGCCTTTATTATAGAATTATTCAAAGAGCATCACATCATGCAGGCCTTGTTCGGATTGATCTTGGAGCTTGAGTCGCTGCACCACTGTGAGATTGCTTTCAAGATTTCCTGGATGCCCTTGACAAACTTTTGCCTGTATGAACCAGTCCTGTACGTTAGGATGTCAACATTCGCCCTGTTCCTGTGGTTTGAATATTGGCCATTTTTTACTGTGTAGGTGTTGAACAGTACCGGTGAAAGCAAAGACCCTTGAAGCAAATAGGTTAAGAAACATTAGCACAAATTATAATATTGGGGAAAACAGCAGTAAAACTGGAACCAAAAGGAATAATAAACATGCAATTACTGAACTGTATTGCTTCTCGCTATTTATTACTTGATTATCATCGCTTTCACAAGACTTGATAACCTAACACAGAGAAATCCATATAATAGCATCACTGGCATGGCCATTGTAAATACAAACGTTCAAAATTACATGTGTCATAAGTCGAGGACCATATGTGTGTATGTGCACGTGTATGTGTGTGTATGTGTGTATATATATATATATATATATATATATATATATATATATATATATATATATATCACACATGTAAAAAATCCTGCGGCAGTTTCTGTCACTATCCAATCATACAGTCTTGATGACATAATAATTTTAATGTCATAATACATGTATGTTTTATTTTACTTTCAAGGCTTCTACCTATCTATGCTTCAAGAGCACTGCATATTTCCAATGAAGCCTGTTTTTGCTGCCCCTATTGTGATGTGTTTAAAAAATATGTGATAAATTAATAGATATTATAGTGAAATAAAAGAAAACAGCAATTATATTGGTTGTTTGAATGAGTGTCCTGTTATTTATTTCCAGGATTGCTTAAAATGATCAGGTGTAGTTCTTATTATTCTTCTTTCAATCCCAGGGAAAATTAATTATTCACTATTGTTTATTTTCTTCATGTATTGCAACTATATGGGATATTGTTACTAAAGCTTTCATTGAAACCCAGATGACTACACACTTAACACACCTTTGGCCAGTGTGATCGACGGGTGTTTATGATGCCATAGGTTGGAGAGTCTTCTATTTAAGAGCTGTTACAATGCACTGTTACAATGCACTGTTAATTGTATCTTATGATATGCTTTCAGTGCAGTAGTGGTACTATTCTCATCACTGTCACACACAGAGCTATCCTGGAATCCACTTGAGTAAGGTACACAGTTCATGCATGAGTAAAATTTGGAATGTTCAAATCAGTATCATTCTTTCATCGTGCATTAACATTAATTAAAGTTCACATATTAATGTTATAGAAACATTTAAAGATCCTGGAAGATCTAGGACAAAACTAATGTAGAGATTATATTTAAAAAATAAAAGGATGTCCTGTTTCATGGTGTCAAAACTTGAAGAATAAAAGTCAAACACACACAGATAAATAGACATTTATACTAAAGATATACTGTGGCTTGATTCTAAAAACTGACATGGGGTCCCTAATTGTGTAAGACTACTGCACTGTACTATGGATCTCATCTTTAAGCAAAGAAATGTGTATAGGGCTAGAATGTGTCAGGAAAAAAGTATGTCATGTGTACCACCACTGTGCTTCAATACAGACTTCTTGTAAGGTCAAATGATGACACCAAGCTCCTTTTAGGGTATAAAAGAGAAGGACGTGACTCTAAACACTAGGTGACAGAAAACAGTAAGTAATTGAGACATTGGGGCTGAAACATGCCAAAGCTCGCCAAGGAGAGGACAGAGAATCTTGGAGAAATGGTTGAACATACATTATAACAAAACTTGTGTAGACACTGGCATGGTGTTTACAGAGGAAGAGTAAACTGTTAAGACAAAGGAATAAATGAAAAGTAAAGTAGATGTAAAAAGTGTTATATTAAAGATAAAACCTTGAGAGTGATGGTGGCAAAGAGACCATTTATAATCCTGATCCATTCTATGAATGGAATCTTAGATCATTGACAAATTTGTGTTAAAACATGAAAGATAAGACATGAGGTAATGTCAGTGGTTGCAACATTATTTTTATTTGAATCATTTCAATGACATTACAATTTTTAAAAAAAACATACATTAGTTAACTTCCAATTAACTGAGCACATTAACATTACAAAATCATGTGATCAAGAAATGAAATGGATCAGTCAGCAAACAAATAAATCTAATGCATAGTCTTCATTTAATAAACTAACATAGCCAGAACATGACGTGGTGACAGCAGTGGCAAAGCGGCCTGTAGTTTTCAGCCTTAAAACCTCTCAACTACCCCAGCGATGGGAAAAAGCCGTAGGATAGTTTACTTCTCAGCTATAGCAACCAGCAAGGACATACTCACGAATGATATTTTTTTGTATGGGAAAACCAATACTGTTATTTTGTTGATAAAGTTCAAGACTGTTACTTTTGCTGTCTGTCAGTCAACATTAAGAATGAACAAGATGCAGACCAATGTGAAATAGGAGATTTGATTCCTTAAACACAAAGTTTAAGTTTATTTACTGTTCCATAATCATCATCTTCAAGTGCGCTTCTGGTTGTCGTTGACAATCATGGACCTCCATTTTCTTTTATCACGTGTGTCAGTTATGAGTTATGCCATTGATCGTCTTGCCTTCAAAATGTCAAATATTTTCTCTCTTTGCACAACATAGATGACAATTTCATCAATAAAAATAACAACATTGTTCATGTTCAGTTCGCACATAACAAAATGACAATCAAAATATGATCAGCTGCCTGTGCAGAAATACATGTCATCAAATGTTGACCTGTTTAAATCTGCTGTGAAGTTATTTTTTGGGGGTTTTAAATTTCTTCAGGATGGAGTAGTCTGTCCCAAGCCCAACCTTCTTTAGTTTTCTCTTATGACATGCATGGCAGGCTACAGAGTTACTAATTTGTACTCCTCTTTCTGGGAATTGTCAGTGATAAGCGGCTGGGTTGTTATGTTTAGTTTTATTTATTATTGAACACAATGACAATCACTATGCATCATCCCGGCCTTTTTCACTTATTAACATTCCTTAGAACCTTAACAAGAAAATGGGTCAATTACTACTGTTGGTGTCCTTGCAGGAAACAATGTGCAATTGTGCCTGTCGTTTATGTAGTACTGTCTTGTCTTTTGTGGTCACACATTAGATAGCAGTTTTCATATTCTTTCCATCATCATCATGTAGCATGTCCTTTGCAGAATGTTGCTCTCGATCTCTAGCCAGAACTCCCGCCTCTGTCGTTGTCATCTTCAGAACATCCGTGGTGTCCATCTTCTCCTCGATCTGCCTCTGCCCCGTTTTTCAAGCACTATACCCTCCAGTATCGTTCTCTCCAGGCCATTATGACGTTTGATGTGGCCAAAATATTTTAGCTTTCTGGACAAGATATTTCTTACTAACCAATTTTTCTCAATATCCAGTTTTTGTAGGATATCTACATTTTTCCTTTTCGCTATCCATTGTATTTTGAGCACCCTTCTGTGTCATTTTAGTTCAAAAGATTCAATCCTTTTCTTAAATGTTTATGTAGTGGTACACGTTTCACATCCGCACGTTGCCACCGGGAAGATGCAAGTTTGCAGGATTATTATGTTCATCATTTTATTAGAGTTCTGCCATAAGTTTCTCATTTTATTCAACCTCTGCATTGCCATAGCCATTCTCCGTCTGACTTTGTTCAGGCAATCTCCATTATTGCTTATAATTGAGCCGAGGTACTAAAAACTTGTGAATTTCTCAATTTCCTGTTGATCTAGAATAACTTTAGGTTTGTTCTTTGTCTTGTCTGTGCTCATTATTTTGGTTTTACTTATATTCAGGTATAGATTTTGGTATTTGCTGTGTTGTTTTACCAACAGGATCATCCCAGTCTGCAGCGCTCTTTGTGAGAACAACAGTGTCATCTGCATATCTGAGGTCAGGTGTTTTTGCCAGCTAAAGAAAAGTGTTTTAATTCAACAGATCAAATGTCACTTGAAAACCTCTGCAGTTGTATGGGGCTAAAGGGGAACTTCAAACAATGGTCGAGTTCATCATGGGAACTCGTCTGATGGTGTGAATATTAATTATCGTACACACGAAGATGATTCTCTGAATAGTTACTTTTCTGCTTATTACATAGTTTGTACTTTGCATCTTGAAAGTGAACATTTCAAAAGATGTAGGTTTCCCTAATAAACATGTAAATCTGGAATAAACATCTATGCTCTGTTCCTATAAATTGACTTCACTGCACACTGGGCATACCCAGTCTCTCTTAGTAAAGGGTGCGGATACTGATGGTTCCTGCAGCTCATTGGTTGTACATACTTCTGTTCTGTCCTCTCTTGCACCCGAACATTGTTTGATTTTAAAGCTTTACAGTTTGTGGATTATTGATTCATCTAATACAGTGTCATAATCAAAACAGACGGTCATATATATTCAAAATATCACTCCTATCCATATCTAGTGTCCTCATAATTGGTGCTTGTGAAGCCATGATGTCAGCTCTTTCGTTGCCCTTAACCTCCAGCATGACCAGAACACTAGATCCACACCAGCCTCTATAGGTTTGATGCCCCTCTACATCTTTAATGCAAATAATGGTGCAGATGATTTGGAAATTAGGATTCATAGAAGCTCAAAAGAAATATCAGATGTGAGGAATACCCCAGCAAAGTCAGTGTCTTACTGTTAACCACTTCTGTAAATAATTGATGTAAATGTTGGTGTTGTTAAAAGCACCTTTGTATTCTATAAATAAATTATACACCAAAGCAAAAAATGACAATATCAACAAACTGTGATGCAGGAAACTGAGCATTAATCTATACAGTTTAGGACAAAACACATCAGACATCCCTGTACACAGACCTAAATGCCACAACTGCAACCTAACAAAATTAAAAGCGCAACATGTGCTGCTTGCTTGTCCAGGACTTGCTATTGGAAAAAAATATTGTCTGGCACGCCAACAATCACTAACAACTAATGCACTGCCATTCATCAACTACAAAACACCTGCAAATTCCTCAACTTGGAATTGACTGTTAATCAATGACAGCACATCACAAAAGCTATAACTTAGTGACATTTTTATGTTCAGATTTATCAATTATTATTTTTTTTAATATATTTTGTTTAGGAATAAAAACAGATCTTATATTACAGAGTATAATACAAGATCATAGTCTACAGTGTCTAGAAAAGAGAGGAATTCAAGGTGACTTAATACAGGTTCAAAATGTAATGAAAGGGAAGGATAAATTAAACTATAACAAGTTTTTCAAAATACAACCTCCTACAAGAACAAGAGGGCATAGCTACACATTAACTAAAGAAAATTCCAGATTAGATATTATGAAATATTTTTTTAGTCAGAGAGTGGTGAATCTGAATGCTTGGAATGCATTGCAACAGGAAGTAGTGGAGGCAAAGACAATTAATACATTTAAGAATAGATTCGATGCGCATAGCTTTTAGAGCAAGGAAATGGAAATGAAACTGGTTGTTTACAGACTCTGCAGTGTTTTCTAAACCAGCATAAAGATGTTAAGATATTCACTGTTGGCAAAGTTGTATAGTGTCTGCAGAAATGTTTGTTTTTAAATGGCTATGCAAGTCAGTATAAAAGTTTTCTTAACGTTTGTTATGATTTATGCATGTACATTATGTTGACTGGAAAAGTTGTAGCTCATATGTTACCTAGCTAGAACATACACCAGATGAGAATGAAGCTACAGTTTCAAGCTAACTCTTGTTTAAATACTGCCTCAAGGATAAATGAATCATAATGGCTCTCATAAACCATAAAAACACAGCCTATTATTAGTACTCAAGGAGACTAGCTGTAAACTCAATAGAGGGAAAATACATTGGGCTCCTGCTGGCTGAGTTACACACGGTAATGAGGCAGACAGAGGGAAGAAGCAAAACCAAAACTGAAAACGGGGCTATATGAAGAAATAAGAATACTGTTATAAATCAGCTTTAATGTCAATTGGCACAGAAAACACCAAGAGATAGCAGAAACATTCTTACTATTGTCAAGAAGAGGTCAAGTGGACCATATTCAGAATGCCAAAAGGCCACTGTAGACTGACCTATGTTCAACAAAGTACAAATCAGATTTTGTTATGCTGTGCAAGCAACACTAGTGTCTGATCTATTCTAGTCAACACCTCACATGTTGATTCTTCATTACTGACAACTGAGCCCAGATATTTAATAGTCATATAAAAATCATATAAGCAATGAAAGAAGATTTTTTCACTGCTTAGTAGAAATATGCCAATACAATGCTTATATTTGTTCCTGCTGATCAGGTCTTTGGGAACAAAGATAATGTTGATCAATCAGCTAGTCAAAGCAGAGGCTGAACTGATGCCACTGGAAGAACATGACATGATCAGACAGAACTGAAAAGCTGGGAACATCCAATCCTATTGAAAAATTACAAGGCTCCGCTGAAAGCACCTTATCAGTTAGGTGGGTACAGACAAGAATTGTGTGTTCAAACACATAATTTCTGTGTGTAAAAACATGTTTTGAGCTTTAGCATTCAAAGGTTCAAGATTCTGCAGTGATGCTAGTATAAATAATTGTGCGCATTTTGTTTTTAATACAGCAGGAAAATTATAATGCCTGTACATATTTGGAAGAAATCCCAGAAAACACAAAACATTTCTGTTCACTTGGTGTTTTGCGACTAGACATGGATTATATCCATAATGTGCATTTGTATATCTACAAGGCTAAAGAAATCAACATCAGCTATGCATTGGATAAAGAGATTTCATGCAGGAGAATGGCGGGATGGCTTAGCTTCAACTGCATCAAACCGCTCAACAGATGACTGACACCAAGGTCTGAGCTCACGTCTTCAATTTCATGGCTATTCCAGCAATGATATAAAGTTATCAAGCTTGGAATCTGCATTAGTCAGATACAGAGAAACAGTGTGTTTCTAAAAATACAATGAAACGTAGAATCTTGAATATCTCTCTGGGGAATTAAATCTGCGACAATGAAGTCTGCTCCAAACATCAATCGAGGACATCATTGACTGTGCATTGATAAGAAAGCATACTGATTTGACAGTTATGTGGGTCGCATGCTGGATGATAGATAGACATGAAATGTGCCATTCTGGTGGCCATACAACTACAAATGCCAACCAAGCGCCCACCAGTGAGATTGAGGGATGGCCTGTCACCAGCTGGGACCAACATATTACAGAGCAAAGGAAAGACACTAATGTAACCGGTTTTTGGCTACCTGGCTCCAGGCATACTGTGCCTGATTGAATACCAGGACTGAGGTAAGGAATATTCTTTCTAGATTTATATAAACTGTATATATTGATAATGATTGGAGCTTCTATTTTTAGCTCTTTTTTAACTTCCTTCAGTAAAACGTGGATTTTATGTTAACTACCAAATTAGATTAAATATTTAGAAATATCTTTCTAAGTTGCTTACTGGTGTAGAGCCAAATAATTGATTGATAAGAAAAAAAAATGTTTTCCCTATTTTGTTATTATAACAAAAGCGTACGAAACTATAATCTCTCTAACACAAATGTCTATTCCCTCATGTTAATATATGTATCCCATCGTATTCTGCATTAAATTCTGAATAGTTTGGTATTATAATGTGTGGTATATCAGGAAGCCTTTACTGAAGATAAATATGTCACAATTAACCTGTGATTGAAAAAAGGTGTGTGCAGAGGTCCAAAAAATTAAGGAGTGTATGAGTTAAAATACCTTAGCTTGATTAATCTTACTCTGTATCACTTACTAGTATCTGCAGCATACATGAACTATTTATGATCACTAACATTGCCTATGGTTAATTGGGAGTTCTTAATGAAAAGGTTGATTACCATTGAGCAGATAATAGCTTTCCTCAGTATCTACACATATTGTATATGCACATTGATCTATTTTAAATGTAAATAAAAACTAACATTACATATTCTATTATGAACACAACAAATAAATTAGAGCCATAAAATTGCATGTGATTGATGTATGCAAAACAATGTAGACTCATCTTGCAGCTAAATTGGGCACAGATTTAAAAAAATTATGACAGACACTGGACAAAAACATTTTGTTAATGGGTAAGAGCATTATTTCTTTCCATTTATACTAAGCCGAGAAAATTCAACACCAAGTCATTATCTATTTCATTAATGTGAACACAAATCATTCTATCTGGAAGACAATCTTTCCACCTTTAAATCCATCAGTGGCTCTTTCAATAGCAGCTTTGTAATTATCAAGAGTAAATAATTCACAATGTGGTGGAACAAATTGAGATTTTTTTATTAAATTGCAAATATCTGAGAGCATCTCAAACCTTGACAAATCATTCTTGTGTTGTCGATTCCAGCTGGTGTTCCAGAATCCACAGAGCTTGACTTCCTTAAAGATGAGTGCCCCTGTTGGGGCAACAACTGGTCGTTTAGACATACCTCCATAAGTAACCATTAGGCCCCCTTGGTCTAAGTGACGCAAAAGTTCAGTTGCAGAATTCCCTCCTACACAATTAAGGGCTAACTTAGGTCTGCACTGTAAAGTGTTCATGAAGTCTTTCATTTGTGGTGTGCGCACAAACTCCTCAGTAACGACAAAATCAGCACCAAGGCTTTGTAAGAAGCCCTTTAATTTATCCAAGTCTGGTCTGTCTCTCACAACGTTCACTGTTTTTATATTCCATTTTCTGGCTAGCTGTATCACACTAACACCAACACCGCTGTTTGAACCATTTTGTATAACGACATCTCCATCTTTAAGATTAACATAGTCTTTCAGCATACGATATGCAGAGCAAGGATTGACTGAAATTGTTGCTGCTGCTAAGACGGGAATATCATTTGGAACTTTGATGACATCGTCATCATTGCTAACCTTGAACGTTTGCCAAGTACCCCATGCTGTATCTGCAGGAATAACCCAATCACCAACTTTAAGACCTTTTACATCGCACCCAACTTCACTTATTCGGCCAACACCTTCGTTGCCCATGACTGATGGAAGAGGAGGTTGCACGAAGTATGTTCCTTCTATCATGTTGATGTCTGATGGATTTATTGGAGCCATCATCATTTTTACAAGAATCTGATTGGGTTTCAGCGATGACGGGAGCTTATCAGTTTGGCCTCTTAAAACTAAGCTGGGATCACCAAATTTGTCAATGAACAGTTGCTGAGATGAGCGGTTGCGCACTGCACGAAAACCATGACCTAGTAGTACGTTACCGAATAGCAACTTGTGTGTCAGCCTTGAGATGGAGGCTGCCATGATTGTTATGACCGGAAGAGATTTGTGCGCACATCTGGGAGTTTACATAGCAACAGAAATAACAAGATGGCTACAACATAAGCGCCACAATTGCAAAAGTGTTGAGATCATACTGCATTTTAGTAACATGGCTAAGAGAAGTAAGAGTGCAGAAATAAATGCTGGTATAAAATGGGATCAATATTTATCGACCTGTGCTTTCGAAGAGGTAAACATTTGTTTAGCTAGGAAGTTGAGTTAACAACAAAAAGGACTTATCATAAACTTACACTGACGAAGGAAGGGCAGGGCAAACGACCATCCTCCACAGTTCTTCCCAGATCCTTGTGGCAACAATACAGCTCCTGCTTCAGCTGTGCTTTCTCTGGTCAGATGTGGCATCATGTGTCTCTGTAGGAGTGTCTCATCTATAGCAGAAGTGGATATATTGATGTCGGATTTAGATCAAATTTGAGACTGGTTTGGGAGATGGCAAATGGAGTTTAATATAGATAAATGTACATAAGTAGATTCAATATGGAACATAATTACAGAATGGGCGAGAACAATATTAGAATGATACATACGGAAAGGGATCTAGGGGTTATAATAGAGCATACAGGTAAAGTGAGTGAGCAAGTCCAGGTAGCAGTGAATAAGACAAATGCAATGTTAGGTATTAAAAAAAGAAATATTAAACATAGGAGTAAGTAATTGATTCTCAAACTGTATAAAGCATTGGTTAAACCTAGATTGGAGTACTGTGTAGAGGTGTGGAGTATTTATCGTAGAGGAGATATAAAGAGCGACAAAATTGAGTGGGAATCCAGAATTACAATTGTGCGGAAAGACTCAGAAAAACTAGCCTACAGTATCTAGAAAATAGAAGAATTTGAGGTGACAATGCAGGTTTATATGATAATCACAAGAAAGGATAAATTAGACAATAGAAATTTTTTCAAAATACAACCACCAGCGAGAACAAGAGGGGACAGATACAAATTACCTAAAGAAAGGTCCAGATTGGATATTAGGAAATATTTTTTCAATCAGTAGCACTACTCTGTCTTCTCCAGGCCTTTAAGTTGGCAGAGGCACCTGTTGCTTGGGTAGGCTAAGGGCCCCGCTTCGTTCCTCCGTTGTTGTAGCTTATAGTTAGGAACGTTGCCACAACTTTTGGTTCGATTGTCTCATCATCATGTCTTTAGATGCACGTGTGTCCTAATTTTTCCCAGTGTCTATGCCGTAGCTAACACACTTCATCATTGGCAGACCAGTTTGTGTTATGTATTCTGGGTTTGGCCCCACAACCTACAGCCTTTCCATCTCCCAGGGGTGACTGCATGGCAGAAGGTTAATTTGTTTGCCAAGCTTGCCACCTGTGAACATGCCTTGTTGGAGTTGGTTGCCCCTGTCCTTCAGGAAAAATGGCTAAATTTGAATCATAAATATCACTTAACCATGATTTAATTTGTTTAAGTTATGAAATTGCATTAACTGATACAGAAATATATTAATAAATATGATCTTTAAACCTAAGCATTGTATTTAAATAGTATCTTTTTTCTTGTTCTTACAAGTTGGGTCATATTTATAAGTTTAATTCTTTAGCCCAAAATATACTGGGAATGCTGGTTTTCAAACAGGCAGCTTATGCCTGCTACCTGGTATTCAAAGGCTACCTGTTGTACGTTCTTTATTTGGTAAAGTTTGCTTCCTACAGCTTATTAGGGAAGGTAGATTGGGTAGGAATTTTATTACTTTTTATAATTTTTGCCAGAACAGTGACTAACAGCATACTCCTATGGATCCCCAAGTTTTTCACCAATCTCTAAAATAACTGGACGCTGATCTCACCTCCCTTGAGATCAGGGGCCACTTGAAACTTTTAGGATTCAAAACAACCTGTTTCACTCTTTTGTTTCTAGAGAGGCAGGTTACATTACTATACCAAAACTATAAATCAATCAAAACCCTTGCTTCTCTCGGTGCATAGGCCATTTACAAAATCTCATCAGCATATACTGTCCTGGTCTGCACTATCTATCTCTCTCCATGTGTAATCATTTGGTTTTAGTTCCTTCTTACATTTTCTTCTTCATGTATGTTTTTGGTCTACTTCTCTAAATCTTCTTCTGGGAATTCCATGTAAGAGTCTGTCTGGTTATGTTGGACAGTACCTTCCACACTGTATGTCCTATCCAGCCCCATTTTTGTTGTTGCTTAAATTGTTTAAATTGATTTTTTTACAGTTTATGTCTAACTAATATGATTTTCATCAAATTGAGTTGGCAAGTTAATTAAATGCCTGGGGACGGCGTGGGCCAGTGATTAAGTGATACGGCTCACAATCCGAAGGTGCTGGGTTTGATCCCTATCACAGCACTGGCCCTTACCACAGTGAGCAAACCCTTAGAATATGCAGGAGGCAGCAGATTCTTACATAAAATGCATGCTAAAGTCGGATGTACTGGGCCGACAGGCGCAAAATAAAAACCAAAGTGCAACGCACACTGTCTTGGGGAATAGGAAAATAATGCGAATGCAAAAAACAAACACAATTATATGCCCACAATATGTTGAAGTGTAATTGTTTAAAATATCTTTTCATTCCTTATTTTTGCACATTTCATTATTTTTGTTACTTCAGTTTCCATGAAATGCATCCATCCCATACCTCTGTAAATCCATATATTAATAAACTTATTACCTCCATCCTACTACATGTGTACTATCCATTTTTGTTAATATAATATAAAAATTAAAATCTGTTCTGTTCTATTAAGAATGAACATTACTACACTCCAATCAGGCCTATTGGTGCATAATCTCTCACAGCACATGGGGAAGAGTGGATACTGGTGGTTCCAGTAGCCCACTTATTGTACATACTCGTACTCAACCACTCAGCAATTCTTCCTCCTCAACTAATGTTTGATTCTAATATTCAGCTGCCTGTTGATAAACGATTCATTGACTAATCTCAGAATGGCACCTTTGGGTGGCTTCAAGTCAAAAACAACTTCTCTTTCATTACTGTGAGCTCCAGGATGACCATGTCTGCTATCCACTCATACCATATCAGCATTTCTATACTTTACAAAGAAAGAATTGAAAGTCCAGTGCGATAATGGCTCTTGTTAAAGAGATCTCAGATGATAATGCTTCCTGAAACCGTTGTTAGGTGGCAAGTTGCAGTAGCTTTCCTCACATCCTGAACGTGCTGATAAAGGTGGACTTCGGTTCTCCGAGGCAGATGTGCTATGCTTGATTTCATCTGTGTGTTGCTCACTACTATGGGGATCATGCTGATCTCTCACTTTATTAGTCAGGCTGCCATGAAAACAGCCCGTTTTCAAGGAAAACTATTGGGAAGTCCAGGTGGAGATTCTGGCCATTATATTTTGTCTGACCATGACTAACATGTCTAATTGGTATATTTTGCCGGACAAGATGTTAGTCTCATCTACCAAAGAGATCTCAGATAGCCACCTCATACCTGAAGTCACCATCTCCATTCTCATACTAGAGACTGTTATCATGCAATTGCCATTCCATTTTTCTAGCACCTTTCTTCTCACTCTAGCAGAGAAGACTCAACCCAATTTTCCTCTTTGCAGAACCAGTTAATCTGTAAATGCAGCAGCGCAATCATCCAGAGCATTATTACGTATTGGATGTTTAACTTCGAGCTCTACTTTCCAATTTCACAACTCTCTTCCTTTTCTTGGCGAAGACAATGATAACTCAAATGCATGCTATTTCATCACTAAAATCATTAAATCTTCTCTCTGCATTCTCAATTGTAGTCATTTTACCATTTTTCTTGCCTGATTGTTCCATCCATGACATTTTGATCTTTATTCTTGTTCCTCGCATTATTCTTGTACAGGATTTGTCATTTGTCTGTAATAACTCACATATTTATTAGCTTGAACCAGTTCATATCTGGATTTTATACATAGATGCACTAGCATATATATAGATATCATCTTTGCAATTAGACATTCCTTGTGGAACTCAAGACCAGCAGCATTCCTTTATTCTGGACATGCTGCAACATTTCACAATATGTTCTTGACAGTGTCAGGATGATTAGCTCATAAGCGATGACAGACAGACAGAACCAACTGATGATATTGAATTAAAAGCATTCAGTGTTCTGGGATTACAGATACCTTTATCTTGAACAGTCGGACCTTGCTTACGTCTCTATATGGAGTATGATCAAATGTTACTCCTAGATATTTCAAACTGTCATGCCTCTCAATGAAACATCCTTCAACGATAATGTCAAGGATGTCATTCTTCACTATGGGGCTGTTTAGAAGCACTACATTACACAAACATTGTTGAGATTGATCTGGGAGTTTATGAGAATAAATGCAACTAAAGACAATTAGATGTGTTGAGAGAAACACTTCTACATGATGTGGAATCATTCATATATCTTGGTTAATATAGACAAAGTAGGAGGTACAGTAATGGATATCAAAATAAGAATGCAAAAGGAGTTTAAATTGAATTTGGGGTAAGTATGAAAATCAAAGAAAATTAAGTCAAAGAGAAACATTAAAATCTTGAACTCCAATGTAAAGTCATTTCATTGTATGCCTCTAAAATGGTGAGAACAACAAAAAACAGCAGCGAAAAAAAGGTACAAACTTTCACAAATAGGTGCCCTCACATTATTATAGAGATTGAAATAATAGAAAAATATCACTAAAGTGAAACTTGGAAAGAACCATACATATATCAGTGGACCATGGCATGAGTAGAATCCATTGACATTGGACACACATTAAGGAAAGCTGGCAGGATTGCAAGTCAATCTCTGTTCTGAAATCTACAAGGCAAGAGAAGTAGAGGCAAACCAAAACACACGGAAAACAGAGCTCAAAATAAACATAAAGATGTGGATGGAGATAAAACAGATGGCCTGGGATAAGAGGACTTGGCATGTATTTATTAAAGATCTGTGCTCAATAGAAAGTTGCGTGCTGAAGATGAATGCCAATGAATGAGCTGACAGAAGCCATTAATGTAGCCTGACAAAGAGAATAAGAATCACAGTGAGAAGACAACCCCAGTAACCAAAAAAAAGTTGCTGAAACTGGATGTGTCAGGACAAAAGGTTCAGATACCACAGCATTGCTGTGAACTAGGACACAACATCTCTTTCAGGATGAACATCGAAGAAGAAGAAGGAAGAATAGAGAGCTGAAAGGTTTTATTTTATTGATTCATCCAAGATGAGAGAAATTATTTGTGAATCCCAGCAGCTGTCCAATTATATTTATGTTGGCTTCTTATATGGTTTACATATTATTGTATTTGGAATTTTCTCAATATTAGTGTAAAATATAGCAACTATTTTGTTAAAGAAAAGTTATATTCACTTTTTTTAACCATTTTAACCTATCTGACAAAAAAAAAGTACTAACCAAAAATATATGAATTTTTTGGAAAATTTACATACAGGGGTGAAATGTCCGTTTTTATAATCCTTCTTCTTCGTACGCAGTCAGACAGTAACCATTATTTTTTCTAAAAAAGCGGCAGTCATCCTGAGGCTGTCGCCACTGCCATAGAGCTTGTCTTGCAGTTCCACTGGTGATGGCCACATCTGCTCTCTCTGATCCTCGTATGTCGGGCAGTTCTGCAGCAGATGTTCAGTGGTCATTTTACCAGTACCGCACGGGCATTCGTCGGTACACCCTATTTTCAATTTGTTGTTTTTATAATCCAACATACCGGGCTTGAATCTCGCCGTGTCCAGTTTGGCATACACATGTTTTTTCTCATAGTGCTATCTCTCCTCAGCGTAAAGAAAATAATGACAACGTTCCATACTGCACACCTGCCAAGAAACTTATAACAGCTAAATAGGTTGGCAGTTGTAAGAAAGAAGCGACTTTCTGCAAAGGATATGTTACTTCCTTTTTTCTCATTTTTTAAAAATAATAATATATATCATACAAAGTTATGCATATTCATGTTTGAATTAACCCAAAGAACAATACAATCATAGTAGATATCGTCTTCTTCATTGTTCATGCCCAAACTCTTGCTGCCAAACTCTGAAAAAAAGCTTTGCAAGTAGCAGGATGTAGTCTGGAGATCAAAATGCGTTGTATCATGATTTACAGCTTGAATGTGATATTTTCAGTTAACACATCTGACTTCAGCATGGCATTTTTAGATACCAGGTTAGCCTTCCCCCTTCAATTCCTTCTCCTTTGCCAGTCTGCCCTGTTGCAGTCTGTTATCCAGGATCACCACGTGGAGGTGTAGATGGATTTTGGTAGCTCTGGTTCGCTGACCCTGAAACTAGCAGTCAGCTTTGGGTCACTGACTACCACATCTCATTCACTGCTCAACATCTTGATCCTACAGTAAATTTGAAAGCACCAAAGAATGAATACATAATTTATTCCATAATGATATAAAGCAAGATTAAAGTTAGTGGTAACTTCAACTTAACTAGTGATGATAATTAAGAGCTGTACTGGCTCGGCCATACCCAAATCAAATAAACATTCTCCAGTTCAGCGCTAGCTAAATATGGAATCAAAATACATGTTGTGATGTTCAAATAAAGGTGTATTCACAAATAAATTAACAATACACACATTTACAAACAAAAATATAGTTAACAGAAGTGACGACTAGGAAGACAGAGGGAAAAGTACATAATTATTTTTAAAATTATCAAGTAAGAAAAAGAATGATAAGAAAAAATACGAGTAAGTCATTAAAAAATATGAGTATATTAAGTTTTCCATTTGTCTCATTGCTTTCTATATTTCTCTTTCTGATTTATGAATTTGCTTCTGATTTAGGTTCATTGTCTTTATGTTAGAGTGCTATAAATAAAGATCCATCTGGTCAATACATTTGTTTTTCTATTTTTATACATTGACACATATTCCTTTGGACAATGGATAGTAATTTGAATAAATTTATTTACAGGAAAATTGGAGTCCGTGCGTGGCCTGGGTAGTTGGTCGGCAGACTGAAGACTCCAATCACATTGAAGCCCTGAACGTTATTGTACAGACAGGGATAAGAAGACTTTTCTCAGTGATCACCAAGGAACAACTATACTTTGATGTCAGTAATTTAAATATAAACTTAGTTTTATGTTACTTCAATTAATAAATACATTTATTGTATTTTTGTTGGGTGTGGAGGAGCGTTAATGGAGGAGGATACTACACTGAACTCTTCGTATCAAAGGCTATAGTTAACAGAAAGCAACCAAATACAGAATATGTGTCGATACCAAAGATCAAAATTGATGTGATAAAATACTTAAAATTAGGAAATGCCCCAGGACCGGAGGGAATCGTTAAAGAAATAATTCAATCAGGAGGGGAAACACTAGCACAACAATTATCTAAACTATTCAACAAATGGCTAAGTGAAGGTCTAATCCTAGAACAATGGAAAAGTTCCAAAACAATTTTGATTCACAAAAAACTGGAAAAAAAACTTATGGCAAACTACAATCTGATCTTCTTCTTCTTCGTACGCTGTCAGATGTCAACTTGGATTTGTTAGAAGAAAGCAGCTGTCATCCTGAGGCTGTCGACACTGCCATAGAGCTTGTCTAGTGTTGCCACTGGTGATGGCCACATATGCTTTCTCTGGTCCTTGTATGTCGGGCAATTTTGCAACAGATGTTCAGCGGTCATTTTCCCTGTTCTACAGGTGCATTCGTCAGTGCCACTTATCTTCAATTTATTGAATAGATGGTACCTCAGTCTGTTGTGGCCTGTGCGGAGTCTGAAGACCACGACCTGCTCTCTTCTGTTCAGCTGGTAGTAGGCATCATTTTTTGTGTAGCCAGTATGTTCTGTTTCCCATTTGGCCATGTATCTGGCCCTAATAAACCTTTTGGACTCTTCATAGGTCACACTAGAATCTGGTTGTGGTAGTCTTGCACCTTCTTTTGCCAGTCTGTCTGCCTCCTCGTTGCCTTGGATGTTACAGTGGATGGAACCCCCTGTACCACAACTCTTTTTGGTGCGGACTGCTGGCATAGTTGACAGAGTACTGCTCTTAAATCATTAAGTTCAGTAATTTTCTGGCTTTTTAATGCTGTAACCACGGCCAGGGCATCTGTAAACAGGACTATCTGGCTTTCATTGCTTTCGCCTGTGAGCATTGCTTCTACTGCAGCCTTCGCTCTGAAATTGCTTGAGAATTTTCCAGCTGACACTGACAGTGTTATTTTTCTACCATTTGTTAGGCTCAGGAATACCTCTCTCCCTCCATTCTGTGATATGTGTGTTACAGAACCGTCAGTGTATGCATGGGTCCAGTCCATGCTTGGGTAGTTTTCCGCTATGTACCTCAGGGTTATGTCTCTACTTTCTTATTCAGTCTAGCTGTTCTTGTTTCCAATACCTGGTATATTTTCTACCACCTCTGGTATGATATGCTGCTTCCATGTGAGTTTGCATTCAGTAGGGATGGGCTTTGGTGTTGTTATGTTGTTCATAGGGTCTTCGCTCATCTTTGCTTTGGCTATTTCTGCAAAGTTTCTCCGCTTTAGTTTCCCTTTTCCGAATCTATTTAGTCTCTGTTGCATTGGATGGTCTGTCAGTCTTCTTAGTTTCTCTGCTTGCTGCGTTGCTCTGTAGTCTCTTCTGTCGGTCATGGATTGCAGATTTGTAATCTTTTCAAGTTCTACAATTGGCGTTGACTTCATGCCTCCTGTTATAACTCTCATGGCTTGGTTTTGAAGTTTGCTAATTTTATCAAAGTTCGCCTTTGCTACTGTTGCCCATGCCGCAATGCCATACTCGAGAACTGGTCTCACTCTTCCAGTGTACAGTTTCTTAAGTATTCTTTCTTCTGCTTCCCAGCTTGTGCCAGCAAGTTTCCTCATGACTGCCATTCTTTGTCGGGCTCTCATTCAGTTTCTCTTGATCTGACTTTTCCATGTCATGCGCTGATGAAATGTGACGCCCAAGTAGTTTGGGTTGTCGTTAGGCCGCAGATATTTGCCATTAAGACTTATTTTGGTGTTCTGAGGTTTATTTGAATGCCATCTGATCTAACTTAACATCTTTATAGTGGTTTAGAAGACTCTGCAGAGTCTGTATACAACCAGTTACATTTGCATTTCAATGCTCTAAAAGCTATGCGCATCCAATCTATTCTTAAATGCATTAACTGTCCATGCTTTTACTACCTCCTATGGCAATGCATTCCAATCATTCACCACTCTCTGACTAAAAAAATACTTCCTAATATCTAATCTGGGCCTTTTTTTAGTTAATTTTTTAGCTGTGCCTTCTTGTTCTTGTTAGTGGTTGTATTTTCAAAAACTTGTTATAGTCTAATTTAACCTTTTGTGTGATTATCTTATAAATCTGTATTGTCACCTTATTTCTTCTCTTTTCTAGACACTGTGGACCGGTTTTTTTTAGTCTTTCCTCATAACTGTAATTTTTAAATCCCATTCTGTTTTGTCGCTCTTCTTTGTATCCTTTCCATCATGTTTATATCCCCTCTATGATAAGGGCTCTACACATGTACCCAGTACTCCAATCTAGGTCTAACTAATGCTTTATACAGTTTGACTATCACTTCCTTGCTCCTAACATTGCATTTGTCTTATTCACTGCTACCTGGACTTGCTCACTCACCTTACCTGTATGATTTATTATAACCCATAGGTCCCTTTCCTTTTCTATCATTCTAATATTGTTCTCGCCCATTCTGTAATTATGTTCCATATTGTATCTACCCGTGTTGATGACTGTACATTTATCTACATTAAACTTCATTTGCCAGTTCACAGACAATTCTTGGTTTTATCTAAATCTGACCTCAAAATATCCACTTCTGCTTTAGATGAGACACAACTGCATAGTTTTGTGTCAACCGCGAATTTCACAATCAATGGTTCAATATCAATGTCAAATCGTGTATATATCAAGAACAAAATTGGTCCCAAATCTAAGCCCTGTGGCACTGCACTTTTTACTTCACACCACTCAGAGTACCCCTTATTTATGCCCACTCTCTGCCTTCTTTCCTTTAACCAATTTTCAATTCATTTAGCAACCTCGCCACCTATTTCACTTTATTTTAACTTATTATATAATCTTTAAGGAAGTACTCTATCAAAGGCCTTTGCAAAATCTAGATAAATAACATCCACTGTCTACCCTTTATCTATTATTTTAGTAACATCCTTCATGAATTCTAATAGATTCGTTAAGCACATCTTTCTCTAGTAAATCCATGCTGACTATATCTGATTATATTGAACTTGTCTAAATGCATTACAATGTTTTCTTTGATTATTGACTCTAACAATTTGTAGACTATGCTTGTTAATCTCATCGGTCTATAATTTTCTGAAACTGATATTTTGTCCCCTTTGAATAATGGAATCACTCCTGCATCTTTCCAATCCCCTGTAACAATTCCTTTTGCAAGGGATTGAGAACATAATATAGCTAATGGATTTGCTAGTTGGTCTTTTTTTTTTTTCTTTGTTGTTCATTCTCGATCTCCCACTACCAAGTCCTGAACAGGGCTTTGCAAGAAGCAGGATGTAGTCCGGAGAACGGAATGCGTTGTGTCACTAGTTTACAGCTTGACTGCGATATTTGCACCTTTCGGTCCGACACATCCGCCTTCGGCAGTGCTAGTTGGTCTAATTTCAAACAGCAATTTTGGATGAATACCATCATGACCTAGATATTTATCCACTCTCAGGCCCTCCAATTTTTCCAAAACCATTTCCTCTATAATAGAGATTGATCTAAATCCCGCTGTATCCATGTCTCTTTGGAAAATATCTATAGGCTCTGGGATCTTGAAGCAGTCTTCTTTTGTGTAGACTGTGCCAAAGTACTGATTGAGTAGCTAAGCTGCCTTCCTATTCTCACTTATTATTTTTCCTGTGCTGTCTATGAGAGGACCTACTTTGTCTTTTGTTCTTTGTTTATTTCTAACATTACTGTTGGGAAGGAAGACTAACGACTGATCAGGCAAAATATGCTGATCAGATATGTTAGTCAGGTTCAGGCAAAACATACTGGACAAGACCCTCAGCTTGGCTTCCTTGTAGCCCTTCCCGAAAACGGGCCGTTTTCATGACAGCCTGGCTAACAAGGTGAGGGATCAACGTAATCGCCGTAGTAGTGAGCGACACGCAGATGAAGCCAAGCATAGCACAACTGCCTGGAGGACCCTGGTCCACCTTCATCAACACGATCAGGATGTGAAGAAAGCTACTGTAACCTGCCATTGTGGGCATTCGCAAATAATAACATAACTGTTTGCTTTCATCCATGTACAAGGGGCTTGTCATAAGTCTTTACCCTGATCAGGAACTATTAGGAGGAGATCGTTGAAATTTGGCACAGTACTTATTCCTTCTCAATGTAGCCACTACTTGAATTTATACATTGCTGCCATCTCTGCGTAACTTTGAAAAGACCTTCAGAATAGAGTAACCTTTTTTTTAAACTAAATCAGTTTTCACAAGCCAGTATAACATCTTCGTCACTGACAAAATGATTTCCTTTCAGCTGTTTTTTAAGCTTTAAAAAAGAAAAAAGTCTGATGGAGTTAAATCTGGAGAATATGGTGGGTGTGGAAGAATTTCAATATTCAAATCGTTGATTATTTGCAGCACAAGTTATGCTTTATGGGAAGGCGCGTTGTCTTGAAGCAAAGTCAGAATTTTAGTGTGCGTTGTCCCTTGTTGTCTGGTCACAGTCTTTCTTAGTTTGGTAAGGAGATCTGCATAATATTGCCCATTAACTGTGTTGCCATGAAGCAGGTAATCTTTTAATATGGCACCTTTGATGTTCCAAAAAACAGCATCACTTTTCTTGCAGATTTCTGTGCTCTTGGCTTGACATGTGTTGGTGAGCCTGGGGTTTTCCACTGCATGCTGGAAATTTTAGATTCTGGGTCATAATGGTGAACCCAAGTCTCATCTACTGTCACCATGGTCGGCAACATGTTTTTCGACCGACACATTTACAATCAACCCTCTTTTGTTTCTGTTTACATATCAGCAGACGCTGGCACATACTTTTCTCATGTTCAGTCTGTTGTATAAAATTCTAAAAACTATACTTTCATTCAGTTTTGCTGACCTAGATATTTCTGCAATTGTCATTTTCTTATCCTGGTCAATGATTTTCTTTGCTCTTGCAGCATTTTCATCGCTGCACTCTAAGGATGGTCTTCCTGATCTTGGAAGATCAGCAACATGGGAACGGCCACACTTAAACTGCCTACACCAGTTTTGTACAGAAGCATACAAAGGACAGAATTCCTCAAACATTGGTTCCATTTCCCTGTGTATTTGTGTAGGTGTTTTTCCCTGCAACATCAAGAATGTTATCACAGTTCTGGCCTCTGATTTCTCCATTGTTCTGACAAACCGTATAAGGTGTGTTGCGCCATGCACCATACCAGGTAAACCCGTCTAGGAAGGAAATTCATACTTCTCAAGTCCAGTACAAATTCAATGAGCTACATGTGTGCTAAATTTCAACTTTCACCTCCTACTTCAAAGTCAGGGTACAGAGGCAAGCCCCTTGTACAAACATTACTCAAAAGTGCTTATGGGCAGACTTGAGAAGCAACTTGATGAAAATCAACCACAAGAGCAGATATGCTTCAGGAAGGACTACTCAGCGTCACTAATCACCTCCACATATTCAACTAGTTAATGAGAAGGCACAGGAAGTACATATGACTCTGTGTCTTGTATTTGTGGACTATGAAAAAAGCCTTTGATATCATTGAAATAACTGCATTGCTAAATGCCCTGAAAAATCTGTAGATTGAAGATATGCTTTTTCAGTCAACAGAAGAGATAAATGAGGGCTGCTCAACTGAGATAGCCATATTTTATTGAGCAATCAGCACATCAAAATGTGAGGCATTCGTCTGGGCGATACGATCTCTCCAAAACACTTGAGACAGTCTTTAGAAAACTTAATTGGGAAGACAACAACATCAATATAGACAGAGAAACCTAATGTTTGCTGATGACAAAGTATTTTCAGTCAGAACATCAGAGAGCCAGAGCAATGACTAAATGAGTTCAGTGAAGTAAGCGAGGCATTAGGCCTTAAAATTAATAGAAAGAAATTCAATACAAAACACTTTTATCCACAAGGAGAACTCAGTCTAGGATATTACTAGGAAATGATTCCATTGTAAAAGTGAATTCATACATTTACTACTCCAAGGAATTACACTCTCCCAAAATAAATTTGTGAGATTTCATGTAGGATAGTAACTTCAGTTGTTTCAAACCCTACACTTCAAAAGGTGAGAAAATGGCAAGTCAATAATTTGTACCTTCAACAGCATTGTTATTCCAGCCATGGTATATGTCAGCGAGATATGGAATCTATGAACAGCAGATACAGAGAGGCTTTGAGTTGTTCATATGGCAATGTAGCAAAGAACATTGACAGTTTCTCTGCAGGACCTAATTCAAAACACAGAAATCAGGTGTCAACCATATTATATGATATCATAGAAACTGCATTGTTAAGAAAATGCAGATGGACTGAACTTGTGGTGTATATACCTGACAACGGATGGACACGAAAAGTGATGTCATGGTAGCTCTAAAACTTTAAACACCCATAGGGATGTCTACCAGTGAGATAGATGGCCTGAGTAATATCCTTGGTCAAACTTGGCATTCTAAGGCAAAATACCAGAATGAGTTTAAACAACATTTGTCTCCCTGGCATCAGACACTTGATATGTCTGATTAAGACACCGTGATTACAGATTAGACACACATTTGGTTTGTTTTTAGCTTTCATACATTTATGTATCTAGTTTTTGCACCAAATCAATATGTTGATGGGCATCTATGTTAGAGGTGTTTGTGTTTTGCAGCACATTCCAACATATGCACAGACAAAAGGATATGTGGATACTTTAAGTTTGGGAATGTAAATCAGCAAAAGAAAGAGGAAGTTACTCTAGCTGATAGAAGCTGAAGACCTGTTGAAATGAATTCTCTAACCATTATTAAAGCAGTGTATGTGAATGAACTACCTTTTAATCTTAGAAGTAAACAACAAGGAACAGATATATTTAAAAACACATTAATTGATTGCTTAAAACTAAATTTCCTGAACTGCTCTCCTAATGTGTATAAATGCATTCTCTATGTAAAGGATGTAAATTACATAAAGCTTGTATGCTTCTTTTGAATAGTCAAGTATTTAATTTGATATTTTTTTGCTTTGCAGATACATGAACTTGGTAATCCCAAAAATAAAAAGGTCAAGGACATACCACCCAACTTTGAAGTATGTGAGGCTTGCAAACTCTTCTTAGATGCAAATGAACCAATTCCACCGCCTCTGCTAGCAAAACTCATTAAATGGAAAATGATGGTTTTGAAGGATGCAGATATAAAGAGAAGGGGAATTGATTCTAAGGTGAGGCATTTGTAATCTTTGGAAGTTTGTATGCATGTCTAAACTTGTATTATAATACCAATTATGAGCCATAATTGTTAGTCACAAATGTTGGAATAATTATGTAATATTTTACCACATGCAAACAGTTTCAGTAAACATGATGAGTAATAAATAGGCATTAGTCACAGCAACAGTTGCTTAGACAGAATGATCACGAGCACTCTAAATAGGAGAGGCGTCTAGTAAATATTTGGATTCTGTCAGGATAACTCCAAAACTAAATTTATTAAGTGTAGTAACTATTCTAAAGTGAACAGTATATGTCTGACACCTGGTAGTGGAATGAGCAAGTATCTGTTGTTTTCTCGCACATTGTTTTTCAAACTATAACCAAACCAGTTGACATTCTGGAACAGTGTGTTGCGATGAAATTTCTGGTGAATGAAGGTTCAAAACCTTCTAAAATTCATCATCAATTGTCATTTGTGTTTGAAAAACAGACTGTAGCATGTTCATCAGTGTTTGAAGGGTGTAAACGCTTTCATGAAGATCATGAATTCATAGAGGATGAGCCCTGTTATGATTGACTTAGAAGTGTTTTTATGAGTGAAGTCATACACATTGTGGAAAAGGTTATTTTGAGTTTATGACAAGTTACTGTACTCAAAGTTGCGATGGCTGCTGGTTTAAGCAAAAGTTCTGTGGACATTATCATCAGGGATCACCTTAATTTTCATAAAGTTTCTTATCGACATGTGCCGAAACAACTGAATTTTGACCAAAAGATGTATTTCTCCAACACGACAACAAAAATGGCTACCAAAATTGCATTGGGAATATTGCCACAAACGCTGTATAGTCCTGACTTGGTTCCGAGTGATTTTCACCTTTTTGCCCATCTGAAAAAGCATCTCGAAGAATAAAAGTTTCACACGGTTGACGAAATGCATCAGAAAGTTCTCCAATTACTCAATGCCCAGCCAACATAATTCTATGCTGAAGGAATACAGAAACTCATAGTCAGATGAGATAAATGTGGTGTAGTAGCTGGTGTTACGTCAAAAAATGGTACAGGTCATTTTTAGTTTCATCTCTCATAATTGTCTAGAAATTACATCATTCTGGATACTTACTGTACGATCCTCATATAAGTGGTTACATGGACTATACTTTACTGCTGATATTATAAGCCAATGTATAATCATTATTGGACTTATAAAAACAATATGTAGATAATTCTGAGTCTAGTATGTATCTTTTCTTTTAAAATATAGAACAAAGGATATAGTAATTAATTCTATTTGTCCTAATAGGAACATGCTTTCACCACTGTAGTTGGCCTTTTCTGTGGTGATGATGGTACTTGTAGCACCATGTTTTGCATAATGAGGTTGCCAGTTCCATCCATAACCCTATTTGGTTGTCTTTTATGACATGTATACAAGCAGGATGTAGTATCCCTAATCATTCCTCCAAAATAAAAGGCTCTGGGATACAAACATGAGAGCAAGTATTATAATATTTATTTGTTTTAAAAAGATTTAGCAGAAATAAGTATAAGATATTCTCTGTGTAGATTCTGGGCACCCTTACTTACTGGAAGGAACGAAGAGAACCATTGTACTGTACTATATGTATTGTAAAATATACTAATGAGAATGCTAGAACGTGATTTTCATTTCACGGTCCAGTATCCTCTTCTTCTTCTGCGTTCGTTCTCAATCTCCCGCTACCAATCCATGAAAAGGGCATTGCAAGTAGCAGAGTGCAGTCCAGAGAATGGAATGTCGGACACATCCGTCCTCGGCAGCCAGCTCCCTCATTAGTACACATCTCAAGGGGCAGTGAATTACCAGGTAAACAACAGAGGGTGGAGACAGACAGAATGGTATGCAGCCGGGTGGAGCTAGTGAAACCATCGTCCCTAATCAGTACTGACTCTCTGATCAGGAAAGAGCTGGCCAATGACAACTCTAGATCCATCAGCCCAGATCCCTACAGCACCAGCATGACTGCGCAGGGGTGACTTCTGGAGACATGAATATCCCAATCGTCCGCGGGTCACTTTGTGACAAAACTACATGACTCTGCAGTCTTCTGTGGGTCAAGAGGTCAGGTACTCACCTCCCAAAGCGATGAACAGAAACCATAGCAAATTAATTCTGCAAGTTTTAAAGTCTCACTGGAGGTGGGACCAGAGTATTTGCATCCTAAGTTGCCTTTAGTCATCTTGACTTATTTCTTATCACTGATCCAAGGTAGCTCAGGACCAGAGAGTGAGGACAATCGCAGTTTCTTTCTCACAGCAATCCAAATACAGCATATGTTACATTATCAAGACAAAACCATCTGTTGATGTCGCCATCATTGCTTGCAATGGACAGCTAATGCAGTTGTAAAAGGTGATTAAGTAGGGTCAAACATGGAAAAACATGGAAAAGCTGGCAAACTCAAGTGAAATCAAGTGCATAGAAACCACCTCTATAACCTCTTCATGTGACCCTATTTTCTGCAGCTCTCTTAATCTCAGCATTGGTTTGTACTTTAATGTCTCTGCACGCCTGAGATGTAAAGGTGAGTCTTAGTCGCACATGGATCTTGCCCTCTAGTATCTTCTGTAGAAGATTTTCATGTTGCATATTGTGTCCCAGCCAACTCAATCTTCTTAAATGTATCATTTTCAATATTTGTGTTTGTGTTCCTACCTAAATGAGGACATTCTCATTGGATCTTCTTTCTGTCCAACTTATTCTTTCCATTCTGTGATACTAAAATATTTCAAAAACTTCCAAGCTTTTTTCATCCTTCTTTACTGAGTCCATGTTGCAGTCCCAATACAATAAAGTTTTGAAATTCAACTGAAATGAAGATTAAAGACTCAGTTCGTCAAACTAATCTTCTTCTTCGTACACAGTCAGACAGTAACCATAATTTTTTTGAAAAAAGCGGCGGTCATCCTGAGGATATCGCCACAGCCATAGAGCTTGTCTTGCAGTTCCACTGGTGATGGCCACATCTGCTCTCTCTGATCCTCGTATGTCGGGCAGTTCTGCAGCAGATGTTCAGCGGTCATTTTACCGGTACCGCACGGGCATTCGTCGGTACCACCTATCTTCAATTTGTTGAATAGGTGGTACCTCAGTCTATTGTGGCCAGTGCGAAGTCTGTTCGTACATCATACTAGTATCTGTTTGTGGTAGTGTTGCACCTTCTTTTGCCAGTCTGTCTGCCTCCTCGTTGCCTTGGATGTTGCACTGTGATGGGACCCACTGTACCACTACCCTTTTTGGTGCGGACTGCTGGCACAGCTTGCAGAGTGCTGCTCTTAAGTCATTAAGCTCAGTGTTTTTCTGGCTTTTTAGCGCTGTGACTACGGCGAGAGCATCTGTAAGCAGGACTATATGGCTTTCATTTTCTTTATGTGTCCGTCAAACTAATCTGAAATGTATCTTTCAATCATGTCCTACTTTTCATACATTTTTTTCTCTAGTCATCATTAGTATAAACTATTGTGTAATGACGTTTGTTAAATTAGATGCTGCTGTATCTGGGCAAACATCAGATTCGTTTGCAGTACAAAAGGGAGTAAGATAGGGATCTATCCTCTCACCTTATCTGTACAACATATATGCAGAATGTATAATGAGAAATGTTCGAGAAGACGAGAAAATTGAAAGTTTCAACCCATTTACGATTGGTAGGTACGAGATTCCAGAGTTACGATACGCAGATGACACAGTAATACTATCAAGAAGTGCAGAAGGGTTAGAGCAGCTAATTTCAGCCATAAATGGACATAGTAAAGATCAAAACCTGTTAATAAACATAAATAAAACAAAGATAATGACCACTGACAAAACACAATGTCAGCATAAATTTACAGTGGGTGGTGAGGAAATAGATCAGGTCACACATTTTGAATATCTGGACTCCAGAATTGACAAAAATGGCAACTGCGGGAAAAGAAATCAGAAGAAGACTAGCCATGACAATGCAGAGACTGAACAGCCTGAAGAAATTATGGCAGAGTACCAACAAAATGATAAAAGTAAAGGTATTGAGAGCCTGTATTTTTCCTGTGGCATCTTATTGCTGCAAATCATGGACGATTACCAAAACTTCCAGACAAAGAATCGAATCCTTTGAGTCAAAATATTACAGAAAGATTCTCAGAATACCCTGGACAGAGAAAAAGACAAATGTAGACATTCAGCAAGAGTTGAGCATATAGGAGAACTGGTTTATCAATTCCATTTTGGCTTGAAAATGCAAATACTTTGGTCACATCAAGAGACACAATGGTCTCGAGAGAACAGTGATGGAAGGTATGGTGCCAGGCAAAAGAGGAAGGGGTAGACCAAGAAGATGATGGCACCAAGATATCCAGGAATGCCTGGGTATGACTGTGGTGAAGGCTGGAGTTTTGGCAAGGGAACAACTTTCTTTCAGACAGACTGAAATGGGAGCGACGTTCTATAAAGGACATGCTACATGATGATGATGTATTCAATATTTTTTTTGTGTATATTAAGATTCTTCTATAAAGTCTAAACTATAGCTTAACAGACTTGTGTAAAACATGCCATAAATAAAGCTTTTAAGGTTAAATTTTGAAATGAATAATTAGCATCTGTGAAATTTAAAAGAGTGGTTTTTAAAACAGAAAACGGCTGTACATGAAGAGGTAAGAAGTAATGGTTATAGTATCCAGAATTCCAATGTTTTGTTTTATTTTTCATGTCACTTATGAGTTTTATTGCTGCAGAAACCTTATGTTGGTATTATTGGTGCCTATTAGTTCACTTTAAATGTGGTAGGTGTTATGCTCAAAGTTTAATATTCCGTTTGTGTATTTGTCACATCTCACTGTCTTTTAATTTATTCATTTTAAAGTAATTTAGTTTTTCGATTGACCGGTTTTAATGAAAGGATATACGTTGAAAAATAATGGCTGAAGTTTTTAAAGTATTAAAAACACAAACTAACAGAAGCTTTTTCAGTTGAAGACAAATATCTGTTCTGATGAAGTACCTTCTGTATGGTCTCTTAGCAATAACTAGCTTTATAAGGACATATGCTGTGATTCTATTTAATCAAAGGTTACAAGCACAGAAGTAAAGAAAAAGTTGTTTTTACAGATATGTTGTTTTCTTTGCCCTGTTTATTTAATTTTGTTACTAACAAATACATTTAAATATATATTATAATTAGTATTGTTAGATTATTAAATTTTCAAAGATTACAACATTAATTTTCACTACATTATTATTATGCACAATATTAATTTGACTCATTTTCCTTGCTTTTTAGAAACATGCAACATAATATTTTCACTCTAAATTCATCAAATAACTAACATCTTAGCAAACAAGAAGAAGAAGGCTAAAATCTTGTTTAAATTAATATTTTTGTCCATCCATATGTTGTTGCCTTCTTGAAGAAAAGTCTATGTAAGTGTTATTTCCATATCTTTTAATAATGCTGTGCCAAATTAAAAACATGACAATAGCCCTTTAATGTTGGTTTCAAGAAGAAGTTGTCAAGTGTGCCAGTTTTGAAAATGTGATTGTCAGCCATCATCATCACTCCTAATTGCACCCAAACACAGAAAAAAACCATTATATATGTTTAGTCTTGATCTAGTTCTATCGCTATGTGTGAAGCCAGTGTTTTATTGTTGTTTAAATAATAACAATTGATAACTTTACATCCAAGGTTACTTACTATTCTTTGTGCATTAGGAACAGGAGAACTTGTTATTTTGTTTTGTTGCTCTATTGATTAACATTTTAAAAATTTAATTTGAAATCATTTTATGAAAAGAATTCCTATCATTGCAACATTTGTTACCATTTCTGGAATAAGTCAAGAGGAATAATTTGTGTAATATCTCAAATTCATTAATATCGTGTAAGTTGTTATTTTTATGTACCATGTTTTTCTCCTCTAAGATTCTCAAAGCAAAGGTAAGATTCTTTAAAGGTTTATATTTCTCAAATGGAGCTGTAAAATATTCTTTTTCTAATCCTTAAAAGCTTCAGAACATTCCTGCTTTTTGCCCCTATTTTTATCAAGCTATTTATCTAATATTTAACATTTAACTAATATCACTTGATCTTAAATTATTCAAAATCTCTTTCCCTAGTAGATCTTTCATCATTCAGTCTTATAACTTAACTTAACTTAACGTCTTTATACTGGTTTAGAATACCCTGCAGTCTGTATACAACCAGTTTCATTTACATCACCTTGCTCTAATAGCTATGCGCATCCAATTTATTCTTAAATGCATTAACTGTCCCTGCCTCCACTACCTCCACTGGCAATGCATTCCAAGCAGTCACAACTCTCTGACTAAAATAATATTTCCTAATATCTCATTTGAACCTCTCTTTAGTCAACTTGAAGCTATGCCCTCTTGTTCTTGTGGGTGGCTGTATTTAAAAAAACTTGTTAGAGTCTATTTGTCCATTCCTCTGATCATCTTATAAACCTGTATTAAGTCACCATGAATTCTTCTCTCTTCTAGACACTGTAGGCCAGTTTTTTTTAGTTAGTCTTTCCTCAAAACTGTAATTCTGGAACCCCACTATCAGCTTTGTCGCTCTTTTTTGTATTCTTTCAAGCATGTTTATATCCCCTCTATGATAAGGACTCACACCTGTACACAGTACTCCAATCTAGGTCTAACTAATACTTTATACAGTTTGACCTGTTCTTCAATTATTTTATACTTCAGAAAAATGTGTTTTGTAATTTGCACAATGCATCTTCCAAAATCCTATTATCTTTACATTCATTATAATTCTTTCAAATTAAGTATATCTTTGATAATCAGTAAACAAACACAATGGTTACTAAAGGCCACATAGATAATGTCCTATAGAGGAATGTTAAGAGTCCCATAGACTGCTGCAATGGCTTAGTATAGGAAGTAAATCACAAAGAAACATGTGTCATGTGTTTGCTTGTTAGAATAGAAGGGTTAGAGCACACTATGAAATAACTTGAGATTGTGGAAGAGAAAAATAGAATGGTAAAGAGAAAAGATGCTGGACAGCTTAACATCATCATAACCTATAAATTAATAGTTAAGAAAGCCAATAGTAAAAGAATTGCTGGCAACATGTTCCAAATTAATTATCAGGCATATGGAAGTAGGCCCCCAGGAAATAAAACCGCTGCCACGTTGGAACTATAGACAAGCCGACTGGGACAGATTTGCAATGCTGACAGATGGACTGTGTGAAACTATCAACACACGAAATAACAATATGAAACCTATGGTGGAAAGCCTAAGCAAAGCAATACTGCAAGCAGCCACCAAAACCATCCCAAGAGGGGCAAGAAAATACTACAAGCCATATTGGAATCATGAACTGCAGAAAGCAGAGGATGAAGTCTCAAATGCTAGGAACATGGTAGAGAGAGAGAGCAATCTATGGAAGCAAATCTCGCCCTCAAGTCCATCACTGCAAAATACAAAAAAACACTGAACAAAATAACAAGAGACAGCTGGAAAAACAAAACAGAAAGCCTCAAACTAAATAAAGAAGGGAATAAACAATGGAATTTAGTCACAGCCATGAATGACGAAACACCATCAAATAAACAAATTACCATCAAGCAGGGCGACAACATGCTTACCGGAAAAAAAGCAGCAAACGCCTTTATAGAAAATTATGCCAGAGCAAACCACATTGATGTCCCTACAGACAGGCATACAGACATTAGTGAAGAACAAAAGAGCCACGACAACATCAAGATGGCACCAGAGGAGCACATGATGGTAAAACTAACAAGGAATGAAATGGATGAGGCCATGAGAACTTTAAAGAAAAAGAAATCGCCCGGAAAAGATGGGGTAACAAACGAAATGCTGATGGGGTTGGGCCAAACAGCAAAGAGGAAGTTACTATCAGTCCTAAACCAAAGCTGGAAAAGGGGAATTGTACCGCAGGCATGGAAAGATGCTGTACTTATACCAGTACCAAAGAAAGAAAAAGATAGAACAGATCCAAATGGAGAGAGGCCTATCTGCCTACTGAGCTGTGTAGGTAAACTGATAGAGCGTATGATAAACACCAGACTGACGTGGCACCTGGAAGAAAAACACATATTAATTCCACAGCAAGCAGGATTTAGACAACACAGATCCACTGAGGACCAGATCACTCTCATAGCAAAGGAAATAGAGGATGCTTACCAAGAAGAAAAGCATACAGTAGCAGTTTGGGTGGATCTAGAGAAGGCATTTGACAAGGTGTGGAAAGAGGGACTTAAAGTCAAGCTACGAAGAAGTGAAGTATCTGGAAAAATGTACAGATGGATCAGCCACTACCTCGAAAACAGAACAGCCAGAGTTCAAGTACAAGGGCAGATGAGCAAAAAGGTGACACTGGAGCAAGGAGTACCCAAATGGGGAGTACTGTCACCCACACTTTTCCTGGTGTATATAAACAACATCACAGAGAATATACCAAGAAGAGTCCACAGCTCCATGTTTGCAGACGATCTGGCTATGTGGACCTCTGAAAAAAATCTCACCGTAGCAAACAATCGGATGCAGCAGGCCCTAAAATCGCTGGAGGAGTGGGCAAACTCATGGCTGGTCAAAATAAACAAGGAAAAAACAACATGTACAATATTCTCGCTTTCAAATAAATCACAGAACACCAAAATAAGTCTTAACAGCAAATATCTGCGGCCAAACGACAACCCAAACTACTTGGGAGTCATATTTGATCGGCGCATGACATGGAAAAGTCAGATCGAGAGAAACCGAATGAGAGCCAGACAAAGAATGGCAATCATGAGGGAACTTGCTGGCACAAGCTGGGGAGCACACGAAAGAATACTAAAGAAACTGTACACTGGAAGAGTGAGACCAGTTCTCGAGTATGGCATTGCGGCATGGACAACAGCAGCAAAGGCGAAGTTTGATAATTAGATAACTTCAAAACCAAGCCATGAGAGTTATAACAGGAGGCATGAAGTCAACGCCAATTGTAGAACTTGAAAAGATTACAAATCTCCAATCCATGACTGATAGAAGAGACCGCAGAGCCCAGAAGCAAGCAGAGAAACTCAGACGACTGACAGACCATCCAACGCATCAGAGACTAAATGGATTTGGAAAAGGCAGACTAAAGCGGAGAAACTTTGTAGAAATAGCCAAAACAAAGATGAGCAAAGACCCTATGAACACCATATCAACACCAAAGCCCATCCCTACTGTACACAAACCCACCTGGAAGCAGCATATCTTTCCAGAGGTAGTAGAAAATATACCAGGTATCAGATACAAGAACAGCCAGGCTGAAAAAGAAAGAAGAGACATAACCCTGAGGTACATAGATAAAAACTACCCAAGCACAGACTGGACCCATGCATACACTGACGGTTCTGCAACAAACACAACACAGAATGGAGCAGGGGTATTCCTGAGCCTAACAAATGGTAGAAAGATAACACTGCAGTGGCAACTGGAAAATTCTCAAGCAATTTCAGAGCGGAGACAGAGGCATTGAAGGCTGCAGTAGAAGCAATGCTGACAGGCGAAAGCAATGAAAGCTAGATAGTCATGTTTACAGATGCCCTGTCTGTGGTTACAGCACTGTAAAGCCAGAAAAATTCAGAGCTTAATGACCTTAGAGCAGTACTCTGTCAACTATGCCAGCAGTCCATACCCAAAAGAGTAGTGGTACAGTGGGTTCCATCCCACTGTAACATTCAAGGCAATGAGGAGGCAGACAGACTGGCAAAAGAAGGTGCAAGGTTACCACAACGAGATTCTAGTGTGACCTACGTAGAGTCCAAAAGGTTTATTAGGGCCAGATGCATGGCCAAATGGGAAACAGAGCATACTGGCTACACAAAAAATTATTCTTATTACCAGTTAAACAGAAGAGAGCAGGTCGTGCTCTTGAGACTCTGGACAGGCCACAACAGACTGAGGTACCATCTATTCAATAAACTGAAGATAGGTGGCACTGACGAATGCACATGTGGTATAAGGAAAATGACCGCTGAACATCTGCTGCAAAATTGCCCAACATACGAGGACCAGAGAAAGCACATGTGGCCATCACCAGTGCCAACACTAGACAAGCTCTATGGCAGTATCGACAGCCTCAGACTAACTGCTGCTTTCTTCAAACAAATTCAAATTGATGTCTGACAACGTACGAAGAAGAAGAAGAATGTCTTCATTGGGCCCCCACAGCTTTTTGAGCATGGTCACTTCCCCGTTTCAGATTGTCTCTCTTTTGTCTGCATAAGTGGAGCAGTCCTGTAGGATATGTTTTGGTGTTTTGCTTGGGTGCTTTGCAATCATAAATGGGAGTGTCTCTAAGACCCATTCTGTTGGCCATGAATCTTCAATGTCCCGTTCTGAGTCGGAAGATTTTTTCTGTGCATCTCTGCCAATTTTGTCTATATTGTCATCTACTGAAGCAACACATGTGTCCCAATCAATATCTGCTAGTTTTTCACCTCTCTACCCAATATACAGATAACTGCATGGTGCTCCACTATCATGCATGCTTTATAAGTAGGTAGGGGTGGGTGTGCCATCTTGGCTATGGTTTGCTAACATCATGCTTGCCATCAGGACTACTTTCCTCCGCTTACTGGTGCCTCAAGGGGTATGGCATAATATATATATATATGTAGTACAACCTTCTATTGGGTGATTTGAACTTTTTATTACCATTTTATGCTTACTTATGTACTCCACCTCATAAATTATATATGTATATAATTAAGGCGATAAGAACACTGACAAGGAAATTCCATCCCATTTCGCATGTCATCAATGACAAAGAGGACAACACAATAACAGAAACCAAAGACAAACTGAATATATGGAGAGAGTACCGCAGAAACATGTATAAAGACATCACAAAGTGCTCAGTTACAATCCTACCAAAAGTTGAGATAGAACCTGAACAAACATTGAAGGAAGTACGCTCAGCAATCAAAAGCCTGAAAAAGAGAAAGTCCCCAGGATGTGATGATATCCAAGCAGAGCTAATAGAAGCAGGAGGGGAGACCAGTGCTTGAGTTTATCACAAGCTGTGTAAAAAGATATGGCACAGCGCAGAGTAGCCTTGAAGAATGGAAGAAATCAATTTATATTCCCCTCCCAAAAAAAACAATATGAAGTTGTGCACTAACTACCAAACTATTGCACTAATCAGCCATACTAGCATGATACTCTTGATAACTTAAGATTTTTAAAATTTATTGAGTGAAACGACAAGAAGGGGAGTCCACAAAAAGAGGCAAATCAAATCCTTCGAGTCAAAATGTTACAGAAAGATCCTCAGAATACCATGGACAGTGAAAAAAACAAATGTAGACATTTGGCAAGAGGTGAGCATAGAGGAGAACTGGTTTATCAATTCCATTTTGGCTAGAAAATGCAAATACTTTGGTCACATCAAGAGACACAACGGTCTCGAGAGAACGGTGATGGAAGGTATGATGCCAGGTAAAAGCGAAAGGAGTAGACCAAGAAGACGATGGCACCAAGATATCCAGGAATGCCTGAGTTTGACTGTGACGGAGGCTGGAGTTTTGGCAAGAGAACGAGTTTCTTTCAGACAGACTGTGATGTGAACGACGTTCTACAAAGAACATGCTACATGATGATGATTATTGAAAAAATTGGTATTGGCATCTAATGGAATAGTTCTAATTGTTACATAAAATTGGTTTCTTATTGTCCTGCAAATGACTATTTATTAGGTTTAAGTTCAGTAAGAAATTGTTCAAATCACACACTTAAATACAGTAACAATAGGTTGTAGCAATTTTTATTTTGGAATTTTTCAATTGTTTTATGTGCGGCAATTACAGTGTTTAAAGCGTAAAAAGGTCAATAGTCAAATGGAAGATGTTTGTCTAAAAAAACAAATTTCAGTTTTAAGAATAAAACAGTGTGTGATCATCGCAGGCTCTCATTTAACTGGGAATATATCAATTGTAATTAAATTCGTTTTCTTGAAAATAGTGCAGGTAAATTCTGTGTAATGAATAATATTGTGTTCATATTTTAGACTTCAGCTGAAAAAAAGAAAGGGAAAGACTCTAGCAAAGACCGACCGAAATCTCCCAGAAAGTCAACTAAAAAGTCACCAGAGCCACAAGCCAAAGAAGGAAGCAAGATGAAGAAACGTGGAGAAGATGATGAGGAACATAAGTTTATTGGTTAGTTTTATTTTCTGTCGTTGTCTGGCTTCTAAAAACATGTTGCTAATGTTACTCTTAGTCCTAAAATACAATTGTATTTAATAGGAGCAGCATTCTTAATCTCTTACCTTTTTGCTTGTATCAGAAATGTATTTACAAAACACACAATAACAGAACTTTCTTACTTCTTCTTCTTCGATCATTATCAAACTTCTGCTACCAAGCCCTGAAAAAGGCTTTGCAAGTAGCAGGATCTAGTCTGGAGAATGGAATGCATTGTGTTGTAGTTTACAGCTTGACTGTGGTATTTTCTCCTTTCGGTCCGACACATCTGACTACAGAATTGCATTTTTGGATACCGGGTTTGTCTTCCCTCTTCAATCTCTTCTCATCAACCAGTCTGCCCTATTGCTATCTGTTATCCAGGATCACCACACAGTTGGGTGGAGAAGGGTCTTGGCAGCTCTGGGTCACTGGCCCTGACGCAAGCAGTCAGCTTTGGGTCACTGACTGCTACAGCTCATGCACTGCACATCATCCAAACTTTCTTACTATTTTTGTGCCAGTTTTTAAAGGTCAAATTTGCAAAAAATGTATTGCATGTCAGTTATTATAGAAAGGTAATCACTAAATGTGAAAATAACAACACTGTCGTAACTTCTTCTTCTTCTTCGTACGCTGTCAGACGTCAACTTAAATTTGTTCGAAGAAAGCAGCTATCATTCTGAGGCTGTCGACACTGCCATAGAGCTTGTCTAGTGTTGGCACTGGTGATGGCTACATGTGCTTTCTCAGGCAATTTTGCAGCAGATGTTCAGTGGTCATTTTCCCTGTACCACAGGTGCAACACTGTCGTAACTAATACATATTTTGTGAAAGAAAAATAACTTCATTTTTACCATTACAGCTTTCAGAGATAGTGAATTCTAGACATTAAAATAATATAACGTTCTTTCTATTTCACATGTCATTATAATAAAACCACTTTTCTAGCCCATTATTGAAAAGTCATAAAAGACAAATATAACACTTTTACTGTGACCAAATAATAAATGTTATCAAGATTTTAAGACACTCATATTAAGCATATTTAAAGTGAGAGGGAAACATTGAATGAGATAAAGTTAGTGCTCCATTTATTTGTATCCCTGCTGACATCACTGGGTGCAACCAAAGTGTTCTTAATAATCATACAATTCTGAAAAGGCATACCATTTTTTTTTAAACTTTCCAATTGCTTTTAATTGCTTTTTTCCCCTTACCTAGTGAGAGTGAAGAGTAATCAAGGTCATATGAAACATACTGATCAAGACCCTACTTCAAGTTCTTGTTTGTACTCCTGAAAATAGGCTGTGTAACAGCCGTTTGGTCACCGTGGAAATTGACAATGTATTCCTATATTGGTGAATTTAATGAGTAGCCTTCTTAAGTATGCCTCATGATGTAAGAAGAGCAACTGTAACCCACTACTAAAGAGACTTTATCAAAAGCGTTAGCTCAGCATGAATAGCTTTGAACAACTTTTACTCTGCAACACTTTTGTTTGTGTACCACATGAGTTGTTATGCCAACCTGTTAAAGCTTTTGTTCTTTTACCCTGATGGTGTCAACATTATAACACATTTTTTTTTTTGTCATTCCAAATAACTTCTTCTTAACTTTTTAATTTACCAGATGATGAGCCAGATGATGGGGCCCAATTTTACATAATTGTCACTGGTTTTCATGACCCGCAGTTGTTTCAGTTTTTGGAGACTATTAATGTCAAGGTCAACTGTGTCATTGGTGTATCATCTCAGGACAATTCTGTCATGATGAAACAACCAGTTGTTGTGGATGAAAAAACAGGTATCAGAATGTAATTTTTGTCATTAGTATTAGGAATATGAGGCTAAAAAGTGACATGTTATTTTATGTTCATTATACAATGTTATGTTAAACAGAACCAACAACACTACACTCCGGCAACACACCTTTGCCCTGAGCTTCTTTTAACAGATTAAAATAGGTATGAAATGCTGATTGTTCTTTTAATTTATGGGTAGTACATATTCCTGAACCAGTTTCTGAGGTACCAATCCCTTCTTGACCATTATAAGTAACAAAAATTAATTCTTTCTTTCTGGCGTTCATTCTAAAATGGATGTTGTGACATTGTGTTGCAGTTTACAGCAAGGTTGGGATATCTGCACCACTTGACCTGACACATACCATTTCAGAATCACAATTTTGGGGCCAGGTTTGCCTCTTCTCTGCGATCTCTATTCTCTCAGACAAACTACACTAGTGCAGCCTGTTTCTAGGGCCGCTCTTTGTAGGTGATATATGGTCTTGGTCAGCTGTGGTTTGCTGACCCTGATGCAATCAGCCATCTGGCTGCTGTGGGTCATTCACTGCTGCATCTGGTCAGTAACAAAAATGATAATACTAAAAGTCTCAAACTTATTTTTTTTCGCAAAACATACAAAGTCACAAGGAAAAGAGGCTATTATTGTTGTTGACCACTATACAAGAGGATTGTGTCAAACCATAGATGTTCTTTTGCACTGGTACTTTCTGTAGAATTATTTTTACTTTATAACATTGCAAGGCTCATTCACAAACATCCGTATTCATCTGTTACTCCTCTAAGTCCCTGTTCTTTTCTTCCCAATATGAAGTTTCATGCTAATTTAGCAGTCAATTATAGTTACGTAACATTATTCTTTTTTAGAAAAGGAAATGATAGAGATCAGTATGAAAACGAGTATCTAAGTAGTGATGGTAGAAGTAACCATCAACATCATAGTTACTAATGAAAGTTCCTTCTACAAACACTACTCAGATACTTGTTTTCCCTACTGATCTCAATCATTTCCTTTTCTAAAAAAAATGTTGTTAGAGTTTTCTCATATTGAAAAATGTATTTTAATTTAATTTTTCATTTGGGTTTATTATGAACAATTCAAACAACTGTAATTGTATTTCATAGATAACTTCATTTTTAAGATTTAAAACTGTTGTAACTTAGGTTTGTGGTATAGGTATACAAAAAAAAAACTACTGCACATTTTAACTGTCATTATATGATGCCTCTACCATGTTTGGTGCATTAGTTTTGAATTATATTTTTGATGTGCTCAGTTTTTGCATTTGATACCATTTTTATTTTTTTTAATCTGATCATTTTGAAGAAAGTCTCTAATCTCTAAATCTCAGTATTCAATCAGGCATTTTTGCCTAATGCCAGGTAGTAAAATTTTGAGTAAACTCATTTCACCCTTGGTACACCATGTTGGACCCAGGGCTTCCTTTCGATCAGGGGAACTCAGTGGTCTCAAGGTAAGGGGTTCGCTTCAGGTGCCGGAGGTCGCGGGCGTACAAAGATCAGGATTTTTTTCACTTAGATCTTCTTTTTAAAATGTCCCTGATCTCTGGGTAGTGAGATTTGATTCTCGTGTTCAGTGTCAAGCACGTTAAAAAATTTCTTGGCAGTTGGAAATCGAAAAGAGTAGACTTAACAGCTGCTGCCCAGACAAAATTCAAGTTAAAAATCTACCAAAGTTATTTGTACCTTTTCCAAGGTGGTTTGTTAAGAGCAGCCTATAGATGGGGCCTAACTGGCTGCCGGTCTACATAGCTCTAGTGTTTGAGTCTATTAAGATGGACTCGCACATTGGTTAAATTACCCTCCAAGAAACTAGTTGTATACAGACTCTGTAGAGTATTCTAAACCAATATAAATATGTTAAGTTAATATAATTAATTAAAGATTGATATCCTATGTTGTCATTAATTTACAGCTTACTGATTTATTGTCCTCAGAATAGTTTTAGTATTGCACATAAGACAGGAGAAACAACATACGAATCACAAAAACTGAACAGGAACTCCCTTAATCCTCTCCACTATATACACAAATACACATAAATACAAAATAACATAGACATAAGAGAGAATGCAAAATGATAAGTTAGAGTAATTAAATGTTATTTGTTATATATATATTATTGAAAATATTTAATGTCAGAGTTGAAACAATAAGGAGAATTACTACAATTTTCTTTTGGAAATATTATAGAACTCTCATTTAATTTGTTTCATCACGGACTAAAAGTTAATGACAGGAAGGAAGAGCAAAAGCAAGAGCTGAAAGTATTTTGGAGAGATTTACTACCAATTTTACAGCATCAGCCAGACTCTTCTACCCTTCATGACATTGCCAGGCTTGATTATGAAGTTAGTTCACTGATAGTGCCCACAGAACCATTGGATACTGAGCAAAGAGTAAGTATAAATAATAGACTATTGCAGACAATTTTTACACTTAAGTATAAATTACTGCAGCTAGATTACTTAAAAAACTGAGTGTTCATACATAGTCACATGACTACACTTCTAGATGGCGCTGTGACTATTCTACTCCATTATGATGGTTCTTGCTTATGCAACTGAAAGAAGAAACAAACTTATAGGCTTGATGAGTTTGTTGGTTTTTGTTTTGTTTTTAACAAACAAACAATATTCTATGAACTCAATGGACTTAGTGATCTGGGCCATACCTATAACTTGACATTTCTATACCCTAATTTCAAACAGATGCAAACCAAAATAAGTATATTTGATGAGAGGTCACTGAAAAAAGTGCTGCAGATAAAATGGCAGACTACCACTGAGTCATCATCACCCTGGTGAGGAAATGCAGAGATAAATGCAGTGGTAAAGTAGACCTCGAGGTTAAAATAAAATAAGTGATGATACCCATGATTTTAATGCCGTCATATATAACGATGGATCTGTGCTGCATGGTAAGAAAGCCATTTAGGACTTCTCTGGAAGAGTGAGGCCGGGCCATTGCTGTGCAGAGTGGTGTATACATGTCAACAACCTCTAGTGTCAGAATGGAGATCAAGGCAGTGACTTCGGCGTTGAGGTGACTATCACAGACCTCTTTAATGAGTGCTGTAATCATCCTCGACTCTCAGTACTTGCTTCAGAAGGTATAGAATGGCTGGCTATGACAATAGTCAATAGCTGATATTGAGGCTTCAAACCTTGTGGATACCAACCTTGTAGATCTTGTGTATATCTACTGTCCTGTTCATGCTGGGATTTGCAGAAATCAAAGAGCTCACATCCCAACCCAATGGGACATTGACGGGGGAAATTTTGAAGTTGATCAATGACTGCCTCTTGAATGAAGACACTACATCTGATGAACTGGAGATGCACAAACTGCAAGTTTGTGAAACCACATGGATGGAGCTGAAGTACATACAGTCAGCAAGCTATGAGAGCCATCAATATCTACACTCATGACCATTTACTGAGAGTGACTGATCACTTATGGGGAGTGCATTATGTCATTTCTTCACAGAACAAGACGAACTGAAAATACACAGAGAAAAGTCAATGGTTATAAGAATAAATGCAACCAACTACAATCACATTGTATTGGAAGAAATATTCCTATGAGATGTAGTACGTACATCTTCATAGCAATAATAGCAAAGTACCAAGAACAGATATAAATATGAAATAATAATCCAAAGGCAAAGGGATCTTTCATCGCATTGGAAAACAGAAATCAAGTCCAACACAGCAAGAAAAATCTTTAATTCCAATGTAAAATTAGGGCCATTGTATGGCTCTCAAACATGGGTAACAAAGAAAAATAGCGACCAAAAAGATTGTTGCTGTTGTTGTTTAATGCCTACAATCAGTATGTTTATTCTTTTGTGTGCCCTGAAAAGGGTGTTAAGGGACACTTTGTAGTAGCTTTCCTCACATCCTGAACGTACTGATGAATGTGGACCACGGTCCTCCAGGCAGTTGTGCTATGCGCTTGGCTTCATCTGCATGACACTCACTACTTTGGGGATTACATTGATCCACATCTCGTCAGCCAGACTGTTTTGAAAACAGCATGTTTCCTGGTAAAGCTACATAGAAGAGAGATAGTGGTCCATGTCATTATATTGTCCCTGATCCTAGCACAATGTCCTGGTCAGTATGTTCTGCCTGACCGGAATAGCATTTTAGTTCAGTTCAGTTCAGTTTATCCCGTAACACATCAGGTCATTGGGGCACACATGAAGACACTCCCAAAATCCCACGCCATCCCTCTCTATCTATCGCCGCCTGTCGTATCTTACCGGGATGAAGGCCTGACCACTCAGTGATGTTGTTCACCCATCTCTACCTTGGACATCCTCGCACTTTCTGTCCCGGTATGGAACCAAAGAGTACCGAGTTGGTAATTCCGTTGGACCTCGCGACGTGCCCGCACCAGGCCATCTTTCGTCTTTTGATAGCTGTGAACAGACCTTCAAATGGACCAACAACGTCTTCAACTCTCTGACGTATTTCTACATTCGTGACACAATCTTTATGTGTAACATTTAGAAGTTTTCTATAGCATCTCATTTCCATTGCATGTATTCTGCCCTGGATATCTGCTGTAATGGTCCAGGTCGCGCAGGCATACAGAAATATTGATAGCACCAAAGAGCGCATTAGTCTAACTTTTATGCCGAGGCGAGCCGCTTGTCTAATGAATGAGAAGTACTCAGAGTATCAACAACAACTCTACCATGCCTTCATTGACTTTAGAAAGGCGTTTGACAGAGTGTGGCATGCGGCGCTATGGTCAACAATGACGCTTTATAAGTTCAACAGTGATATTGTGAGGGTAATTGCAAACCTTTATGAGCAGGCGACAAGCGCAGTCTCTGTAGAGGAAACGCTAGGCGATTGGTTGCGTACGACGGTGGATGTGAGACAGGGATGTATACTCTCCCCAACACTCTTCAATATATTCTTGGAGAGAATAATGGAGACGACCTTAAAAGAACATGTTGGCACGGTTAAAATAGGTGACAGGCTTTTCACAAAATTTTGATTTGCTGATGATATTGATGTATTGGCAGGCACAGAAAGGGAACTCCAGGAGTTGATTGGTAGCTTGGATAGAGTGGTCCTGAGTTTTGGTATGGAAATAAATGCAGATAAAACAAAGCTCATGACCAATAACATAGTAGGGTTTAAATCTGTAATAGAGGCAAATGGGCAGGAACTTGAGGTGGTAAAACATTTCAAATATCTAGGATCATTGATCAGTGAAGAGGAATCGAAGCCAGAGGTAATTGCAAGAATAGCACAAACATCAGCGGCACTGACTCGGCTGAAGCCTATATGGCACTAGCTTAATATAATACACAAATTCCAGGAGACTCAGTCCTCTATCATTCGTGGTCACATTTCCATATGCTCCACATGTGCCTTTCCAGTCACGTACCATGTCTTCACCAATTTTGGCATTCCAATCTCCCTGTACCACCAATATATCCTTCTTCGGTACCTCGTTCACCAAAGCCTGCAAGTCCTCGTAGAAGCTCTCAACCTTGCTGTCCTCGTAATTTGAGGTAGGTGCATAGTATTGTATCACCGTGATATTGAAGGGCTTTGCATCTTAGTTTCCCAACCAAAACGATAATGGGGTATTTGGGTAGAATAGATAAAAGATAACTAACGTGGAACTATTGTGAAGAATCAGACAAGCAGCAGTGGAACAGGATATAAAATAGGAACATTCCATAGAACACATATTAACCAAATGATAACATTGCAAGGTAGTTCTTCTTAGTTCTTAGTCGACCTGTACTACTACAGGGCCAGATGCTCCTGTGCGGGTCCCAGCTCTGGTATGAGCTGGATGTAGCCGGGAGAAGGTTGACCTGAGCGGGCAAGGTTCGAGCAGCTTAATACTCCGCTGCGTTGGAATAAGCACTTACGGAGAGTGGTTAACCAATGTGCGAGTCCATCTTAATGAACTCAAACACTAGAGCAAAGTAGATCCACAGCCTGTTAGGCGCCATCTATGCCGCTCTAAACAAACCACCTAACAATGGCTAGTGTTATGCCATGTCACACAGATAGTCGCCTCTTACGGCATGCTCTCTGTGAGGCAGTGGTGCTATTTTTGTCTTTATCATACACAAAGACCACAGCAGAACACTTATGCAAGGTAGTCCTATTCAGAAATGTAGGGTAAAATACAGGTAGACAAAAACAACCATAGTGAAGAAAGATGTAGCGTGGGTTGATATTGATGGTGCTGGACAAGAGAACTTGTCATGAATTTGCTTAAGATCTGGGCTGAATGGATTTAATTGATTGGTGAGTTATGCGATTACTGATAAAGAATGTGATTATTTTCAAACTAGACTTTTACTCTCAATTTAATTGAAATAATGAACATTCTACACAAATTTAATTTGAAGATATGTATTTGTAAGTAGAGACAAAATAACTGTTTTAACATTTTGTTGTATGAAAATATGCTTTAAGAACAAATAAGCTAATACTGAGAAATCATGTATTCCACATAATAAAATAAGAAATGACCAACAAATATAACTTGTTTTCACACATATACTAAGTATTAAGATCTTCAGTTAGTGCTGCAAGACAGTAGGAATTAAGTGATTGTATTCTTCTATTACTGGATTTGGTTCATTTTCACAGTAATTGATTTAGATACCAACAAAGTGCATATTTTTGTGTTTTTATTTAATCTATTGGAATAATTATCTTCTGTTTAGTTGTGAGGTGTTACCTTCTAAAAGCATGAGCTTGGATTTGAGATTGGGATGACTCTATTATTATAAATGTATTTTTATCTTTATTCTTTTCATTATATTTGACTTGCCAGCAACCTGCCCAAGTAACTATAGTTGCTATTATTTTTCAGGTACATTACAGTACAGCCATATTTGAAGACATTGCCACAATGATATACAATCTTCTAGATGCAAAACGACTTTACTTGACTTACCTGGCCAACATGAAACTCACCCATGTACCATTAATTTCTAAAAAGGAGACAGTTGGTAAGTCTTCCAATATTAGGATAGCTTGGAAACTCATAGAATAATTAAATGCAAGAAAAATGTGCATGCTTGATCGCCTGGTCTATAAAATCCAATTCCCTTGTGCTCTTGAGAAAATACACATGAGGTAGACATCTGAGGAAAGCTGTTTACTATGACAAAACTATGTGCTCTAATTTCATTATTTTATCTCACATTGACTGACCTGATCATCTACAATGTTATGTCAGTAAATTGTGGAAAAGATTTATTGAAGACCATCCCGTATCAAATTTAATTTTTATACATTATGTGGGATATCCCCCAGACCGTAGTCTGATCCTCAGTGGCACAGGAACAGATTTAGCTCGATCACACGTGTCATAAGTCAAATAATCGCTTGTCCTTTTCAGATTAAATACCATCTAAATCAAATGTGTCAGCCTTGAGAATACTTTCAAAACAGCTTGTTCTGTCGTTAGCCTTTTTGAATAGCCATTTCCAGAATTTTCAAAACTACTTTTCATAACGAAAGTCACAAAATTCATCTGTTAGATTTCCTATTTCATGGATGCCATCATATTTGTTATCTTCGGAAATGTTTGTACTGTGTAGACGTCATGATATTTTGACCAAAATCCAAGCAGTGCAGTCCAAAATACGCCTTAGAATAATTGTCCCCCATCACACTGAGTCATGTGGAGCTCTGGGAGTGGGGTATTTACACAAACACTGATTCATCGGTGTCATGAGATCATAGGGTTAAGTCGGTTAATAATTATTTTATTATAATTCATTCTTTCCAGAATACTTTAGGTCTCTGAACACATTTATTCTTGCAATGGTAAATGGCTACTTGGAAGTACAAACAAATATGCTTATAAATTTGGGAAAGCATGGTATGGAGAAGCTTTTAAGTATAAGTATGACAACTGTTTAAGCAAATACATTGGCTGTACTGTATTGTAAGAAAGTTTGCAAGCCAACAATTGGCTCAATGAAGTGAATCAGTTTGACATTTCTTATCAATACATAAAAACCAAGCGACGTCTATCAATGATATGCCAGAAATTATGATTGGAATGTGTAATTTCAATGCTTAGTGATAAACTATTTACAAAGCAATGACAGTTTTATTTGAAGCTACACATGCTGAGTTTTTCACCCTAGACAGATATTCTCTGGTATCAAGCTATAGTGGCTATTCTTATATCGTGGAATGTACTGAAGAAGATGAGCCTAGGCCCTCTTGACTGTAGTGGAATGCTAGGTGTCTCAGCAGGCTCACCATTGCAGAGATCACAAAGTGAATCCTCACTTAATTGACTAGGCTGCTTTCATACATCCTGTTTCCAGGTGCATGATAGGATGCTAGTTAATGCTCTTGTATGTTACAGCTATTTAAATAGAGAAGTAAAAATAATAATAGTAAGGTAATCAAGAGAATCTACATTAATAGTCTTATTAAAGAAGTTGATAAAGCTGTAACAAGAGAAAACTTAAAAAGTCTGTATAACAATATTAGAAAACTGTCAAGAAAATACCAACAATGCAGCAGATCAATAAAATATAAATTTGAAGCATTGTCACGTAATATCAAGATACCTGTTCTCAGACAACCACATTATTTGAATTTGATTGAACATCAAAGATAATTCCAGAGAAGATCTGTATATGTGGCACTGGTGACCCTGGGTATGTAGTGCTCTAAAATAATGCCTGTCTATCTCAAAATAAAGATTCTCATAATGTTCCTTGCAGTTAGCTGAATGCGGAACTTCTTTGGTTTTTCTGAAGTGAGATGGCACCATTCCTTGCGAACTCTCTTAGGTTCTTACTGGTGGTAGTGAACCCATGTTTCATCACCACAAACAATTCTCATTAGGAAACTATCACCTTCTGCTTCAAAGCACCACATAATTTATTGGCATGCTTCAACATTTCGTTGTTTCAGTCCTGAAGTCATCTGCTGTGGTAACCACCCTGCAAACACTTTTGTAGAACTGGAGCACATCATGGATAAAATGGTGTGCTGAACTTTGACTGATCTCCAAAAGTGCAGCTATTCCATTTACAGTCATTCTCAAATTTTGACATCTTAATGTGTTCAACTCCGGTATCACCACTTGATGTGTCTGACACGGTCATAAATAGTCTATAACAGAACTCACATCATTTCAGAACTTCTTACTCCACTTGTACACTTGCTCAAGTGGCAGGCATGTATACACAACCATCATTGGCTTATGAGCTTGGATAGTCTTCACCCATCTGATGCTCAAAAAATATATAATAGAATACTGCTCCTCTTTTGTGCATGTTACTAATGGGGGTGACAATCTTTAAACCGCTAATGTCACCCAGAGTGGTCTGCCAGGGTCTTTGTGTATCACAAGGACAAGAATAGAATCTTTGCTCCACAGACAGCATGTCGTAACAGGAGACTAAATGTGTGACATGGCACAACACCGGCATAGTTAGGTGGTTTGTTTAGAGCAGCATAGATGGCATCTAACAGGCTGCAAGTCTAGTTTGCTTTAGTGTTTGAGTCTATTAAGATAGAATCAGACATTGGTTAACCACCCTTAATGACACTTGTCCCAGCACAGTGGAGTAATAAGCTCCTCAAATCTAGCTCACTAAGCAGGAAATCCTCCTCCCGACTACATCCAGCTCATACCCGAGCCGAGATCTGCACAGGAGCATTTGCCCCTGCAGAAATACAGGTCATCTAAGAACTAAGAAGACATCATGCGGCTTGTTTGCACCATGATGCCACCTACAGGACACTCTTGAAGAGCTCAGCAACTTGCATGACCATAGCACTGTGTTTTGAAATTATATTGCAATTTTAAGATTTTTTGTTTGAAACCCCCTAGTATTATTTTTGTATGAAGTGCATGTTAAGCTTTATTTGAAAGTGTATTTTTTGCCATGGGCTTTTAGCTAACGCAGTTCTCTGTTTTTCTTCTCTTAAAAAATCATTTATCCTCTCAAGATCTACTTAAATCTTCTCTAGGTAGTCCACGAGGTGTTCAAAGTTTAACAAAATCAGCAATAAATGACAAGGTGTCACTACCAGATGTTGATATGAGACACTACAATGACCTCATGAATACTATTCCCCTAGAGAGTGTGAGTGTGCCCCTTATTATGCACAGCATGCTGGAGCAGGTTAGTATCAAATGAATATCTATTTTAGAAATGTTATGTAAATGTCTGAGCATGATGGTATCAAGATTTTATGTCCTTTGTTAGTGTAAAGTATAAACATATTTTTTTGTAATGTATTGTATGTGTAGTAAATAAACAGATGTTATATTTTTTAAAAATATTATTACAATGTACAAACTATTTCTATCACCTGTTAAAATAATGAGCAGTTAGAAAACAAGAAACATTAATTGCATGTGAAGAATAGCAGACATTGACAGTGGTTCAATCCATAAAAGTCTTATTAAAAAAAAAAAAAAAAAACTAGGCAAACATAAATGGCATAAAGATGATCACTGAAACTACATAAATATAAGTTAAAAGAAGTAAAGTAACCCACAGCATTACTGCCATAGGGGTGTGAGATGTTAGCGATCTCACATTTCAAAGGCTCGATCTGAAAAAACATTTCCACCTCAACTGGGAATGAACCCAGGACCACTCAGATTTAAAGCCAGCTCGCTAACCACTGTGCTACACAGCTCCCTGTAATATAAGTATAATGTGAGATAACAGATTATATCTAAAATACAACAATAAATTATGAGACAATAAATAATTGCTGTAAACTTGATGTAAACTGAATATGAGAGTGACTGCAGTAAAACTAAGTACAAATGGTGACTTGAAAAACAAAAAAGGTTCAAGTGCAGTTTTACATGACAACAATAAACAATCAGGTACAGAGGTTTTCTTTCTCTTGGATGTTCATTCTGAAATGGACATTGTGACGTTGTGCCATAGTTTAAAGCAAAGCTGCACTTTTTTGTGCCTTTCAGCCCAACACATCCGTTACGGCTGTTTTTTTTAATGGTACCTGGTTTGCCTTCACACTGTGATCCTTATTCTCTTAGCCAGACTATACTTCTGCAGCCAGTTTCTAAGGTCACAGCTTGGAGGCAGAATAGGGTCTTGGTCAGTTGGGGTCCACTAACCTTGATGCAAGCAGCCAGTTATGAGTTGCTGTCCGCTGTCAGCTCATTCCCTGTGCTGCATCTTTGGCCCGATTCAGAGGTATTGACTTTGAAAGTCAATTTTTATTTTTTGTGTGCAATGTGATGATGTGTGTCCATCACAAGTGACGAAGACCACCCTCTTTGTTCAGTCGTGTGGACAGTCTTTTATCTTGCTGTGTCCACTGAAATGGGTGACCTGCTCAGTGATTTGGATTAAAAGGAGAAGAAACTGCGCCTTTTGTCAACCTCACTCTCTGGTCCTGAGCTACTTTTGGCCAGTCGCATGATATTTATCAAGACGACTGGAGATAGCATAGGATGCAGATTTTTCCTCATGTTTTACTCCCAAAGCCTTTCCCGTAGACAGGTATCCCACAATGCAGCTGAGGGGGGGATGACATCTAACATTGTGTGTCGTGCCTTTTCCATAGCCACAAGAGGTCATAGGGAAATCACTCAGTGTGTGAGTGACTCTGGCATATATCCCCGGATAATGACTATTTAACCTACTGACCTGGTATGCTGAAGTTTGCTGCAATGAACGAAACTGATATATTGGCACATTTGAAAGCACCAAAATTTAATTGTGATCCATTGTAAACTCCTCCTCCTGCCCCCAAATGAGTCTGGAAGTGTATGTTTACGACTGAGTAAAATGATGAAGTGTAGGCATAGGCCATTAAAAACAGCAGTTGATATTTTGCACCAACAGTTAGACTTGGACAAATTGATGCCGATAAGACACTGTAATTTTTTAGTGACTTCAGGTTGGTTCTGGAGGTGCTGAAGCAGAACCCTTTCAACAAAAATGAGATGTTCTTGGTGGGGAGGGCGATCAACAACATAATCACAGTGTAACAGACCTTCCTACTTATATATTAAACATCAAAACATTTAATACTTTAACGTTAATACTCAACATAGGAGACTCTAAGACTTGGTTCAAAATAAAACAAAAAACAATTAATTTATTTCACAAGTTTTTGTTGCAACAATATCAAAAAAGAAACTAACTAATCTAAACATGTCAAACTCTATCTAACACAGAGGATGTAAACATAAGCTATTGATGGGACCTCTGAAACTAATTTACCGAGATTCTCAGTTAACTATCTTAACTACAGAATTTACTAAACTTTATCTATACAAATCTTTTATTACAATTTAGTGGCTAACTAGCTAAATTCGTTATCTCATAGTTTATCCAGGCCATCAGTATTGAGATGAATCTGTCACTCTCTGATGACTGACTGGACTATGCTGTAAAACAAAATCTTTTCACATGGGTTACAATGAGCTCCCAAAGGAGGCTTAAGATACAACTGACTCTTGGACAAAAATATTTTTAAAAAGTTGGTGCCGTGTTACACCCGTTTAGAGATAATGTGTTTTCTGAGGATTTTTATGGTTCAACTCTGTTTTTCCGACCAAGACCTGGGATTGTATCCAAGGGTTTGCCAGACGCTATTCGATCAAGACATGAGATTGTATCCCATGGTTCTCCAGACCCTATTTTGATCAAGACATGGGATTCTATACCAGGGCTCTCCTGACTCTTTTTGACCATGATGTGGGATTATATCCCAGGGTTCTCCTGACTCTTTTTGACCATGATGTGGGATTGTATCCCAGGGTTCTCCTGACCGTAATTTGACCAAGACATGGGATTGTATCCCAGGGTTCTCCTGACTCTTTTTGACCAAGACATGGGATTGTATCCCAGGGTTCTCCTGACCGTAATTTTACCAAGATATGGGATTGTATCCCAGGGTTCTCTTGACTCTTTTTTACCAAGACATGGGATTGTATCCCAGGGTTCTCCTGACCGTAATTTGACCTAGACAGGGGATTGTATCCCAGGCCATTTTTTATCAAGACAAAACCTTCTCATTGGAAGTTATAAGATTTCCTTCTTGTCTTGCTATTACAGGAAGTCCACCATTCACACCAATGTAATGCAATTGCCCCTGACACATAATGGGATAACTCCCTGTTCAGCTCTGCATTCTCTCTGTTTTGCTTCTCTATTTCATTTGATTTTTAGATCCACCTCAAGCAAAATGGCAGTGGTCATATGGTACCACTGTCCCTTGCTCGTTGTCCTAAGAGTCACACATATCACTGCTGCGCCTGCAACCTTTATCAAACCCAGCTTTGACAATGGACATACGTCATGTTGTGACCTTGTCTGAGTTTAGATATCCAACTATTGTCTATATTGGTTTTCTCAGCCAATTTTGGCTCTCCAAGAATAAGTCTCCTCTGCTCCACATGGAAATGTCACAACTGCCCATGGAATTAATGTCATCTTGCAATGGATCTTTGGATACAGCGGGCTGCCAAGAAACAAGATGGCTAACAGATTGGCAAAAACAGGAGTCTCCAAACAAAAATTAGATAGACCCTAAAACAGGATAGACAGTAAAATGAATGATGACATAAACAAACTACATAGAAGAGATCACAGTCTCATCTTTCAGTTCCAAACAGGACGCACCAGAGTCAATAGCAAATTGAGCCACATCAGTCCCCAGTACCTGCTCTTGTGCAGATATTGCTCTCACCATGATGAAACAGTTCGACGCCTACTCATTGAGTACAAAGTGCTTTGGGAATGAGGAAAAGACTTACAAGCTCTGCCAACAATTGCCAACATACTGTACCGAGCAGTGAAACAACTGAAGAAGACTATCTATATAAGAATGGCATTGGCCTGCCAAGAGCAGGCAGGCTTGTGCAGCAGCTATTGGATAACAACAACAACAATATGACTGAATCAAGCAACTGTAACATTGAAAAGATATTTTTTAAATTTTTAGTATTAGAATCAACATATTGGTTTACATGTATCTTAAAGGTGGTGGCAACAGAACAAAAGACTGATCCACCCAGTGAGCAGGCTGAAAATTTAAAAGCAGATGGACATAACTCCGAATTCAAAGCTTACCTCTCTAAGATGACAACAAAGCTTGGCTTGTCATCTGAAGAACATCAGGCAAGTGTGGCTTTTTATAATTTTTTTTAATTATTGAGAAAAATTATGAAATGTTGGTCTTTGTATTTAAAAAGTCTCTTTTTATTGTCAATGCTTTTGAAACTGTTCTTTAAAGCATCTTTTGTTACACTTCATTTTGTTTCTTGTATTTCCCAACATTTTCATGTACTGTATTTCTTTGATCCTAAAACTTACTTTTTTCGCCATTTAAATATCTTTAAAATCAGAATGCATTTTTTAACTAATGTTTTTTGGCATCAGGTAATGGGACTTCAGATGGCATTTTCATTGCCTAATGCATGCAGAAAATATTTGGTAGTGAACTTTTTGTGTTCATCTTAAATTATTGTATCATTTAGGTTTAGTTCATTTTTATATCTTAATAATAATAGTTTCCCTTTGCATGCAAAGATGGTGACAGCATGAAACTTTTGCTGTGAAATATATTCTCTGGTGGCTGTAAAAACCAATCCTGAAACGGCATAGCTTGCTACATCCAGGGCACATATTTGGGGAGCTTTTGCTAAGTCTCGTGATGGCTATACTCTCTGCGATGTAAGCACCATCGGTGTTACTATTGCGCCAGGTGGTACGGTTTTGTGCAAGCATCTCTCAGGAGACATCAAAATGGAAGCTTTCCAGAGACATTTTAAGCAATCTCTGTAGCGTTTCTTTTGGTACCCCCCTTATTGCATAGGGCGATAAGGCTAACGTCTGGTCAGACAAAACATACTGATCAGATAATGTAAGCCAGGGTCAGGAGAAATAAACTGACCAAGACCCTTACATGACCTCCTCATTGGTCATCATGGAAACAGACTGTTGTCCTCGACAACAGTCTGGCTAAAAAAGTGAGGTTCAACATGATCCCTGTAGTAGTGAGTGAGTGACACACAGATGAAGCCAAGCATAGCACAACTGCCTGGAGGACCCCGATCGACCTTCCTCAGCACGCTCGGGATGTGGGGAAAGCTGCGACAACCTGCCACTTAATGTCATTTTTAGGGCGCACAAAAGAGTAAACCTTCTCATTGTGGGCATTCAACAACAATCCCTTATTGCATTCAAAATGCTGTTCCAAAGATTGCACTACGAAGCCACATCGAAAAGAAAAGTTGTTTTATATACAGACAAATGTGGAAATAGAACGGCAGGTGAAAATGTATTGTTCTACTTTTTTACCTTTCATCCTGAAAGTTATGTTGTCATGCTGTGTTGAAGTTTATAGTGAGGCTGCGATATCTGTGTTTTTGGCCCAACACATCTGGTTTCAGCTGGTGTTTTTGGTACCTGGTTTGCCTTTCAACTGTGATCCCTATTCTCTTAGCCTAACTACACTAGTGCTTCCTGTTTCTAGAGTTGTCGCTTGGAAGCGGAATAAGGTCTTTGTCAGCTCTGGTTTGCTGACTCTGATGGAAGAAGCCAATCATTAGTTGCTAGTTGCTGTCAGCTCATTCTTTGTGCTGTATCTTTAGCCTCAGGTGAAGATTTGACATTAGTGAAGTAAAGGTTTGTTGTTGTAGAAATGAGGGCAGTACCATATTTTTGTGCAACTGTAGTACCATATTTTCATGCAAAGCAATAACTAAGGGCTTTACAGGGCATGAGAAAAGAAGATTTTCACAAGTTGATGTAGCTGTGATAAGTTTGGTAATGGAGACATGTACAAAAGAGTTACCCAACACTTGTCACGCAATGGAATTGAAGGTTAGAGATATAGCCACATTCCTCAGAATAGAACAACTTATTTTCAAAGGTAAGGAAGGCTAGTGTCATGGTAGATTTTCATGAAGGTGTTGAACATCTTTTTGTCAAAAATTTCTCACTAACTTTAAACAGAAACTGATTGTGGGTCCCATCACACTGCAACATCCAAGGCAACGAGGAGGCAGACAGACTGGCAAAAGAAGGTGCAAGACTACCACAAACAGATACTAGTATGACGTACGAAGAGTCAAAACGGCTTATCAAAGCCAGATACATGACCAAATGGGAAACCGAACATACTGGTTACACCAAAAACGATGCCTATTACCAGTTGATCAGAAGAGAGCAGGTCGTTGTCTTTAGACTTCGCACTGGCCACAATAGACTGAGGTACCACCTATTCAACAAATTAAAGATAGGTGGTACCGACGAATGCCCGTGCGGTACCGGTAAAATGACCGCTGAACATCTGCTGCAGAACTGCCCGACATACGAGCATCAGAGAGAGCAGATGTGGCCATCACCAGTGGAACTGCAAGACAAGCTCTATGGCAGTGTCGACAGCCTCAGGATGACCGCCGCTTTTTTCGAAAAAATAATGGTTACTGTCTGACTGCGTACGAAGAAGAAGAAGAAGAAGAAACAGAAACTTTATTAACTTTCAACAAAATATGATTGAAATAAGGAAAAAAATAAAGTATGAGTTTAGTCAAATTAGAAATGCTGATGAGCCCTGGTTTTCTTCAAAAGCCTTGTAGTTACACTGTCAACACTAAAGGTGCTAAAGTGATACAGATTTTGAGTACAGGTTATGAAAAGCAGCTTATCACTGATGCTATGCAGAAGGACTGATTGTTGAAAGTTGCTGCTATATACTTAATTTTAAATGACAAAATGATACAGAAGAATGACATTTTTCCCAAAAGATTTTATTGTGGATGCACACAAAAATGGGTGAATGATGACAGAACTTATGGTAGACTGGATAAATGTGAAGAGTAGATGTCAATAACCCATCTTTCATGCTGGTATTTGATGCATTTCGTTAACATTTGAACAAGTTAAAAAGTAATCGGATGCAACAGCTTAATGACATTGTTGTTATTCCAGATATCATGACTAGCCAATTTGATGTTTTAGTCAACAAAGCATTGTAAGATTACTTGAGATTGAAGTATGAATCATGACTCTTTGTTGACAACCATTTGCTGACAACTTTCTGCTGACAACCTTCTGAGTAGTTGTACAATGTTAGCATCAATTTTTTATGTCTGCAGAATGATTGTAAAACTAAATCTTGCTGCCTCTACAATTGTGATAGAATCAAATCTTTCTGTCTGTATAATGATTTTGGAGTAAAATCTTTGTCAGCACAATTATGTTGGAATAAAATGTTACTGCCTGCATAATAATTTTGGAGTAAAATCTTTCTGTATTTATGATAATGTTGGAGTAAAGATTTGTTGTTTGCATAATGACATTGAAATAAAATCTTTCTGTCTGCTTACTGGTGTTTATGTAAATTTGTCTTGCCTGTACCAGTATTCTTGAAAACTTCTTAATGATGTTGCGATCATTTCTTTTTGTCTATATATTTCAGGTTTGAGTGGAATATTTCTGCATGACATATTAGTGTTTTATTGTGTGACTTTGATTTAACTTTCTGGCTGTATAATTAAGTTTAGTGTATGTTATTCAATTTGTTTAATGATATCTAGACATTGTCTTTCTTCTTGTTTAGATGGAGTATTTCTGCTTGTTTTATTAATATTTAGATTAAGTTCTTCTGCCTGTATGATGTGTCGATGAAATTATACAGAAAACACGTTCTTATACTCTGCTTTCTTCTTTAGATGCTGTCACAAGTTTTTGACCTTCCCCCAGCTTGTGTAGAAAAAGTTGTTCCACCTGACCTGATCAACTTTAACGATGAAATTTACATCAGGACACATCATCTGAAACCGTACTATGGATTTAATGCAGCAGGTATACTGTACAGAAGAAATAGCTTGGTAATATACTTGATAATTAAATCAGTCCTCCTGTCCTGTGCCCACAATTACAGCTCTCACCACATATTGTTTGTGAACAGTGCAGATAGCTTGCAGCTTAGTCTGTGCTTTGTCATTAATCCTCTTTGTACCTTTTTTTTGTTTTGTACGGTTAAGATATTTTTTTCTTGTAGTTTAAGTTTGTGTGGTTCACAGTTTCTTCAGAATGGAGTAGCCAGTCTCAAGTTTAACTCTTCTTATTTGCATTTACAACAAGCCTGGCAGGTTACAGTGTCACTAGTATGTGTTCTCCTTTAGTGCTAATGTAACACATACTACTTACTTAGTTGCTATTCTTCTACCTCTTGGGTGTAACACACAGGCCATAATATTTGTAATTCTTGTATTTATGTTTTTAAAGGGTTTTTTTATTATTTCATAGAATTGTACAACTACTTGGCAGCACAGGAGATTTTTTTAAAAAGGATGCTTTTGTAATTGAGATAATTTGATTGTAATATTAAACAGTAAACAACTAAGTTAAGTGGAGAAATAAACATCAAATCTTGCATGTTAGATCTTTATGTTAAAAACACAAATAGTCCACACTGTGCAATGGAATTAGTTTGTGTACATAAATTAGGAGCTTCTAGGTTGTGGAGCTATTAGAGCATTTATCTCTTGTAAGTGGACTGGGGTCAATCATTACATGGTCTAGTCTACCTTGCTGTAAATGGGTACCTGATTTGCATTAACTGTTAAAGGCCATAATTTTATAACTAGTTTTGCCAGAATTATTTTTTATATAAAAGCACTCTTTTCATAAAACTTGACTTTTCTTAATTATTTCACAAGGAAGACAAATATGTTGTATATCAAATTAAAGGAAAATGAATGTGCAGTAATAATGTGAAGCTCTTTTAGAATTTAATAACAAATTACAAGTATTTATTAATAATTATATCGTCATTTATTGAAATAAAAACAACACAACTACCTAGCCTTTTCTATAGATAAAAACAACCTAATATTAGACAATCTTGAAGGGCTAAGTTCCCTAAACATTTGTGTGATAAGCAACTAAAATTTGCTGACTTGAAAGATGACAAATGTTTTCAAACTTTGAATTTCCACAAAAAAGCACATTTTACAAAATGAAACGTAAATATAAGAGTCACTTTCCTTGCCATGTAATGTCAATTAAAATCTAGAAACACTGAAAAAAATAAAAGAAATTTAGTTCAATGTGCTGTTAACGATATGAGCATTTTTCTGGCATCAAGCGGACGCCCGGAAGAACGCTGACAGCCTTCTTATTGCCTTTAAGAGTTAAGGAAGGCAATGCAACGAGAAGGGGAACTGCACACCATACCTCTTCTTCTTCTTCTTCTTCTTCTTCGTACGCAGTCAGACAGTAACCATTATTTTTTTGAAAAAAGCAGCGGTCATCCTGAGGCTGTCAACACTGCCATAGAGCTTGTCTAGTGTTGCCACTGGTGATGGCCACATCTGCTCTCTTTGATCCTCGTATGTCGAGCATTTTTGCAGCAAATGCTCAGCGGTCATTTTCCCGGTACCACACAGGCATTCCTCGGTGCCACCTATCTTCAATTTATTGAATAGGTGGTACCTCAGTCTATTGTGGCCAGTGCGAAGTCTGAAGACCATGACCTGCTCTCTTCTGTTCAACTGGTAATAGGCATCGTTTTTGGTCATATATCTAGCTCTAATAAGCCGTTTTGACTCTTCGTATGTCATACTAGTATTTGGTTGTGGTAGTTTTGCACCTTCTTTTGCCAGTCTGTCTGCCTCCTCGTTGCCTTGGATGTTGCAGTGAGATGGAACCCACTGCACCACTACCATTTTTGGTGTGGACTGCTGGCATAGTTGACAGAGTACTGCTCTTAAATCATTAAGTTCAGTATTTTTCTGGCTTTTTAGTGCTGTGACTACGGCCAGAGCATCTGTAAGCAGGACTCTGTGGTTTTCATTCCTTTTATCTGTCACTATTTCTTCCACTGCCAACTCAGTGCCTCTGCCTCCGCTCTGAAATTGCTTGTGTATTTTCCAGTAGCGAATGACAGTGTTTTTTTTCTGCCATTTGGTAGGTTCAGAAATGCTCCTGCCCCTCCGTTCTGTGTTGTATTTGTTACGGAACCGTCGGTGTATGCATGGATCCAGTCCATGCTTGGATAGTTTTCCGTTATGTAACTCAGGGTAGTATCTCTTCTTTCTTTTTTAGACTGGCAGTTTTTGTTTCCAATACCTGGTATATTTTCTACCACCTCTGGAAATATATGCTGCCTCCAGGTAGGTTTTCGTACAGTAGGGATGGGCTTTAGTGTTAGTGCGTTCATGGGGTTTTCGTGCATCTTTGCTTTAGCTATTTCTGCAAAGTTTCTTTGCTTTAGTTTCCCATTTCCGAAATTGTTTAGTCTCTGGTGCATTGGATGGTCAGTCAGTCTTCTGAGTTTCTCTGGTTGCAGCTGGGCTCTGCAGTCTCTTCTGTCGGTCATGGATTGCAGTTTTGTAATCTTTTCAAGTTCTACAATTGGCGTTGACTTCATGCCTCCTGTTATAACTCTCATGGCTTGGTTTTGGAGTTTGCTAATTTTATCGAAGTTCGCCTTTGCTGCTGTTGTCCATGCCGCAATGCCATACTTAAGAACTGGTCTCACTCTTCCAGTGTACAGTTTCTTTAGAATGCCTTCGTCTGCTCCCCAGCTTGTGCCAGCAAGTTTCCTCATGATTGCCATTCTTTCTCTGGCTCTCATAAACACCATACCTCAAAAATGCTGAAACATAGTACAATGAAGTGTCTAGTACTTTGTTCCTAAGTACTAAGTATCTGTAATTGGACTGCCTTTCCTTTTTTTTTAAAATTAATTGAACCAACTTTGAGGCCATTAACAATGTATATCACCCAACTTTGTAAAAGGTTATGGTTAACTATGATACTCTACACAAATATTTAATATTTAGAAAAATTAGTATCTTAAACTTCAAAGATTTTAAATAAAATATCAGGAATTTCTTACCAGGAAGGATGTTTTTTGTCCCACTTTACTGCATAATAATTGACAGAGCTTTGAGGAAGCAGTGTAAAAAGAAAAAGACATCTTATATGTTAGGCTTTGGGGAGAGAGGATTTAGACACAGCAGCTAGTACTGCATTGACAGGTTTAACTTAAAACCAAAAAAATGAAATAATTAACAAAAAAGCAAGATCTTGAGAATACAGATTTTAATGTACCATGTTAATATCACAAAGTGGCAATAATTAATGACGACTAAAGGTTTTAAACATAATCTCTTATTTAACTCTTTTATGACTTTATTCTTTTTAGGTTTGGACCAAATTAATTTTCAGCTGTAGCAAAATTTAACTGCATCCCTTTTACAACTGACTATTACACACCATATCATAGACTAATATAGTACTCATTATATATCATTGTAAAGAAAAATGGGTACAGAAAATGAAAATTTCTGTAAAGTGCTGATATTTCATTATTTTTTTTAATAATTATGTTGTACCAAAAAAAAAATTTTAAGGGCAGATAATTTATAAGTAAAAATATTGTAAATAAGTCAAAATATTGTAACTCACCATCCTTTTTCATTGGACTGAATTGTTGATTTCAATTTGTCTGGTAATTTTGCAGAATAGTATCCAAAGTCCCTCAAAACACTGTTTATTTGATGCATTTATCTCCAAAAATGGTCTAGTAGAAGCAGTGGGCGTTGCCATTATTTTTTAGGAATCAACAACACAGTTTAGCTACTTCAAAACCCAAATATATCACTTATTCAGTACAAAAACACGTGTGGCTCGACTCAAATGTCACAAACGAAGCTGTTCTAGTTCTGGTTGTAATTTTTAAGTAGTTTGGTTAACACAAAACCCGAATCACGACTCTACAAAACAAAATCCGATTTATCGGTTAATGGTCGTCTAGGGTTTAAATCAGAGTCCGATATATCGGTCATCGGTCCTGAAAGAGTTAAAGATAGTCTCAAGGTGCATGTGGCCAAAGTGAAACAGGATCAAAACTCTAGTAAGACCTCAGAATAAGAAGCATAGCAAGTACACAGTATGATGACTGCAACATCAAGTGACTGTCATTCCTCAGCTCTACAATTCTTCTGGCTCGCCCAAACAATTGAAATAAACACTGCCATTATATTTTTTTTCCAATGGTGATCTTGAAGCACATAATCCCATTAGGGACATTGTTTTAAAGGCTTAATTGTAATTGGTTTCAGCTTTTATGGGTTGAAGTGACCAGTTCATTTCCTTGTTGCTAAGGCTGGCCTCAGATCAATTGAACACAATCAGTCTCTCCAATTTTTGGGCTAGACAGGTTAAAATTAATTATTTAAAAACTTCTTAGTTCTTAGTCGACCTGTACTTCTACAGGGACAAATGTCCCTGTGCAGGTCCCAGCTCTGGTATGAGCTGGATGTAGCTAGAAGGAGGATTTCCTGCTTAGCTTGCTAAGCTCAAGCAGCTTATTACTCTGTTGCATGTGGACAAGTACGGTGGAGGGTGGTTAATTGATGTGCAAGTCCATCTTAATAGACTGAAACACTAGAGCAAAGTAGACCCACAGCCTGTTAGGCACCATCTAAGCTGCTCTAAACAAACCACCTAACCACAGCCGGTGTTATGCCATATCACAGTTAGTCGCCTGTTATGACATGTTCTCTATGGGGCAGTGGTGCTATTCTTGTTCTTGTCGTACACAAAGACCTCAGCACAGAATATTGAGTGGCTAATATTGAATTTTTCAAAATGACCTAACATGCTTTGTATTTGCTAAAGCTGGACGTTGTCTTGATCTGACTGACTCCAATAGAACCAAATACCCAGTGCTCAAATATTCTTATCCGAACATGTTATCAGAACACTGAATTTTCCTTTTGTTTATCGTTTTATAGAAATCTCTTTGTATTTATTATACTTCTATTTTGGTGAATCTGCTACAACAGTGAATATTTCAGTTTTGTGTTATTTTCTCAAACAGTTGTCAAAACTAGTTTTGGAAAATCATTTTCCAGATCTCTGTGACTAGTAATTTGTGTTCCTTGAAATCAAATCTTTCAAAATAGAAACATGCCACATTGTTAGCATATATATGTTTTATATTTCATTACAGATGTGGAGAAAACTATGTTGAAGTTTACCCCCTTTGCAATGCAGTGTCAGAAGACACATCAACCCAATTTGATAGAGCTGAGGCAGAGAGCTATCCGGCTTCAAGAACTTCTTTATTATTGCAATTTAGAAAGTTTAACTACTTCAGGTAGCTGATTAAAAACATTTGCCTCAGAGCTTTTAAATATGTTTTGGCAAGCAAGTCGTTGCTGTCACCACCATTTTCCTAGTTGTAAAGTAAAAACTGTAATAACTTATAATGATAAGACTCCAATAAAGAGGTAAATTATTAATTCATTTTGTTGTGAACATTTTTCTAGTAATTGTGCAACCAGCAAATAAAACTTTACCCCAAAAATAGTTTATGAAACATAAAGTAGGGATGACAGATGATATCTTACACAAAATGATTGAAAGAAGAAAGGCATAGAACACTTTGAAATGTAAAACATTTGGCATCAAGATATGTACAGTTTACCAATAGGCAAACAAACAGTGGTTAGAATTTAAATGCAAGAAATATGCATGCAGAAATAAAACTACTATCAAACATGACAAATCGGGCTCAAAAGAGAATGCTTTAAGAACACAAAAGAAGACAGCTTCTTGGTGAGAAATATTTTTAAAAAACAAAAATATTTGGAAAAAAGTTCACTTATAATATTTTTTTTAATAGTCGTAGAAAGTGTTATTAACTATTTGGAGAAAAAAGTTAAATATTTTTTTTTACAAACTTAGAAAATAAATATTAAAATTAGTAAAATAGGGCTATTTTTATTAAAGAATTAGAGAAAAACATTATTATTTTGGTTAGTTAGTGTCATCATTTTAAAAATAAAAATACTAGTTTGAAAAATGTTATAAAAGAAATAAAGAATATGTACAGTTATAATGGATCATAATATTTATATTTTAAGAAAGCAGTTAGAAATTATTTTCAACAAAGTTTTATAAATTCTATCTTTTACTCAAGTCACGTAAGTTTTCTGCACACTAGTAAATACTTTTCAATGTTGGTTAATTTCCAGGGGCGTTAGTACTTCATCATAGAATATCATTTTCCAATTTTACAATATTTATCATTTAGATTAGCAAAAGACGAGACGAGATCTCACATATTTGACAGCGTCATCATCATTCCTGCCATGATATATGGCTATGAGGTCTGTAATCTCAGAAAAACAGATGCTGACAGACTTCAAGTGACCCAACAAGCGATAGAGCGATGAACACTGTCAGTTTCACTACGAGACTTCATAGACAGCACTGAAATTAGACGCCAGACCTCTTTCAACGACGTTGTGGATACAGCGCTATTAAGGAAATGCAGATGGGCGGGTCATGTTATACGCTTTTCTAACAACCGATGGAAACATAGAGTTATGTACTGGTGGCCCTACAACACTTGACGCCCTCCGGGACATCTTAGTACAACGTGGTTCTCCAAGGCAAAGGACATATGTATTTAAACGTCATTTGGCTACCTGGCATTAGACATCCAATGTCTGATTGAATACCAAGATTACAAGTTACAAAATTAGCACACTTTCATTTGCCTTTTAAAGTTTTTGATGGTTGGAACATAAATTATTTTTGTTTCTATACCCTTGTAATAACAAACTCACACCATGTAAATGCTTGAGCTTTGCATTGTTTCAGATACTGACCACGCTTTCAAGCAGTTTGTGTTTGAGTGTTTGGATACCACAAAATGTGATCGTAATGGTTTTCCACTACAAAGAGTGAAGGAGGGAGTTCACCAACAGCCTATCCCTTGGGATGATCCATATCCATTCTTCAAAATCATGATACCTGTGTCACAGAGATCCACGTTGGAAGATTTAACTGTGATATTAACTGCTGGTGAAGAACATGGAGGTAAATATTAGCAGACTTCTAGTTTCCACATTTTAAAAATTACATCACAAACATTTAGACTTACCCATTTTTGGGTACTCCAGTTCTCTTGTAAATTCATGCAATTGCCACAAAGCACTGATAGTGTTCCTAACCAGATCGGCATATCTGTTGGTTTCCACTACAAAAATATTTATAACATCTACATAAACAAACTAAACAGACCTACCTCAGAAAAATTTGCAACAACTTAACTTCATCACAATCAATAATAGTATAGCATTCCAAATCCATGTGAAACAGAGAAAATAATTGTTTAAAAATTATATGAAGTCAAAATAGCCATCTTGTTGTTTTCAAGACAGGAGGAGATCGCCTTGTTTTCGATTCAGCCATTTTTATAGCAAAAAAATTATTTTTTTTTTACTCAACGAATACACCACTAAGTATGCAGAGTCAGTGCCTCGGGTGAATTTTTTCACCAATGATTCAGGAAAAGTTAAAGTTTCTACATGGGTCGATCAGGCTCTATTGGATTGAGCAGGTGTATGTACAATCAGTGAGCAATAAGAGTCATTAATATTATCTTTGCCATTTACTGAGCTTCTATGTGCAAGAAATATTGATTCTGCTTAATGTAACATAGCATGACAGACTTGAAAATATGTGTGTGTGTATATATATATATATATATATATATATATATATATATATATATATATATTTATATATATATATATATATATATATATTTATATATATATATATATATATTTATATATATATATACATATATATATTTATATATATGTGTGTGTGTGTGTGTGTGTGTGTGTGCGTGCGTGCGTGCGTGCGTGCGTGCGTGCGTGCGTGCCTGCGTGCGTGCGTGCGTGCGTGCGAAAAAAAAAAAACCAGATTTCTTCAGATCCCAGGGTACACAATTTACAATTTATACATTCTTTTATTCTAGAGTATTGTTTCAATAGTTCTCTTAATAAACTGAGAAATTTACTCCACAGTAAGTAGGTTTGACTGTAGTTATTTTTTTATTAGGACATGCACTGCATGTGGCAGAGGTTCTGTTCTTGTCCACATTATACTCCAAGCCCACCTGGTAACCATATATCTCTCTTTCTCTCTGTGTGTGTGCGTGCATGTGTACGTGTGCATGTGTTGCACGCGGGCGGGGGTGGGGGTGCATACGGTGCGCACATCAATTCAACAAAACATATCTTCAGTGATTGTTCTCTCTCCATCTATTACTGGTTTCAGGTTCACTCTCCTATTTCCCCTGGATTGACTGTCAACCAATGACCAGACTCTATTTCCATTATGCCTGAGATTTAATTTGGAGCATGTCTCAACCCATTTTTCACTTTTTGCTTTCTTGACTGTCAGCTTTATTTTGGCACACACTTTGTTGTTCTTGTATCTTTGCTTCTAGTGATAGCATTATTTCAAGGGCTGTTCTTGTATTCTTTCTATCATGTATAGCACTCTGTATTTCTTTATTCCAGAAAAGTCTATATGATTTATGACAGCCCTTTGGGATGCCCTGTAATGCTGCTTCCAAGATTGCCTTTGTAATCTCTTTGTTATACATTTCAGCACTGTTGGTTGTGTTTATAAGGATATGGTCTGATGTTTCTTGAAATAATTGCCAGTTTGCTTTTCTATAGTTCCAACACGTTTTCTGTTTGAAATATGCTGTTGAGTATGTTCTTATGGTTGTAAGGAGTGGTTTATGATCACTTTCAATGTCATCAAGAACTTGCAGGTTGCAGGGGTTTATAAAATCAGATGAACAGATCATCAAGTCAGGACAAGTGAGAGAGAGGTGGGCACTGTAGAGCAGTGTTGGGGTAGAGTCTGCATTATGCAATACAGACAAGTTGGTTGCATCGCAGAGCTCCTTGATAAATTTTCCTGTATTGTTTTGGTCAGTGTATCCCCAGCGAGGCAAGTGTCCATTGAAGTCACCCGCAAGGAGTGTTTTATGATATTGTGTTTCATGCAGATCAGGCAGGTTGCAGATTATCTGTGAGGAGATGCTGTATATATATGTTGTATATAGTGTATTTTGATCCAGTGTGCCAGATAGCGATTTTCTGTAAGTCTGTGGAATGTGCTGTTATATGTGTGACATATCCCTGAATGTCATTTTGGATGTAGGTAATTATGCCACAGCAGTTAGTACACTCAGTATGTTTTTGTTTGTTCCCAGTAGTTCATTTTTCACCTAACGCAGCTTGGTCACCCACTGCCAGGCACGGACTTTGATAACCAAGGCGTTGTTCGTGCGCGTTTGTAAAATTTTTAAATTTTTACTTACCACATTTTGGTATTGTTGGGCTGGTGAGTCTGTGGATTTTCCTCCCACTCCAGGCAGAAGCAAGAAATATACTGTCCTGACATTACGTTATTGAGGGGGTGCATTAGCAAGACTCTAAGTTACCGAAGTCACAGTAGAGTTCACTGTGCCCATTCTCCGCCACTAATTGTCTACTGGTTAGGCTGAGTTCTCCTAGGCTCTAGACGTGTGACCAAAAGATCTAGCCAATTGGATTGTCACGTCCTGAGCCACTGTGCCTTTACTATTGGCCTCGAGTGTCATGGTGCGGCGAATGTAGGTTCTCTTTTCCTTGTTCTGTTTAGCACGGTTCTGGTTCCTTACTAACTTCAGAGAGTGCATATATATTGTCTAATATGACATTTGTACAGATGGGTTACTGATAAGGTTTTAAGAATAAAATCCTCATTATATAATACCTCATCTACTAAGTTATACTGTAGCATAGTGTTAGGTCTGGTAGGTCATGAGAGAGGCCATCAGAGCTGACATATGCTCATATATATATATATATATATATATATATATATATATATATATATATATATATATATATAGTCTACCTCTAAGGAAAGACAGGAGAGGTTTACATCTAAATGAGATAGGACAGCATGTTGTAGCAAAGTATATGTTTAGTCATTGTGTTATAAATTTAAACTAGTAAGTGCCTATGAAGTATGAGACTAAAGATAGGCCTGCAATACGGTGCTGTAGAGGATGTAATGAAAGGGGAGTGTTGGGGTCAGGGAAGTGTGAAATAAGTAGTGGAAAAGCAAACATTAAAATTATAAGCAAAAAGTGGAAAAACAACAAAATTACAAACTAAAATGTTTTTATGCAAATGTGAGAAGCATAGTAAATAAAAAAGAAGAATTGGAACTGTATGTAGAAAAAGAAAAACCAGATATAATAGGGTTAACAGAATCATGGCCATATGGGGACATTGCAGATAGTGAACTTGAAATATAGAGATATACAATGTTAAGGAAAGATAGGGTAGTTGGAGACAAGTCTTAGGGAGGTAGCTTTTTATTATACTGTATAAATTCTGTTTATATAACGATCAAAGATGATTTATCATGTGGTAACAAAAATGAAAGTGTATGGGGAGAAATAGAAAGTAGGGGTGAAAAAACAGTGATTGGAGTATGCTATAGATGTAAATCAAGTCAAAAAGAGGAAGATGAGGAGCTGATTAGGGGAAATTATTATTAATGGGGGATTTCAACTTTCCAGAAATAAAATGGGATATGGCAGAAGCACTTGTAGAGTCAAAACCTTTTGTTAAGTGCATAACATTTTTTAATTTAACATGTAGAAGCAGCCACCAGAGGCAAAAACACACTCTACCTAGTTTTTACTACAGAGGAAAATATGATTGAAAACATTACAAATCATCCGCTGGGATCTTATTGCAATGAAAGAAGTAAACATAAACACGTGAACATACGACTACTCTAAGGTAGATGTTAAGAGGATGAAAGAGACAGCGTACTATATAATCTGGAAAGATATTGTCGGAGGAACAGATGTTGAACAGGAGTGGGAGAGTTTTAAAACAGTTCTAGAAACGCTAAAAGAGGAGTGTGTTCCATGTAGGGAGGTAAACCCCAAGCATAAAAAGTGGATAACTAGATTTGTAGTTAAATGTAGAAGAGCTTAAAATAAAGCATGGAAAAATTTATAGAGGCAGGTAAATCAAAAGAAACATATTTGGACAAACATAAAATATCTCAGAAAGGGAATAAAACAGAAAAAATATATTTCGAAAACAAACTTGCTCAGAGGATCAAGACTGATAGTAAAAGCTTCTTTTCTTATGTTATAAATAAACAAAGAATGAAAGACAAAGTAGGCTCTCTTATAGATAGTACAGGGAAAATAATAAGTGAGAATAGGGAGGCAGCTAATGTACTCAATTAGTACTTTGGCACAGTCTACACAAAAGAGGACTGCTCCAAGATCCCGGAGCCTATAAATATTTTCAAGAGACATGGATACAGCAGGATTAAGATCAATGTGTGTTACAGAGAAAATGGTTTTTTAAAAATTGGAGGGGTTGCAAAAGGGATTGTTCCGCAGGATTGGAGAGATGCAGGAGTGATCCCCTTATTCAAAAAGGGTAAAAAAATCAGATCCATCGAATTATAGACCTGTGAGTTTAACGATAATAGTCTGTAAATTGTTAGAGTCAATAATCAAAGAAAACATTGTAATGCATTTAGACAAATTTAATCTAATTAGAAATAGTCAGCATGGGTTTACTAGAGGGAGATCATGCTTAACATATATTAGAATTCATGGAGGGGGTTACTAAAATGATAGATAAAGCCAGTGGACGTTATTTATCTAGATTTTGCAAAGGCCTTTGATAGAGTACCTTATCAAAGATTTTTTAGAAAGTTAAATCACATGGAATAGGTGGGGAAGTTCCCAAATAGATAGAAAATTAGTTAACGGGAAGAAGGCAGAGGGTGGGCATAAATAAGGAGTACTCTGAGTGGTGTGAAGTGAAAAGTGGAGTGCCACAGGGATCGGTTTTGGGACCAATTTTGTTCTAGATATATATAAATTATTTTAACATTGATATGGGATCCATGATTGCAAAATTTGCTGAGGACACAAAACTATGCAATAGTGTCTCATCTAAAGCAGAAGTGGATATATTGATGTCGAATTTAGATAAAAATTAGATAAATGTACAGTCATCCACATGGGTAGATCCTATATGGAACATAATTACAGAATGGGAGAGATCAATATCAGAAAGATAGATAAGGAAAGGGACCTAGGGGTTATAGTAGATCAAACAGGTAAGGGGAGTGAGCAAGTTCAAGTAGCAGTGAAAAAGGCAAATGCAATGTTAGGTATAATAAAAAGAAATATTAAACATAGGAGCAAGGAAGTGATTGTCAAACTGTATGAAGCATTAGTTAGACCTAGATTGGAGTACTGTGTACAGGCGTGGAGTCTTTATCATAGAGGGGATATAAACATACTGGAAAGAATACAAAAAAGCGTGACAAAGCTTATAGTGGGATTCCAGAATTACAGTTATGAGGAAAGACTCAGAAAAACCGGCCTACAGTGTCTAGAAGAGAGAAGAATTCATGGTGTATAAGATGATCAGGGAATGGATAAATTAGACTATAACAAGTTTTTTAAAATATAGCCACCCACAAGAACAAGAGGGCATAGCTACAAATTAACTAAAGAGAGGTCCACATTAGATATTAGGAAATATTTTTTTCGTCAGAGAGTGGTGAATGTGAATGCTTGGAATGCATTGCCACAGGAGGAAGTGGAGGCAAGGACAGTTAATGCATTTAAGAATAAATTGGATGCGCATAGCTTTTAGAGCAAGATGATGTAAATGAAACTGGTTGTATACAGACTCTGCAGAATCTTCTAAACCAGTTTAAAGATGTTAAGTTAAGTTAAATAAAAGCGTAAAAAGGTGGAGGTTTTGAATCCCATACATTTTGTGGCATTCCCTGGTATCAAGGGAGGTGGTACAAGCAGCTAGTCATATTAAAGATTGACATACAAATTTATAGATCTAGTCTACACTCTGTTTACGTAAAACAACCCTTGACAGTTGAAAATTTCAATTTCTTGTTGTGACTACTCCAAAACTGTGTCTTGTCCATGTTATTTTTCTATTAATATCATTATTACACCATAGCCCATTTGTATTTAACCTGTGGTCTGAGACAAGGACTACAGGAGAACATTTTAAAAATTGTAATTCTTTTTTTTTAAAATGATCTCTTCTGCTGTGCATATGAAGTATTGACTAATCCTGAATATTGTAATTCTCTCAAATGTGGCTGCATATGTATTGTTGTTGTTTAATGTCCACAATGAGTAAGTTTACTTTTTTATGCGCCCTGAAAAAGGATGTTAAGTGGCGGGTTGTAGTAGCTTTCCTCACTTCCTGAGCATGCTAATGAAAGTGGATCGCAGTCCTCCAGGCGGTTGTGCAATGCTTGGCTTCATCTGCATGGCGCTCGCTACTATGGGGATCACATTGATCCACATCTCATCAGCCGGACTGCCTTGAAAACAGCCTGTCTCCAGAAAATGCTACATGGAAGAGAAATTGTGATCTTGGTCAGTGTATTGTCCCTGATGCGACATCCTGGTCAGAATGTTGTGGCTGACTGAACTAGCGTCTCAGTTCCCTAGCTGCATATGTACCACATGAGCATTAATCAGGCTGCTTCCTACAAAAGGTTGAATATTTTCAAGACATGGGATCAGCTAGCAAGACAAATGGAATATGGCAATAGTCTGGTTATGAGGTTGATGTTGTAGCAAATTTCAGTTTAAAAAATGATATATGAAGCCTTAATAGAACTTAACACTGCTATGTTACTTTATTTTAGGCAAATATTAAATGCACTATAAAAAGTAGTAATGACCAGAACCCATAAGAAAATCAGGTGCAAACCTCAGAATACCTAAACAAAGTGGTCCAAGTAACAAGAAATGACAAGATCTGCAATCAGACAGTATGTCAAGATTTTGAACCCGCCCCTTTCAGACTAAAGTTTTGCAATTTAAATTTTGGTACTTTCATCATGCTGCAGAATGAAAGAAGACCAGCTGGCATGAATCATATGAATATAAGGCTTAGGGAGGGATTTAGACCCCACCCTCATTCTATCATCTTCCATAGCCTTAGTTAAGCTGGCAGGAATCATATGAATATAAGGCTTAGGGAGGGATTTAGACCCCACCCTCATTCCCTCATCTTCCATAGCCTTAGGTAAGCTGGCATGAATCATATGAATATAAGGCTTAGGGAGGGATTTAGACCCCACCCTCATTCCCTCATCTTCCATAGCCTTAGGTAAGCTGGCATGAATCATATGAATATAAGGCTTAGGGAGGGATTTAGACCCCACCCTCATTCCCTCATCTTCCATAGCCTTAGGTAAGCTGGCATGAATCATATGAATATAAGGCTTAGGGAGGGATTTAGACCCCACCCTCATTCCCTCATCTTCCATAGCCTTAGTTAAGCTGGCATGAATCATATGAATATAAGGCTTAGGGAGGGATTTAGACCCCACCCTCATTCCCTCATCTTCCATAGCCTTAGGTAAGCTGGCATGAATCATATGAATATAAGGCTTAGGGAGGGATTTAGACCCCACCCTCATTCCCTCATCTTCCATGGCCTTAGGTAAGCTGGCATGAATCATATGAATATAAGGCTTAGGGAGGGATTTAGACCCCACCCTCATTCCCTCATCTTCCATAGCCTTAGGTAAGCTGGCATGAATCATATGAATATAAGGCTTAGGGAGGGATTTAGACCCCACCCTCATTCCCTTATCTTTCATAGCCTTAGGTAAGCTGGCATGAATCATATGAATATAAGGCTTAGGGAGGGATTTAGACCCCACCCTCATTCCCTCATCTTCCATAGCCTTAGGTAAGCTGGCATGAATCATATGAATATAAGGCTTAGGGAGGGATTTAGACCCCACCCTCATTCCCTCATCTTCCATAGCCTTAGGTAAGCTGGCATGAATCATATGAATATAAGGCTTAGGGAGGGATTTAGACCCCACCCTCATTCCCTCATCTTCCATAGCCTTAGGTAAGCTGGCATGAATCATATGAATATAAGGCTTAGGGAGGGATTTAGACCCCACCCTCATTCCCTCATCTTCCATAGCCTTAGTTAAGCTGGCATGAATCATATGAATATAAGGCTTAGGGAGGGATTTAGACCCCACCCTCATTCCCTCATCTTCCATAGCCTTAGTTAAGCAGGCATGAATCATATGAATATAAGGCTTAGGGAGGGATTTAGACCCCACCCTCATTCCCTCATCTTCCATAGCCTTAGGTAAGCTGGCATGAATCATATGAATATAAGGCTTAGGGAGGGATTTAGACCCCACCCTCATTCCCTCATCTTCCATAGCCTTAGGTAAGCTGGCATGAATCATATGAATATAAGGCTTAGGGAGGGATTTAGACCCCACCCTCATTCCCTCATCTTCCATAGCCTTAGTTAAGCAGGCATGAATCATATGAATATAAGGCTTAGGGAGGGATTTAGACCCCACCCTCATTCCCTCATCTTCCATAGCCTTAGGTAAGCTGGCATGAAAATATTGGATGATCTCTGTAGAACGAAAAATTAGTCTGGAACCAGGTCAGATAGAACAGTCTGGTGCTCTGTGGTAAACCTTTACACCCTTCATGGTGGAAGAGGAGGGACTAAAGTAAGTAAGTACAAAATGTAGTCTGGTAAACATAGGCTACTTTCAACTTTTGGTTTCATGGAGCGATGGAGCTTTGGTTCTTGCCATGAAATGTGTTTAAATACATGATAAACTTGCTTCCATTTGATTATTAAACGCAGTTCCATACAGTTTCAGGCAATTTAGTAAGTATGTTATCTGTAAGCAAGCATATTAATTTTTTCCTTGTCTTGATCTGTTAGGCAAAAATGATGAATGGCTGTCACAAAACTTAAAAACCAAATCTTCTGCTAATACAATATCTAAACCACAACATTCGAAATTTGGAGATAGTCCGCACAGTGAGATTTATTTTACAATATTTAGTTTTTGAAAATTGAAATATTCTGTTTTGTATTATTACTATTTCATTGATCAAACTTTAAGTTGAATTTGCTTATATCTATTCTTTGTTTAGCTATAGCCTAACAAACACTTGAACCATTAATATTTTATCCTCAGGACTACTGCATAGCAATCATTATCTGATGCATGATGCGGATCTTCTGTACTTGTTATACTTTGGTAAACTGCAATGAAATAACTAACATTTTGCTTTGAATGCTCCCATTGTGGTGCAACTAAATACAGATAGAGAGGAACTTAATGACATGTTAATGATTGCCTGATTACACCGATATCTATGATCGACGAACTGCAAGAATTTGAAGAAATATAGACAAATAAAAATTAAATTTTAAAATTCTAAATTGCACAGAAAACACTCAGAGTCTGAAATATCAGTAGCATACTACAGCTAGCCAAGAAGAGATCAAGAGACACTATTCAGATTATGAACAGTCCGCTGTAGACTGTAAAATCATCTGTTTTGCAAATTAAATATTGGTTACACAGACATAACTTAACGTCTTTATACTGGTTTAGAAGACTGCAGAGTATGAATACAACCAGATTCTTTTACATTTCCTTTATCTAAAAATTATACGCAGCCAATCTATTCTTGACTGCATTAATTTACCCTGCCTCCACTATTTCCTATGGCAATGCATTCCAAGCATTCACCACTCTCTGATTACAATTTTTTGTCCATTTGAGGTGAACGAATAAACAGTAGAACATGTTCTCTAAGTCTGTCAGCTCCATAAGAGGAGCAGAGGGACAACATGACGCTCCCAAATCCAATTTATGGATAAACTATTTAGCGACGAGAGAAGTCTGAGAAATAGATGCCATTATTTTTGAGTGAAGAATTAAGAAAGTAGAAGAAACATGGTTCAAGCAGAAAATGAGGCCTGAGAGGATGGAGAAGTAGTGCATGCTTTGAACAAGCTTCAGGAACTATCAGTATCTATACCCTTTATCATTTGTTGAAAGAAACTGAACCACTATGGATCAGCCTAGCATGCAGTGATGTTATTCTGCATAACATAACATTTAGTATTAAGAAAATTGTTTTTAATATTAGAGATTATTCAAATGAATAAAGTAAAATAATTGTAATACTACTTCTCTTGTTTAAACATAGACTATGAAAAAGCCTTCAACAGCATTTAATTAAATACATGATATTAACAAAATACTGGGACTACAGAATAGACATATCTTTTTTGCCTACTTGTAAAATAAAACAAAGTAAAAAGTTGTTTAAAAAAAATTAATACATGTTTTATTGTCCTTACAAAATGTTGAAAAGTTCTAGTCATTTATGAGTGTAAAAGATCTTATTATTCACATCTCAAGAGTTTTACCTGAAGTCTAGAATATATCTCTTCATTTCCAATAGATTTGGTGCTAATAGTGTGCTTTCTTTGTGAAGTTGTGCTGTAATTTTTTATTTGGTTGTATAAATAATAGTAATTTTTTTCAGTAACTCAGTAATTCGCCAACATGTATCTATTATAAGTTTTATTGCATAGAATAGAAGGAAACTGTCAGAACATCTTTCCATATAGCTTATTATTAATGGATGCATTTATGTAACATGCTCAAGTGCTAATGTAGAATCCCTGGACAGAGTGCAGAGCAATGCCCTGTGTCTTATTAGTTGAGCAATTAGTGGTCAACACCCACTGCGGCATGTGAAATTCATGTGAACGTGAAACCCCTTGAGTGTCCCATATGGAAGCTTATGAGAGAAGTAAAAGAATGACCAAAACCACCCCAATAGATATATTGTAGAAAAATGGCAACAAAATCAGATAATAAAACAAAAGTCAGTCCTCTAAAATGTCAGTGAGATTAATGACAGATATCACCTCCCAGTCAAAAGACACATTTTGTCTAATGTGATCTAATAATGAATGTAAGAATATTTCAAGCACTCTTATGATCTTATATGCATTTTTATGTCCTATTATTTATTACCTTATACCTCATTATGAAGATCACTGGCTTTATTTTTATTTTTTAGGTGAATCACATATTTTGTCACAGTCTGGGATGTTGAAATAATTATGTGAAATTTATAATCCAATAATTGCTGCACAATTGTAGCCATTAAAGTTTGAAGAAACTAAAATGTTACAAAAAAAGAATTAAATAAAGAAAAATTTATGTTTTTGTAATGACCCATTATAACCTGCCCAGGCAGGGCTGTTACTGCTATTAGGTCCAGCAGTATGCAGATATATGATTAGGTACAATTCTAATATGAGAAAGATGAGCTTGGAGTAAAAAGTAGAAATATATGAAAATGTTGACTAAGCATGTTAAATTTGAATGTGTATGAGACATACATTTTGAAATGATAGAGACAAGAAAGTGCTTTGTTTAAATAATTATTTTGTTGATTAATATTGTTGCAAATTTTATTTTATCTTTTTTAAATTAATGTATTTTCTTTGCATTTTTTTGGCTATAGTTATTTGTTGGATTTGCATATTGACATCCATTTTTCTGTTATTTAACAAAAAACTGTGTAGTCTGTTGTTTTGTAAATGCATATTGTTAAACTAATTATAATAATGTTTGCTTAGGCATCTGAGGCACGTTGCGTCGGTCGGCATCATCTATGTACCACAGCTGTAGCGTGGTTCCAGGCCTCGTCATGGGCTGTGGAGGAAGTTCCTACTTGCTGGAGCCATACTGTTTGGGGATGGTGTCTTCTCTTCTGCACCTCCAGCCGGCCGGTGGAAAACTTTTGGCGCAGAGGAACGACTTGCATAGTATCTTGTGGGCAGGGGTTTCCTGGTCTAGCCGTTCAACATGATTGAACAAAGAAACTCAGAGCCAGTCAAGTGTTTCTGAGATTATGTAGAGGCCTGTTTTAGCAGAGACCTCCACGTTGCAGTTGTAGTCATGTCATCGGATGCCCAGGATACGCCGCTGGTTGCGCATGTGAAAGCATGTCATGTTTCAGCAATGTCAAGATTTCTGAGCCGTAAAGCAAGACTGGGGGACCATGCAGGACAGATATATGCAAATTTTTGTCCCAATGGAGATATTGCCATTACTGCACACACATCAGAGGTCGTGCATAGCAGACGCAGTTAGTCCGATCCACATTGATATATCGGGACCGCTGCGCCCATCAGATGATATGCTACCGAGATAGATGAATTCGTAAACTAATTATGCTCTACATAAAGTCTGATTTAGTCAGCACTTGTATCATTCTAGCGGGTAGTAAAAACTTATAATATGGAAATGTAAAAACAGTCATACAGGGTTTATTTTTAAACAATGCTCACATAGATGACTTGAGCACAAAGATCCATTCTTGGTGCCAGTTTTGTAGCCATATTTTTTATTGTGATACTTCAATCAGACTGAGGAATTCCTGTAGCCATCTTTCAACATTTTCTATCATTTGCCTTGATGAAACATCTAAAATTATTTCATATTTATCTCTTGATATGTGTTTTTTTTCAGAAATCCTCATGTATATTATCTATGGAACATGAAATCCTCATTTACTCTTTCTTCTGTGACAAGTAATTTTTTTAATCTGTCCTTGATTTTATTCCTAATACCTTAGTAGTTTGTTCCATGTACATATTAATCTTTCGTATTTATTTACATCACTGCACATTAATAAGAATCCCAATATGTTCATCTGGACAGGGGATGGTCACCACTTTCATTACTGCTGCAGAGGAAAATACAAAATCCTTCACCTACATGTGACCTCCTAACACTAGTGACATTTGTCACACCAACCAATGATCCTCATCACCATCACTGGATAATGCATATTTAATAATAACAGTGACAATTTTTTCATTTATCTGAGTTGTGTCCTGATTTAAAATAATAGATCCGCTGAAACCTTCCAGGCATGTTATAAAAGGAGACTAAATAGGGGCGTGCATGAGGTTAGCACAACCTCGTCATGTAAAACCATTTTTTGAAACTCCCATTGCAAATGCTTCTAAACAGGCTTCATGTAAAGGAGCCAGCTCTGGTAGTAGCCTATTGTTTTACTTGAAACCAATCAATCAACCAATAAATTTTCATTATATTGATATTTCTTACCTCTTTCTGGTAGATGTGAAATTTTCCTGAACTTAAGTTAACAATTTGATGTCTTGATGTATTGATATTTATGAAATAGAATTCTTAGATAGTGTTCTGCATGCATCTAAGGGTCTGCTTTACATGAGATAATTTTGATGTTAGTTCTTGAATATTAGCTAATTATACTGGGTTAAATTGTGAACAAAAACTTGAATAGATAGATATGAGCAGGTCAACAATGTTGACTTGGCATGCATTTATTATTTGTTAAAGACCAATGCCCCATAGCGAGCTGATTAGGCTTTGATTAATTGATTGATTGATTGATTGATTTAAATAGGGGATAATTAGTATACAAAAATGAAGATCACCGAAAACCTCTAAAATGTGACTTTACAGATGAATATTTTGAATCCTGCTGACATTTAAGAAACAATTATTTAGGATGTGCTGAGGAAGTAACATGCACAAATGCAGCTTGTTAGGCACATCATAAATAAAACAATCATAATTTGTTTGAACATGTTATAAAATGAAGAGGATTAGTGGACACAGGGGACATTAGGCAAAATTTCTAAGAAACAGGGGAGACAACACCAAAAAAAAGTTTGATCAAAAAGGTATAGAAGAAGGTCAGCAATATAACTGATATAATATACCACAGACAGGAAGTTATGGAGGTCTATGATGCAGTGCTAAAGATCTAAAGCAGTGCTCTTCAACCTGGGTGCTAGTGCCCAATAATATGCGATTTTAGCTTTCGGGTGGGCATTTGCAGACTAATGACATTCTGTATTGAAAACATGTTATTATTATTATTATGGCAATGCAGAGGTAACACAACCTGAGGAAATTATGGCAGAATACTAGCAAACCAACAAGTGAATATTTTAAGAACCTGTGTTATTCCCGGTGCAGCAAACAGTCTGAAACATGGACAATTACCCAAACCTCAATGAAGAGAATCGAGTCCTTCGAGATGAAATGTTATAGAAAGGCTCTCAGAATACCATGGACCTGAAAAAAGAAGAATGCAGACATTCGACAGGAGTTGGGTATTGAGGTGAACTGGTTCATAAATTACATCATAAACAAAAAATGTTAATACTTTGGTCACTTCAAAAGACACAGCGGTCTTGAGATAATGGCAACAGAGGATATGGTACCGGACAAGCGAGGCAGAGGAAGACCAAGAATGTGATGGCACCAAGATGTAAAAAATGTTTGGGCATGATTCTGGAGCAGGCTGGAGATTTGGCAAGATACCAAGTTTTCTTCAGTCTGGCTGTGATGGCAGCAACGTTCTTCATAGGACAAGCTATATTTTGATGATGGTGGTGTATTAAAAACATAAAAAATATTCAAACTCAGTGGGCGATTGCAAAATTTTCTTTAATTTGTATTTTAGTGAGCGGTATACAAAATCTACGCTCATGAAAGTTATAAAAGTGGGCGCCAAGTGTAAAAAAGTTGACGAGCCCTGGTCTAAAGTAAAGATAAAGGTAGTACATAGCAGACACTGATATTATAAATGAAGTTGCGCGAGACCACAGCTTAGTGGCCATATTTCTTCCCTGCTCCCTTTGCTGCCCAAACAGTAAGTAATGTACTCAATTACACCTTGATCAACTGAATTGTACTGATAACGGAAGTTGAATCCTGTTCCTTTGTCATGATTATTGAGTGCTCTCCAGCTATGCTAATCAGATGCTCATTACAAAGTAATGATATTTTCACCACATCCTAGATATTTATGATCAGAATTATTCACTTTGGTCATGTAATCTTTACATACACACACTTATATAAATAAATATATATATATATATATATATATATATATATATATATATATATATATATATATATTAAAGAGGCATGTTCAATATATGTGATTATTTTAATATTGCTGAAAACGTAAATATATCACACCTTTCAGTCTCTGATGTTATAATGGAATTGGTAGTCTCACTGGATGAAGGTAATGTTAACTTGAAATTAACTGTAAATTTTAGTTATTGTTTAGTCTTCATTTTTTGTAGGTATTAAGTTGTTCAGCATTGTATTATACATTTGATAAATTTTGTGTTTTTTTGGAATGTGTCAACAATGAAGAAATGTGAATCATCCCAAAAATATCCTGATTGTGAAATTATGATACATGCTAGAACTTTTTCCATTTGATAAATCTAGACATCCACAGGTTTAGACCAAAGGCTATCTTTGAATAACTACAGACAAGAGTGCACAGGAATACTGCAGATGTCAATGAGAAACTATTCAAGAATGTGATGTAAATGATGACCCAGACAAAATGATAATTAGACAGGTGAACAATTGACACTTTAATCAAAGAAGATAAATGAATACACACAGTCATGTAGCTGATGATCTACCAAAAGGAACACAGAGAGAGTCACAATGGGAAAGCATAGCTTAACATTAAACAATTGTTAAGTGATAATACCATTGATGTTGCCATACATCATTGAGGTGATGGTAGGAAACACCCTGTAGTAAGACCTCACACAATAGTATCTTAGCAGTTACAGCCCCCTCAAGGCAGAATGCAAGTCCTATACTGCTGTATAGGCTAAATGTCAACAGGAAAAAGCCTGGATGGATGGACGCTCTAGAGCTACACTTTACCCCTGTCTAGTTAGTCAAAAGAAGGAAACCACCCACAAATTTACTACTGATGGTCAAATGTGAGTCTGAAAGGTAAACCATGGAAGACATGAAACTGTACCTTCTAAGGGCGACCAGATGGATTTGTAGAATTAAAGGATAGCTTTTGGATACCAAGCATCAGACATTTAAATTAGGCAAGTTAAATATTTTGGTCATACAAAGTATCTGACCTTCATTTTTGTTTCTGTGGAAACAAATGAAGCATGTGTGTTGTCCTTTGGCAGGGAGGTTATAGGGGACCTTCATGAGCATGTGTTAATTTTTTTCCTGCCTGCAGATTATGTCAGTCGCTGGCAGTCAGCCTTTCAATTTTGAGTGTAGTGAGCACTTTGTCTGGTTTTTATTCACCACAAAATTATGAAAAGAATTTGGCAGCGGTGTTGCATCAAATTGTGTAAAAAGCTAGGCAATATCCAAGTGGAAACCATTCTGAAAATTTAGCAGGCTTTTGCGGAGATGTCATGAGCTTCACACAAATTGAGGAGTGATACAATTGCTTTAAAAATGGTCGCACATCGGTAGATAGCAGATCACGAATCAGTAGGCCTTCAACAAGCCGTAGCTCATCCGTTGCCTTTGTGATGTTGTTTGATGCAAATGACAGAACCTGTGGACAATGGGAACTTGACAGCTTCATCATGACAATGCACTCACCCTTTCTTTGCATCTGATTCATACACAATATTCCCCCGGTTCACCAGGCTCCCGACATGGCTTCTTACGATTTTTGGCTGTTCCATAAACTGAAAATTTCACTTAAAGGGACCCTATTTGAGTCACAAGAAGACATTATGGTACTCCATTTCCAAAGAGGACTTCCTGAAACACTTCTAACAATGGCTGGACTGCTGGGAGAAGTGTGTGGAGTCTCAAGAAGAGTACTCTGAAGGAGAATAGGGTTTCAAACCTTCAGGGGAGTAATTGTATTTGTCAGGCTGAAAGGTTGGAATCTTTTTTAACACACCTCGCATAAAAAGACGCAATACTTTATTGAAAAAACAAAAATGGAGGGGAACGTTGAAGGTCAACACATAACAGACGGACAGCCATATGAGGGGGAGAGAAAATTCAGAAGATGGACTAATGTCAGTCTAGCAAGTGTACTATCAAGGCAAGAGACAGTGGATATTGAAGGTCCATTGCAGCCAACCTTCATTGCAGAGCTAGCATGAATTGAATCAGGCATTGATCTGGCTGATTGAATACCAAAGTTCCAAGGCTTGAATTTTCCAGTTTTCTAGTAAATGATAATAATAGTAAATAATGGTGCTGTTGTATGTACCAAGCCATTAGTTTTATATGGTGAGGATGGGGGACGGCGTGGCCTAGTGGTTAAGTGGCACGGCTCACAACCAGAAGGTGCTGGGTTCGATCCCCATCACAGCACTGGCCGTTACCCCGGGGAAGCAAACCCTTAGAAAATGCAGGAGGAAGCAGACCCTTACATAAATGCATGCTGAAGTCGGAGGCAATGGGCCGACAGGCGCAAAATAAAAACCACAGTGTAACGCACACACGCCTTGGGGAATAGATAAATAAGGCGAACGCAAAAAAAAAAAAAATATGGTGAGGATCAGGTCTAAGTTTTTCTAGAGGGTGAGACAAATTCATTTTTGAGCTTAGTGGAGTAAATACAAAAACAGTCTTCACAATTACAATGGACACTGAGGCAGTTACTTGCAATTATGAGAGGATCATCTGATAATTCATTAATTGGAGAATTTGTCATGTCAGGCTCTCAATCCTGGCTTAGGAGGGTCCAGGAAGAGTGGCTACAGCATAAATAAATAACAACATAAAGACGTCAAGCCTCTAGGCACCTGTGTGAATCCACTGTCCTTTTCATGACAATAAAACACCTGATATGCTGACTTCACAAGCAGTCTTTGTGGGGATGGCATGAGGCATGTTCAAATGAAACCGGACCTAACTGCACCAAGTGAACATACGCACGCTGGGCATGATGATGTTACTTCTGATGTAAACAGCACATATCAAACGTTAAGTTTGCAAAATATCATTTTCCTCTGGCTCATAGTTTCCTCGGCCAACCATTGAAATATGGCAAGTGTGATACGGAATCCGTCCAGAGTTGATCAGCGAGCGGTGATTCGGTTTCTAACAGCTGAAGGATGTCGACCAGTTGACATTCATCGCACAATGCAGGCAGTGGATGGTGAAAAAAGTGTGTCGAAGGAAAAGTGAAGAATGGACAACGCTGTTTAAAGAAAGACGTAAATTAACAAAAGATCTTCAGAGACCAGGTCAGACGCATATTGCAGCATCAGAAGATGCCATCGCCAAAATTGATGCAGTAATTCGGGTGGACCGTTGCGGGAGTTTACGTTCGCAACACTTTTGTCACCATACACTGCCTGCAATTCTGCGATGAATATCAACTGGTCGACATCCTTCAGCTGTTAGAAACTGAATCATCGCTCGTTGATCAACTCTGGATGAATTCCGCATCACACTCGCCATGTTTTCAACGGTCTGCTGAGGAAACTATGAGTCGACAGATAAAGAAATTTTGCAAACTTGAAGGTTGGTATGTGCTGATTACATCAGAAGTGACATCATTATGCGCATCATAAGTATGTTCACTTGGTGCAGTTAGGTCCGTTTTCATTTGAACATGCCTCGTAGATAAGTATGCAGGGGAAGTACTAAAATCACCCAATCACCACTTGTTAATATGTGATACTGTATTTGTTGATATATCAATCCATGGACTTCACTTGTTTGAAATCAAAAATATGTAGAGCAAGGATTGGGCAGCAGAGAGGACAAATCATAAATGTGTACAACTAGCAGGTTACAGGAACCTTCTGTATAGTACATTTTGCCATTTGCTGAGAGAGATTAAAGATCAGACAAAGGGCAGTAATGTAGGTTCTGCTTAACACAATATAAGATAATTGTATACAATATTGCTTATTGAATTTTAGCTTTTTATTTGTTCAAATTTTCAGCTTTGTCTGTATTTATGAAAGTTGCTTTGTATTATTCAGTAATTTATCAAATGATCATTGTTTCCAAATTTGTTCTGGTGTTTATGTCTGAATGTTACTCTTAAAAGTTTCATCACTACTTTTTCTTTATTATTTTTTTTTAGCAAAAATGTGTTTCTGCAGTAGTTATTTTAACTTGAAGGTTATGTAAATAGGGTGTTTGTTTCAGTAGTGTGTCACTTACATAATTTAGTTTCTGCAATAAATGATTTTTGCTAGCATCACATGACCATGGTTTTATGCATCTTGTCCCTTTATTTCTCCTTAAATGGTAAGGGGTCACCACCGCAGCTTGAGCTTTTAAGGAAGCCTGCACCTAAGCACTTTGTGCATTCTTACAGCCGTAGTTTCAGTAGCATATTGTTTTACATTATGATGTTACTGACCACATGGGCAAACTTCTTGAGCCGTTTTTACTGTATACTTGGTGATAGCCCAGGGTTGTTGTTGTTGTTGTTTTGAATGCCGATAATGCATAGGTGTTCTTTTTTATGTGCCCTGAAAAGGACCTTAAATGGCGGGTTGCAGTAGTTTTCCTCACATCCCAAGCGGGCTGATGAAGGTGGACCGAGGTCCAGTAGGCGGTTGTGTTATGATTGGCTTCATCTGCGTGCTGCTCACTACTACGGGGTTCACGTCGATCCCTTACCTTGTTAGCCAGGCTGCCATGAAAACAGCCCATTTCAAGGAAGGTCTACTAGGAAGCCGAGGTGAGGGTCTTGGCCAGTATTTTTTTACTGATCCTGACTAACATGTCTGATCAGTATATTTTGCCTGACCAGACGTTAGTCTTCCTCTCCTTATAGCCCAGGGTAACACAGTAAAAGAACTAGTAACAATTTAAGGTGAAGGTACACTGCATTACAAAACTGAAAACAGGTTAAAGGTAGAAGATAAACTATTGCAAAAGGAACATTTTTTTACAATAAGCTAAAAACACCATATTACAAATTTAATACATACATACTAACTGATGCATTTTGCAGTTTTACAAATACACATAAATAATGATTATGGTGTCATTTAGTACTATTTTATTTTAAAATTGACAATGTGAATTAGGTCTAAAAATTGCTAATTTTTAGCATACACCTACTATTTAGTTGTTGTTACTGTGTAATTATGTATTCAACTGATATTGAATATTCTCATTATTGTTTAAATACAGTTAATGCAAACATATTGATAACCAACTGTAACATTTCTAAAGTTTGAACATATATCACAGTCATAACTTAGCTTAACGCTTTTATACTGGTTTAGAAGACTATGCAGTCTGTAAACAACCAGTTTCATCTACATTTCTTTGCTCTGAAAGCTATGTGCATCATTCTATTCTTAAATGCATTAATTGTCCCTGCCTCCATTACGTGTTTGGTGACATCTAAGAACTGCACAGAGGACTTAATTTTGACAATTTATTTTGAAATGGTTTTGTAATGTTGTCAATTAAGCGAGAAAGACATTCCATGAGAAACAAAAACTTTTAATAGCAATACTGAGCTCAGAAAGAGACAATGTATATATTTATATGTATATGTATAAATGAGTTAGCAAGATGGGTGAAGGCAGTTGTGGAAATATGAAGGGCATGTACAACAGCACAAAGAAGCTAACAGGAAAATATAAACAAATAAATGGTTTTTATTAAAGATGAGAATGGATGTTTGCTTAGAAATGCAAATGAGCAGATGAAAAGATAGGCAGAACATTTCGAGTAGCTTTTAAATAGACAAGCTCTGCAAGATCCCTCAGACATTCAATCGATATGCCAAAATTGGATCTGCAAGTTAGTTGTGTGAAACCAAACAAAAAAGAAATTAAGAAAGCAATAATACGTCTGAAAGATGGTAAACCCATGGGCCCAGATATTATCTTAGCAGAAACAATCAAAGCAGACATCAACAAAGTTCGAGAAAAACATGAAATCATACTAGAGAGATTGAAAGAGATCATAGACAAACAGCTGAAAAAACAACAAGCAGGCTTTTGAATAATAGTTTAACAAATTGTAGAGTGGAACTTACCCCTCTTTTTTGGATTCATTGACTGTGAAAAAATTATTGACAGTTTAGACTAAGATTCTCTATGCAAGTTGCTCACATACTATGGAGTGTCCCTGAAGTTCAATAACATGTCGAAAGGAAAAGGCAGTCCTGTAATAAGAGACACCCCCTTTTTGGATATAATCCAAAAGAGGGATAACTGAAATCAAGGAAAAGTTTCCTTCACATTGTACCGTTCACAAACCATAGACCACACTGAAAAATTGCGTCAAAGATATGGTGATGAATGGATGGAGATCAAAGAAGAACTTGCAACAGGGTATAATATGCCATATCCTGTGTGGAGAGCCCTGACAAAATTACGAATGGGAATGTTCAGGTGTAGACCAAACTTGAAGAAAATGGAAAAAGACCCAGAACATCTGTATAACTGCCCAAGAATACAAGAACCATGTACTTTGGTGGATCTCATGGCAGCAAATGAAAGAGCTTCCAGGGCAGTTGATTTCCATTCCAATACTTTGTGAGATTGTCAGACTCAGAAAGTAAAGTAAGAACTAACATAATTAATATAGCATTTTAATATTTGAAATATAGAGCTCTCCATGAGGGACAGCTTTCTGGGTCCTTTGTGCTAAGATCTGATATTCCATCTTAAAATCACCATTTAAATTTCTGGTGGCTATTGACTGAATTAGGATGACCTTTACAACCACCAACGACAAAGGCATTCAATGTAGTTTTGACTAAACAATTTGATGACATGGAATATATAAGTATACTTAATAAGTGGTTACACAAGTTGGGACTTGAATACATAGAAAAAAAAATATGAGAATAAATGCACCTAACTACAATCAGATTGCATTGGATGAACACTGCTACAAGATATGGAGTCATTCATGTATCTTGGTATCAATATAGATAAAGTAGGAGGTACAGATACAGATACCAAATTGAGAATACAAAAGGTGAGAGAGGCTTTTATTGCACTGGGGAACTTATGAAAGTCAAAAGAAATGAAGTCCACCCCAAAAATACAAACTTCAACCTCAATGTAAAGTCTATCCTATTATTTGGCTCAGGAGGGGACGGCGTAGCCTAGTGGTTAAGTGGCACGGCTCACAAGCCGAAGGTGCTGGGTTCGATCCCCATCACAGCACCGGCCGTTACCCCGGGGAAGCAAACCCTTAGAAAATGCAGGAGGAAGCAGACCCTTACATAAAATGCAAGCTGAAGTCGGATGCACTGGGCCGACAGGCGCAAAATAAAAACACAGTGCAACGCACACCGCCTTGGGGATTAGACAAATAAGGCGAACGCAAAAAAAAAAAAAAAAAAAAAAAAAAAAAAAATTTGGCTCAGGAACGTGGGTAACAATAAAAACCACAATGAAAAATGTCAGGCTTTCGTCAATGGGTGCTGTCTGTGTCGAATAAAGGGAATGAAATAGTATGAATAAGTCCATAATGTGGAACTGTGGAAAAGAACCGGACAGATATCAATGGTACAATGTAAAGTGGATGTGCTGGCACTAGATATGACACACATTAAGGAGAATGGCTGATAGCATTACAAGACAGTCTCTATTTTGGAATCCGTAGGGCAAGAGACATAGAGATAGATCACAACACTTGTGGAAAAGAGAGGCTTATGGCAAACAAAAAGAAAATAGAAAAAGCTTGGACTGAGTAGGACAAGATAGCACAGAACAGGAGAACGATGCATGTATTTGTTGAAGACCTCTGCACCACAGGAAGCTGAAACATTTTGATTGATTTTATGTTTTTTGAATGTCATAAATCAAAATTACCAAGGGCTAATGATACAGTAATGAATGAGCTGACAGCAGCCAGCAGCAGATAGCTGGCTGTTTGTGCCAAGGTCAGTGAACTAAAGCTGGCTAAGACCCTATTCTGCCTCTCGGTGGCAGCCCTGGAAACAGACTGCACCAATGCAATCTTGACAAAAGAATATGGATCCAAGAGGAAGACAAATTTGGAAATTAAAATGCCTGAAATCAGATGTGTCAAGGTGCAGATATCACAGCTTTAATGTAAACTACAACACAATGTCACAATATCCTTTTCAAGTTGAACACTGAAGAAGAAGAAGAAGAAGAAGAAAGAGAAATAGAAGGAAGAGGAATAGAAGGACGAGGAAAAGAAGGAGGAGGAGGAGGAGAAAAAGGATTAGGAGAAGAAGGAGGAGGAGAAAAAAGAGGAGGAGAAGGAGAAGAAGGAGGAGGAAGAAGAGGAATAGAAGAGGGAGAAGAAGGAGGAGGAGAAAAAGGAAAAGGAGAAGAAGGAGGAGGAGTAGGAGGAGGAGAAGAAGACGGAGGAGAAGAAGAAGGAGGAGGATGAGGAGAAAATTACCAAGTTCAATTATCATTAATTTTCTTCAGACATGCATACTTATTTTCATTAATGAACTTGATTTATGTGTTATCTACAGCCTGCATTCCTGCAGTAGAAATACCGTCTAAGAAAACAGACTTGGAAGTCACAGCGTCTTTAAGTCCTACAGAAATCAGAAGGGGAATTTTGGTGGATCCTGGTCTAACCGTTGCTAGTAATTCATTCAGTCCGCGTCATTCTGTATCTAATTCTGGTAACTCCTATTTTGTTGTTTTTTAAATGTTTAGTGATGTTGCAATTTTAATATTTAATTTACTGAGGTTAATAAACATAATACAAACAGCTTATAGTTAACTTATGTGCATAACTTGTTAATTTAATTAAGCACTTTAGGAGGATAATTTGTTTATATTTAATTAATTTATAAGTGTTATATATTTATGTGTTTTGCTGGAGTTTATATAGTAATATGTCAAGTTCAGATAGTTCTGTAAGGTTTGTCAGACTCAGACCTTCTGTGTCTGTCTCTTCAACTCCACTGTGCTACTGCAATGAGCTATGCTGTTGAAACATGGCCACTTACAAAAACAGTAGAAAACAAACTGAGTGACCCAGAGATCTCGCTCTGTGACCACCACATGCAGAATCTCTACAATTTCAACTTACGACAATTATCATTGGCAAGTGATGTAGTTGCTCACACAAACCTAGACAAAACATTGGTGGGCACCCACGCACTCAGAAGAATGGATGGACATTGGAGCATGTCAACAGCAGCCTGGTACCTCCGAGGTCGAAAGAGGCAGCGGTGTAAAGCTCAAATATGTTGGCTGGACTCCTTGCACTCTACTATAACATCCATGATGTGTCAGAAGGAAAGCTTATTACCCACTGGACCTCTGTAGCCTAGGATAGAGATAGTTGAAGATGAAGTTGGGACTTGCAGAAGTATAACCGCTACTGAGGAACGGGTTTTCAAATAATCAAGTAAGTAAAGTAAGTCAGTAACATGTCTAGTCAGTTTAAGAGATCATATGGTTGTGTATGTGTATATTTTGTTTTGGAACATAATTTATTTATGTGTCTCATCATATTAGAACATGATACAAGGGGTTTGTCCTGTCTTTACCCTGACTAAGAAGGAGTAGGAGAAAGTTGAAATTTGATACATATGTAGCTCATTTAATTTGTACTAGAGAAGACCTGAGAAGTATGAATTTCCCTCCTCGACGGGTTTACCCAGAATGGTGCATGGCGTAACATACCTTATTGACCAGATCTGCTACTCTAATGGTTTGTCTGAACAATGGAGAAATCAGAGGCCAGAACTGTGATAAAATGCTTGATGTTGCAGGGAAAAACACCTACAGAAATACACAGGGAGATGGAACCAGTTTTTGAAGAATTCTGTTCTTTGAATGCTTCTGTAAAAAAATGGTGTAGGCTGTTCCCATGTTGCTGATCTTTCAAGATCAGGAAGACCATCCTCAGAGTGCAGCGAGGAAAATGCTACAAGAGTGAAGAAAATCATTGACCAGGATGGGAAAATGACAATTGCAGAGATATCTAGGTCAGCAAAACTGAATGAGAGTACAGTTTTTAGAATTTTACACAACAGACTGAACATGAGAAAAGTGTGTGCCCACTGGGTCCCGCATCTGCTGATATGTGAACAAAAACAAACGAGGGTTAATTGCTGTGAAAAGTTGCTCTAAATGTGTCGGTCGAAAAACATGTTGCCGATCATGGTGACAGTAGATGTGACTTTGGTACACCATTATGACCCAGAATCCAACATTTCCAGCATGCAGTGAAAAACCTCAGGCTCACCAACACATGTCAAATCAAAAGCACAGATATCTTCAAGAAAAGTGATGCTGACTGTTTTTTGGAACGTCAAAGGTGTCATATTGAAAGATTACCTACCTCATGGCAACACGGTTAATGGGCAATATTATGCAGATCTTCTTACCAAACTAAGAAATACTGTGACCAGAAAACGAGGGATAGGGCGAACTCAAATTCTGTCTTTGCTTCAAGTCAAAGCGTCCACCCATAAAGCAAGCCTTGTGCTGCAAACAACCAACGATTTGAAAATTGAAATTCTTCCACACCCACCATATTCTCCAGATTTAGCTCCATCAGACTTTTTTTCTTTTCCCAAAACTTAAAACACAGCTGAAAGGAAATCATTATGACAGTGACGAAGATGTCATACTGGCTTGTGATAACTGGTTTAGGCTACTTTATTCTGAAGGTCTTTTCAAGGTCATTCAGAGATGGCAGAAATGTATAAATTCAGGAGGTGGCTATATTGAGAAGGAATAAGTACTGTGCCAAATTTAAACTTTGTCCTCCTACTCCTTCATGGTCAGGGCAAAAACTTATGACAAGCCCCTTGTATCTTTATATAACTAGTCAGTTTATGGGATTATATGGTTATGTTAGTGACACAGCAACAACATATGATGAGACAAAAGCAATTATCAAACATACAGATCAAAATGGAAAAGAGGTAACCATGGCCATATAGAAAATGACACCTACCACCAACTGTCCAGTTGAGATAAGGTGATCATCTTCCGGCTATACACAGGACACAACAGACTGGCATATCATCTTTATAATAAATTCAAGAATGGCACTATGGACCTTTGTACCTGTGACATAGCTCTCATGACAGTGGAACACCTGCTGCTTATTATTAACACTATTGGATAACTCATATAGGGATTTAAAAAAACAACTAAGGTCTATCAGAAAAACGAATTCAGTGGAACTTATTTAAGCAGCTAGAAGATCTGGGCAAAACCCTCCTATCTCACAGCCAACTCCAAATGCAGAAGAAGATAAATGGTATAGACAGAATCTGCCAGCAATGAAGTCTAAAAATACATGCAGAAAAGACAAGATTCAAATTTAAATGGGGCCAACAACACAGCTCATATCAAATTGAGAGGCGCGTCATTAGAGCATCATTAACAAAATAGATGGCACAGATGAGGGTACAAAAGGATAGAATGGCCTTTGTCATGTTGAAAACTATATGGGACTCTAAAATTATCAGAAAGCATTCCAAGCGCTAAGGATCTTTAATTCCAATGTGAAGTTGAATCTTTTATGTGGAGCAAAAATATTGCGGATTACCAAACTCAGTATCAAAAGATTGTAGGACTTTATCAGCAACTCCCTGAGACAGGTTCTAGGCTTGCAGTGGCTCAACAAGGCTATAAATGAAAGCTTATGGGAAAGAACTGAACAAAAGACAGGGGGAACAGGAAATCTTAGGAAGAAGAAGGTGATGGATGAGCCACACTGTGAAAGCCCAAAACCAGTATCACCGAGCAATCGCAGACAGAAAGGTATGGCACAGGATTGTGGTGTCAGCAGGGGTGCCCCAATGATCTCAAAAGTTCACAGGATGAACTGAACTGAACTTCATTGTCTTTTTATAAATAATTTTAAGAGCTTTTAAATACTTTTAGTCATGATAAATAATGAAATGTAGTCTCTGTTTTATCACCACACATAATTTTAAGTGTGCATAGTTTTGTTGCCTTGTTTGTTTTTTCACTTGATTATTATATCATCTCTTCACATCTATCCACTTATCTCACTAGAAATCAGGGGAAGTGAAATCTTCATTTATGTGCGACATTCTAATTTTAAAATAATAAATGTAATCTTTTAAGTTTTTAAAAATAGTGATAAAATAATTTTACACATACTCTTTAAAAAAATGTGAGTAACATTATATGTAAATAAACCAATGTGTAGTTTTAAAAAATCTCCCATTGAATTTAGTTTAGTAAATTGTTTTTGTTCACAGTGGTTTTAATCGTTCATGACTCATTAATCCATTGGTCAGAGTGTAAACATATTTTTGGTTGTAGTGCCCTAGTCCATCTTAGTTTACAGGCAACTAGTTTTTTGTTCTTTGTGTATTTGCCCTTTAGAAAAATAGACTAGTTCTTATTAGATCACATTGCACCATTAATTTTCATGTTTACTCACATTGTAAAACGTTATTCTGTGTCATAGAGTAGCTTTTATTCACAAGATACTGGTATTAATTATTTTTTAAATGTGGATTTTAGTATTTCTTTTCTTCAATCAATTATTTTTTTCATAGTGGATAAAATGATTTGTTCACAGTACGCTTTGATGTTCCAACAACCCAACTAGATCTGGAAAATTTGTGTGATGATGTTTCAGTGGGTCTTAGGGTCATGCATGACAGCATCTTGGATGTCTCTGAATTGCAGCAGAGAAATCTAGACACCTGGTGTTTTGCTGAGCACCTCAAGCCTCATGTTTTGATGCAGGTAGATTGCTAGTGTCTCACTTAAAAACTAACTTATTGTGTAGATAACCTAATAATGTCATGTTTCAGTCTACTGAACTGTAAATGGGTATTTGTCTGTTAGAATTAGGTAAAGTAAAGCATTGAGAAATGAGATTGGTCACTCCACCTCACAAAAGTTGAGACCTAGTAAAAATGAAGCCACTAACACTTTGTCTTCAGTGTCAGCATCTACAATGTGACTACCTTTCCTACATTTTCAGAAGTTCATTATTTTTTTTAAATTAAGCAAATGTTGGTCTACTTTGGGACAAAAAGAGCCCTGTTCAACACAATTTTCCTGCCTACACTATGCTACCAGTGTCAAACTTGGACACTAACAGCAACAGATAAGAGAAAAATAGAAACAACACAAATAAAATGCCTGAGGCGAATGCTAAATGTGATAAGATGGAACAGAATTAGAAACGATGAGATTAGGAAACAGATTACCACTAAACCAGTGTTAGACTTCATTAGAAAACAGCAAATTCAGTGGTATGGCCACGTATTGAAACACAACAGCATTCCATATATGACTCTAACACTTAAACACAGCCATACCAGAGCTAGAGGCCGACCCCGCAAAATATGGATTGATGGAATTGCAGTCAGTTCCACCTAATATGAAATGCACACCAAGGCTCTGTCCAGATGTCACCTATATACCTGATGGCAAAAGGCAAACCAGGATAGGGCAATAGTTAGATATATAGACTTTGGGACTACCTTTCCCTAATTTGTGAGAAGTTTATTTTTTTTTTAAATTAAGCATTTCTTAGTCTACTACGGGACTACTTTTCCCTAATTTTTCAGTAGTTTATTTTTTTGTATAAGCATTTGTAGACTACTATGGAACTACCTTTCCTTAATTTTTCGGTAGTTTATTATTTTGCTAGTCTGCTGTGGATCTACTTTTTTCATATTTTTCACTTGTTTATTATTTTGTTTAAACATTTGTTAGTCTACTATGGGACGTCCATTCCCTAATTTGAAAGTATTTTTTTTTTAAATTTGGTTTAATAATTTGTTAGTCCACTATAAGACTACCATTCCAAAACTTTTCAGTAATTTACTATTTTGTTTAAGCATTTGTAGCCTACTATCGGACTACCGTCCCCTAATTTGTTCAGTACTTTATTATTTTGTTTAAGCATTTGCTGCTATGGGACCTGTTCTTAGTTTTTAAGTAGTACATTTTTTTAAAGTTTTCTGGGAGACCAATGTTGTTGTTGTTGTTGTTGTTATGGATCAAGCAGCATCTGGGCTCTCTCCCTCCAGCCCAATGCCATCTAATGGTATCTGCACGTGTTCATCAGCTGTTGTCTAGTGCCATACAAAGTGTTGTCTAATCTCAAAATTATATTTTGTTTGGCAACTTTGTGGCTCTTTATGAAGATGGTATACACTGTATTTTCACAGTTGATTTTTAGTTTCCATGTTTGACAGTAGTCATGCAGTCTCCTCAAGTCTCCATTTAGCCTTCGTCCCCCACTATCAATGTCTTCATGGCTCAGCCATATTGACAGGTCATCAGCATACAAAGCTTTTTCAGTTTTGATCTAGTCAGCCAAGTCATTGATATAGATCAGGAAAAGAGTACAACCTAGGGAAGAGCCTTGTCGTAATCCTTCTTCTAAAACTTCTTTAGAAAAGATCAGATCCTTCACCTTTGTCTAGATCATTTGCTCAGTCAGAAAGTACTTTATCCAATTGTAGAGCTTGCCATGAATTCCCATGTTGAACATCTTTATCAGAAGACCTTTATTCCAAACATGATTGTAAGCCTGTTGTAGGTCAAAAAAGATGGCCACTGTATGCTTGTTCTGAAAGCCATCATTTATTCTTTGTGTTAGCCTAAAAAGCTGGTCTTTTGTGCAGCTACTAATTCTGAACCCTATTTGTTCCTGGCATAAGGTGTTGGATTTCTCCAGGAACCAATAGAGATGCATGTTTATCATTCTCTTCACTAATTTGCCCAGGCACGATGTTAGGGAGATGGGCCGATAGCTGTTTAGTTCATTCTGAGGTGTGTTTTTTTCCAATATTGGCACTATATATGCATCCTCCATGTTTCGGGGAGCTTGCCATTCCTTCATGTCATATTGATTAATCTGAGGACAGCTTCTTTACTTCGAGTCCCCAGATGAAGCAGCATTTCATTGTGGATCTTGTTTGGTCATAGAGCCTTTCTAGGTTTTAGTTTCTTCAGGGCCTGTTGGCGCTTTTGCATGTTGAAATCTTCTTCAAATATTGAGTCATTGGCTTAGGGAGCTTTTTCTTGGCACTTCAGGAAGTTAAAATGCTTTCTATCCTGTTCTATAAGTTTTCCTGCTTTATTTACAGATGCGAAGTAGCGATTAAAGTGCTCTACTTTCTTTTGGTCTTCAGTGATTGTTTTCTCTCCATCCATCACCAGCTTCGGGTTCACTCTCCTGTTTCCCCCGGACAGACTGTCGACCAATGACAAGGCTCTATTTCTATTATACCTGAGATCTAATTTGGAGCATCTCTCATCCCATTTTTCACTTTTTGCTTTACATTGGCACACACGCTTTTGTACTGCATCTTTGCTTCTAGTGATGGCATTGTTTCAAGGGTGGTTCTTGCATTCTTTGTATCATGTTTAACACTCTGTATTTCTCTATTCCAGAATGGTCTATATGATTTACGACAGCTCTTTGGGATGCACTGTGATTCTGCTTCCAAGATTGCCTTTGTAATCTCTTCGTTGAGCCTTTGAACACTGTTGGTTGTGTTTATAAGAATACGTTCTGATGTTTCTTGAAATAACTGCCAGTTCACTTTTCTGAAGTTCCAACACGTTTTCTGTTTGAAATATGCTGTTGAAGATGTTCCTATGGTTGTAAGGAGTAGTTTGGGATCACTTCCAATGTCACCAAGAACTTGCAAGTTGCAGGAGTTTATCAAATCAGATGAACAGATCGTCAAGTCAGGTCAACTGAGGGGGGGGGGGCCTGTACAGCATCGTTGAGGAAGAGTCTGCATTCTGCAATACAGACGTTGGTTGCATTGCAGAGCTCCTCGATAAATTTTCCTGTACTGTTTTGGCCCGTGTAACCCCAATGAGGCAAGTGTCCATTGAAGTCACCTGCAAAGAGTGTTTTATGATATTGTGTTTCATGCAGATGAGGCATGTTTGCAGGTCGTCTGTGGGGAGCTGTATATGTTGTATATAGTGTATTTTGATCCAGTGTGCCAGATAGTAGTTTTCTGTATATCTGTGGAATGGGCTGTTATATGTGTGACATATCCCTGAATGTCATTTTGGATGTAGGTAATTATGTCACGGCAGTTAGTGCACTCACAGGCATAGCTAGTGTATCCTGTCAAGTTCAGGTCAATGTCCTTGTGTAGAGTTTCCTGCAGGAGAGCCCCATGAACCCTGTGGATGTCCAAAACCTTGGCAAGCTCAAGCTTCTTATTTCTCAGGCCACAAATATTTAACTGTAGAACATTAAACGAAAGCTTGTCATCTTGTTTTTGCATGTACTTCCTCCTAAGTTTTCTAATTTCACTACGTGTATGTTTGTTTCCAGTAGTTCATTTTTCACCTAATGCAGCCTGGTCACCCACTGCCAGGTGCGGACCTTGATGACGTAGGCGTCGTCCCATTAAAAATGTTTGTACTTCCCATATTTTGACATTGTCAAGATGGTGAGTCTGTGGATTTTCTTCCCACCTCAAGCAGAAGCCAGAAATGTACTGTCTTGACATTAAGTAAGTGAGAGGGTGCATTAGCAACGATCCAAGGTACCGAAGCCACAGTAGGGTTCACTGTGCTCATTCCCCGCCACCATATGTCTACTGGTTAGGCTGAGTTTTCCTAGCCTCTAGACCTGTGACTAAAAGTTCTAGACAATTGGATCGTCATGTCCTGAGCCACTGTGCCTTTCCAATTGGCCTAGAATGTCATGGTGTGGTGAATGCTGGTTCTCTTCTCCCGGGTATGTTCAGCTCGGTGCTGGTTCCTTCCTAACCACAGATGGTGCATACGCATTGTTCAATAGGGGACATTTTTGTACAGATGGGTTAATGGTAAGGTTTTAAGAATAAAATCATAATTATATAGTACCTCATCTACTAAATTATACATACTGTAGCTTAGTGTTAGGTCTCGTAGGTCATGAGAGAAGCCATCAGAGCTGACTCATGCTACTGGGAGACCAATAAGAGAAGTCAGGACAAAGTGAAAGCCAAAGGTTATGCCGGTGTTGGAGATTGAATGAACCAAATCAGATGTTAAATTCATTCACCAAATGGATTATTATCTTCACTATAGATCAAGGGGTTGACTCAGGATACACAAGAATCCTTGCTGACTGCTACACCGATTGTATGACTACCTTCCAACCCTTTCAAAGACCAGTAGTTGTATCCATACAGAGAGGAGTACGTCAAGGGGGCCCCATCTCACCGAGCCTTTTCTCCGCATGCCTGGATTCCGTCATCAGCCAGTGCGACTAGGATACCTTTGGCATCAACATAAATGGCAGGCTGCTAAATAACCTTTGCTTTGCAGATGATCTAGTACTCATCACAGAGGCAGTCACAAACGTCAATGAAATGCTAGCAGCGCTCCACCGAGAGGGAAAGAAAGCAGGACTCGAAGTGAACACGTCCAAGATGAAAGTCATGAGCAATCAATTCACTTCCCGCGACTCAGTCTTCTTAGATGGAGAGAGCCTCGACGACATGGACGAGAAAATCTACCTTGCAGAACGACTTAAGTCCAAGACGACGTCGCCTGGGTTGGGTGACTTCCACTTTGATAAAGTTGATACTGGACAACATCCTTGACCATTGTCTGCACACCTCTCTAATCAACTCCACAGTACTACCTGCAATATGCTATGCAGCGAAAACATGGACACTCACGAAGGAGATGGAGTCCAAACTCAGAGCGACACAAGCCTCCCTTGAGGGACACAGTGAAAATCACTGTCAACGGTAATCAGGTCAATTCCATCAAGGACTTCATCTACCTGGACAGCAGTCTGACTTTTGATGCATGCAGTGACCCAAAAATCATGGGAGCATAGGCCTTGTGACCTTATCCATGAACTCTCTGCACAGAGACTTGTCCCAGCATAGGCTCTCATTGAAAACCAAGCTGTGCCTATATAGATCCTATGTTATTCCAATCCTCTTGTACGACTCTGAGATCCAGGTAGTATTACAGGGAGATTGCAAACGGTTCAAGGTCTTCCACATATATAACGAACGTCATATTCTTGAAGTTCATTGGCAAGACCTACTTACTAACATTGAGGTCTCCCTGTGGACACAACTCAAGAGCATTTCCTCAATGGTGAATTGGCGCCACCTCTCTTTCTTCTGCCATGTTGCCTGTCTCAAGACATCCCATTTTTATAGCTACACCTGTCCCTGCAGCAATTTTAAGGTTTTTGTTTGAAGCCTCCTTGTGTCTATACTTTCTGTTATTTTAGACCATAAATGTGGGGTTGTTTCCATTACTGAGGTGTGCCAGATGAGATCTATAGAGCTGAGGAATAATGGCTGCTTACTATGGTAGTTGATGTTGCAGTGGGCACATCAGATTTGTTTTCTAACCAATAGAAAGAATCAAGGCCTTAGCACAATTTGAACCTTTTTTAAAAAGTCTGATACTAGCATCCTAACTGCTCTGCCGCCTGCTTGTCTCTTTATAGCCACAACCTGCCTAAAGCGCTTTTTATGGGACCCAATATTGACGGCCAAATAGTATCAACACATTAAGTTGACTAAAAAGTGTTGTACACAAGTCTAGCCACAGAGCACAGCAAATGCTTTGTTGCGGGATTCATGCAAGAGCTGCTGTAGTGATCCCATAATCCCATTCGAGCAAAGCAGAGAGATGTAGTGAGGACAAGAAGATGAAGTTTTGAAAGCTATTACACATGGTGTTATCATGAAGAATTTGTCTATCCAGCTGCTATCATTTACAGAATAATTATTTATTAAAGTCACTAATGGTAACTTAAAAGTTATGTTCTGCAGAATCAACATCACTGTATACTGGGCAGACCCATAAGTGATCAGTCACTCTCACCAAAGAGTGAAGGATATGAATACTGATGATTCGTTTAGCTCACTGGATGTACACACTCCTGTTTCATCCTCTTAGGTGTCCCACTCTTTTTCACCAAGTCTGAAGACATTAAAATATATATGTGTTATCTATATGCTGTTTGGATATCCGTCCTTTATAGGTTGGAGGAAAATAAAACAACTTCCTTTCTTATATGTTTGTGCATGAGGTTGGCAACCTTGTCACATATACATTAGTATTATACACTACTGCAAAGTCATATAAATTCTATGATGCAAATTCCTGAAGCAAAGTCCAACTGCAGTGGTCACCTTGTACTCGTAAGAAGCACACACAAAATGAAATGATAATTTATGTTTCGTACGACATATGTGTCTACATTTAAACAATTACTTTCACAAACAGGTTCTCCAAGAAGCTGCATATCATCGTCCGTTTACTGAATACTACCAACATAAGCGAGATAATTCTGTGATGATTGTTCTGCACAACCCTTTCAACAGAGAGAGACAGAATAATGTGGACTGGCATAAGGAGTTGCATTCTAATACCGGATTTAGGTGAGGAACTCAAAAATGCTACTTCTGATTTTTGTTGACACCCTGCATTAGAAATTGATGCAGTTTCCTCTGCAGCTGCATTATTTTTTAGGACCTCACCTTTTTCTATGGTTGTTGACTTTGAGACTCTGTAACTTTTTTATTTCAAGGTTTATAGATATTTTTTTTAACCCACCAGCACAAAAAAAAAAAAAGATTCACCTATTCTTGGTGTAGTTTGGCTGTGTCTGGTGTGCAGTAAATTTTTAAAAATTGCTACAGAGGACACATAGTTTTCTTTTACAAGACCGTCATATTTGTTAGTTTCCACTATGAATGCATTTATTACATCTACATAAACAAGCTTGTCAGATCTACTTCAGAAAGGTCTGTTGCAACACCTGTAGGTCCAAAAACTTCATTATCCTCAAAAATGGGTCGATCTTCCATTCCAAGCAGGAAAAAAAATATATGATTTCAAAATTCTTTATAAAATTGTAAGTGCAGTTCCCCGACAAATTGTATAGGCCAGAAGGAAGTGAACCCTATTTTAAATTAAAATACCGATATGTTCAGCCGTTTCAATAGTTTTAACCCAGATGTTTATACACAATAAAATGGGGACAAAGCATCTGTCATCCATACATTCCTTTGGTTGTCGGATACTTTTTTTCTCTCTTTCTCATGGGCATGCCTTTGGTGCACTGAAAGAAAGAATTTTTGTATTATTACCAAAGAGTACTATCTGGACATCATCCATCGCCATCATGATGCTGTTAGATGCAAACGACCGGACCTGTGGACAATGGGAAATTGGCAGCTCTATCATGACAATGCACCCACCCATTCTTCACATCAGTTCATACTTTCTTGGCCAAACACAACATTCCTCTGCTTTGCCAGACTCTCTATTCTCCCGACATGGCCTCTTGCAATTGCTGGCTGTTCCACAAGCTAAAAGTCAGCTGAAAGGGGCCAGATTTTATTCACAAATAGACATTATGTGGAATGGGACATCCCAGCTGTACTCCATTCCCAAAGAGGCCTTCCTGAAATACTTTCAACAATGGCCGGACTGCTGGGAAATGTGTAGGAAGTCCCAAAGAGAGTATTTTGAAGGGGATTTAAAGTTTAAAACCTCCAGGTGAGTAATTGTATTTTTTTGGTACAAAGCTTGAATACTTTTTGAACCCACCTTGGAAACAAAAACTGCCAGACTAAAAAAGAAAGGAGAGATACTACCCTAAGCTTTATATCGAAAAGCTACCCAAGCATGGACTAGACCCATGCATACACCGACGGTTCTGTAACAAACACTACACAGAACGGAGGGGCAGGAGCATTCCTGAACCTACCAAATGGCAGAAAAATAACACTGTCATTCGCTACTGGTAAGTACACAAGCAATTTCAGAGCAGAGGCACTGAGGGTGGCAGTGGAAGAAATGGTGACACATAAAGAAAATGAAAGCCATACAGTCCTGCTTACAGATGCTCTGGCTGTAGTCACAGCGCTAAAAAGCCAGAAAAACACTGAGCTTAATGACTTAAGAGCAGCACTCTGCCAACTGTGCCAGCAGTTCGCACCAAAAAGGGTAGTGGTACAGTGGGTCCCATCGCACTGCAACATCCAAGGCAATGAGGAGGCAGACAGACTGGCAAAAGAAGGTGCAAGACTACCACAAACAGATACTAGTATGATGTACGAAGAGTCAAAACGGCTTATTAAAGCCAGATACATGACCAAATGGGAAACCGAACATACTGGTTACACCAAAAACGATGCCTATTACCAGTGGAACAGAAGAGAGCAGGTCGTTGTCTTCAGACTTCGCACTGGCCACAATAGACTGAGGTACCACCTATTCAACAAATTGAAGATAGGTGGTACCGACGAATGCCCGTGCGGTACCGGTAAAATGACCGCTGAACATCTGCTGCAGAACTGCCCGACATACGAGGATCAGAGAGAGCAGATGTGGCCATCACCAGAGGAACTGCAAGACAAGCTCTATGGCAGTGTCGACAGCCTCAGGATGACCGCCGCTTTTTTCGAAAAAATAATGGTTACTGTCTGACTGCGTACGAAGAAGAAGAAGAAGAACCCACCTTGTATAGGATGAGTTATCACTCTAGGATACACTAGAAGTACTAGAACACTACTGTTAAGAGAGCCTTGCTCTGTTGGAACACCAGGTCTTAACATATACTGGATGTGACCAAAACATACTTTTTTTCTAAAACAAAGCAACATTGGAATTTACCAAATAATAGTTGAGAGGTGTATACAGTATTAGCTTGGATCAAAGATAAGTCTATTACATACTGCAGGGCTTATAATGCTGACTGATATGGTTTCATTTCTGACAATGATCTCTATTTAGCTCAAAAAGTACATAGGCCTACATTTGTTCTTCTAGTTCTCTTTGATACATTGGGTAGTAATGGTTGTTCTCCACCAATTCCTGTTTTGGGCTGTCTTCTTGAGTTCAAGCTATAAGATGTTCTTCCCATGCTTTGTCTTCCACTGCTCCTCATTAGGAAATGATCATTTAATCATTCCTTTTTTTTTCACTTTTAGTTCCCTAAACCATATCACTAAAGTGAATGTTGCTGGGAAAAACCTTATTTTTGTGTGTTTTAGTGTCTTTTATTGTATAGTTTTATTGTTCTTCATTTAAAAAAATTACAATGTTTGTGGAATAAGATCCTAGCTTATTTTTGTAATGTTTGTATGTTTTATGTTATGTTCATCCATTTTTTTTGTTTAGATACATTTTCCTGACTTTATGATGTTTTAATCATTTTTCTTTTCAAATCGGTACTGTACTTATATACAGAAATCAAATTGTTATAATCTTGAACTGGATTAATCATTCTCAGTTGAATTCTTTGAGAATGTTGCTGATTTTCATTGTTTCACTTATGAAATTGAATTACATTCATTTTTTTTCTTTAATTTCAATTGTTTATCCATTTTTATTTTTGACATTTAAGAAAAAGGAAGGGAGAATTTAAAGTAATTTTCACTATTGCCGTACAAATTTGGTAACAATAAAATCCATTATTCTCAAAAAGGGGATTCACATTGCCAATATCAGTTATATTCAAAATGAGTTTGATAAAGATTAATAAATTAAGGTACAGATTAAGTATTATTAAGATATAGCAGCACTAATTATATCCGTAATTAAGGTATACCCTTTAAATTAATTGCTAACTTGACAATAGTCCATTATTTTAATGCTATCATTTAAACTTTCCATTTTTGGGGTGAAACATAATTACATCTGTTGCACACCACCAGTTTATGTTTTGAAGCATCTTTGTTAGCTCTGTTCATAAAGCTGTAGACATTTTGTTCTTATTCATGTTTTCTTTGATTTTTCCATTCTTTTTGTTCCCAGTTATTTCCATTTAAACATATATCTGGCTATATTGTTAACTAATCCTTGTACATAACTTGTTATATGTGGTCAGAAATTACCTGGAGAACACAGCAGAGTCTATTCAAGTTTGGCTCAAGAAGAAAGAAGCAGAATACCAGGCACAGCTTTTGTCTAAAGAAGTTGCAAATATACATAAGGAAGAGGATGACAAATTAAAAACACTGGACAAGACCGATAAGAAAGTAAAAAGATCACCCTCGAGATGTAAGTGAATATGTTGTTTGTATCAAATTGTCCTGTTAAAATACAAAAGTTCACCATTTTAGAATATTTTGTAAATGCATGTTCACTGTTAGAATAGTCTACCTATATGGATTATGGAAGTAAGAAATAGGCCTAGCGTAACTTTTCAAGAATGTCACAAAGGATGACAGAAAGAGTTGAACATTTAGCTAGCAATTTCATTACAAAACAATTGCTGCAGAAACCAAAACTTTATGAGTGTATGATGGGCTTTAGTGCAGGCTTTCTGTAATTGGTCCAACTTCAGCAGTATTTCATTCAATGTCTTACTTGACATAAAACTGAGAAAAGAATAATTTGAATAGTGGCTGTGTAATGGCATGACCACAACAGAAGAAAATCAAAATCTACTTTATAGCCACAAGGCCATAGAAAATTAAAAATAACAGTAGGGGAAGACTTTTGGCGCTGAGGAACGACTTGACCGAACAAAGAAACTTGGCGCCAGTCAAGTGTTTCTGAGATTGGGTAGAGGCTTGTTTAAGCAGAGACCTCCACATTGCAGATGTAGTCATGCCATCGGATGGTCAGGATTACGCCGCTGATTGCGCATGTGAAAGGCTGCCAGTCTTGACATGTCATGTTTCAGCAATGTCCAGGTTTCTGAGCCGTAAAGCATGACTGGGACCACGCAGGACTGGCAGATGCGGATTTTTGTCCCAAGGGAAATCTGGCCATTACTTCACACTTGTTAGAGGTCGTGCATTACGGACGCAGCTAGTCCAATCTGCCTTGACATATAGATTTGTATGGAGATCTACTGGCAGACAGGGTTTGAAGTTTAAGACTCATAACTTGAAGGCTCAGAACCTGAAAGGTTAGTGGAAGGGGTGACTGGAGTTGATTATGGCTGTTTCTTGAAGAAGGAGAGCAGATGTGTTAGCCCATGGAGGTCATTTTCCTTTCTCTCAAAAGCTCTTTGTAACAGGCCATAATTTTTTCTAATTTAATATTCACTTGAGAACTTCTTTTAAAATTGGAATGCACCTTTTTCCAATATGCAACCATCCTCTGTGCCTGATTTATTCCTTCTTCAAGTTACATTGTTGTCGTCTCTCAAGACTGAGTATGTGTATCTTCAGACTTTGACTCTTGTTTGTTGGATAGTCATCTCTGCTCTTCAAGTACCAGCAAATTATCATTTATCATCTGCTGATCATGAGACAGCAGAAACTCAGTAACCTCTTCAACCTCTACTTTCTCTACTGGCTCTTCAAAGCTGTCCATAAGGAAGTGAAAGTTCTTCTTCCAGACTCTTCAAGTTTGATTCTTTTACTTTGGCCTAGGTAACTCTTGACGACATTTCTTTGGTAATGGATTTCAGTGGTTCTTCTTACATCCCGAGGCCTACTTGTGAAGGTGGACCAAGGGTTCCTTTGACTCCAATGCAATGCGAGGCTCCTCAGTAAACATACCACTATGAGAATTACAGTGCTGATCTCCATCTTGTTGGTTAAACATGATATTTTCTTTCCAATAGCACAAACGAGTTCGTGAGTTGGAGTCTTGATCAGTATGCTTCACCAGGCCCTGATTAGTCCTCAATTCTAAATGCCTGAATAATACTTTCCATCATTTTGTTACTACTTTATCTTAGTATTCAGTTGTATTTATTCTCTAAACTATTCTTCAACTCCCAGCCACAACTTCCAAGACCAAATCTCCAAGAGGCTCTGCAACTAACCTCACAGATAAACAAATCTCTCCACCCACCAACCCTTATGTCCGACAAGGTTCTATCAAAGCATATCAAGCAGAGCAGTTAAGGCTGGCCAATGAGGAGGAAGAGAAAGATAAAGTTAAACTTGATAGAAGAACCAGGTCTGCTCAAAAACTTAAAGAGAAGGTAAGTAATAATTTCACCAAAAAAATCTTTTTTAGAGATTGTCTTTATTTTTTTTAGAGATTGTCTTTATATTTTTTTTGCTCACTTGAAAAGAAGGCTAAATTATTGATTCCATGTCTTTATATAATAGGTTTAAAAAACTTGATAGTTTTGTTGTTGTTTTGAATGCCCACAATGAGTAGGACTACTCTTTTGTGCGTCCTGAAAAGGACGTTAAGTGGCGGGTTGCAGTAACTTTTCTCACATCCAGAGCATGCTGATAAAATTGGACTAGGGCAGGTGGTTGTGCTATGCTTGACTTCATCTACATATTGCTCATTACTATGGGGATCACGTTGATCCCTCACCACGTTAGTCAGGCTGCCATGAAAACAGCCCGTTTCCAGCTAGGGCTACGAGGAAGCCATGGTGAGGGTCTTGGCCAGTATATTTTGCCTGACCCAGACTAACATGTCTGATCAGTATGTTGTGCCTGAACAGATGTTAGTCTTCCTCCCCAAAATTTATAGTAAACAGTAGGAAACGAAAAGAAATCTGGAATAGTGCAAGCATACTGATCAACACCCCCACCTCACATCCTTGTTTGTGCTCCTGGAAACAGATTGTGTCACAGTAGTCTGGCCAATGAGGTGGTGATCAGCACTGTAATCCCCATAGTGGTAATCTTACTGAGAAGGTATGCATTGCACTACAGCCAGGAGGACCATGGTCTACTTTCTCAAGTACACATTGGAATGTCAGAAGAGCTACTGTAACCCACTACCAAAACCCAGTTCATCAAGAGTTAAACCAAGTCAGCACAAGACACTTCAAACAACAACTGGACAGTGTCATCATAGATAGAGTTTGATCTTCAAACTGAGAACCTCTCAACAAATATCTGAATATAATAGAGCCACTTTGTGAACCGAATTGCAGATTCTGTCATGACCATGATGCATCAGCTGAGCGCCTCCTGATTCTGTGCCCAGGGCTAACCAGCATGAGAAATCAGCTGCTCCCATCGCACCCTACCATACACAACACACTGTACCATCACCACAACACACTGTACCATCATCACAACAACTGAGGAAGACAAGTGCTTTTGTCTGTGATGCATTGGGCTGTCAAGTGCTACCAGCTCACAGCTAATCATCATAGTATTGATACTTTCGTTCTTCCTTTTTTTTAATTTTTTTTATTCACCTTATTTATCTATTCTCCATGGAAGGTGTGTGTTGCACTGCGGTTTTTATTTTGTGTCTGTCAGCCTAGTGCATCCGACTTCAGCATACATTTTATGTAAAGGTCTGCTTCCTCCTGCATTTTCTAAGGGTTTGCTTCTCCTGGGTAACGGCCGGTGTTGTGATGGGGATCAAACCCAGCATCTTCGGATTGGGAGCTGTATCACTAAACCTCTAGCCCACATTGTCCACCTTTATTCTTACTAAATGTCATTGTTTAAGTACAACACAACCAATATATATATACCTCCCAAGAATTAATGCGTTGTATTCCTCTTTATTCTATTATCCTCCATTGATTACTTGATAGCACATGCACATTTGGTCAATGATATTGTTGAGAGTTTGTTTTTATTGCTTGTTTTCCATATCACTGACCTGTATAGTAGATACCATTTGGTTACACCTTCATTTAGCTTTTAATGTAAATTATTTAGTTTTAAAGTGACCTGAAAACTGCAGCTGCTATACAACACTCACATATCTCTATAATTCCTGCTTTAGTTGATTGGCCTCTATTAGCAACTGATTTCTTCTGATTCAACCATACTTGTGGCATTCATTTTTATTATCTTTCTGTGTGTTACTTTTTCTGTTTATGCCTACTGCTCCAACTCATATGTATTCATTTTGTATATCATGCTCTTTAAACATGAGCTGTGCAGTAACATTTGTGAACTCCATAACTTCACATATATGAGAAATTTCATGCAATGTCTTTTGTTTTTTCCAATTCCCCTCTTATACTTTAGCGAAATGTATAAATCAAGTACATTTTGTTAGAACTGTTCTAGAAGACATTCTTCCTCTTCTTCTTCGATCAACATGCTATGCTTCTAGTCCGGTGAGGTTCACAAAGGATACTGTTTCAGGTCTTCACCAGTCCACCATAACTTGTCGAGCAGGGTCGCTTTCCAGCGCCAGACTGTCTTTCTTTGGTCTGTATAAGTAGGACAGTCCTGCAGAATATGTCCTGGTGTTTGCTTTGGTACTCTACAATCACATGTGCCGGTGTCTCTGAGGCCCATTTTGTGGAGGTGGACCTAGAGTCTGCAAATGTACCATTCTGATTCATGTGTCTGCCCATCTCTGCTAAGTTTGTCAATTCCATCATTTTCTGGCTTGTATTCTTTGTGCTGTACTCTTCATTTCATCCTCATGAATTGTTTTATGAGTGTCTTTGCTTCTCTATAACTATGTAGATGGCGAGTCTGTGTGCCACCACTTCCAACTTTTGCGAGCTCATCTGCCTTCTCATTTCCAAGGATCTTACAGTGAGCCAGAATCCACTGTAGGACTAAATCTGTTTTTGAGATAGCAACCCAATGTTATATTTTATTTTGGGTGTGATTCTATCTTGTTTGGGACATTTAGTATGTGGAGATCGCTTGGAGTACGTTCATAGAATGACCATTTTTCTTGTAGTTGTGCTTTCCCTGATAAGAATCTGAGTTGCCCCAGATGATATGTTTATTTTTTTACAAGCAGGAAAAAGAGAAAGAGAAGTCTGGAAAACAAGAAAAAGATATTAAATCACCCCAGAAGAATACTGAGGTCTCACCATCACATTCTGCTCACTCACAAAGCAATCCTAAAATTGATATTGAACCTGAGATTCCAGAACCATATTGGCCTGTAGGTTTCCTCCCTAATTTTTGTGTGTGTGTGTGAGAATGTGAGTTACTATCAGCAAAGACATTGGAAATGTTTAATGAAATTAATTATACATGAAGAAAGCAGGGAAGAATTTAATTTACATTATATATTAAACAATAGGTGTAGGGGAAGAACACTCGCCTCTCATGGCAAAGGTACAAAATTCAACTCCCAAAACTGTCATGCTCAAGTCGAACCAGCTGTAAATAGTTACCTGACATGGTTAAGGAAGCAACTGGCCACCCCACTTTACACAAGCTGTGGCTTAGCATACTGAAATCTCTAACACTTCATGCCTGACTAGCGGTTAACTCTGTTGAAGGACGCCCTTGACTTTTTTAGAAAACATTGAAGGTTTAATAATATTAAAACAATATAATTGAGATTGATTGAAGATTTAAAAAAAATTTGTTGTTGTTTGTCTATTATGCATGATGAAGACCACTCTCTCTGCTCATCCGTTTGGAATATGTTTGATCAGTCAAAGGATTCGGGTGATGGATTATTGGTTAAATTGATGACAGAGATACTTGTGTGTTGATTTAACTTAACTTAATTTCATTATACTGGTTTAGAAGGCTCCACAGAGTCTGTGTACAAACAGTTTATTTCACTTCACCTAAATTGAAAATACTGTAAGCATCCAATATATTTTTGAATGCATTAACTGTCTTATCAATTGGCCGGATGACAGCCCTAGCTTCTATTCTAGAACATGGCATACCACCTCCAATCCAGACTTGGCCTTCTCCACGGGGGATATTCACCACAAAATAGATCATCAGGTGCTCGACCAATTGACAGGTAGCGACCACAGGCCAATTAGGCTAGAAATTGATATGGAAGTAGGCCCCCAGGAAATAAAACCGCTGCCACGTTGGAACTATAGACGAGCCGACTGGGACAGATTTGCAATGCTGACAGATGGACTGTGTGAAACTATCAACACACAAAATAACAATATGAAACCTATGGTGGAAAGCCTAAGCAAAGCAATACTGCAAGCAGCCACCGAAAACATCCCAAGAAGGGCAAGGAAAAACTACAAGCCATATTGGAATCATGAACTGCAGAAAGCAGAGGATGAAGTCTCAAATGCTAGGAACATGGCAGATAGAGAGCAATCTATGGAAACAAATATCGCCCTCAAGGCCATCACTGCGAAATACAAAAGAACACTGAACCAAATAACATGAAACAGCTGGAAAAAAAACCCAGAAAACCTCAATCTAGATAAAGAAGGGAACAAACTATGGAATTTAGTCAGAGCCATGGATGACGAAACACCATCAAATAAACAAATTACCATCAAGCAGGGCAACAACATGCTTACCAGAAAAAAAGCAGCAAACGCCTTTATAGAACATTATGCCAGAGAAAACCACATTGATTTCCCTACAGACAGGCATACAGACATTAGCAAAGAACAAAAGAGCCACGACAACATCAAGATGGCACCAGAGGAGCACATGATGGCAAAACTAACAATGAATGAAATGGATGAGGCCATGAGAACTTTAAAGAAAAAGAAATCGCCCAGAAAAGATGGGGTAACAAGCAAAATGCTGATAGGGTTGGGCCAAACAGCAAAGAGGAAGTTACTATTGGTCCTGAACCAAAGCTGGAAAAGGGGAATTGTACCGCAGGCATGGAAAGATGCTGTACTTATACCAGTACCTAAGAAAGAAAAAGATAGAACAGATCCAAATGGATACAGGCCCATCAGTCTACTGAGCTGTGTAGGTAAACTGATGGAGCGTATGATAAACACCAGACTGATGTGGCACCTGGAAGAAAAACACATATTAATTCCACAGCAAGCAGGATTTAGACAACACAGATCCACGGAGGACCAGATCACTCTCATAGTACAGGAAATAGAGGATGCTTACCAAGAGAAAAAGCATACAGTAGCGGTTTGGGTGGATCTAGAGAAGGCATTTGACAAGGTGTGGAAAGAGGGACTTAAAGTCAAACTACGAGAAAGTGAAGTATCTGGAAAACTGTACAGATGGATCAGCCACTATCTCGAAAACAGAACAGCCAGAGTTCAAGTACAAGGGCAGATGAGCAAAAAAGGTGACACTGGAGCAAGGAGTACTCCAAGGGGGAGTACTGTCACCCTCTTTTCCGGTGTATATAAACAACATCACAGAGAATATACCAAGAAGAGTCCACAGCTCCATGTTTGCAGACGATCTGGCTATGTGGACCTCTGAAAAAAATCTCACCGTAGCAAACAATCGGATGCAGCAGGCCCTAACATCGTTGGAGGAGTGGGCGAACTCATGGCTGGTCAAAATAAATGAGGAAAAAACAACATGTTCGATATTCTCGCTTTCAATCAAACCACAGAACACCAAAATAAGTCGGAAAATATCTGTGGCTAAACGACAACCCAAACTACCCGGGAGTCACATTTGATCGGCGTATAACTTGGAAATGTCAGATCGAGAGAAACCGAATGGGAGCCAGACAAAGAATGGCAATCATGAGGAAACTTGCTGGCACAAGCTGGGAAGCAGACGAAAGAATACTAAAGAAACTGTAAACTGGAAGAGTGAGACCAGTTCTCGAATATGACATTGTGGCATGGACAACAGCAGCAAGGCGAACTTTGATAAAATTAGCAAACTTCAAAACCAAGCCATGAGAGTTATAACAGGAGGCATGAAGTCAACGCCAATTGTAGAACTGGAAAAGATTACAAATCTGCAATCCATGACCGACAGAAGAGACTGCAGAGCCCAGCAGCAAGCAGAGAAACTAAGAAGACTGACAGACCATCCAATGCATCAGAGACTAAATAGATTTGGAAATGGAAAACTAAAGCGGAGAAACTTTGCAGAAATAGCCAAAGCAAAGATGAGCGAAGATCCTATGAACACCGTAACAACACCAAAGCCCATACCTACTGTACGCAAACCCACATGGAAGCAGCATATCATTCCGGAGGTGGTAGAAAATATATCAGGTATTGGAAACAAGAACAGCCAAACTGAAAAAGAAAGAAGAGACATAACCCTGAGGTACATAGCGGAAAACTACCCAAGCATGGACTGGAGCCATGCATACACCGACGGTTCTGTAACAAATACAACACAGAATGGAGGGGCAGGGGTATTCCTGAGCCTAACAAATGGTAGAAAAATAACACTGTCAGTGGCAACTAGAAAATACTCAAGCAATTTCAGAGCGGAGACAGAGGCACTGAAGGCTGCAGTAAAAGCAAAGCTGACAGGCGAAAGCAATGAAAGCCAGATAGTCCTGTTTACAGATGCCCTGGCCATAGTTACAGCACTAAAAAGCCAGAAAAATACTGAACTTAATGATTTAAGAGCAGTACTCTGTCAACTATGCCAGCAGTCCGCACCAAAAAGAGTAGTGGTACAGTGGGTTCCATCCCACTGTAACATCCAAGGCAACGAGGAGGCAGACAGACTGGCAAAAGAAGGTGCAAGACTACCACAACCAGATTCTAGTGTTAACTTACGAAGAGTCCAAAAGGTTTATTCGGGCCAGATACATGGCAAAATTGGAAACAGAACATACTGGCTACACAAAAAATGATGCCTATTACCAGTTGAACAGAAGAGAGCAGGTCGTGGTCTTCAGACTCCGCACAGGCCACAACAGACTGACATACCACTTATTCAATAAACTGAAGATAGGTGGCACTGACGAATGCACCTGTAGTACAGGGAAAAGGACCACTGAACATCTGCTGCAAAATTGCCCGACATGCGAGGACCAGAGAAAGAACATGTGGCCATCACCAGTGGCAACACTAGACAAGCTCTATGGCAGTGTCGACAACCTCAGGATGACAGCTGCTTTCTTCAAACAAATTCAAGTTAACGTCTAACAGCGTACGAAGAAGAAGAAGAAGAAGAATGCATTAACTGACTCTGCTTCCACTACATCCTGCGAGAATGAATTTCAAGAATTCACCATTAACAAATATTTTCCTAATATCTAATCTGGTCCTGTCTTTAAACAATTTGTAGCTGTACCCTCTCGTTCTTATAGCCAGTTGTACTTTGAAAAACTTGGTAAAGTCTAATTTATTCTTTCCATTTATTAATTTTTAAATTTGTAATAAGTCACCTCAAATTCTTCTCTGTTTGAGACACTGACGGCCAGTTTTTTTTTAGTCTTCCCTCATGACTATAATTCTGAAACCTTGTGATCATTTTTGTAGATCTTCTTTGTATCCTTTACAGCATGTTTATATCCACTAGAGTGATGTGGACTCCACACCAGAACACAGTACTCTAATTTAGGTCTCATCAATGATTTATATAGTTGGACTATTACTTCCTTGCTTTTATGTGAAATGTTTCTTTTTATCAGGCCAAACATGGCATTAGACTTTTTCACTGCTACTTGGATTGCTCCTGCACCTTTTTTGTATGATCTATTATAACTCCTAGGTCTATTTCATTTTGTATTGCCCTAATAAGGATCAAGACGCTGAGCAGCGCATGAGCTGCAGTGGTCAGCGACCCATAGCTGACTGCTAGCATCAGGGCCAGCGAACCAGAGCTTCCAAGACCCTTCTACACCTACACGCGATGATCCTGGATAACAGGCTGCAGCAGGGCAGACTGGCTAAGGAGAAGGGATCGAAAAGGGAATGCTAACCCGGTACTCAAAAAATGCTTGCTGAAGTCGGATGTGTTGGACCGAAGGGTGCAAATATTGTAGTCAAGCTGTAAACTACGACACACGCATTCTGTTCTCTGGACTACATTCTGCTACTTAAGCCCTTTCAGGGTTTGGTAGCGGGAAATTGAGAACGAACGCAGAAGAAGAAGAATTGTCCTAATATTATTCTCTCCTATCATGTAATTATATTCATTATTGGATCTTTCCATGTGGATGACTGTACATTTTTCAACATTAAAATCCATCTGCCAGCTCTCAGACCATTTTTTAATCATATCTGTGGTGATCCACAATTTGTCCTGTGTGCAAGCATATATGTTCTCCTGCAATTGTGTTTTTTTTATCACATTGTTTCATGTGAACAATTTTCCAGCCCATGCAAAACCTGAGTTGCAGTATATGATTTGCTTAGTGGGAGGAAGTAGATGTATACTTTCATCTCCAGAAAGGAACCCTGCTATCCACAAGGGGTACCTGAACAGATCAATCAATTAAAACATTTTCAGCTTCTTGGACGACTGATTAGCGCAGTGGTAGAGCACTCGCTTTTCATGGCAAATGTACAGGATTCAACTCCCACTACTGGCAGATCCAGTCAATTCAGCTGTAAACGACTTATCTGTAAACCTGACTTATGGTTAGAGAAGGAAAAGGCAGGGAGTAAGGGAACTAGCCACCTCACCTCACAACCTGAGGCTTAGTATACTGAAGTCTCTAACAGTTCATTCCTGACCAGTGGTTAAGTCTGCTGGATTTCCTTCACCTTTGTAGAGTATGGGTCTGCAACTAATACATGCTAAGTCATAAAACATTGACCTGTTTATATCTGTTAAAGTTTTTGTGGCTTAAAATTCTTCAAGATAAGGTAGCCATCACCTTGTCCAACACTCCTTAGTCATCCTTTACAACATGCCTGGTAGGCTACTATTCTTTTGAGCTCTTGTAACTCCACATATACAAACTTTTAATTCTTATTATGATGTCCACTGCTTTTAGTTCTCTGGCTATGACACTGGAAACCAGCTTATTCATATGCTTGGTTCTACATCCACAATGTTTCCTAGTGATGGGGGAATCATTAAAACAGAGAGGACAGAAATGGTGCAAGGTACTGTTTTTAAGTTTTTTTTTTAGTTTTTAAATATGACATTTGTGACATTCATGTTTCCTAGTGATGGGGAAATCATTAAAACAGAAAGAACAGAAATGGTACAAGGTACTGTTTTCAATTTTTTTTTTTTTTGAGTTTTTAATGTGACATTAATGACATTCATGTCAACTGAGAAGTTTTAATCCTAATGTTAAAAGTTATGTTATTAATCATGAATGGATTTTTTTGTTAAACGTGTGTTTTGTTTCTTGTATTAAATTCTAATGCTGCTGATTGTTCATTCACCTGTGTTTATTATGTTACTAATATTAGTATTTTAACTATTGTGCTATTATAGTTATATGTTTGTGTTGTCATTCAGAAGTTTTCCATGATGATGGTTCTCTTTATCACTTCATGTGAAGCATACTGCCACCACTTCATCTGCAGTGACATAATTATGTTGGTAGCCCAATGCACAACATTCTTTAGTTGCCTTCTGTGACATATTACTTTTACACAAGCATTATTGCCTGAAAAATTCAGATACAGGTGTGACTTATTATAATTTAAAAAGATTTACTTTGGATATATCTGCTTTCTTACTGTAATCTTCAGATGATTAAATTGTTATCTTGATCTCTTGCATGTAACTCCATTTTAGGTGGAAAGAATGGAAAGCAGATGATGACTTTTCTAAAGGAATATAAAAAGCTTTAAAATACTTAGATTTTTTTTTCTTCTGCGTTCGTTCTCAATCTCCCGCTACCAAGCTCTGAACAGAGCTTTGCAAGTAGCAGGATGTAGTCAGAAGAACAGAATGCGTTGTGTCGCTAGTTTACAGCTTGACTGCAATATTTGCAGATCTAGGTCCGACACGTCCATCTTCAGCAGGATACTTAGACTATTTTAATGTTTTTATCAAAACCCAAATTGAAGATGGCATCATTTGAAGAAGTGGCAGCAAATTACACAGAAAACACACAGAATGTTATAAAACTAAAGCCTGTAACGTTACCAACAATAGAAATAACTACAATACTCAGAATTTGAACTCGCCATAGCAAGCTAAATTAGCATCTATTCAACATCGTCTTCTTCATGTAGCCTTTTATAGAATATCGCTCTCATAACAGCCAATCTGTAACACTCTTCATCTTTGGCCAGCTTCTGTCAGAACTTCTTTAATATCCTGCTTCCATCTTCTTCTCAGTTTGCCTGTCTTGCTTGCCAAGTGCCATACCCTCTAGTATAGTTTTATTTCTAGACCATTGTGACGTTTGTTGTTGCTAAAGTATTTTAGTTTCCTAGACATAATATTGTTTACTAGCCAATTAATTTTTTTTATCCAGCTCTGGGTATATTTCTTGCAACACATGGTATTTTTAGCACTTTTCTGCAGCATTTTAACTCAACTGTAACAATCTTCTTCCTTAGTGTTTGTGGAGTTGTCCATGTCTCACATCCATACGTTGCCACTGGGACGATACAAATTCTCAGGATCTTTATTTTTGTTATTATCTTAGTTCTGGTATTTCATTCCCGTCAATGGTAAATTATTCTAATTTTGTATACTCTTTGCCATTTTTTGATGTTTTGGATTATTGTTTTCAGCATAAATGTTGAAAGATTAGGGAAGTGTATGCACCCTTTTTCATCTCAAGCCAGTCTAATGTCTAATTATTCAAACCATTTATTGTTATACTTGATACAGTGTTTCAGTTAGTTGAATCAGGTGCATTGGAAACCCCATGTCTTGCATGATTCTCTAAAAAATGTTGTGTTGCACAGCCAAAAGCTTTGGTATAATCTATATAGCAAGTATGTAAGTCAACATTGTACTCTCTGCGCTTTCCTATAATATTTTGCATGTTAAGGATTTAATCCCTTGTGTCTCTGTCTTAATCCTGCCTGTTCATCAGATTAGTAAATAGATGAACAGTTGCATTCTCATATGACTCCCAAGGAAGAAATAAATAGCATATGTTCCTATGTTCCTTAAACCAGTCATCTCCACAAAAGTGGCAAAGTTACAGTATTGTCTTCTTCAGCCCATTTGAGGGATGGAGATAATTTGAGATTCCTAAAACAACTCACTTATCAATTTACGGAAATGTGTGTGATTATTTGACAATGAATGACAAAAGTATACATTTTGAGTCACAGGCTGGATCATTTTTAAGAAATCTCAACATTTCTGTATTGATTTATGTATACAATCCCAACACACCGGTTCAAATTCCATCATATCTAGTTTAGCAGACACAGGTTGTTTTTTTTCTCAATATGATTGCTTCTCCACATACAGAAATAAATGGCAACCTACCATACTGCACACCTGCCAAGAAATTTGTAACAGCCAAATAAGTTGACTGTTGAAGGCATCAAGGTTCTGCAAAGAACATACTACTTACATTTATACATTTTTCTATTCTTCTTTGTATGCTTTCAGACATAAATATATTTATAGAAATTAGGGGTCAACCGGAAGTTATCTGTATCTCATAGATCTTGATCAGAAATGGTTTATATTATTATCATGTATGCTTTAAAACATAAATATGTCCATAGAAAGCATTGGTCAACCTGAAGCTATCTGTATCTCCATAGAGCTTGGACAGGAATGGTACAGGTTATTATCATGTATACTTTCTCTGCTCCTCATACAAGGGACTTGTCATAAGTCTTTACCCTGACCATGAAGGAGTAGGAGAACAAAGTTTAAATTTGGCACAGTACTTATTCCTTCTCAATATAGCCACCACCTGAATTTATATATTTCTGCCATCTCTGCATGACCTTGAAAAGACCTTCAGAATAAAGTAGCCTAAACCAGTTATCACAAGCCAGAATGACATCTTCGTCACTGTCAAAATTATTTCCTTTCAGCTGTGTTTTAAGTTTTGGGAAAAGAAAAAAAGTCTGATGGAGCTAACTCCGGAGAATATGGTGGGTGTGGAAGAATTTCAATTTTAAAATCGTTGGCTGTTTGCAGCACAAGCCTTGCTTTATGGGTGGACGCATTGTCTTGAAGCAAAGGCAGAATTTGAGTGCGCCCTATCCCTCGTTTTCTGGTCAGTCTTTCTTAGTTTGATAAGGAGATCTGCAAAATATTGCCCATTAACTGTGTTGCCATGAGTTCGGTAATCTTTCAAATGACACCTTTGTCGTCCCCTAAAAAAACAGCATCACTATTCTTGCAAATTTCTGTGCTTTTGTTTTGACATGTGTTGGTGAGTCCGGGGTTTTTCACTGCATGCTGAAAATGTTGGATTCTGGATCATAATGCTGAACCCAAGTCTCATCTACTGTCACCATGGTTGTCAACATGTTTTTTTGCGACCGGCACACTTTGAGCAACTGGCCACAGCAATCAACCCTCCTTTGTTTCTGTTCACATGTCAGCAGAAGCGGGACCCGGCAGCCACACACTTCTCTCATGTTCAGTCTGTTGTGTAAAATTCTAAAAACTGTACTTTCCTTCAGTTTTTCTGACCTAGATATCTCAGCAATTGTCATTTTTCTGTCCTAGTCAATGATTTTCTTCACTTTTGCATTTTCATTTCTGCAGAGGATGGTTTTCCTGATCTTGGAAGATCAGCAACATGGGAACAGCCACACTTAAACTGCCTACACCAGTTTTTTTTACAGAAGCATACGAAGGACAGAATTCCTCAAACACTGGTTCCATCTCACTGTGTATTTCTGTAGGTGGTTTTTCCTGCAACATCAAGAATTTTATCACAGCTCTGGCCTCTGATTTCTCCATTGTTCTGACAAACCGTTAGAGTAGCAGATCCGGTCAAAAAGGTGTGTTGCGCAATGCACCATTTCGGGTAAATAGATCAAGGGGAGATTCATACTCCTCAAGTCCAGTAAAAATTGAATGAGCTACATATGTACCAAATTTAAACTTTCTCCTTCTACTCCTTCATAATCAGGGTAAAGACTTATGACAAGCTCCTTTGATTTTTGGACATTCATGCCACAGATGCTTATCAGAAATGCTATCTGTACAAAAGTTGCACTTATTGGTAGTTGTTACATTTAGTTTGTTGAATAGATGGATGCCATCATCTTTATCTAAAGCTTACCACTTATTCACTTCTGTTGTGCCGGCAATGGAAATAATAATTTGTATGTGACCTAAACACTCTGTATCCCACTTGTTCTTGTATCTGTTTCCCCTAAATATCTTGCTCTCTTTGTAAGTTATATTTGAGCGAGGTTGAGGAATTTTTCCACCTTACTTTCAATTTGTCAGTCTTGTCATTGCTAGAGATGTTGCGCTGAGATGGAATTCATCATATCACAATAATTTTGAACCAATGGCACAGTAAACAGAGCATTTAATTTAATTTAATTAGTCTGCATAAGATTCACTCTTCAGTGTTGCAGCAGCTGATAGTTCATGTGTAAATGAATCATGAGGCTGAACTAGTAGAGAAATGTTAATCAAACTGGAAAAAGGAAATATCTGAAAACTCTCCTCTACTGATTTTAAGTCTTCCCAGCTAATTAATAATAAGATACCATTTTATACTAATAATATGTATTGATAAATTATTGTTATTTTTTTTAGACGCTGTTTCTATTAGATCTATTGTTCAGAAAGATGGTCATGTCTTTGCTGTGCACATCATAAATCCACAAGAAGACATGAATTTGCCAGCAGACTATGTGGCAGAGCTACAGACTATGAATAGAAAAAGTGCAACAGTAACAAATGTTAAATCTGAGATGGAGAAACCAGGAAATGATGAAGCGAGTACAGGTGAATTAGAAGATATGACATTGTACACGTTGAACTATAAATACAATTTTGAAAAATTAAATCATTAGTGTAGTGCAGCGTGCTATTGACATTCAATTGCATAGCATCTTGTATCTATAAATCCCTTTTATCGACAACGAGTGGGCTCGCAGTGATCGATGCCAAAATCGTTCAACCGCGAAGGTCAATTTGATTTAGGGTCTTCGCTGACCAACAGTTGGCTAGGTCAACGTGTGTCGCTGTGCGTGCTCAGGGTGGTGCTGATCAGTTAAAGGCTGAGATAACAAGAACGCTAGAGTGGGTATTAAACAAGTGATACCCGGATGGATGGACTGGTAGCTGTGCTCCACCCATTGTCTTGTGGAATAGCACGGGTGTGCATACGTCGACCCGCAAGGTAATGTGACACCGCGATAAAAATGGCGGAAACAACCGACCACAAATCGAGTAGAGGAGGCGCATGAGCCCTGCAGGCAACTCTTCTAGGAGAGGGAAAACTCTGATGACAAACCACACATAAGAGTCATCGCGGGAGCTACGGAGATCGTGCTCTGACATCAATGTCTCCAGCAAATGGCGCTAAGGAAGGTGGACACAGAAGGGGAGAGAAGAGGAGAGAAAGAAAGAAAAGAGCCAGAAAGAGGAAATGTCGAAGAAAGTCAGATAGACTTGGGTTAAACAATGTACGAATAGGCTACTGGAATTGCCACAGCGCTACACAACGGGAAGTGATTCTCCAAAAATTGGTGTACAGTTTCGACATATTCATGATCCACGAGACCTGCTTGAAGGAGAATGTCACCATAAAATGTCCAGGAAACAGGTGCTACAATAATCCATGCGGACCAGACACCGGAAAGCCAAACAGGTGTTCAGATACACGCACGAACAGGATAATGTAGTGAACAAGCTGCGCTAGATGATAGGACACAGGACCACTAGATCCCCTTTTGTCCAACCACCCTGGTGGACTCAAGATGTTGATACGACCTGGAGAGAAAAGGAGGCGGCAACAAAGGATTGGCGTAAAACCAGAAAGAGAGCTGGTATTCATGTTGACGCATTGAACGAGAAGGAGGAGGTAAAACGCAAAGCTACCAATTCCTTTAAAGCGTTAGCTAGGGAGTCCAAAATCGAGCAATGAGAGGAGTTCATCACAGAAGTGGGTAATGATAATACCCTCCAGAAGTTCTGGCACATGCATCAAAAGATAAATGTACAAACTACAAGCCAGTTTATCTCCAACATTCAAGACACCACAGGAAGGCTCCTGAAGACAGATGAAGAGAAGGGTCTTAGTTTTTTCAGCCGATATTTTGCCCAGACTGACAAAGGCAACAGAGATGCCCGTCAGGAAACTCAGAAAGGCATCTTAGACACAGCCATCAGGGAAGAGGCTTATGTAGACCTTATCACAGAGGCAGAGGTCGTAAATAGCCTACGTACAAGCAAAAACACAGCCCCAGGTCCTGATGGAGTACAGTATTGCCACATCAAGCAGTTTGATGAGACAGATATAAGAAATATGGTGAAGGAGTTCAACAACACTATAGAGAAGGCATATGTACCTGAGGACTGGCTTCATAGCTATCTATACCCACTGCCTAAACCTGGTAAGGACTCCACGCTTCTCGGCAGCTATCGAATAATCACCATACAAAATATATATGGCAAATTGCTCGAGAAGATAGTGGCCAGGAAAATAATGGCCTACCTTGAACGGGAGCAGATTCTACCCGATACGCTGGGCAGCTATAGAACAGCGAAGGAGACCTTGGCTAATGCTGGAACTTTCACGTATGATGTGTACGAGGGGTTCAGTCAAAGCAAGAAACAGTCGCGGTGGCACTCGATCTGGAAGACGCATACAACCGTGTCGATTTTGGGACCTTAATTACCTGTCTGCAGCAGTGTGGTTTAAACTTGTGGCTGGTTAGTTGGATATCTGCTGCCCTGATGGAAAGAACAGTTGCGCTACGTGTGGGATCGTGGACATCAGAACCGGTGCTGTTCAACATTTACACAGTAAAAGTGGACAATATTCAACCCACAGGGACAAGGCGAACGTTGACATTTGCCGATGACATCCTAACGTACAGGACTGGCTCAGACAGGCAAGAGTTGGTCAAAGATATCCAGGAAACCTTGCAAGGAATCTCACAGTGGTGCAGCGACTCAAGCTCCAAGATCAATCCGAACAAGGCTTGCATGATGTGGTATTCTTTGAATAATTCCAAAGTAAAGGCTGAACTCTAGAGCATCACTTTTGATGGTTGCACCATCGACAGGTGTGACAGGTTGAAATACCTCGGAGTGACATTTTATCGCAGTCTTTCCTATAACTGCCATGTTGACCACATCGTACAAAGATGCAAGAGAGGGTTAGGAGCACTCAAGACCATGGCTGCTGCCGACTTGGAACAACGCCTCCTGTTCATCCTATTTCGTCAGGTCGTGTTGTGCCTAGTTGATTACGGACTAGGCATCCTCACACTATCAAGAACACAGTGTGTAAGGTTGGACCGCATCCAGAATGAAGGTATGCGTCTTGTTCTGGGCTGCACTAGAGATACCCCAATTGTGATAATGCGGTACATGTTGGGATTGTTATCGGTGACATCCAGACATAAACTCGCACAAGTCAAAGCCTATATGCGTGTCACCACAGACACTTGACACCCTCTGCACAGTAGTATCTCAGACATCAAGGCAAACGACAACCCAAACTACCTGGGAGTCACATTTGATTGGCGCATGACATCGAAAAATCAGATCGAGAGAAACCGAATGAGAGCCAGAGAAAGAATGGCAATTATGAGGAAACTTGCTGGCACACGCTGAGGAGCAGACGAAAGAATACTAAAGAAACTGTACACTAGAAGAGTGAGACCAGTTCTCGAGTACGGCATTGCATGGACAACAACAGCAAAGGCGAACTTTGACAAAATTAGCAAACTCCAAAACCAAGCCATGAGAGTTATAACAGGAGGCATGAAGTCAACGCCAATTGTAGAACTGGAAAAGATTACAAATCTGCAATCCATGACCGACAGAAGAGACTGCAGAGCCCAGCAGCAAGCAGAGAAACTCAGAAGACTGACAGACCATCCAATGCATCAGAGACTAAATAGATTTGGAAATGGAAAACTAAAGCGGAGAAACTTTGCAGAAATAGCCAAAGCAAAGATGAGCGAAGACCCTATGAACACCGTAACAACACTAAAGCCCATCCCTACTGTATGCAAACCTACCTGGAGGCAGCATATATTTCCAGAGGTGGTAGAAAATATTCCAGGTATTGGAAACAAGAACAGTCAGACTGAAAAAGATATAAGAGACATAACCCTGAGGTACATAGCGGAAAACTACCCAAGCATGGACTGGACTTATGCATGCACTGACGGTTCTGTAACAAACAACACAGAACGAAGGGGCAGGGGTATTCCTGAGCCTACCAAATGGTAGAAAAATAACACTGTCAGTGGCAACTAGAAAATACTCAAGCAATTTCAGAGCGGAGGCAGAGGCACTGAGGGCTGCAGTAGAAGAAATGGTGACATGCAAAAGAAATGAAAGCCATATAGTCCTGTTTACAGATGCCCTGGTCGTAGTCACAGCACTAAAAAGCCAGAAAAATACTGAACTAAATGATTTAAGAGCAGTACTCTGTCAACTATGCCAGCAGTCCGCACCAAAAAGAGTAGTGGTACAGTGGGTTCCATCCCACTGTAACATCCAAGGCAACGAGGAGGCAGACAGACTGGCAAAAGAAGGTGCAAGACTACCACAACCAGATCCTAGTGTGACATACGAAGAATCAAAATGGCTTATTAGAGCTAGATACATGACCAAATGGGAAACAGAACATACTGGCTACACAAAAAACGATGCCTATTACCAGTTGAACAGAAGAGAGCAGGTCGTGGTCTTCAGACTTCGCACAGGCCACAATAGACTGAGGTATCACCTATTCAATAAATTGAAGATAGATGGCACTGACGAATGCCATCTGGTACTGGAAAAATGACCGCTGAACATTTGCTGCTAAACTGCCCGACATACGAGGATCAGAGAGAGCAGATGTGGCCATCACCAGTGGCAACACTAGACAAGCTCTATGGCAGTGTCGACAGCATCAGGATGACCGCTACTTTTTTCGAAAAAATAAAGGTTGACGTCTGACAGCGTACGAAGAAGAAGAAGAAGAAATCAAGGGATCAAGAATCAAGAGAGGGTCGTCATAGATGCCACAGGTTGAGACAACAATCAGACACGTCACTCCAGCTGAGAAGATAGCCAAAGGGGAAGAATGGGTCTACACTGGTGATAGAATGATAGAGTACCAGAGAGTCATCATAACCTTAGGCAAGGAATGCAGAGAACGGAACAACGAGAGTGCAGAGCACGAGGTAAATCAGCTGATAACTGAGAACACACAGGAGAGTGACGCTGTCATATACACCGACGGTCGTTCGTAGTGGGACATCAGGCTGGGGTTTCTCGGTTAGAGTGAGAGGAGAGGTCATTGCTGAGCGCAGTAGGGCATACATGTCAACAACCTCCAGTATGAGAATGGAGACGGAAGCAGTGACCTCAGCACTGAAATGGATATCTGAGAATACTATTAAAAAGGCAGTCATCGTGACAGACGTGCAAGCCGTACTTCAGAAAGTACAGAAGGGATGGCTTAGGTACGAGTGGATAGCTGCTGTTGAGGCCTCAAACCTCCAGGCGCTGACATGGACCTACTGTCCTGCTCATGCTGGGGTTCAGGGCAATGAAAGAGCTGACATCTTGGCTTCACGTGCTCCCATCATGGGCACATTGGTGATGGACAGAAGTGACATTTTGAAATCAATCAATGACCGCCTACTGGATGAGGACACCGCAATAGATGAAACAGCAATCCACAGACTGCAAAGTTTCGACATTAAACGACGTTCGAGCGGAGTGGGACGCATGAGAGGACGGCGCAGGAACATGTACAACCAGCGAGCTACAGGGACCATCAGCATCCACACCTTACGCCATTAGATGAGAGAGACTGAGCACCTATGGGTGTGCCCGGAGTGCAGTGACGTCGATTCTTAGAAACAGAAACAGACATTCAATTCCTTACAAAGCCATCTGTTCTTTAAGTGAGCATTGAAGCACTTCATATGGTCTGTTTATCAATCTAGTCTGTCATGCCATCCCATATCTTTTTTTCTTTGTCCTCCTCTGGCATACGTCATATCATCTTAATTCATCTTCTTTTTTTCTGGTTTAGAAAGCTCTGTAGTCTTATTCAACCAGTTTCTTTCACTCAATTTGATTTAAAAGTAACTAAGTGCATCCAATCTATTTTTTAATGCCCCCATGACATTGCCACCATTATTTCCTGGGGCAATGCATTCCAAGCATTTACCATTCTCTGACTAAAATAGTATTTCTTGATATCTTCTGTGGACCTTTCTTTAATTAATTTGTAGCTATCAGTCTATATTATTTTTTCCCTTTATTAACGTATATACCTGTATTAAACCGCCTTGAATTTTTCTCTTTTCTAGACACTAGGGTGGTTTTTCTGAGTCTTTCCTCATAATTATAATTTCGGAATTCCGCTATCAGTTTTGTCGCTTTTCTTTGCATTCTTTTCAGTATGTTAATATCCCCTATTCAATAAGGACTTCACACCTAAAAACACAGTACTCCAATCTAGGTCTAACTAATGCTTTATACAGTTTGACTATCACTTCCTTGCCTCTATGTTTAATTTTTATTTTTTATTATACCTAATATTGGCTGTGCCTTTTTTACTGCTACCTGGACTTGCTCCATAACCTTACTCATAAGATCTATTATAACCCCTAGGTCCCTTTCCTTTTGTACCTTCAGGCTTCTGCCTTCATTCCCTTGATCTTTCCTGTTTTCACAATGTTTACTACTTACTTGGCTGGATATGTTTTCACTGAACCTTACTTCATTTTTTTATTATAGTTAGCAGTGATCATGATATATCTTTATACATATAGATGGATGGTTGGAAAGTTGGATGGACGAAGGGTTGTATGGATGGATGGATGAAGGAATGGATGGATGGATGGATGGATGGATGGATGGATGGATGGATGGACGGACATACAGACAGACAAACAGACAGACAGATAGATGTACAACACCACTCCAGAAAGGAGCATCATGTCACCATGACTACTGTTGGTCTCCTTGCAGGAAGTGTGTGTCTGTGCAATTATTTACCCTAATGGTGGTGGTTTCTGAGGCAAGGATAAAGTTGTTAGACTCATGAACAAACTTACTTAGTTATCTTCTACATCATGATAGCAGGGTGCAGTGAAAGGACGTCTGAGACAGGCAAAGATGTTTCTGTTATAGGCAACATAAAAAAATAACAATTTATTATAACAATGATGCATCATCTTTTTCAGCAGATATAGAAATTGACACAAGTGCTCAGAAACTTAATGAAGAAATAGACCGTGCTAAGATGAGAGTTAAAACAAACAGATCTGTTGTTAGTCAGTTTGGTTCAATCACAGCACAACTGTCTGATGGAATGATTTTAGCTCTAAGCCAATTCGGATCATCAGGAGAATCATACTGTGAGTTTTAGTAGCTAGTTTTCTTGTGATTATAGTGTTATATATTCATCATCATTCTTTAACATTGTCTGACATCATTGGACAGAACGGTAGGGCTGGCTAAGGTATGAGTGGACAGTAGATAAAGGAAGAAGCATGAAACCATAAGAGCTGGTGTGGATCTACTGTTCTGGTCATGCTGAGGGTTCAGGACAACAAAAGAGCTGACATCTTTCCTTCAAAAGCACCTAAAATGGGCACATTAGATACGGATAAGGATGACATTTTGAAGCTATCAGTGATCACCAGTTCGTTGATGACACCGTAACAGAAGATTTACAATTCACAGACTGAGGACTTTGAAATCAAATGGGGGCCAAAGATGCAGCACAGTGTATGAGCTGTCAACAGCCAGCGACTTATAGCTGGCTACTTGCATTAGAATTAGCTGCCAGAGCTATTTTACCTCCAAGCGGTGGCCATGAAAACAATTTGTAAATGCCATTAACATGTTGAAAAAGTAAATTATGTAGTCTCTCTCGCTGCTTTGCTTAGCTTAGCAGGTAACTCATTTATTTCCGGTACATTGTTGTTCTAGATTTAAGAAAGTTCCTTATTAAATTCTTCTCTGGTTAAAGGTAATCTCTCTGCTGTCAAAGGTATGTCATTTAGTGGTGTGTTATCTTGATACATGGCCCTCATCATTGTACAGTTCCTTAACATATTCTTTCCATCTAATTTTTTTTTTCTCTGGGTCTGTTATTGGTTTCCCATTCCTATCATTAATCATCCAAGATTGTATGCCCTTAGTTTTATGAAACGATTGTTTTACTTTCTTTTGGACTTGATCGAATTTCCATGTTCTCTCCAGGTCTTCAATTTCCTTGCATGGGTGTATCCAGCATTTTTCTTGCGTCATCTTTTTCGGGCATTCCCGATCTAATTCATTCTTGATATGCTTATACGTAGCAATGTCATCCTCTGTATCAATGTTTTCCTATTTGCGTCTGTCCTCCATTTTGTTTATCATTTCAGATGTTACCCACGGTATTTTGGTTTCTGCTTTCTTGTTACCCAATGTTATCTCTGTTGCCTTTTTTACTGCCTCTTTTATATTCTGCCACTGATCTATATCGTCAGAACATTATCACATAACTAAGTAAATCTCACTAGCTTATGTTATGACAAAAACCTTTGCCAGAGACAATGAACAGAGCACACAGAAAATTGTTTTATCTGTGTTGTTTTTTTCCCCCTGACAACCCTTTTGGCCATAATTTAAGTATTTGCTTTTGTATTTGTGTACATGTGGCTACTGAGACATACTTTTTTTAGCTGAATGTCATCATTTGATATAGAGGGCGACGTGGACTAGTGGTTAAGTGACACGGCTCACAACCATAAGGTGCTGGGTTTGATCCCCATCACAGCACCAGCCGTTACCCCAGGGAAACAAACCCTTAGAAAATGCAGGAGGAAGCAGGCTCTTACATAAAATGCGTGCTGAAGTCGGATGCACTTTGCCGATAGACACAAAATAAAAGCCACAGTGCAACGCACACCGCCTAGGGATTAGAGCAATAAAGCAAACGCAAAAATAAAACAAACAAAAAAAGATCATTTGATTTTCAGTTCCACTGCAGTTATTGAGATTTTTATCTCAGGACAACCTTCATTGTCTGCTGTATTTTTATCTCTGCTTCTTGCCACCATGTTATTTATTTGAAATATTTTAATTAAGTTTTGGTTGTCATTGAAACTGAAAATCATGTCTTCCAAAACCTCATAGTAAGAATAAAGTACATTCAAATTAACAAGAAAGAGTGAAAGTGGTAAACTTGTCTGCAAATTTCCTAGTGACATAAATCTTATGACATCTTTGAGAGCTTGTAATAAATTATTTCATTTGTATTGGGGTCTCATATTAGGTGGACATTAGTTTGCTACATCTTTATCAAGGACCTTGAAATATAAACATACAGAACAATTTGACACATTTTGTAGATCAATAAATTAACTAATTAAAAAAGCCATTGGAAAAAAATTGAAAAACAAGAGATATATTTTAAAATATCAAAATTTGCAATTAGAATATTTGGAATATGATGAATGACATGAAAATTTGTTGAAAAATATAATTAGTTGAAAACATATAGGCAAGACAATTTATACAAAAATATTTTTGGTTGAAAACAAACAAGCAAATGGAATGAAAGCATAAAAAGATAGATAAAAAAAGTCTTTCAGAGTGTACCACTAAGAGAACAGAAAGTATAAATGTTACAGTAAACCTCTGTATTATAGATGGTACTTGAAGATCTTTTGGTAGTAGTAAATGAAATTTTTATTTTTAGTATTTGTGCCCATGCAAATTCTACGCTTAACTTGAGTATGAGTTATGGCAATTGATTATCAGTTCCGCTGCAGTACCTATTTTTTTTACCCCAACACATCGTCACTATTCAACATATCTTAACCAAACCACAAAATATATACATTTTTTAGATCATTCTTTTGAAATGAATATCACAAATCAATCAATAGATTTTCATTTTGTCTTTTTGTTTATGGCTAGAATTGTTAATATTTTTTCTGCTGGCTCCATTTTACTCAAGTGCAACCCTATCAGCCATCACTGTACAACTCACCTACTGTTGCTGATACACAGTCCAATGCTGCTGGGCCTATGACTCCAACCAGAAGCAAGACTAGTATTTCCAAGACCAAGGGTTCAGTTCCTGTAGAACCTGAAAAAGACAGAAATGAGGTATGTTTCAGTTTACCGTGTTAGGGGCCACGTTGACAGTTGAAGGTGACACACCTATATGTCTCTGGTGTTCTTTATCACATTGATTGTTGATATGCTCATAGACTGCTGAGTATCTTCTCTGGATTTTGCAAAGGCCTTTGATAGAGTACCTCATCAAAGATTATTTCGAAAATTAAAATCACATGGAATAGGTGGGGAAGTTGCCAAATGGATTGAAAATTGGTTAACGGGAAGAAGGCAAAGGGTGGGTATAAATAAGGAGTACTCTGAGTGGTGTGAAGTGAAAAGTGGAGTGCCACAGGGCTCGGTTTTGGGACCAATTTTATTCTTGATATATATAAATGATTTGGACATAGGTATGGGATCCATTATTGCAAAATTTGCTGATGACACGAAGCTATGCAGTAGTGTCTCATCTAAAGCAGAAGTAGATATATTGAGGTCGGATTTAGATAAAATTCGAGAATGGTCTGTAATCTGGCAAATGGAGTTTAATGTAGATAAATGTACAGTCATCCACATGGGTAGATCCAATATGGAACATAATTATAGAATGGGAGAAAACAATATTAGAAAGATAGAGAAAGAAAGGGACTTAGGGGTTATAATAGATCATACATGTAAGGTGAGGGAGCAAGTTCAGGTAGCAGTAAAAAAGGCAAATGCAATGTTAGGGATGATAAAAAGAAATATTAAACATAGGAGCAAGGAAGTGATAGTCAAACTGTATAAAGCATTAGTTAGACCTAGATTGGAGTACTGTGTACAGGTGTGGAGTCCTTATCAGAGAGGGGATATAGACATGCTGGAGAGAATACAAAAAAGAGCGACAAAGCTGATAGTGGGATTCCAGAATTACAGTTATGAAGAAAGATTTAAAAGAACTGGCCTTCAGTGTCTAGAAGAGAGAAGAATTTGTGGTGACTTAATACAGGTGTATAAGATGATCAGAGGAATGGATAAAGTGGACTATAACAAGTTTTTTAAAGTACAACCACCAACAAGGACAAGAGGGCACAGCTACAAGTTGACTAAGGAGAGGTCCAGATTAGATATTAGGAAGTATTTCTTTAGCCAGAGAGTAGTGAATGCTTGGAATGCATTGCCAAGTGAGGTGGTGGAGGCTGGGACGGTCAATGCATTTAAGAACAGATTGGATGCGTACAGCTTCTCGAGGAAGGTGTTGTAAATGGAACTGGTTGTATACAGACTCTGCAGAGTCTTCTAAACTAGTATAAAGACGTTAAGTTTAAGTTTTAAGTTTATATCCTCGTTTTTCTCTTTCATCATTTTTGCTCATTATGAATTCCTTTCATAGTTTTTTTTCAATATCATTCCGTGCTTGTTGACAGTAACCCAATTAGTTCTGTTTTAATTTGAGCGCTAAAGTTTATGGTTTATTTTATTATTATATTTAATTGTTGCTACAATAAATTATATTCTGTGTGATAAAGCAGTTAGAAATTAACCTCTAACAGCAACGGGACAGTGCTTGCATCATTCGTAAGGGAATGCTCCAAGCCACCAAGCTGTAAATGGGTACATGACGTACATTAAGTAAATGAGAGATGGCCAAGGAAGGGAAGTGGTCACACCACACAACAAAAGCTGAGGCCTTGTACTATGAAATCTCTACTACTTTATTACCGATGGCTGTGTCTGTTGAAGAACTGCGTTTGCTTTTCTATATTCACTAAAAACATTTTTAAAATCTTTATGTCAGGGAAGAGGAGAATAACGTCTGGTCAGGTAAAACATGCTGATCGAACAATGTTAGTCAGGGAGTGAAATATACTGACATTACCCCATCTTTCTTCCAAATATTTCTCACTGGAAACAGACTGTTCCATGGCAGTCTGGCTAACAAGGTGGGGGATGGATGTGATCCCCGTAGTAATGAGCAACATGAAGATTAAGTCTAGCATAGTACAATCGCCTGGAGGTCCCTAGTTCACCTTCATCACCACACTTTGAATAGGAAAAAGCAACTGCAACCCACCACTTAATGCCCTTTTCAAGGCACACAAAAGAATAAAGTTACTCATTGTGGGCGTTCAACAACAACAACAGTCATTATGGCATTTTCCCCATAACTAGGGTCCTGCCCCAAGGAGGCCTGAGTAATTTAGACAGCTTCGCCTGACATACACCACTGAATGTGCAGGTAGATTTTTAAGAAAAACTTAGATCCTTTCTGGGCATTTAACCTATGTCCGACTAAAAAACCAATATCTTAACCACACTGCCACTAGCTTATCTTTTTACAATGAAGTGAGAAGTCTATGCACTTTGATGATAAGTGCGTAAAACATTTTTGTTTATTAAATGTCTATATTTGTAGATTTCTACTGAGAACACTGATGTCAGCAAAGAGAAGGCAGAGGAACATTCAATACAAGACTTTCAAGAACTGTTTGTCACCTGTCCTAATGGACTGACTGTTAAATATTATCTGCAGAGCTCAGTGGGTTAGTGCCAAAAATATATATTGATTACAGAACAGCTACATAAGTTATTAATTAACATCTTACAGTCTGGCCTAATTAATTAGATTTTATAAAAATATTTTACAGCAAGGCCTATTGATTTGATTAGTGTCTTAACCCTTTAGTCAGGCCTAATTTATTTGATTCATGCTTTAACCCATTACATGCTTATGAAATTGGGTGATGCTGCAAAGAAAATACTCCTCGCGATCATGAACTGCAGCTGGAAGTGTGGCATTGTACCTCAAATGTGGAAAGAAGTACGAATGATTCCCATCCTGAAGAAAAATAAAGATAAACGACCTAAATAGCTATAGGCCAATTAGTCTCCTGAGCTGCACAGGAAAGCTCATGAAAAAAATAATAAACACAAGAAAGACTCAGCTGGCACCTCGAAGAAAAACAAATTATCATACCACAACAAGCAAGCTTCAGGCATCACAGGTACATGGAAGATCAAGTAATCCACTTAGCACAAGAAATAGAAGATGCTTTCCAGGAAGGAAAATACACTCTGGCTGTATGGGGAAAAAGGAAAAAGGAAACCATGGAACAAGGTGTTCCCCAGGGTGGTGTCCTCTCCCCTACACTCTTCCTTATTAACATAAATGACATTGCCAACAACCTCCACAAAAGTACCCACTATTCTGTCTATTCTGATGAACCTGGCCATGTGGACTACTGAAAAACACATCACCACAGCCAGCACACAAATGCAAGGCTCTGTGGCAGTTTTTGAAAGATGGTCCAAGACCTGGTTACTAAAAATAAATGAACAAAAAACGACACATACCATCTTTTCCCTGTCAAACATACGGCAGCAAGTAAAACTCCAACTAAATGGAAAGAGATATGGCTAGAAGAAGGTCCAACCTTCTTAGGAGTTTCCTTAGACTAACGTCTGACCTGGAAAACGCAAATTTTGAAGACCCAGCTGAGGGTGAAGCTTGCTGGTACTACGTGGGTTACTGATGAAAACACACTAAAGAAATTATACACAGACAGAGTGAGACAAGTTTTGGAATACGGCATTACAGCTTGGTCCACGGCATCTAAATCAAACTTTGATAAAATAGGGTACACCCAGAACCAAGCAGCCCGCAGCATAACAGGAGCCCTGAAGTCCGCTCAAATAAAAGACCTGGAAGCTATGACTGGGCTACACCCAATGGAAGATCGCCGAGACTAGAATACTACAGCAAGCGGGAAAATTCAAAAGAATCATGGACCACCCGATGCACCACAGACTAAATGGGCTGGGATGCAGCAGGCTAAAAAGGAAAAGTTTTACAGTCCAGGCAAAAGAAAATATTAAAAACAATGCTGTACTTTTAAACGCCTAAAAAGACCAATACCAGCATGATCCATCTGCTGCCTCTGGAAAGAAAGACCCTTCCCTGATCTTATATGCAATATCTCCAACATCGCAGACAAAAAGTCACAAACATAGGAACAGAAAAAACACAGTTACAAATTACATCAACCAAAAATTTCCACCAAGAGCTTGGACACACGCCTATACAGATGGCTCAGCCAAATTTGCCATTGGAAACGGGGGAGGAGGCAACACTATAAAACTAAAAAGCAAATATACCCAGCAGCATTTGCCACTGGGAGATGCAGCAACTTAGTGCCGAAGCCAGTGCCCTGAGACAAGCAGCTTAAACCCTTATAGACCATAGGAGCAGGCAGAAAAGCAAGTGGCAATTTTCACAGACGCCCTTGCAGTGTTAATGAACCAGCACAAAATAAACTCGGTGCTCTGGCAGACTTGCTCGAACGCCTGTCCCAGTGCTTCAAAAAAAGCATAGTCCAGTGGATACCAGCCCACTGCGACATTCCAGGCAACGAGGAGGCGGACAGACTCGCAAGAGAGGGAGGAATGCTGCAGCAGAGTGATACCAAAAAAATGTACAATGAGACTAAAGCATTCATCAGGGCAACATTCAGTGCAAAATGGAAAAAAGACCACTCTGGCCACATAGAAAATGATACCTACCACCAACTCTCCAAGTGAGACCAGGTGATCATTCTCTGGCTACGTACAACAAGTTCAAGATTGACACCATAGACCTTTGTGCCTGTGGCACAGCCCCCATGAGGCAGAACATATTCTGCAGTCCTGTCACAGGAATGCCGACAAAAGAAGTAGCATTTGGCAACAGCCAGTGTCCTTCCATGAGTAGCTATACGGAAGTGTACAGAGCCTTGAGTCTACTGCCGCCTTCGTTAGAGCCATTGAAGTTGAGGTCTGAAGACGAACGAGGAAGAAGATAATCCTTTAGTCAGTCTAATTGATTAGATTTTTGTGTCTTAAGACACAAATATCTTCTTTGTTCATTCTCAAACTCCCACTACCAAGCCCTAAAAGGGATTTGCAAGTAGAAGGATGTTGTCCAAAGAACTAAATGCATTGTTTCGTAGTTTACAGCTCGAATGTGATGTCAGCAGGCATTTTCTGGGTACCAGGTTAGCCTTCCCTTTTCAATTCCTTTTTCTTAGCCAGTCTGCTCTGTTGCAGCTTGTTATCCAGGATCACCGCTCCGGTTCACTGACTCTTATGCTAGCAGTCAGCTTTGTGTCACTGACCGCTGCAGCTCATGCACTGCTCAACATCTTGATCTCAGACATGAACCTAATCAGTTAGGATGGACTTTAAAGTGCTAGTCAGTACCTATTCCAGCAGCTGTATTAACTAAATCCCTTCTGAATACTTAGTCTCACTGAACACATTTTTTGTTGCAATGCAAAACTACTTCTAGGAAGTACATGTACATTCACAAATTTATGAATACTTGATATGGCAAAACTTTTATGTATCAGTATGACAACTTTTAAAGACAATATATTACCTATATGGCTGAGCAGCGCATGAGATGCAGCCTCCTGTCACTTGCGGATCGGCCTTTACAGCCATAGCAGACAGTGTCGAAATAAAAGAGACAGAGCTGGACAAAAACTTACAGGGCGCCACTTGCATGGTCTATAGAGACTGAGACGCCTATGATGATGATGAATCTAATCATCTGTAGTGCAATTTTATAGCGCTGGTTTTTACATGATTTTATAGCGCTGGTTTTTACATGATTTTATAGCGCTGGTTTTTACATGGTTAGATATTGATTTCTCTCGATTTCAATATGTTGTTTAATGTCAGGAATGCAACTCTTGCCTTTCCAATTCTGGTCTTTGCATCTGTACCCTCTGAAGCAATCAGTTGTGCTGCCCAAATAAGCAAAGGCATCCACCTCTTCCAATGGCTCTTCTTCCAACATGATTGGTTCTTTGCTGACCGACATAATTTTAAGGAGCTTGGTATTCTTTATGTTGATTTATTAAATTTGCCTAGTAGCTACTTATACATATATTTATAGTGTTTCAGAATCACCCATATCCAAAAATAATATAAAATATAGGCATATGCTTTATCAAGTACAGTTTTTCCCCTCTCTCTAATACAATTTATATTCTTCTGATGTTTTCATCTGATACAAACGTACATGCATACCCTAGTACATATTTAGCATTAGCTTCCTGACTGGTTTCCATGAGATCTGTATGGGGCAGAAATGGAATAGGGCCACTGCTACACTGATAGTACATTGCAAGAGTTGATTAATAATGTGGTCTAACCACTGTAGCATAGGAGCAAGGAAGTGATTGTCAAAGTGTATAAAGCATTAGACCTAGATTGGAATACTGTTTACAGGTGTGGAGTCCTTATTGTAGAAGAGATATAAACATGCTGGAAATGAAACAAAGAAGCGCAACAAAGCTGATACTGGGATTCTAGAATTACAGTTATGAGGAAAGACTCAGAAAAACTGGTCTACAGTGTCTAGAAAAGAGAAGAATTTGAGATAACTTAATACAGGTTTAGAAGATAATCAAAGAAAAAGATAAATTAGACTATAACAAGTTTCTCAAAATGCAACCACCTACAAGAACAAGAGGGCATAGCTACAAATTAACTTAAGAAAGGTCCAGATTTAGATATTAGGAAATACTTTTTTAGTCAAAAAGTGGTGAAAGCTTGAAATGCATTGCTACAGGAAGTAGTGACGACAAGGATAATTAATGCATTTAAGAATAGATTGGATGTGCATAACTTCTAGAGCAATCAAATGTAAATGAAACTGGTTGTATACAGACTCTGCAGAGTCTTCTAGACCAGTATAAAGACGCTAAGTTAAGTTAAGAAAACTCTTCAGCTCATGGCTTTGTACACTCATTCATCCACACAGACCAAAGGCTGCTGAACTTGGAGTAGCCTTCTTGGTTTAAAAAAAATGTTCTGCCTTCTTGGTTTTAAAAAAATGTTCTGCCTTCTTGGTTTAAAAAAATGCTCTAGAATCTACATCAAATATTGTGCAGAAAAAAAAGGTGAATATATCATTTTCCCATTCATAGGAGTAGGCCTCAAATGGTGGTTGGTGTACAGCATTCCTTTGTGTGACTAAGATTTTTATGTGAAGTAGAGTAAAGGTTTGTCCCATAGTAGTTACACTACTGTCGGAGAATGAAGTTGTTGGAGACTTCAGTATATTAAGCCACAGCTTGCATGAGGTAGGGTGGGCAGTTCCTTTCTTTGCTATCTTTTACGTCTCTAGTCATATGCCAGGTACCAATTTATAGCTGGGTTGACTGGAGCTTGACGTTTTATTTATATATATGTATGTATGTATGTATGTATGTATGTATGTATGTATGTATGTATGTATATGTATGCTTTTGGCATGTGTATGTAATATTTAATTTGAGTTATAACAATATTTGTTGCACTCAATCTAAGGCGTTGAACCAGAGTCGGCTGATGACCGTCATTTGATAGTGAGGCAGAGTTACCCATTCAAGACCAAAGGCACCCAAAACTGTGAGAATGCCCAAACCAAGTACATTCAGACAGAGATTTCTCGAATTATCACTGAAGATGGAGATGTAATCAAGAATATGGTGGATGGATCAGTAGAGGTAAGTTAGGGAGGTTTTTTTTTGTATAAACTACCGATGAAAATTGATGATAAATCAGTCATCATAAGCTTTAAATTCTTCTCCGGGCTAAATGTAGGAACTTGATGTAGACATACACTTGTAATTTTTTTGTTTGTTCTAAACGTTGGAACTTGATGTAGACATATATTTGTAATTCTTAAAGTTTGTCCTAAACGTTGGAACTTGATGTAGACATATATTTGTAATTCTTAAAGTTTGTCCTAAACGTTGGAACTTGATGTAGACATATATTTGTAATTCTTAAAGTTTGTCCTAAACGTTGGAACTTGATGTAGACATATATTTGTAATTCTTAAAGTTTGTCCTGATTGTTAGAACTTGATGTAGACACACTTGAAATTATTTGTATTTGTACTACATGTTGAAGCTTGATACATACATGCTTTCGTAAATCTTGTTGTTCACCATGTTGGAACTTAATATAAACATACTTGTTAAAAAAATGTTGTAAAAGTCTTTATTAGCTCTGCAACATTTTGAGAATGTTTACTGAGCATATACATGGGCATCGATGTAGTCAAGAGGTAAAGCACTCACATCTCATCTTTTTCATAAATCTTTAAAAACATATAGGTAATGGCTCAGTGACCACACCAGATACAAAACAAAGTGACACCAACTTTACAGCCACAAGGTATTCTTCAGAGACAAGGAACGAATCAAGTAACAAATCACAGCAAAAACCAAACATGATGTAATATGAGCAGTTTAAGTTCGCCGCGTTACCAGAATGTGCCAGGAAAGTGTGAGACATAGTATACCAGTTATGGAATCGAGTGGATCAAATTTACCATTTCTTGTTTGGTCCACTGTATTTCATAACTGATAAGGGAAGCATGCACCACTACAGCAGCTGCTTCCAAGCATTTGCAATCATACATTTTTTCCTTTCAGTTTGAAACATAAGTTTTAACTGCAGCTGGTCCCTTTAAAGGAAGACTGTATCCAAACTTGCTGTGGCTGTTTATAGTGGAAATACCTCTCTATACCTTTTCCTAATCCTCTTCTCACTTTTGCCTCTATGTCTGTCTTTCTCTTTTCTTTCAACCCATTTTCTTCATTTGGCCTTTTTCGAATTTGACCACTATCGGCCTATCCTAACTTCTCCCACTTCGTACACCTTCTTGGTCACTTCATCCCACCTTTGTCTTTTATTTGGTATCCATGACAATGAGATAAACTTTCAGATAAGTACCCTATTTACGCCTTTATATATTGATATAAATTCCTAGAATAGTTTAAAAGACTTAAATGTTACATATAATCGTGTCACGAACGTAGAAATACAACTAAGAGTGGAAAACACAATTGGGTCTTTTGATGATCTGTTCACGGCTATCAAAAGGCAAAAGATGGCTTGGTATGGGCACGTCACGGGGTCCCGCGGAATTACAAATTCTATACTGCATGGTTCCATACCAGGAAAGAGAGGGCAGGGACGTCCAAGGAAGAGAAGGCAGACAACATCACTGAGTGGTCAAACTTTCGTCCCGTTGAGGTATGACTGGTGGCAGCGGACAGAGAGAGATGACATGGGATTGTGGGAGCATCGTTAAGTGTGTCCTAATGACCTGATGGGTTACGAGATGAACTGAACCAATAGTGATATCCCCCATTTATGTATTCTTCCTTTCTTCTATGATTTGCTAGTTCATTATTGATGTTGTTGTTTGTTGTCCCTTATGAAAGCCTTTTGGTTGTAATATAGGTCTTGTATGTGTTTTCATCTCAGTACGGTAACTGCTTATAATTTTCCTTATTGTTTTTTAACACTGATTATAATGACAATGTTTTTTTCCAAGATGTAGCTGCCAGTCCTACGAGCAACCTTTTTCAGTTACCTTTTATAACATGCTTAGAAGGTGACAGAAGTCCTTTTCTTTTTATTCTAATTACTGCTCTGGTATCACATACTTGATGCTTATTTATCTTCAGTAACATAAGCACAAAATGTTTGTTAACCACAAAATATATAGAATTGACAGTAGAAATTGCATTTATAAATTTAAGAAAAAATTTGAATACAAAAAGTTTGTATTTTTGTTTGTTAACGTCTGTATTAGCTTTGTAACATTTTTATAAGATTTACTGAGCACATGCATGCACTTAACTGTATTTATTGTTCTTGTATTTGTTGTCTGTGCATGTTATTGAATTTGGTCATCTGATAACAAACAAGTTGAGAAAACATATGTGCTGTTTTGTTTAATCTTCCAATTTTGAAATTATAGAGAATGTTAATGAGGTTTCCATTTCATGAAGATGAATGCTTTTTGAATGTTCTCAGATTTTGAGTCATGATGGTACGGTGAGCACTTTTACAGGGTCCTGGAAAAGTAACTCTTCTGGTGTTCCAGAAGCCAAACTCAGTGATGATGCATCAAAAAGTAAACATAATAATACTGTGATAAGACACATTGTAGCACTTGAGCTGTGACAGGACAATCAATAGTACTTGAGCTATGATAGGACATAGTGTAGTACTTGAACTGTGGTAGGACATGGTGTAGTACTTGAACATGGTATGACAGGGTGTGGAACTTGAACTGTGGTAGGACATGGTGTAGTACTTGAACTATGGTAGGACATGGTGTAGTAACTTAACTTAACTTAACGTCTTTATACTGGTTTAGAAGACCCTGCGGAATCTGTATACAACCAGTTACATTTACATCTCCTTGCTCTAAAAGATATGCATATCCAATCTATTCTTAAATGCATTAACTGTCCCTGCCTCCACTACCTCCCCTGGCAATGCATTCCAAGCAGACACCACTCTCTGACTAAAAAAATATTTCCTAATATCTAATCTGGACCTCTCTTTAGTCAGCTTGTAGCTATGCCGTCGTGTTATTGTGGGTGGCTGTATTTTAAAAAAACTTGTTATAGTCTAATTTATCCATTCCTCTGATCATCTTATAAGCCTGTATTAAGTCACCACGAATTCTTCTCTCTTCGAGACACTGTAGGCCGGTTTTTCTGAGTCGTTCCTCATAACTGTAATTCTGGAATCCCACTATCATCTTTGTCGCTCTTTTTTGTATTCTTTCCAGCATGTTTATATCTCATCTATAATAAGGACTCCACACCTGTACACAGTACTCCAATCTAGGTCTAACTAAAGCTTTATACAGTTTGACGATCACTTCCTTGCTCCTATGTTTAATATTTATTTTTATCATACCTAACATTGCATTACTTGAACTGTGGTAGGATATGGTGTAGTGCTTGAACTGTTATAGGACATAGTGTAGTATTTGAACTATGGAAGGACATAGTGTAGTACTTAAATCATGAAAGGACATTGTGTAGTACTTGAATCATGAAAGGACATTGTGTAGTACTTGAACTGTTATAGGGCATAGTGCAGTACTTGAACCATGAAAGGACATAGTGTGATACTTGAACTTTGATAGGACAGCCATAGTTATGTAATACTCGAATAATGACAAGACATAGTGACAGAATATTATGGTACTTTAACTGTGACAGTACATACAATCATGATTTTTAGTAGATATAAGTGTATGTGTGTACTCTATTTCTGAAGTTGTAGTATCTGTATATATTTTGAAATATTAAATATTTGTAACGGAATTTCTGAACACATTAGCTAACATGAGCTGATCACAGCACCAGTGAATAGTGAAATTATTTTTCTTAAGCCTGTTAAACAGCACATTCGATTATCTTCAAAACGACATATGATCCATAAAAAATATGTTCGCAGTTAAGAAAACTACAATTAAATATTTAATCATGGAAGTGAAAAAAATGATAACAAAATTAATTATACTTACTGACTACTTGCTTATAACGTTTTACACGTTATCTTTATTTGGGAGGAACACCTGCTGCCTGGCACACCTCGAGGACAACACTCATGCACAAGAAGGGAGACAAGGGGGATCTAGGAAACTATTACCTAATTACTCTTTTCCTGGTCACTTACAAGTTGTTTACAAAATGCACCCTTGCCAGAGTCCGCACCGCTCTCGAAGAGTCGCAACCAGTCCAACATTCAGGCTTTCGGCATTCTTACAGCACAATGGACCAAATTTAAATCCGCTGCCGCCTTATTGAGTTCTAGACGCCCTTGATATTCACCTTCATCGACTATAAAGAAGCTTTTGATTTGGTAGAACCATATTTTGTTTGGCGTTTACTGTTGGAACAAGGTGTAGATCCTGGTTACCTCAGAATTCTTGCCAACAGTTATACGAACTGCATTACCACATTTCGTCCCTTCCAACGTCCAATTGTGGTACCAAATCAGAAGGAGGTCTACCAGGAGGAATCTATCTCATTAAACCTCTTCTCTGTATGTTTGGAATCAATCAGTCATCAGCCAATATAACTGGGACACCTTTGGCATCCATATTGACAGCAGACACTTCAATTACATTAGATTTGCCAATGACATAGCGCTCATCACAGAGTTAGCAGAAGAAGCCAACCAAATAATGCAGCTACTCGATGGAGAGGGAAGGAAAGCAGGACTGGAGAGGAATGTTTTGAAGACCAAAGTGTTGCACAATCGCTTCGCCTCTTGTGATCCAGTTTTTCTTGGGGAGGTGCGATTAGAGAATGTCAAAGAGTACATATATCTTGGGTGCCTGCTCAATATGGAAAATAACCTGGATCCTGAACTGACAAGACGTTGCCACGTGGGTTGGACAGTCTTCTCATTTATTAACACTGTTTTGAACGGTTGCCATGACTAAAACCTACAAGCCTCCCTCTTCAATTCCACTGTACTTCCTGCAATGTGTTACGATGCTGAGATATGGACACTAACAAAATCACTAGAGGACAAATTGAGAGTGACCCAGGCCTCCCTTGAGAGACGCTTGGTCGGAATCACTCTCCGGAACCAAAGGAATGCAAGGTCTCCAAAATTCCGACATAAGACAATTGTCCCTGGTGAGTAATGTGGTGATACATGCAGACAAGGCAAAACATAGATGGACAGGTCACATGTTACGACGAAAAGATGGTTGATGGAGCACAGTGACAGAAGTCTGGTATCCCTGAGGCAAGAAGAGACCGCAGGGAAGACCTCCAATGCATTGGTCAGACTCCCTTGCTGCACGCTGCAGCATCCGAGATTCCTCTAGAGGTGTACTTACCACGCACTGGACTTTGGTGACCCAAGGCAGGATCCGCTGGAGATGAAGTTGGGACCCGCAGCTGCGCTGAGGAACAGGTCATCAAGATAAAGACTACTTACTTAGCTGCTCCTCTTCTACTGTGAGGTGCAGAGGTTTGCCAGAGAGAACGCCACACTGTTCTATCTGCCATCTTTCTCCTGGCCTCTTTCCAATCCAGCCACTGGTCACTCAGGAACTGTCATGTGCTATTTTCACAACATACTTTGGGACTTCCTGGGGGGTCTGCGTTTTTGACCTTATACCTCCCATGATCGCCTTGGTATCCCATCTTCTTCCATTCTACAGAAATAGCTAAACCACTGCAGTTAGGACTGCTCCACTTGCATCTGCAGGGGTTGGACTTCCAGATTGTTACATATTGTCTGGTTATGAATCTTGTCCCTTTTAGTCACCTGGACCACCTTTTTTAGGTGTCTCATTTCTGAAGTTTGTAGTTGCCTTTCTTGGGCCTTGGTCATAACCAATGACTCACATTCATATGTCAGGAGAGGCATATAGGTCGAGCGGTTTACATGCACCTTTGTTTTCCAGCTTATTTATATTTTTATGAGGAATCCTCTGTTTAGTGCATGGAAAAGTCTACCAGCTGCTACCCTTCATGCGTTAACTCTTCTTTGATTCCTCCCCTGCTGTCTATTACCACTCCTAGATATTTGAAGTGGCTAATCTGCTCCAGTGGCTGTGTTCCCACAATTATCTGGTGTCTCTTCACATCTCTTGTGATCACAATTGGTTTTTTTTTTAGTTGCTGTTGTGCATTCCTCTCTTCTACAACTCTTCTTCCCAGACCTGCAAGTTAGTCTGGAGATGCACCTCGGATTACATGATCAGTGCCACATCAACTACAAATGCAAGCTTTGATATATAACTTGTCTCACCTTCCAGTACCTTACTTCATAATTTTTTTTCCGTTCCTTGCAGGCTTTGATGACTTCAAAATTAATTATTCTACATATTTTTCACTTCACTAGTTGATGTGTATTTACTTTATGATATTTTGAACCTCTGGACGTCCTTTTTTTCTTTTGTAAAATTCAAACAAAACATCACTTTTTTGTCATTTATTTATTTTCAGTAAAGATTTTCTTAAATACCACACATTATATACCAAACTGTTTAGAATTAAATGCAGAATACAATGGAATACAGACATATTACATGTGGTGATGAATGCTTCTGTGAGAGGGATATTAGTTGCATAAGTATTTGTTATTTAACCAAATTTGACATTTTTTTATACGTGCCAGTTAATTATTATATTTCATAACAATAATGAATGAAACAATGCCTATCCATTGAAGGTAATCAACATGGGAAGATGTTCAAAAAAAGTTTAACAAACTAGATGCAATAACTTTCAAATTATCCAGATTTTACTGAGGTTACGTGAAGTTGAAAAGCTTTTCAAAAATATTATCCAGGTTTGAAAATACCACACATTTTCAAAAAGAAGCATTTGATAAATTAAGGAATATTGTTAATGGGAAGGGATGCAATTTTATTTTGCACAGTCATCAAAGCCAATATGTTGGCTCATTGATTTTCTTAAAAAAATCTTGGAGTCAATATATCGGCTCCACATAGTGAGCGAGTTAAATTATAAGGTTCGGGTCAATCAGGTCTGCGTTCTTGGCACTCTCATGTTTGGAAACAAGACTTAGAGCACTTACACTAAACAGGAGGTGTCTACGGTGTATTTTGGGGATTGGGTGGCAAGATAGAGTGTCACATAATACGGTCTTACAAAGAGGAAACACTCACAGCATGTACTCGATTTTGAGCAAGTGACATATACGATGGTTAGTACATGCTTATCGCATGGAAGATGAAATGCTGCCAAAGTATATCCTTTATGAACATCTAGCCATTGGAGTTAAAAGAATCGGCGATCCCACACTGCAATTCAAGGACGTATGCAAGAGAGCCATGAAGTCATAAGTCATACAACATCCCATCCAAGGGCTGGGAAGAAATTGCTCAGGATTGAGCTATCTTGAGACAATCAGTTGGAGGGGGCATAGCGACTGCTGACACTATTAGAGGCCTTCTGGCTGCAGAGAAAAGAGAAAGACTGAAAAGATCAAGGAACAGCCAGGCAAGCAAGCCTCCTCAGTATGGTTGTACGATCTGTGGCAGGTACTGTCACTCACGGAATGGCCTTTACAGCCATAGCAGACAGTGTCGAAATACAGGAGACAGAGCTGGACAAAACTTACAGGGTGCCATGCACATGGTCTATAGAGACTGAGATGCCTATGATGATGATGGTTTGGTACTCATTGAGGACTTTGTCAAAATGCAAACAATTTGAATTAGAGCTAACAATAATTGTAAATTCAGTCTTAACAGAAGACACGTGTCACATGAAATTAGATGCTAGATGCTGTCATTGTTGCAACTGGAATTGAGGATGAGCTCTCACTTCTAACTAAATACTCTCAATGCACTTACAAAACATAGCATCTGCTACTAGAAACCCAGTTGCTGGGCTTCTGGGTCTGTTCCTACTAACAGGAGAAAGGACAAGGTACGAGTCCCTGGTGTCCTAAAATGAGACTTCTCTGTTTAGATCTGTTTAGATGATGCCCATAGCTGTAATTCAACTAGATGAAGGAAAGCTTCAATTGCAAGCTCCCACCATCTTATAGGTAGTCTGGTGATAGCCACACGGTATAAAGAGTTAGCTTGAAAAAATTGACTTGCTGAAAGCAGACATTCCAAGTCACAAGGTGCAGATATCGCATTCCAACTGTTACATGCAACACAACATATCTTGCGCTCAAATACAAAAGAAAAGTTGGAACAAAGAAGAAGATGAAATAAAGTGAAAATTAATCTTCAATTTTTTACAAGATATTCATACTGATTTTAGGAAATCAATTTGGTGAAATATAAAGCTTCTTCTTTAACTGATACATTTTTAACTACACAATTTTCTTTGTACCCTGTGCAATTTATTTTGTTTTACTATTCTTTTTTTAAAGATTAGTGGAGCTATTAAGGCACTTGTCTCTTGCAATAAATAGGTTGAATTTGTTGCTCCGTGCATATTCTAACTTAATTTTTGTTATAATTTGAATGTGAATTGTAAGGAATGAGAAGCGTTTAGGAAGTGAAGTGGTTACTCAAATATAGGGGGTTAAAGACCTAGTATAATAAAGTGTAGCCTAGCCAACAGTGAGCTGGCTTGCTAAGACTGGGATAACAACGCACCAGGGCTCAAAATCACAGACGGGCAGAAACAAATTCAGGCATGGTTCGCTCCTGGTACTACTGCTGCTCCAGTCGACCCAGCTGTATATGGGTACCTGATGTATGGGTTGAGGAAGGTATTAACAGCAAGGAAGCGAACTGGCCACACCACCTCTCATATGCTGCGGCTTAGTACATGAAGAGTTATCTTCATCCCAAAAGGGCAATTGTTGCCATGGTACTGACCTTTACTTTACCGTTAACACTTTATCCCATAAAACTCAACTTAACTTAATGTCTTTATACTGGTTTAGAAGACTGCAGAGTCTTTATACAACCAGTTATATTTGCATTACCCAGCTCTAAAAGCTATGCGCATCTAATCTATTCTTAAATGCATTAACTGTTTTTGCCTCCACTACTTCCTGTGGCAATGCATTCCAAACATTCACCACTCTCTGACTAAAAAAATATTTCCTAATATCTAATCTGGACCTTTCTTTAGTTAATTTGTAACTGTGACCTCTTGTTCTTGTAGGTGGTTTAATTTTTAATACTTGTTATAGTCTAATTTTCCTTTGATTATCTTTCAACTCTGTATTAAGTCACCTTAAATTATGTTATTTTCTAGACCCTGTAGGCCGATTTTTCTGAGCCTTTCTACAAACTGTAATTCTGGAAACCCACTGTCAACTTTTTTGCTTTTCTTTGTATCCTTTCCAGCATGTTTGTAAACCCTCTACTGTACACAGTACTATAATCTAGGTATAACTAATGCTTTATACAGTTTGACAATCACTTCCTTGCTTCTATGTTTAATATTTCTTGTTATAAACTGCTCCTTGTTATAATATGCTCCTTAAACTCACCGGTCTGTAAATAGCTGGATCTTATTTGTTGCCCTTTTTGAATAAGGAGATCACTCCTGCATCTTTCCAATCTCCTGGAACAATCCCTTTTGCAAGTGATTGAGAACATAATATAGCCAATGGTTTTGCAATAGTTTCAATCAGAGTTTTAGTTTCAGATCAAATTTTGAATGAATACTATCTTCACCTTGGCATTTATCCATTTTCAACCCATCCAATTTTTTAAAAACCATTTCATCCGTAATACAGATTGATTTTAATCCCACTGTATCCATATCTCTTTAGAAAAATCTATAGGCTCTGAGATCTTGAAGCATCCTTTGTGTAGACTGTGCTAAAGTGCTGATTGAGTAGATTAGCTGTCTCCATATTATCACTTATTATTTTGCAAGTGCTATCATGAGAGAGCCTACTTTGTCTTTCGCTCTTTGTTTTTTTCTAACATAAGAAAAGAAGCTTTAACTATCAGTTTTGATCCTATGAACAAGTTTTTTTTCTAAGTCTATTTTTGCTGGTTTATTTACTTTCAGAGCTATATTTTTTTCTTATTCAAATATTTTTAATGTTTCTTTTAATTTACCTGCCTTTATATATTTTTTCCATGCTTTATTTTTAGCATTTCTACATTTAACTACAAATCTAGTTATCCACTTTTTACGCTTGGGGTTTACCTCCCTACATGGAACACATTCCACTTTTAGCTTTTCTAGAACTGTTTTGAAACTCTCACATCACACTCTTGTTCAACATCTGTTCCTTTGACAATATCTTTCCAGATTATGTGGCTCATTGCCTCTTTCATCTTCTTAACATCTGTCTTAGAGTAGTTGTATCCTTGCTATAAGATCCCAACGAATGATCTGATGGTTACTTGAGCCAAACAGTTTCCCAACGGTAGTGTTATCAATCCAATTTTTCTCTGTAGTAAATACTAGTTTGAGTGTTTTTTTCCTCTGGCAGCTTCTTCTACATGCGAATAAAAAAATTGTCAGTTATGCACTTAACAAATGGTTTTGACTCGACAAGTGCTTCTGGCATATTCCATTTTATTTCTGGAAAGTTGAAATAATAATTTCCCTGCACTTGCCTTTGCTACTAATCAACTCCTCATCTTCATCTTTTTGGCTTGATGGACATCTGTAGGATAACCACTGTCTTTTCATCCCCACCTTTTTATTTCTCCCCATACACTTTCATTTTTGTTGCTAGATCAGCTATCATCTTTGATAGTTATATTAACTGAATTCACACAGTAAAATAAAATGCCACCTCCCTTAACCTTATCTCCAAATACCCTATTTTTCCTTAACATTGTATTTCTATTTCAAGTTTACTATCTGCAATATCTTCATATGTCCATGATTCTGTTTGCCCTATTATATCTGGTTTTTCTTCTTCTGTATACAGGTCCAATTCTTCTCTTTTATTTACTATGCATCTCACATTTGAATAAAAACATTTTAGTTTATGATAATTTTTTTTTTTTAGAATTACTGCTTTTATTTTCTCATTTTGATTTCTCCACTACTGATTTTACACTCCCCTGACCCCAACTCTTTCCTTTGACTGCATCCTCTATAGCACTCTGTTTTAGGCCTATCTTTAGTCTCATACTTCATAGGCCTTACGTTTAAATTTTTAACACAGTGATGAAACATTTACTCCGCTACCACATGCTGGCCTATCTCATTTACATGTAATCCTTTCCTGTCTAGCATTTTACTATTGTCTATTTTCACATCAATAAATTTCTTACCTATATTTGCACACATCTCCTGCAACCTGAGGTTGATGCCTATTTTCTTAATGTCTAAAAAGTCTGACCCATCTGCTCTTTCTAAAATACCCCAAGGTGACCTTCCTGTACTTTTTTCTTTAAGCGTTCTCATCAGACTCTTGTATCTTTGCATTATTATTTCTGTATAATCTATCTTTAGATCATTTGTACCTTCCATTACTAAGACATGACTGTTCGCTCTGTCACCTACCATCTTTATTTTCCACTCTATAGCCTCAATTTTAACTCCCCCAATATCCATTTTTTCAAACATTTTATGTTGTTTTGACAAATGTTTGCCAACCTCCATCACCATTGAATCCCCGGCTATCAACACTGAACCCTCCTTTATAGTTGCATACTTGTCTGCAAAGCTCTCTCCCCTTTGTACTGTTTCCTTACAAGAATATCCCGTACATCCAATTCCTATTTCTTTCTCCACCATACTTACCTGGCAGTTGTTTTACTTTATCAACTCGACTACCCAATTCCCAATTGCAGCTTCTTTAAAAATTCCTCAATATTCTATTTTTTTTCTCTTATATTTTCTTCTGCCTTTTTTCCATATCCGCACATCTCTTCTCATTTATCCTATTTAGCACTCCATTGGACCCTGCTTCTCTTCTACTCTACACAAAATACATTTTTACTTCATCTTCCAACATTGTATCTATTTCTACACTAACACTACTTCCACACAACTCACACACCCTGTTAGTGTTATCAGCATTGCTAATCTTATTTCCTGCATTTCGCCTGCTTTTTACCATACTAATTATTCTATTAGTATTACCGTTGCACTTCCTTGCCAAAAAGTTATACTAATACACTAATACAATATATTTGCATAAGTAAATAACAAAATATCAACTGTTGTTTGTATTTACTCTACAGCAACTCTCACTAAATACTAGGTCTACACTACAGTTACAATACAGACAACTACTATTATTCACTATACCACACTATTTAATTCTGCCAAGAAGACTAACTAGCTGCCTTTATAACCAGATCACTATATTTAAAAATATATATGCTACAATATGGCAGTTTCTACTTTTTTGTTAAATGTATCTCTGTACTGAAGGGGAAAATGGGGATGTGTTCTTGTTTTGGAAGTTGTTAGATAAGGTAAAGGTTAAGGTAGTCCTATAACAGACATTGCTGTTGGGGATGAAATGTTAAGAGACTTCATTGTACAAGGCCTAACACATCATGTTTATAAGGTGGGGTGGTTAGTTTCATCCCTCGCTGCTTTTCTTTCCTCACTGCCTTTCCTTACTAAACAGTAAGTCAGGTTCCAATTTATTGCTGGGTTGGCTGAAGCATGCTGATATTAAAATTTGAACTGTGTACCTAAGCTGTGAAAAGCAAGTGCTCTACCACTATGCTAATCAGACTCTTGGATCATGGTCAAAGCATTACAAATAGAACTGTTTTACCTTGATCTGGATTTCAAGGTCTGATTTTTAATCATCTGGTTGCAGACCTTTTCTCTTCTTGCTTCCTGGAGTGTTAGTCATCTTTTGTACTGTTACATGTTTTGCTTGTTTTTTATTTTCAACTGAATATACAATAAATATACACAGGTTGAATAAAGAATTTACAAAATTTAAAAACAGTTAAAACCAGAATTGCTGCATTAAAGTGCTTTGTCTCAATAATTTAAATGTTGAATTAAGACATGCTAATATTTTCACTTTTCTTGTCTTAGTTCATAAAACAGCAACAAAGAATCAGAGAAGCAAGTCAGATCACCAAGCAGAAGTTATGGAAAATTCAACTTTTAAGACACCTACATGCTGGATTATAACATATCCTGGTGGTGAACGCATCCAAATATTCTTGGAATCAGGAAAGGTTGTGGAACTTGGCACTCTACCTCATTGCATTGCTTGTGATCCAGAAACTCATCAGGTAAAACTAGATCAAAGTAAATACAACGAATACACATGCTTTACTTGGTATAAATGCAGCTTTGAATTTAAATGTGAGACAAGGGCAATGACCAAAATGCACAAAGTGCAACTTCAAATCTCAGAATAGCTATCTAAAATAAATATACTCCAATAAGCAAGAAGAGAAAATGTCTGCAATCAGATGATAAAACAGTACCTTGAAATCAAGACAGTCCCATTAGCAATTCTTTGATCTTGCCTGCAGATTTGGGGAAGATTAACTAGCCAGAGATCACAATCTTCAGGGTTAACCGGTTCAATTAGAAGATAACAGAGGAGCATATCTGATAGACCAAAGATAAGACTGGAATCAGGTCAAAAGGAAGACAGCTGATAGGATTGCGTGGATCCTTTTGCAAACTTTTACATTTTTATGGTAGAAGGAGAAATAGTGTAGTAGAACATGTAAATAGTAAGCTAGTAGTGGTAATTATCATAAAGTCAATTATTTTTGCTCTGAAAACATACACTCAAGAACAGAAAAGAAAGTGCAATAGTAGGCACTCTGGAATTGAACCAAAGTACTCGATATGGTGAAAGTATCTCCAATACTGAATTTGGTAAGTGGTAAGTATTGGTAAGTATTGTAACAGCTCTACTACTAGCTTATCATCTGATACTCGTTATCTAGACATCACTGGTCACTGGCAACAATTTATAATATGTTACAGTCCTTCCACATTTCTTTTCAACCAGTTTATATATCTTTAACTTCTACTTCTTCTTCTGCGTTTGCTCTCAATCTCCTGTTACCAAGTCCTGAACAGGGCTTTTCAAGTAGCAGAATGTAGTCCAGAGAACGGAATGTGTTGTGTCGCTAGTTTACAGCTTGACTGCAATATTTGCACCTTTCAGTCCGACACATCTGTCTTTGGCAGATCTTTAACTTAATTTACTCTTTCATCACAATAGCATAGAGATCACTAAAACTTCTTTCAATGTAAAAACACAAGGTAATTCATTAATTGCATATTCTAATAATGTAAAACATTATCAGGAGAGGAAGACTAATGTCTGGTCAGGCAAAATATACTGATTAGACATGTTAGTGAGGATCAGTCAGGATCAGGTAAAATATACTGGCCATGACCCTCACCTCGGCTTCCTCGTAGCACGCCCTGGAAATGGGCTTTTTTCATGGCAGCCTGACTAGCAAGGTGAGGGATCGATGTGATCACCGTAGTAGTTAGGGACACGCAGATGAAGCCAATGATAACACAATTGCAAGAAGGCATGCTCGGTATGTGAGAAAAGCTACTGCAGCCCTCCACTTAACATCCTTTTCGGGGCGCACAAAAGAGTAAACCTATTCATTGTGGCCATTCGAAGCAACAACAACAACATTTTCAATTAAACTAACTATGTCTAATTCTTTCTTACATTTGTCAGCATGAACTAAATGATATCTCTGGATCTAGCCCAGCTTCTGTTTTCTATCACTATCCTTCCTAACAATATGCAACCTGTTTTAAATAGATTATCTAACTATCTAGTGGTCTTGTGGTACCCTTTATCATCTGACGATATGGCTAGTCCTTGACAGTCTGCAGCTTCCATTCACCTGGGCTCTGCTGGTGAGTCTATGGCACACCTCACTAATTCTGACCAGTTCTCTCACTGCTGAGTTTACCAACTCAGATTGGTGTTCCTTCCAGCATGCTCAAAAACTGAGCTTGTGAAACCTACAACCTGATTACCAACATTCAACTCAGTGTTGTCTTTTGTTCATTGGGGTTTGGTTTCACTGTCCCTTCCATCAGACAATAAGGTACAATTCCTTACAGTGGTTAAATCTCCCAGATGGCTCTCCCTGTTGTGCTTTGAATTTTGGCCTTTATTGGCCTTTATGCTTCTTCTTATCCAATATGCCTATCGGTCATGAGGTACTTCTGTCCGCACCCCAGCCAGTAGCTCGTACTGCTACTAGGCAAGCACTGCCAGTCAAGTTCCTTCTTTCTGGAGCGACTACCAACTTTCCTGGCTATCTAGACTTCCTTTCAATCTGACTGTGACAGCTTGTCACCAAATCACACGTTGCTCAATACTCCCTACCCATTATTCCGTAATGCCTAGACAAAAAAAGACTCCTACCAACTTCTTTCCATGACAACTGGATACTATAATATTGGCGATACGCTAACTCTTCCCCGTCTCTCAGAGTGACTTGGCCCCACCATTTTGAACATTCATCTTACTTGTGTTAACTAGTGAACTATCACCCAAACATACTAAGGTAAAATTGACGATCTCCCTTTTCCGCTGTCCTGATTATTGGACAGAGACAAATCCAGAACTTGTTTTGTCAAAGAATGCATGATGTACATGGACTCAGAACTCTCTCTCACATGTGCTAAAATCTGCTAACATTGTCTCAGCTTATGTTAGCCTTTCAATGGTCAAGTTGTAAGTTATAACTCCCATGCTTCATACATGCAATTTCACACATATCAGACAGCAACACTGTAACAGTTATTTCTTCAATTATTTAAGTGCAACTTGTCTTCTGAACTTGGAAGCAAAGCGTAGTCAGTCAGATAAAACATACTGAGCAAGACCTCCCACTCCATAACCCCATTTGTGCTTCTAGAAACAGGCTGTCACACAGTAGTCTGGCAACAAGGTAGTGATTGACTTTTTAATCCCCAAAGTGATAAGCTAACTGAGAAGCCTTACTACATCATGTCAGTACTTCAGCACAGTCTAAACAATAGAAGACTGCTCCAAGATCATAGAGCCTATAAATATTTTTCAAACATGGATACAGAGGGATTAAGATCAATCTGTATTACAGAGGAAATGGTTTTTAAAAAGTTGGAAGGGTTGAAAGTGGATAAATGCCAAGGCAAGATGGTATTCATACAAAATTACTGATTGAAATTAGAGACCAACTAGCAAAACCATTGGCTATATGCTATATTATGTTCTCAATCACTTGCAAAAGGGTTTATTCCTGGGTATTGGAAAGATGCAGGAGTGATCCCCTTATTCAAAAAGGGTAACAGATCAGATCCAGCAAATTATAGACCGGTGACTTTAGCTAAAATAGTAAATTGTTAGAGTAAATAATCAAAGAAAACATTGTAATGCATTTAGACAAGTTTAACATAATCAGAAATAGTCAGCATTAGTTTACTGAAGGGAGAATCTTCTTAACAAATCTATTAGAATTCATGGAGGAGGTTACTAAAATGATAGATAAAGGGGAGCCAGTAGATGTTATTTATCTTGATTTTGCTAAGGCCTATGATAGAGTATCTCATCAAATATTATTTAGAAAGTTAAAATCATATAGAATAAGTGGAGAAGTTGCCAAATGGATAAAAATTGATTAACTGGAAGAAGGCAGAGAGTAGGCATGAATAAGGAGTACTCTGAGTGGTGTGAAGTAAAGAGTGGAGTGCTACAGGGCTCAGTTTTGGAACCAATTTTGTTCTTGATATATATAAATGATTTGGACATTAATATCGGATCCATAATTGCAAAATTCGCTGATGACACAAAACTATGCAGTAGTATCTCATCTAAAGCAGAAGTGGATATATTGAGGTCGAATTTAGATTAAATTCGAGAATGGTCTGCGAGCTGGCATATGGAGTTTAATGTAGATAAATGTACAGTCATCCATATGAGTAGATCAAATATGGACCTACAACAACCCTTTGAGCAGGCTAGATTCAGAATAGGGTTCTCCACTACTGACCATCTACACACAATCCACCAGCTGCTGGAGAGAGCATGTGAACTACATCTGCCCATATGATTAGTGTTTATAGACTATGAAAAGGCCTTCGACAGTATTGAGATCAATGCCGTAATAGATGCCCTAAGAAACCAGGACGCGGCTGAAAATTACAAGAGAATGATCGAGGAAATGAACGTAGGCTGCAGTACGGACATTACTCTATACCACCGCCCAATAACTGTACCACTATCAGGATTAGTGCGACAGGGCGACACAATTTCTCCAACGCTTTTCACAGCAGCGCTTGAGGACATCTTCTAACAACTGAGTTGGTCTAATAGATGCATAAATATAGATTGTGACAGGCTCACCCACCTACGCTTTGCCGATGACATTGTGTGCATCAGCCACACCACCGAGGAGGCACAAGACTCCCTAAACGAACTAGATGGGGTCGGTAGAGGTGTCAGACTACAGATGAACGAAAAGAAACTCAATGTCTCAGAAACCCTTACTGCCGCAAATTTGAGATCAAGCTGGAAAATGAGCCTATCAAAGATGTCAGCTCCTACACATACTTGGGGAAAGAAATAAATGCCACCCACACCTTAGAAATTTCAAGATGAAGAACTGCAGCCTGGTCTAGTTTTAATACCATAAAGCCTATACTCTTGCAGCTGAAAGACACCATGGTAAGGGTGCACCTTTTCAATTCTGTGATCATACTAGCCATGATCTACTGATGTCAAGTATGAATCTATGCAACCCGGATGCAGATAAACTACGAGTTACCCAGCGAGCGATGGAAAGACGCGTCCTTGGAATCTCGATCAGAGATCAAATCCACAATACAGAAATAAGAGAATGCACTCTATTTCAAAATGTTGTGAAGGCTGCACTGTCTCGCAAATACCACTGGGCTGGTCACGTTGTATGCATGCCAGATAACAGATGGACACTCAGAACGCCATTTTGGTGGCCATATAATTATACACGACCACGCAGCCACCCACTTATACGTCTGCTGTGAGACCTAGGTCCAAAATGGTACACACAGTGAAAGATTGGACTGCATACATAACATTTGTTGGCAACCTCACATACGGTACACCAGCCGGACTGAAGTCGAGGATATTGTATTGTATTACAGAATTGGCAAGAACAATATTAGAATAATTGGAAAGGAAAGGGACCTAGAGATTATAATAAATCATACAGGTAAAGTGAGTGAGCAAGTCCAGGTAGCAGTGAAATAGGCAAATGCAATGTTAGGCATGATAAAAAGAAATATTCAACATAGGAGCAAGGAAGTGATAGTCAAACTGTATAGACTATAGAGCATTAGTTAGATCTAGATTAGAGTACTGTGTACAGGTGTGTAGTCCTTATCGTAGAGGGGACATAAACATGCTGGAAAGGATTCAAAAAAGAGCGACAAAGCTGACAGTTATGAGGAAAGACTCTGAAAAAACCGGCCTTCAGTGTCTAGAAAAGAGAAGAATTCGAGGTGACAACACAGGTTTATAAGATAATCAAAGGAACAGTTAAATTAGACTATAAAAAGTTTTTTAAAATACAAACACTTACAAGAACAAGAGGGCATAGCTACAAATTAACTAAAGAAAGGTCCAGATTAGATATTAGGAAATATGTTTTTAGTCAGAGAGTGGTGAATACTTGGAATGCATTGCCACAGGAAGTAGTGGAGGCATGAACAATTAATGCATTTAAGAATAGATTGGATGCACATAGTTTTTAGAGCAAGGAAATGTAAATGAAACTGGTTATTTACAGACTCTGCAGAGTTTTCTAAACCAGTATAAACACGTTAAGTTGATGTCAATGTCATTTAATGCAATAGATCATTGTGACTTCATTAACTATACTCGCCTGGCTGACAGTTGAACTAGAAATGTGTCTTCTAAACCAATATAAAAACGTTAAGTAAATTTAAGCTAGGAGGATCTTGGTCCACTTTCTCAAGTAAGCCTCATATGTAAGAAGAGCCACAATAACCCTTTACCAAAGAAATGTCAAGAGTTAACTCAATGTGGGTAGCTTTGAGCAACAACTTCTAAACTTAATAATGTATCTATGGAGCTTATAAATTTCATATCCCCATTGTAAAATAAAATAATTATTTGTATCCTGAATTTTTATGTAGGCTACTTTTCATTTTTCTTATTTCTAGACGATGGTTACACGAGATGATCATGTGATTATTATTAATTACCCAAATGGTGAGTCTGTAGTTGAGCATGCTGATGGCACACGTATAAGCTCTTACTACAGAATTGTTGCTGCAGATGAGGAGTCCAGTACAGGTGAGTGTAACAGTGTGTCTGTTGTGGGTTTAAATCTATGCAAAATCGTTGAAAATGCTCTCCTAGGTCAACTAAATATTGCATATATTATTTAGCGGTTGATAATCGTTAGCTGTTCAAACAGTTATCCCCTTATGTTGATCCTAAATAAAATGAATGTGCAGGTAAATAGGTCACAAATGGCTATTTGTTTTTTAAAACTAAATGATATACTAATTTAAAAATAATTTATTATTGTACTTTCATTGTCTCTTATTTCTCAACATAATTGTTGCCAATACTGATATACTAATCCATCGCTTTATCAGTGTACCAAATTTTGCAGCACAGACATCTTTGGTCTGCTGTCTCAGCCACATTTGCACTTCATGTTCAACCTCATCGTCATTGACTAACCATCTCCCACCAAGAATCATGCATTATCCTGTGGGCTAAACCATCTGAATGTCACATTTCCTACACTGTCTTTCATTACTCCTCTGTCAAATTGAATTATCTCCCCCACCCATTGCACAGATGCTTCTGCTGCAATCTGAACAGGGCAACCAGGTTGGGCTTTATCAGCAATTTTTGAGCTTCTTGGAGAAAATGTATTGACCCAGTTGTGCACCGCACTGTTTTATGTAACAAACACTCACTGTAAGGAAGCATTTCCTTATGAATATTCTTTGAAAGAAATTCCTTTTCCCCCCAACAACGCATAGGCCTAACAGCATGCTGTTATTTGAATGTACATTCTGTGAGTGAGCATGAACATCATTTTGTATGTGAGCTGCACACATGCATGAGATACCTAGCATCAGATATCTACAGTAATCACAAAGCTGGATGTTGCTGCCACCTAATGACACCTTTAGATTGGATGCGCATAGGTATTTTTAGATTAAGTGAATGTAGAAGAAACTGGTTGTTAACAGATTCTGCAGTCTTCTAAACTAGTATAAAGATATTAAGTTAAGTTTAAAAGCTACCAACTACACTTTTCAGCTATTCGATATCAGTGTGTCATCTACTTACTGGCTTACCCACGTAAATATCAGGGTTAGCTCCATGCAGAACCCTCTTTTGCTGACTTTTGTTCAGACTAGAAAGGTTAGCCATATCTTTGTTTCCCGAGAGACTAATGTAAGGCATCATACTGTATATGTCATAAATAGTGAGTAAGTAGGGTTGTGTGCATACCATGAGACTGGTAACCTTATATACAGAAAAAAGTTCCACATAAATGACTATTTGGCTTGGCTTCGTTTGTTCTCAATCTCCCGCTACCAAACCCTGAAAGGACTTAAGTAGCAGAATGTAGTCCAGAGAACGGAATGCGTTGTGTCGTAGTTTACAGCTTGACTGCAATATTTGCACCTTTCAGTCCAACACATCTGACTTCAGCAAGCATTTTTTTAGTACCGGGTTAGCATTCCCTCTTCGATCCCTTCTCCTTAGCCAGTCTGCCCTGTTGCAGCCTGTTATCCAGGATCACCGCGTGGAGGTGTTGAAGAGTCTTGGCAGCCCTGGTTCGCTGGCCCTGACGCTAGCAGTCAGCTATGGGTCGCTGACCACTGCAGCTCATGCGCTGCTCAGCATCTTGATCCCAAATGACTATTTAAAAACATTCTTCCAGTTGGAAGATTAACTGATTAGCTACTGAATTGAAAAACAGGATGTGGCAGAATTAAATTTAGGTCCCATTTTCCCATTTGCAGGTGTATGTACAAATTTAGCTGCAGTTTTCTTAATTATTAACATATTTTTATGAATGATATACCATTTTGTAGGTAAATGAATGTTCTCTAAGATAGATCTAAAACAATTGTGTGTTATTTTTTAGTAGGAAATTTGTAGATGGTAAATTATTATTTACAACAGATAAGCATTACAAAATTATTTTAAAAAGTGCCAACTCACCTTAAATTTTTGAATGTCCAAAACATTTAATGTCTTTTACTTGGTGGTTATCACAAAGTATATCCAACAATAAGAAAATCAAATCCAAGAACACAGAAATTGGATAATATTTACACTTCTAATAGCTAATGTAACCACATGTAGGCCAGATCAGAAAAAATTAAACATTTTTTGAAAAATAAACAATTGAAGAAAAAAAAAAAATCTTAGGAAAAATTAACATTTAAAAAAAAATATATATCTCCAATTTATTTACAGCACATCAATGTCTTTAGTGAGCACCATCTGCAGGATCATGTGTATGGTACACTCTAAAACAGTTCTTCGGATGGAGATGTGGCTTTTCTGGGCAACCAATGCAATAAAAATTTGTGCGGGCTCTCTTTGCAGGAGTTGAGCATACAATGCAGTTCCTGTCTTTGTCTGAGTGATCCACAAGATGCACAGCACCCTCATATCTTTTAATTTTGTTTCCTTCTTTGAATTTTCTCCCAACTTTATTGCTGTTTGTGGTTACTACCTCTTGCGGGATGATGGATGCAGCCTTCTCAGTCAGCTGATGGATCAAATTTTCTTTGAAGACTTTCAAGGGCATAGGCTTCTCATCAGCATGACAGAGCGTGTATAATATATGAGCATTTACCTGTGAAACCTCAATGATCCAATAAAATATTTTTTTCCACCATTTTCTTGTTTTTCTTTGGAAGCTGCCATAGTATGATACCATCTGGTCACTATGGTCACATCCATTCATACACATGTTGTATCGCTGCACTACTTTGGGTTTTTCAACTGTGTTGCCTCTTCTAGTTGTAACCTGCTCCATCTGAACTGTAGTCTTGGTGAAGACAACAATACACGGCCAATACACGAAGAGATCAGGAAAATTTTAACCAGTAAGTCCACATGAAACCTGGGTGATTCTAACCTGGGACCTGCAGCACCAGAGGCGGACTCCTTACCTCGAGACCACTGAGCCTCCAAAAAATATATAATAGTAACATTATCCAATGATATGCATCAGCCAATGACAAAAGAAGACTGATTGAATTAAGAATTTTACACCAGACTTTAAAATATCTGGGATAATAGGAGAAGAAAACATATTACGACTTCATTCAGTTGGTGACCTAAGGCTGGAAATGAAATCGGATTTGAAGAGATCATGCGCAAACATGGATTTGGAACTAAAAATGAAAATAGGAAGTTACTTATTGACTTTTGCAATTTAAATCAACTGGTGTTTGTGGCAGCATGAGGGATATGAAATGTAAAGCTCTACATGACGATCGGCTTTCTGATCCTTTTGAGGTAAGCTATTGTTGGTTATTGATTGGATTATTAAGACAACTTCAACACAGAAACATTGAATTCAATAGAATTTAACAAAACAACTTGATTTTATGGGCTGTGTTTATGACTTCTGTTCAATAACCGCAATCAGATGCAAAAGAAAAAAAAATATACTTGATGAGAAGTCACAGAATTTGAGACTGAAAAAACAAGGAGAAAAAATGTTTTTGAGAATAAATGCATTTAACAATCAGATTGTGTTGAAAGACACACAAGATGTGTATCATGGTAGCTATATAGATATTGTAGATAATGTAGGAGGTGCAGATAATGATAAAATAGGAATACAAAAGGTAAGAGGAGCTTTCGTTGCATTTGGGAACTTATGGAAATAGCAAAAGAAATTTAGTCCACCACAAAATAAATATCGTCAACTACAATGTAAAATTTGTTCTATTGTATGGCACTGAAACAATGGAGAACAACAAAAATAATAAATGAAAAAGGTACAGACTTTCATATATGAGTGCCTGCACAGAATAGAAATATTGAACCCTGCCGAAGACAGATGTGTCGGACCGAAAGGTGCAAATATTGCAGTCAAACTGTAAACTAGCGACACAATGCAAATCCGTTCTCCGGACTACATCCTGCTACTTGCAAAGCCCTGTTCAGGGCTTGGTAGCGGAAGATTGATATTGAACGCAGAAGAAGAAGAAGAAATATTTAAAGATTATAACACAACTAATTTAGAATTGTTGAAAAGAATTAGACAGATATCAGTTGAACATGATGTGGGAGGGGAAGATGCTGGCATTGGATAGGACACACATTAAGGAAATCAGCTGAAAGCATTACAAGACTGTCTTTGTTCTGGAATCCCCAAGGCAAGAGAAGTAGAGGGAGATCAAAAATCACATGGAGAAGAGAGCTTGAGGCAAACATAAAGGAAATAGGAAAGACATGGACAGAGTTGAAACCAATGGCCCAGAACAGGATTATTTGTTGAAGACTCCTGTGCTTCATAGGCAGTGAATTTAATTTTATGTAATGATCTCAGAGAGATGAAGTCTTTTGCCTTTTTAGCACTTCCAATTCTCTGCTTTGAGTCCAAATCTTATTTTTCATTACAATTTACATTGATGCCATAATCCTAGTTATTTCCCTTAAATCTTTTCACTTTTTTGGTTCCGAGCATCAAGACTCGTTTAACATCCACAATTGTGTGTAAAAGAGGGAGACTAAATAAATGTGGGTCGTGATTTTAATTGGGGACCACTTCTCCAGTCAACCCAGCTGTAAATTGATACCTGATGCATGAGTTAGGGAAAGTAAAACCAGCAAGGAAGGGCACTGGCCACCCACCTATCACAGGCTGGGGCTTAGTACAATGGAGTCTTCAAAAACTTCATTTCCAACTAGCGGTTAATTCTGCTGAATTTTCACTTTACTTTACTATCCTTTATGTGGACTGGTGGCATAGGCAGTTATGTCTCTTTGCAACTTCCTTTAATCCTGTTTATCATGTTTTCTGGTTGATTTAATTGACATATGTAGAAGAGTCTGCAAGTCCTAATGTTTCCATCTCAATAATGGGCCCTGAATTTATAAAGGAGTAAATAAATGTATGTGCTATTTTTAAGGACATGAGAAAAAAAATGTATAAATCTCAGCATAAATGCTTGAAAAAAAATAATAAACCTTATAAACTGATGGCATGATGTGCATGAGAAACTAAATCATATTAATTTTCAGGGCTAGATGATGCATCTTCACAAAAGAGCTCCATGCAGTCTTTACAGTTTGTCAAAGTTGAGTGCCCTGCCTATGCCACTGTTGAATTCAACACTTCTACATCAGAGAACCTCACAGTCTTTGGCAATGAAAGCAGCATTAATGTCTTCCCTGATGGTTACTACATGTTTCATCATAGTAAAGGTGGGAGAATAGAGGTAAGGGAAAGAAATGAGATATGACTATGGAGAAACAAATAGAGAGAGAGACAGTAAAGAAAATGACATGAGAAATATAAAGTAGAAACGGGGGTCGGCAACATGCAGTGAGAATTCCTACCTGATCTACGTCAGTTCTTGGAGTATAAATACCCCAAAAAAATGTCATAAACAAATACAAAATTAAATATGAAATATTACGAGGGATGTTCAAATCAAATGTGATTTTTTGTTCTAGTTCTACCTAAATGGGTTATAGCGTGCAAGAACTACTATCATTAGTTAGGGGCACATGTGTCTTATTACTGCTAGGTGGCCCACTTGCCATGGGCCAGTCATATGACAGATAAATAAAAATGGCAGATAACACAAATTAAATGTATCTGCCCCCAGACCTAGTAAGCCGCAGGAAGTTGTAAAATACCTACTACATATAGCGTTCGGTTACCTGGCAACAGACATTAACATGCCTGTATAAATACCAGGATTCCAAGTATTCTAAGTAGACAACACTGTTAGTGCTTGCATGGAACAGCATGTTGTGATGAAGCTTCTTGTGAAAGAAGGCGTGAAACCTGAGGACCTCAAGACTGCAATCACAATACGGTGATGAGACACTCAGCTGCAGTAAGACATTTGAATGGTGTAAACGTATTAGAGAAGGCCATAGATTCATGAATAGTGATCCCGGCCGTGGTGGCTTTTCAATCTACCACAATCATTCCTGTAAATATTCAGATTGTGGAACGTCTTATCCTGGAAAATCGACGCTAACCTTGTCGTGAAATTGTACAAGAGGCAAGTATTTTTCTGGGTACAATGGAGACTATTATTTATGAACATTTCCATTTTCGGAAGATTAGTGCACGTTGGGAGCCAAGACAACTTTCCACTTTTGACCAGCAGAGAAGGATTCAAGCCTTTTCAACCTCATACAGCGCACTATGAGCCATCCGCAGTAACTCGGCTGGGAGGTATTTACACTTCCACCTTACAGCAAAGACCTCGCTCCAAGCAATTTTCACCTGTTTGGACTCCTAAAAGAATTCCTGGGAGGTCAACATTTCAGCACTGATGTCGAAGTGAAACAGGCTGTCCTGAATTGGTTCAGACATACTGACAAATTTTTCTTCGCTGAAGATTTCCAAGCAGTATATAAACACTGGGATAAGTGGATAAACATTGCAGGAGATTATATAAAAAAATAAATGGCATTTTTACTACTTGAAAAAAAAGCACTATTTTTTCACACTAAAAAACACTTCCCTGTTGACTTGGACATCCCTTATATATATAAATAAATTTTAGTTAAGCCTCTTCACTATTAAAAACATCAGTGTAATATGCCCACACTGTTGAAATTCTGCACTAACCCATCCATATTCCCAAAGCATGTCGTCTGTAAACTAGTTGCTCACCAGATAAAATATATCTTCTTATTTCAATTTCTAGTAGAAGACTGTCCAACTCAATGGATTGATGCAAACCAAAAAGCTGGCATAGGGAGGAGCAGCCTGATAGGTTTAAAAGAAATCTCTGGAAGCAATAGACAAAATAATTATATGAAGAATAGATAGAAGTCTCTGGACGAAGAGCTGTAGCTTGGTCTAGCTTCTATGCCATAAAGCCCATACTTATACAGCTGAAAGACACAAGGGCGCACCTTTTTAATTCCATTGTCTTTCCCTGCCATGATCTTTTGCTGTGAGGTGTTAAATCTACCCAATGCGTTACTCAGCTAGCGATGGAAAGACATGTTCTCGAGATCTCGATAAGAGATCAAATCTAGAATGTTTTCTTCTTTGTTCGTTCTCAATCTTCCACTACCAAGCCCTGAAAAAAGCTTTGCAAGTAGCAGGATGTAGTCTGGAGAACGGAATGCATAGCGTCGTGGTTTACAGATTGACTGCAATATTTGCACCTTTTGGGTCGATACATCCAACTTCAGCAGGCATTTTTGAGTACCTGGTTTCCTTCCCTCTTCAATCCCTTTTACTTAGCCAGTCTACTCTATTGCAGCCTGTTATCCAGGATCATTGCGTGCAGGTGTAGAAGGGTTTAGGCAGCTCTGGTTTGCAGACCTTGACGCTAGCAACCAGCTATGGATCGTTGACCGTTACAGCTCATGCTATGCTCAGCATCTTGATCCCATCCAGAATGTCAAAATCATAGATCACACCTTATTTCATGATGCTGTGGTGGCCATGCTCATGTGGTGCACTGCTGTACAACAGATGGACACTCAGGGCAATGTTTTGATGGTTAAATGATTCTACACGCCCACATCGCTGCCCATCCATGCGATGAGGAGATGGTTTGCTGAGAGACCTGGGTCCGAAATGGTACTCATTTATTTTATGTTTAACTCTAGTATTAAACTGCTATTGTACAATGCACTTGCAAATTATGAATGGTGGCTACTTTGTATAAATAAAAGACTATATCAGGTAAATATTTTTGGACTTGGTAACCATATTTCATTATTATCGATGTTGACACACTTCTTATAGGTGATGATGGGAAATAGCTTGTAACAGTTTTGTTTAGTCGAAGAATCAACTTTAATGCACAAGGTTTAAGGGACATGAAAGTAAGAAAAGATGATCTTGCGCAACAGTAAGTTTGCTACAATATCATGTAATTTATATTAGACTGAGTCTAACAGTACCTCTAACATTATTCACAGATTGACACTGAGGGCACAATGACTTATTTTGCACGTCGCAGCCGTTTTTTAGATCACCAAATGCCAGAACGTGAACTGCAGTATGTCATGAATCACAATGCAGATATTATTGTAGAGACAATAGACCCACATGGAAATATATTCAGCGTGCATTCCAATGGAGAATCAGTTGCTATCCCATCTATAGGAGAAGATATATTGTCTACCAGAAGTCAACAGTCATCCCTTGAGGTAGGTGTAATTTAAGCTGTTATTTTTACATAGCATGGGTTATGCTGTCTTTTTGTCTAACTAGTAAAAAGCACACCTTATCATACCTTTCTTCTTTAGGTTCCATTCATCATTTATAGGTACAGACACTGTTCTCCTGTGAGGTGTGTGATTTAGCTGGGGTTTGGTTTCCCATCTAGCGCCTAATAGGATGTGGACATTTTTAGTCCAGTTTTTTGTACTACTTTATCTGCTTTCATCATCTAATATGGATTAGAATACTATATCTAGGGCAAGCCACCAATAGTGAATCATATTAGGATAAGTTCTGAATACCATTTCTATCATTTTAATTATATAGAATCAAATACTTTGCCTCCTATTATTGAAAACGGGTAGGTGTGCAGACATTGAGATAAAAACATTCTGCTTTTGCCTCTCGAGCAGGTTCACACAATATTTTTATGTCCTCACATCATTCAATGACTCAATTAAAAATTAATTTGCCCATCAGAATTTACCAACTTGCTCATTACACAGTGTGCAAGATATTTCCAACACTAAATTTAATCCTTCCCAAAGCGCTGCATCATGACTTCACGCTGATGTTTAACGAGCATAGTCTGTAAATTGTTAGAGTCAATAATCAAAGAAAACATTGTAATGCATTTAGACAAGTTTAATCTAATCAGAAATAGTCATCATGGGTTTACTAGATGGATACTGTGCTTAACAAATCTATTAGAATTCATAGAGGAGGTTACTAAAATGATAGATAAAGGGTAACTAGTGGATGTTATTTATCTAGATTTTGTAAAAGCCTTTGATAGAGTACCTCATCACAGATTATTTTGAAAGTAAAAATCACATGGAATAAGTAGGGTAGCAGCCAAATGGGTTGAAAATTGGTAAACAGGAAGAAGGCAGAGTGTTGCCATGAATAGCGAGTACTCTGAGTGGTGTGAAGTAAAAAGTGGAGTACCACAGAGCTCAGTTTTGGGACCAATTTTGTTCTTAATATATTTAAATGATTTGGACATTGATATCAGATCCATGATTGCAAAATTTGCTGATGGCACAAAACTATGCAGTAGTGTCTCATCTAAAGCTGAAGTGGATATATTGAGGTCGGATTTAGATAAAATTTGAGAATGGTCTGTCTGCGAGCTGAGAAAAAGAGTTTAATGTAGATAAATGTAGTCATTCACATGGGTAGATTCAATATGGAACAAATTACAGAATGGGGGAAAACAATATTAGATTTATAGAAAAGGAAAGGGACCTACGGGTTATAATACATCATACAGCTAAGGTGAGTGAGCAAGTCCAGTTAGCAGTGAAAAAGGCAAATGCAATGTTAGTTATGATAAAAATAAATATTAAACATAGAAGCAAGCAAATTATTGTCAAACTGTATAAAGCATTAGTTAGACCTAGATTGGAGTACTGTGTACAGGTGTGGAGTCCTTATTATAGAGGGGATATAAACATGCTAGAAACAATATAAAAAAGAGTGACAAAGATGATAGTGGGATTCCAGAATTGAAGTTGATGAGGAAAGACTCAGAACAACCGGCCTTCAGTGTCTAGAAAAGAAGAATTTGAGCTGACTTAATACAAGTCTATAAGAGAATCAAAGGAACGGATAAATTAGACTATAAAAACAAACACTTACAAGAACAAGAGTCCATAGCTACAAATTAACTAAAGAAAGATCCAGATTAGATATTACAAAATATTTTTTTTAGTCAGAGAGTGGTGAATGCTTGGAATGCATTGTCACAGGAAGTAGTGGAGACAGGGACAATTAATGCATTTAAGAATAGATTCAATCCACATAGTTTTTAGAGCAAGGAAATGTAAATGAAACTGGTTGTTTATAGACTGCAGAGTCTTCTAAACCAGTATAAACACGTTAAGCTGATGTCAATGTCATTGAATGCTATAGATCACCGTGACTTCATTAACTATACTCACCTAGACAGTTGAACTAGAAATGCGTATACACAGTCCATTTTCATGTAGATGTTATGCAGAATACCCTGTTCCAGCTTTCTCGTTAGTGCAGCTTCTAAACTTGCCCAAGAGGCAGCCTATTACAAGTCAACAACAGGGTGGAGAAGGAGTAGTACAACACCTGGACAAAAGTAGCAAAACCGACAACCCTGCTCAAGCTTGCCCACTGATCAGGGAAAAGATGGCCAAATCCAACCCCAAAACCAATAGCTCATACCCCTACTATGCCAGCAAGACAATCTTCAGTTCAGTTCAGTTCCTCCTGTAACCCATCAGGTCGTTGGGGCACACATGAAGACATGAAAATCCCACGCCAGCTCTCTCTGTCTGTCGCCGCCTGACGTATCTCACCGTGACGAAGGCCTGAACACTCAGCGATGTTGTCCACCCATCTCATCCTTGGACATCCTCGCCCTATCTGTCCCGGTACGGAACCATAGAGTATCGAGTTGGGAATTCCGTTGGACCTCACGACGTGCCCGCACCAGGCCATCTTTCGTCTTTTGATAGTTGTGAACAGATCTTCAAAAGGACCAATAGCGTCTTCAACTCTCTGACGGATGTCTACGTTCGTGATACGATCCTTATATGTAACATTTAGGAGTTTTCTATAGCACCGCATTTCCATTGCACGTATTCTGTCCTGGATATCTGCCGTAATGGTCCAGGTCTCGCAGGCATACAGAAATATAGACAGCACCAAAGAGCGCAGTAGTCTGACTTTTATGCCGAGGGCGAGGCGCTTGTCTCGCCAAATAGGTTTGTGCTATTCTGGCAATTACCTCTGGCTTCGAACCCTCTTCGCTGATCAACGATCCAAGATATTTGAAACGTTTCACCACCTCAAGTACCTGCCCATTTGCCTCTATTACAGATTGAAACCCTGCAACGTTATTGGTCATGAGTTTTGTTTTATCAGCATTTATTTCCATACCAAAACTTAGGGCCGTTCTATCCAATCTACCAATCAACTCCTGGAGTTCCCTTTCTGTGCCTACCAATACATCAATATCATCAGCAAAGTGGAAGTTTGTGATAAGCCTGTCACCTATTTTAACCAGGTCAAGGTTTCTACTCCGTACAGTAAAACTGAAATACATAGCATTTCATTATTCTCATTAATGGATACAACATTATTAGAATATTTGTCTTTGTTAATTTTTTTTGTATTCATCATAACGAATTTCAATTTGCAACTAACGTTGCTCATTTTATTTTAAAGGTTAGCAACGATGCTAATTTTTATGACCATCATGCACCAAGATACTTCATCCTTCATGATGATGGCAGTGGCACAGAACTTCTTCGTTATGAAGATGTTGCAGAGTACCTATTAATAGCTGAGCATAATCCAGCAGCTGCAGTTCTCAAAGAATCTCTGTCAGGACATCCAAGTTGTACAACCATTACTATTATGAAGCCATACCTTTCAGGAATCTCAGAAAAATGGCTTAAGAAATATGACAGTGACTCTATTATACCACATGGTCTCAGGTAAAACCAGTAATTGTTTCTGTTTTATTTGTTTCAGTTCCGTGCAAATCTGTTATCTCTTAGAAGACCATGCAATTGCACACAATAATGCAAGAAATGTCAGTTTTGCAACATATAAATTGTCACTTAGTCTTAGTTGGCCTGTACTTCTACAGGGGTAGGTGCCCCTGTGCAGATCCCAGCTCTCGCGTGAGCTGAATGTAGCCATGATGAAAATTTCCTGCTTAGCTGGCTAGGCTCGAGCAGCTTATTACTCTGCTGTGTGCCGCAGAGGGTGGTTAACCGATGTGCAAGTCCATCTTAATAGACTCAAACACTAGAGCATAGTAGACCCGCAGCCTGTTAGGAGCTATCTATGCTGCTCTTAACAAACCACCTAACTATGGCCGGTGTTATGCAATATCACACAGTTAGTCGCCTCTTATGACATGCTCTCTGTGGGGCAGTGGTGTTATTCTTGCCTGTGTCATACACAAAGACTCCGGCGGACCACTCTGGAGTTTTACTATCTTTATTCTTGGATGAGAAAAAAACTGTGGTACATTACTTTCTAAGTAACCTGTGTGTGTGTGTTTGTTTGTGTGTGTGTATGTGGGTGGCAGGGTATGTTCAACAAGTATTTGTCCTTTGGGTCTGAAAATTAAAATTATCTGGAGGTTTGAAGCTTCTTAAAAGTACTCTCCTTGGGATTCCACACACTACTTCTAGAGGTCACACCATTGTTAGAAGCATTCCAGGAAGGCCTCTTTGGGAATGGAGTACAGTTGAGCCGTCACATTCCACATAATGATTTCTTGTGACTCAAATCAAGTCCCCTTCAGCAGAATTTTCAGCTTGGGGAACAGACAAAAATTGCATGGAGCCATCTTGGGAGATTAATGACCCTGGCCAACTAGAGGAATGTTGTGTTTGGCCAAGAAAATCTGAATCAGAAGCAAAGAATGGGCAGGTCCATTGTCATGATAGAACTGTGAAGTTCCTGTTGTCCACAGGTCCAGTCATTTGTGTCAAACAGCATCACAAAGGTGACAGATCACCTCCAGGTAGTACTCTTTAATGTTTTGACCTTGTGGTGCGTACTCGTGATGCACAACCCCACAAGAATTCGTGGTGACTTAATACAGGTTTATAAGATGATCAGAGGAATCGATAAATTAGACTATAACAAGTTTTTAAAAATACAGCCACCTACAATAACACGAGGGCATAGCTACAAGCTGATTAAAGAGAGGTCCAGGTTGGATATTAGGAAATATTTTTTTAGTCAGAGAGTGGTGTCTGCTTGGAATGCATTGCCAGGGGAGGTAGTGGAGGCAGGGACAGTTAATGCATTTAAGAATAAACTGGATGCGCATAGATTTTAGAGCAAGGTGATGTAAATGTAACTGGTTGTATACAGACTCTGCAGGGTCTTCTAAACCAGTATAAAGATGTTAAGTTAAGTTAAGAGTAAAAGAAAACGGTCAACATGACTGACATTGCTGTGCACCTGTCTCGCTTTTGTCAGCCTTAGAGATGATGAATGTCTCCACTGTGACAACTGCAGCTTGGTTTCCCGAGGTAACGGCCGGTGCTGTGACGGAGATTGAACCCAGCACCTTCGGATTGTGAGCCATGTCACTTAACCACTATCCTACGCCATCCCCAAATTAATGATGATGATAAACACCTAGATGACTTACATCCTGCAAACGACAAATTTCTTAAAATCAACTGTTCATCATTGGTCACTGATGTTAACATACCTTCTAGAGATAATGCCGGAAAACATCCAGTATCAGGACTGCACACACTGACAGCTTAATGGACACCAACACCGCCACAGGCAGACCCTATCTTGCTGGGTAGGCTAGATGTAAACTAGAAATACTAGAAACTCCAGAGCTTCACCTTCTCCAGGCCTAGTAAGCTGCAAAGAAGGAAATCACCCACAAACTTACTAACAATAGCTAAATGGAAGTCCAAATGACAAGCTATGGAAGACACAAGATGGTACATTCTAAAGATTTATCTGAGGTATTTGGAAAATAAAGGAATAGCTTTTGACTACCTGGTATCTTCTTCTTCTTTGTTTGCTCTCAATCTCTCGCTACCAAGCCCTGAAAAGGCCTTTGCAAGTTGCAGAATGTAGTTCAGAGAATGGAATGCGTTGTGTTGTAGTTTACAGCTTGACTGCGATATTTACACCTTTTGGTCTGATACATCTGACTTCAGCAGGCAGTTTTTAATACTGGGTTACCTTCTCTCTTCGATTCCTTCTACTTAGCCAGTCTGCTCTGTTGCAACCTGTTATCCAGGATCACGCTCGTGGAGGTGTAGAGGGGACTTGGCAGCTCTGGTTTGCAGGCCCTGATGTTAGCAGTTAGCTTTGGGTCGCTGCCTGCTGCAGCTCATGTGCTGCTCAGCATCTTGATCCCACTACCTGCATCAAGAACATGACTTTTTGATTGCATACCAGGATTCGACTATTCCATTGTTAGTCATTGTGTTTTTTTTAAGTATCTTTTATAATTAGACTAATATAGATATTACTAAAGTTCTTAAAATGTCTTCCTGTTGTTTCAAATCCGTCCACAAACATGTATGCTTGCACATACATATACACACTCAAACAAACATATACAGATGTGCACTTTTTAAGGTGCAGTTTCTCCCCCCTCACCTCCACTCTTTCCACCCCACTCTAGTATAGTCTATATTGGCTTAGTGTACATGTTTTTATCTGGTGAAAGTTGATACAAATCCTTGCTGTAATTTTGCAAGAACTCTTGTCTAGCTCAGTAGACATTTTCGGGTTTGATTTTCTTTCACTACCTAATGTGTCAAAAAAAGTTCATAGTGAGCAATTCGCTATTTTCTGTGGTAACAGCGTGCCTCAGTTCAAATCGCTTTCGGAAACTTAAAATAATCTGGGTCGTGATATTAATTGTGGACCCCGTCTCCAGTCAACTAAACTGAAAATGGGTACCTGACACATGAGTTAGGGAAAGTAAAATCAAACAAGGAAGGGCACTGCCCACCCCACCATTCACACGCTGCGACAGTACAATGGAGTCCTCAAAAACTCAATTTTCAACCAGCGGTTAATTCTGCAGAATTTCCACTTTTTTTCTTACATAATGTGATTCATATTTTCTCATGATCTTTTCTCCTTTTTTTATAAATCAATAGATGCCGTGATCTAAAAACCCTGCCAGCATCTGAATACAAGAAACCTGGACCTAAGTTTGGAACTAATGTTGGCAAAGGACTGGATATAGGTACCATAGTCAAAGGTCCTGCAAAAATCCCAATTCTCAAATGTCCAGATAAATTGGAGTACAGGCAGCTATTGCAGTTTAAACCAATCTCAAATCTGATCAGAAAAAAGTGGGTTTCTCTTTGTTTTACTAAATAACTACTCACTGCTATATAGCTTAAGGTTATTAAACTGAATAAACGTCATTATTCTCCATTCTACATTCCTATACAAGCATAGTGCCTCAGATGCATTTGGTCTCCTTCCACGAAGCATGTGCTACAGCATATATGTCTATTTGCAGTGGCGGTTTATACAGCACTTTGTTTTATATGGTGAGTTTGCTAGCCATACACACAACAATGAAAATTCTCACCCTCAGAATGAAGCCTGGCAATGTAACCAGATGTGCACTGGATTTGAAACCACATGTGAAGAGACACATGAGAAATTTAATGAACACCTGACCAAGAGCAGTAGAAGAGAAGGCTATGGCAGCTGGAGTCTTATGGATCAAACATTAAGAAAATGGCCCAAAAAGGAATAGTTAGAGAGCATCTGTTGCAGCTATCCTTTCATTCTGTATGTTTGTCTGAATAATAATGTTTGCTTAGGTGTCTGATGCCCGTTGCATCGGTCGGCCACATCCCTGACCCAATGCTGTGAGGTGGTTCCAGTCCTCGTCCAGGGTGGAGGTGGAGGTTGACATCTGCTGGAGTCATACTGTGCGAGGACGGGGTCTTCTGCACCTCCAGCCAGTTGAGGGAAGACTTTTGGCACTGAGAAACAACTTGTGTAGTATCTTGTGGGCCAGGGTTTCCTGGTCCAGCCGTACAATATGACCGAACAAAGAAACTCGACGTCAATCAAGTGTTTCTGAGCTGGGATGGAGGCCTGTTTTAGCAGAGACCTCCACGTTGCGGATATAGTCATGCCATTGGATACCCAGGATACGCTGCTGGTTGCGTTTGTGGAAGGCCTCCAGTCCCGACATGTCATGTTTCAGCAATGTCCAGGTTTTGAAGCCGTTAATCAGGACTGGGACCACGCAGGACTGCACATTTTTGTCCCAAGGGAGATCTTGCCGTTACTCCACACACGTTGGAGGGCATGCATAGCAGATGCAGTTAGTCCAATCCATTTAACATATCAGGACTGCTGCGCCCATCGGATGATATCATGCTACCGAGATAGATGAATTCGTTGGTGCTATCTGCAGTGTTACCTTGGGTTTCAATACTCTGGGGTGGTGTGTTAGAAATGAGGTTTTGAACTGTGGTCGTGGCCCAGGATATAGACAGGCCTAAGCAGACAGACTGGCAAAAGAAGGTGCAAGACTACCACAACCAGATTCTAGTGTGACCTACGAAGAGTCCAAAAGGTTTATTAGGGATACATGGCCAAATCGGAAACAGAACATACTGGCTACACAAAAATTATGCCTACTACCAGTTGAACAGAAGAGAGCAGGTCGTGGTCTTCAGACTCCGCACAGGCCACAAGAGACTGATGCACCATCTATGCAATAAATTGAAGATAGGTGGCACTGACGAATGCACTTGTGGTACAGGGAAAATGACCGCTGAACATCTGCTGCAAAATTGCCCAACATACGAGGACCAGAGAAAGCACATGTGGCCAACACCAGTGGCAACACTGGACAAGCTCTATGGCAGTGTCGACAGCCTCAGGATGACAGCTGCTTTCTTCTAACAAATTCAAGTTGACGTCTGACAGCGCACGAAGAAGAAGAAGAAGGAAAAGGGAAACTAAAGCGGAGAAACTTTGCAGAAATAGCCAAAGCAAAGATGAGCGAAGACCATATGAACACCATAACAACACCAAAGCCCATCCCTACTGTACGCAAACCAACATGGAAGCAGCATATCATTCCTGAGGTGATAGAAAATATACCAGGTATTGGAAACAAGAACAGCCAGACTGAAAAAGAAAGAAGAGACATAACCCTGAGGTACATAGCGGAAAACTATCCAAGCATGGACTGGACCCATGCATACACCGACGGTTCTGTAACAAACACAACACAGAATGGAGGGGGAGGGGTATTCCTGAACCTAACAAATGGTAGAAAAATAACACTGTCAGTGGCAACTGGAAAATTCTCAAGCAATTTCAGAGCGGAGGCAGAGGTACTGAAGGCTGCAGTAAAAGCAATGCTGACAGGCAAAAGCAATGATAGCCAGATAGTCCTGTTTACAGATGCCCTGGCCGTGGTTACAGCGCTAAAAAGCCAGAAAAATACTGAACTTAATGATTTAAGAGCAGTACTCTGTCAATTATGCCAGCAGTCCGCACCAAAAAGAGTAGTGGTACAGTGGGTTCCATCCCACTGTAACATCCAAGGCAACAAGGAGGCAGACAGACTGGCAAAAGAAGGTGCAAGACTACCACAACCAGATTCTAGTGTGAACTATGAAGAGTCCAAAAGGTTTATTAGGGCCAGATACATGGCCAAATAGGAAACAGAACACACTGGCTACACAAAAAATGATGCCTACTACTAGTTGAACAGAAGAGAGTAGTTCATGGTCTTCAGACTCCGCACAGGCTACAACAGACTGAGGTACCATCTATTCAATAAACTGAAGATAGGTGGCACTGATGAATGCACCTGTGGTACAGGGAAAATGACCGCTGAACATCTGCTGCAAAATTGCCCGAAATACGAGGACCAGAGAAAGCACATGTGGCCAACACCAGTGGCAACACTAGACAAGCTTTATGGCAGTGTCGACAGCCTCAGGATGACAGCTGCTTTCTTCTAACAAATTCAAGTTGACGTCTGACAGCGTACGAATAAGAAGAAGAAGACAGGCCTAGGGAGGGCGTTTTGCTGACTAACATTTCCAGAGAGCGCCGCAGCGCAGAGCTGTCTGTGCCTAACAGGACAATGTTGTCCGAGTAAATGAGATTAGTGAAGATTTACTGATCAATAGTCATCTGATTGGCCCTTAGAAAGTGTTGTGTATTTTCTGGTTTGCTTTCTGGAGCTTGTTACACCTGTGGAAGGTGCAGCTCTGGGATGTCTAGCTGCCATCCTTTTTCCAACAATATTTGGCCTACCCAGCAGTGTAGAACTTGCACTGTCTTTAGCAATGTTGTTAATCATCAAGCTGTCATTATGTGAGATCATGCTACATAGTGTTTCCCATCATCACCTCTAAGTAAATCTCATATGTGCAATTATGTTTGCTACATCCAAAGCTCTATATTTTCGGTATTTTACTTATACTTTTTACTTGTACTATCAGGTATTATTGAAAATTTGCACTTACCTTTCCAATATGAAGTTTGTGGTTTAGATTTCTTTAAAAGCAATTTGTAATATGCTAATGGCACAGTCTTACAGAAAGAAAGTAATAATGATCTAAGTGAATTATTGATTTAATAGTGGCAAATAATTACAAGTAAAGATCTTAGTCTAAATATCAAGATGACAAAAACAATATAAACTGAAACATTTTTTCTTCCAAATGCCTCGTTAAATGATAGGAGATGATAGTAAATTATATTTGAATGCAAAAGGTAACTAAGCACTAGATGATAAATAAACTCATAAATTGTTCAAATAAAAGAATAAAATAGAAGTAAATGTAGTCCCAATGGGACTACACAAAGAAGAATAAATAAATTAAACCAGCGATAAACAATCAAATTGTATTGTGAAATACACTCTTGCAAGATGTGTAATCATTCATTTATTTTAGTAGCAATATAGAGAGAGTAGGAAGTACAGATATAGATAGTTAATAATAATGCAAAACACATGAGGAACTTTAATTGCATTGAGAACTTATGGAAATCAAAAGAAATGAAAATAAAAATCTTCAACTCCAATGTAAAGTCTGTTCTTTTGTAAGAAACTGAAACATGAAGAACAACAAAATCAACAGCAGAATGGGTACAGACTTTTTTTAAAAAGGTGCCTGCGCAGAATATATAAATTGCAATAGTGTGATAGTGTCACTAATGGAGAATTTTTGGAGAAGTTTAGATAGGACACACATTAAGAAAACTAGTTGGTAACATTACAAGACATTCTCTGTTCTGGAATCCTCAAGGCAAAGAAATATAGGTAAAACAAAACACACATGGAGAAGAGAGCTTGGGACAAACATAAAAGCAACGGCAACGACATGGACAGAGCTGGAGCGGATAACGCAGAACAAGTGGACGACGTGTATTTGTTGAAGATGTGTGCTCCACAGGAAGCTAAATGGTCTTAATGATGGAAGGTAGTCTCACAGCAGATATGGTTGTTGAGGATAATGGGTTAGAGGTTTCATTGTACTAGCCCTCAGATTGATATGAGTTGGGCAGCAATTTCCCTTCCTCGTTGCTTTTCTTTTCTAACAGTAAGCCAGGTATTTATTTACAGCTGGGTTGATTAAAGTGTGTTGATAACTGAGCTCGAATATAGTAACTTTGGCATGAGAAACGAGCACACTACCACTCTGTTACTCATTCAATTAAAAAATAGCGTCTAAAAATAACTATATTCCAGGAAATTAAACATTTTTTGTGGGACACATCTGTGACAACAAAAGTACGAAGGAGAAATCACTGTGGTTACCGTTATATAGATCTGTCTCTGTCAATTGAAAGGAATCATAAATCCTTACTAAACAAAGAAAAATACATTTTTTTAGAAACTAACTAAAAAGTGGTTTATATATAGTACGAGGCGTGTTCAAATGAAACCAGACCAAATTGCACCAGGTGAATATAAGTACAATGCGCATGATGATGTCAATTCTGGTGTAAACAGCACATACCAACCGTCAAGTTTGCAAAATTTCATTATCCTTTGACTCAAGCTTCCTCAGCAGACCCTTGAAAACATGGCGGGTGTGATACGGAATCCGTCCAGAATTGATCAGCGAGTGGTGATTCGGTTTCTAACAGCTGAAGGATTTATCTCAAACAGAAAAACAAAACATTTGCCTGTCCAAGGTTTTGAACAATTGTCCTCATGATCAGAAGACCGATATCAAAACTAGCTAGACCTCAATATGCAAAAAAAATCCTATGAAAATTTATAGAAATTATGTTAAGAATCCCATGGAAATGTGGTATATAAAAAATGTCTCATTTATTCCTTTGTCCTGAAACCAAGAATTCTACTCTTGGCGGTTTATGATGGTTGCTGATAGAACTGTATTATAAAATGTATAGTTTGTTGCAAACTAGTATCGTATATCTCATAATGTAATTGATATATGGTATTATTTGTAATAGTTGCCTAAGGTCCTAGTTTCTGATTGTCTCTTTTGGGGATAGTTTTTTTAAGCATCATCGTTCTCTATTGTGTTTAAACAGTTTGCTTTCTCCTTTTGATGCCATAACAAAAAAAGACTACAATGGTAACTGTTCATTAAATGAAGGCTATCTTCTTGATCTCTGCCCATGAGACTCCAGTTTTCATGGTTGTTTTTTTTCAGTGCGTTTCACTGTATGTTGTTTTTACCACTTTGCTTATCTTTTTCTCTGTATTATATTATTGGTTTTCTTCTTGAGGTTAAAGGTAAAGGGTGTCCTTCAGCTGACTTAACCGCTGGTCAAGAACGAAGTGTAAGAGACTTCAGTACAGCTTGTATGAGGTGGGGTGCCCAGTTCCTTTCCTTGCTGTCTTTTCCTTCCCTAACCAACAGTCAGGTACCTATTTACAGTTGGGTTATCTGAAGCTCCTGAGGGTGTGGCGTATAAATGTCCACATTATCTCCTTAGTCTCCAATTATGTTTTTGTGGTGGTACACTCGCAGCAAAAAGAGACCTCTTGGAAGACCAAAGATTCACTTGAGCTACACAGCAAAATTCGCACCCTTGAAGCGAACAAACTAGCCATCCAGTGGATGACCCATGCCTAAGACAGAACTGACTGGAAACTAAGATGAAACCTTTCAAAGACCAAAAGAACCAGAACTGCTTGAGTCCAGCCAGCTAAGCAGAGAAATTCACCTACCGGCTACCACCTACTTGCTCTAGAGTTGGGACCTGGGCAAGGGAATTCTTGTGGATATACAGGTTGACTATGACTATATGTACCATCTGTGAGTTGTAATTTGCAATCCATAATGCCCATGCGTTTAAGTATTTGGGCAGTATTTTTTAGTAGATGGTAAGATCAATAGGGAAATTGAAACTAGGTGACAGAAAGCACCTGTGGTGACTTATCAGCTGTCCCCACTTCTGAGGACCGAGCATTAGTTTGGGAACAAAGCAACAGCATAAAAACAGTATATTTATGCCAACTCTGTGCTACCAGTGCCAAACATGGCCTCTGTCCAGGGCTCGTGAGGGCAGAATTTTGATGTGTGAAATGAAGTGTTTAAGTACGTTCATCGGTGTTACCAAGAAAGGCGGAATGACGACATTTGTAGTACGGTCTGCACTATGACTTGTACAGAATACATTTCCAGGCAGAAAATAAGTTGGTTTGGTCATCTCATGATATTGCACCCACATCAACTTCCACTGGTAGATCTGGCTACAGAGCAAGAGGCCGGCCGGTGAGGCAGATGGATAGATGACATTCAAGCGAATGTGCAACGACACACGCTCACATTGACCAACGCAACGCACTTGGCACAGGACAGACAACTCAAGCTCCCCATGATGCTCATCGACACAAGTAGAAAGAAAACTAACTAACTAACTTCAGCAGTGTTTTTTTAAGATCATCAATACATTTTCTTTTCTTGTTTTTTGTTCCTCCTCTGAAGCCTTGCTGTCAGGTTTTAAAAGTTCATGTGGTAATTAGGTTTGGTGGCATTCTTGCCATATGTTCAAACCATTTAATTCCTTGTCTGTCAATATATCCCATTCATGGCATTGTTTTAACTTTCTCTTGAATTTCTTAATTTGTTTATCTCTCGATGATGTAGAGGTAAGACTGGCTGGCCAAGTAGTTTTGGTGTAAGTTTTTGACCATTAGGGCATGTATTCAAATCCTTGGTAAGGCAAACATTTTTTTCTTTCAGAGGTAAAAATTAAAGCATCGTCCATTCATGTATATGGCAAGAGCAAGTGACCTTTATTCCTTATTCCTAAAACTACTTCTGGTGGATTTCAGAAATGGGAATTCACATTGTAATGTTAGTTAAGTGTAGTGATGTTAATACAGAGGAACGACTGGCTGAGTGGTTTGGGTATTTGTCTTCAGATGTACTTGTAAAACCTTGGTACGGTATAGATAATTTTCATATTGGAAATAAAATTTAATACTTACACTGTGACAGTGTGTGGCAACTGCAGGTACAAACGGCCTTTATTCCTCAGCCTTATATATGCTCACAGTGAATATCAGCAATGATAATAAATGCCTTGGTGAAAGTTGTTTTATAGTTAAGGCATTGATAGACTGTTGATCGTTTGTCATTTTGTATCAATGATCGCAGAATTTTGTATCAAAATGAATGATTTGTTGTTTTAGTAATGGTAATAGCTGATATGTTATCATATTTGCTTTTTCTATTCTTGCTTACATCTCTTTTTCCATTCTGTTATTGTCTGTGACTGCATGCATCATCAATAGAGATACCACTTTTGGCATTTTGTGAAATATTTTCTTTGTTTTGTATGCTATTTTTTATATGAAAAGCTGAAAATAAAACAGTTTATTTTCTCTGTATCATAAAGACTATACTCTAGTCTTAATGAGTATGCCAATGCAGTTGTAACAAGGATGCGTGCTGAAAGCTTAATGGCTACTGAAGACCCACGATCAAATGTTGAAAAAATCTCAGCTGTTGACCTCTGGTATCACAGAAAGTTACTGAACACTGAAACCAAAGAATTTCAGCCTGGTGAGTATGACCTGAATGGGAAAGCAGCTAAAGTGATTACATTTATCCCCACTTAATTGGCAGGGTACATTTCCAAGTGTCTGTGCATATCAATCATCCATCCAAGCAGTAAATGGGTGCCTGAATTACATTTAGAAGAGGGACTCAGTGGTCTCGAGGTAAGGTGTTCGCCGCGGGTACCGGAGGCCGGGGGCTTAAATCATGTTGGAGACCGGGATTTTTTCACATGGATCTTCTGATAAAAATTCCCCTATCACTGGGTAGCGATATCTGACTCCTGTGTTCAGTGCCGAGCATGTTAAAGATCCCTTGGCAGTTGGAAAACTAAAAGAGTAGGCTTAATGGCCGCTGCCTGGACAAAATTTCAAATTAAAGTTAAAAATCTTCCCAAAATTGTTTGTACCTTCCCCCAGGTGGTTTGTTAAGAGCAGTATAGATGGCAGGTCTACTTAGCTCTAATGTTTGAGTCTATTAAGATGGACTTGCACACCGGTTAACTACCCTCCAAGAAACTGGTTATATAAAACTATGCAGTGTATGGGTAGATATATAAAGTGGGGGTAAAAAAACAGTGATTGGGGTATGTTTTAATGTCCATCAAGTCAAAAAGAGGAAGATGAGGAGCTGATTAGTAGCATAGCAAAGGCAAGTGAAGGGAAATTATTATTAATGGGGGATTTCAACTTTTCAGAAATAAAATGGGATATGGCAGAAGCACTTGTAGAGTTAAAACCTTTTGTTAAGTGCATAACTGACAATTTTTTAATTCAACATGTGGAAGCAGCCACCAGAGGCAAAAACACACTTTCCTTAGTTTTTACTACAGAGGAAAAAATGATTGAAAACATTACTGTTGGGGAACTGTTTGGCTCAAGTGACCATCAAATCATTCATTGGGATTTTATTGCAGGGAAAGAAGTAAACATAAACATGCGAACATACAACTACTTTAAGGCAAATGTTAAGAAGATGAAAGAGGCAGTGAGCCACATAATCTGGAAAGATATTGTTGGAGGAACAGATGTTGAACAAGAGTGGGAGAGTTTTAAGACAATTCTAGAAAAACTAAAAGAGGAATGTGTTCCATGTAGGGAGGTAAATAATAAGTGAGAATAGGGAGGCTGCTAATCTGCTTAATCAGTACTTTGGCACAGTCTTCACAAAGGAGGACTGCTCCGAGATCCCAGAGCCTATAGATATTTTTCAAAGAGACATGGATACAGCGGGATTAAGATCAATCTGTATTACAGAGGAAATGGTTTTTAAAAAATTGGAGGGGTTGAAAGTGAATAAATGTCCAGGTCAAGATGGTATTCACCCAAAATTGCTGTATGAAATTAGAAACCAACTAGCAAAACCATTGGCTATATTATGTTCTCAATCACTTACAAAAGGGATTGTTCCACGGGATTGGAAAGATGCAGGAGTGATCCCCTTATTCAAAAAAGGCAAAAAATCAGATCCGGCAAATTATAGACCGGTGAGTTTAACGAGCATAGTCTGTAAATTGTTAGAGTCAATAATCAAAGAAAACATTGTAATGCATTTAGAAAAATTTAATCTAATTAGAAATAGTCAGCATGGGTTTACTAGAGGGAGATCATGCTTAACAAATCTATTAGAATTCATGGAGGAGGTTACTAAAATCATAGATAAAGGGGAGCCAGTGGATGTTATTTATCTAGACTTTGCAAAGGCCTTTGATAGAGTACCTCATCAAAGATTATTTCGAAAGTTAAAATCACATGGAATAGGTGGCGAAGTTGCCAAATGGATTGAAAATTGGTTAACAGGAAGAAGGCAGAGGGTGGGCATAAATAAGGAGTACTCTGAGTGGAGTGAAGTGAAAAGTGGTGTGCCACAGGGCTCGGTTTTGGGACCAATTTTGCTCTTGATATATATAAATGATTTGGACATTGATATGAGATCCATGATTGCAAAATTTGCTGATGACACAAAACTATGCAGTAGTGTCTCATCTAAAGCGGAAGTGGATATATTGATGTCGGATTTAGATAAAATTCGAGAATGGTCTGTAAGCTGGCAAATGGAGTTTAATGTAGATAAATGTACAGTCATCCACATGGGTAGATCCAATATGGAACATAAATACAGAATGGGAGAAAACAATATTAGAAAGATAGATAAGGAAAGGGACCTAGGGGTTATAATAGATCATACAGGAAAGGTGAGTGAGCAAGTTAAGGTAGCAGTGAAAAAGGCAAATGCAATGTTAGGTATGATAAAAAGAAATATTAAACATAGGAGCAAGGAAGTGATCGTCAAACTGTATAAAGCTTTAGTTAGACCTAGATTGGAGTACTGTGTACAGGTGTGGAGTCCTTATCATAGAGGGGACATAAACATGCTAGAAAGAATACAAAAAAGAGCGACAAAGATGATAGTTGGATTCCAGAATTACAGTTATGAGGAACGACTCAGAAAAACGGGCCTACAGTGTCTCGAAGAGAGAAGAATTCGTGGTGACTTAATACAGGTTTATAAGATGATCAGAGGAATCGATAAATTAGACTATAACAAGTTTTTTAAAATACAGCCACCTACAATAACACGAGGGCATAGCTACAAGCTGATTAAAGAGAGGTCCAGGTTAGATATTAGGAAATATTTTTTTAGTCAGAGAGTGGTGTCTGCTTGGAATGCATTGCCAGGGGAGGTGGTGGAGGCAGGGACAGTTAATGCGTTTAAGAATAAACTGGATGCGCATAGATTTTAGAGCAAGGTGATGTAAATGTAACTGGTTGTATACAGACTCTGCAGGGTCTTCTAAACCAGTATAAAGACGTTAAGTTAAACACCAAGCATAAAAAGTGGATAACTAGATTTGTAGTTAAATGTAGAAGAATAAAGCATGGAAAAAGATATATAGAGGCAGGTAAATCAAAAGAAACGTATTTAAAATATTTGGACAAGCAGAACATAGCTCAGAAAGTGAATAAAACAGCAAAAATAGACTTGGAAAAAAACTTGCTCAGAGAATCAAGACTGATAGTAAAAGATTCTTTTCTTATGTTAGAAAAAAACAAAGAACGAAATACAAAGTAGACCCTCTCATAGACAGTACAGGAAAAATAATAAGTGAGAAAAGTGAGGAAGCTAATCTACTCAAGCAGTACTTTGGCACAGTCTACACAAAAGAGGACTGCTCCAAGATCTCAGGGCTTATGGATATCTTTCAAAAGACATGGATACAGTGGGATTAAGATCAATCTGTCTTACAGAGGAAATGGTTTTTAAAAAATTGGAGGAGTTGAAAGTAGATAAATGTTCAGGTCAAGATGGTATTCATCCAATATTACTGTTTGAAATTAGAGACCAACTAGCAAAGCCATTGGCTATATTATTTTCTCAATCACTTGCAAAAGGGATCGTTCCACAGGACTAGAAAGATGCAGGAATGATCCCCTTATTCAAAAAGGGCAAAAATCAGATCCAGCAAATGGGGGACGGCGTGGCCTAGTGGTTAAGTGGCACGGCTCACAACCAGAAGGTGCTGGGTTCGATCCCCATCACAGCACCGGCCGTTACCCCGGGGAAGCAAACCCTTAGAAAATGCAGGAGGAAGCAGACCCTTACATAAAATGCATGCTGAAGTCAGATGCACTGGGCCGACAGGCGCAAAATAAAAACCACAGTGTAATGCACATACGCCTTGGGGAATAGAGAAATAAGGCGAACGCAAAAACAAAAAAAAAAACAAAAAAAAAAGATCCAGCAAATTATAGACCGATGAGTTTAATGAGCATAGTCTGTAAATTGTTTAGTCAGTAATCAAAGAAAACATTGTAATGCATTTAGACAAGTATTATCCAATTAGAAATAGTCAGCATGGGTTTATTAGAGAGATTGTGCTTAACAAATCTATTAGAATTCATGGAGGAGGTTACTAAAATGATAAATAAAGGGGAGCCAGTGGATGTTATTTATCTAGATTTTGCAAAGACCTTTAATAGAGTACCTCATAAAAGATTATTTTGAAAGTTAAAATCACATAAAACTGAAATAAAACTTAAACGGATTGAAAATTGGTTAATGTGAAAATTACAGAGAGTGGGCATAAATAAGGAGTACTCTGAGTGGTGTGAAGTGCCACAGCACTCAGTTTTGGGACCAATTTTGTTCTTGATATATATAAACGGTTTGGTCATTGATATGGGATCCATGATTGCAAAATTTTCTGATGACACAAAATTATGCAGAAGTGTCATCTAAAGCAGAAGTGGATATATTGAGGTCGGATTTTGATAAAATTCGAGAATGGTCTGCGAGCTGGCAAATAGAGTTTAATGTAGATAAATGTAGTCATCCACATGGGTAGATCTAATATGGAACATAATTACAGAATAGGTGAGAAGAATATTAGAATGATAGAAAAGGGAAGGGACCTAGGGGTTATAATAGATCATACAGGTAAGGTGAGTGAGCAAGTCTAAGTAGCAGTGAAAAGGCAAATGTAATGTTAGGTATGATGAAAAGAAATATTAAACATAGGAGCAAGGAAGTGATAGTCAAACTGTATAAAGCATTAGTTAGACCTAGATTGGAGTACTGTGTACAGGTATGAAGTACTTATAATAGAGGGGATATAAACATGCTGGAAAGAATACAAAATAGAGCGACAAAGCTGATAGTGGGACTCCAGAATTGCAGTTATGAGGAAAAACCGGTCTACAGTGTAAAGAAAAGAGAAGAATTCAAAGTGACTTAATACATGTTTATAAGATAATCAAAGGAACGGATAAATTAGACTATAACAAGTTTTTTCAAAATACAACCACCTACAAGAACAAGAATCCATAGCTACAAATTATCTAAAGAAAGGTCCAGATTAAATATTTAAAAATATTTGTTTTGTCAGAGAATGGTGAATACTTGGAATGCATTGCCACAGGAAGTAATGGAGACAGGGACAATTAATGGATTTAATAATAGATTGGATGCACATAGCTTTTAGAGCAAGGAAATGTAAATGAAACTGGTTGTATACAGACTCTGCAGAGTCTTCTAAACCAGTGTTAAAGATCTTGAGTTAAGTTAAGTAGGACAGTGAAGAAGAAAAGTAGTTACCACAATTTACAAAAGCTGAGATCTTGTATAATGATGTTTCATTTCCTTGATTATATCTGCTATGTGACTACCTTTCTTTTTGCTACTCTCCCATATCTAGGCACAGCAAAGTATTATTGTGCCAACTCTAGGAGACTCATCATCTTATCTCAGCTGTCCATTTATGTCATTAGATGTTTGCAATCGTCTTTCGTTCACTGTGTATGTGGCTGTCGATATTCTTAATCCATGCCTTCTGTTTCTTTTTAGCATCATTGATCCATATTTTGGGGGGCTTTCATCTTGCTCTGAAGCCCTGTTGTCTGTTGTTAAAGGTATAAGCAGATTAAGAGCTGGAGACATTCTTAGTCACATGACCAAACCAATTAATTCTCTCACTGTTTATATAAACCATGCATGGCATTGTTTCCACTTGCTGTTGGATTTCTTTATTTCTCATTCTGGCTTTTTTAGTGACTTTTACTGCTTTTTTGCAAGCATTTCATTTTACATGTTACGCTTTTTTGCTTTTGTGTCTCGATCAGGATTCATGTATAACACTGACGACGGAAAGTTTACATGAATATAAAATACACTGCTGTTCATATTACTTTTTTGTCTCCTTTGAATGTTTGGAAAGATTGCTAACGGTGATAGCTGGTATGTTACCACATTTGCTTTTTGAGTTTTTTTCTTTTTTATCTTTGTCAATTCTTTCATTGTCTGATTTACTTTAATTAAGCTTATTGACTGTAAGTAAGCTTTTCAGATATCTAAATTTTCTTACTTGAAGAAGTTCTGTGTTTCTGACCTGAATATGAAGTGACTTTTTTGTTCTTCCGACTTTCATTATCTCTGTTTTTGCTGCGTTTTTTTTTATATTATACTTTTCACACGAGTAAACACTAGGAGTTAAGAATAAAATCGAGCATTTCTGCTCTTTTTTTCTGATCCAGAGAAATTAAGATTCACACCAAAGTTAGAATATTCAGTGCCAGTGTGGTCAGTGCTGTTGTATGGAGTGGAAAATAAGCCGATGCTTTTATGCTTTGTTCTGTGTCTTGTAGTTTGGATTTCTTAGCTTCCCAGACCGAGTACTTATTCCTGATGGCAGTCAGGACTTCCCCTTTTGGTCAGTCTTCTCTGTCTAATCAAAAGATTTCATATCCTGTCTAATCAGAAGATTTCATATCCTCTTATCAAGAATCTGTGATCACTGGTGAGGTATGTCTCCTGTATACAACACACATATTTTTTAGCATTTTCAAGAACCTTTGTAATTCCAGTTTATTAACCAACGACTATGTCGTCACTTTCTGACCATATCACATATGGACAACAATAACTAGTGTTTGTTGCAAAGCATCTGTTGTATTGTGTAGATGTCTATTTTCTACTCCCTTGCCACTTGTGCCTACATCTTTTGACTTAGATGGTTGAGGTTTTATCTCTGGATGTCTCCTTCAATAGGCAGTTCTATTCTAACTTTGTTGCCTGAACCATTGTTGTTTATGCATCTTTTGCAAGACAGCACTAGTTTGGCCTTTAGAGTTGTCTTCACATAGATGGACAGAGGACGAAAGCAAGGTCTGAGATAAGAAAAGCATTTAACCCATGAAGTGGGGATTGATTGGTGCAGACCAGAGCGTGTATCACTTGCTGGTGGGTTCTGCGTCCACGCCTAAAGATCTGCTCCTCAACTTCTTGGTCTGAACCCTCTCTCTGGACCTGTCTGGCTTAGGTGACCCTGCTAGGAGTAAAATTACTGTCGTCATAGTTCCTGAGGTAATTAAGGCATACAACCTATCCAACAACGTCAAGGTGGGCCTACATGACGAGAGACTGAAACAACAAATTAAAAGAAAAAAATGGAGCTGGAAAGAACATGAGGAAAGTACTGTTCTCCTCTTCTTCTTCTTCTGCGTTTGTTCTCTCGCTACGAAGTCCTGAACAAGGCTTTGCAAGTAGGATGATGTAGTCCAGAGAATGGAATGCGTTCACTCGTTTACAGTTTTACTGCGATATTTGCACCTTTCAGACCGACAAATCCATCTTCTGCAGGAGTACCATCCAACATAGCTAGGCATACTCTCACATGGAATCTGCAGGGGAAGAGAAAGAGAATGTAAAAGGGAACTATGATCAAATGGTTACACTTGGAGAGCGGCAGAAAGAGTAGCCCAGGTCTATGAATGCTGGCGAGGTGTGGTCAATGGCCAATGCACCAAAAGCAGTCACGAGCTTTGATTGATTGATCAATTGAGAACACAGGATCAAGACGCTGAGCAGCGCATGAGCTGCAGCGGTCAGCAATCCATAGCTGACTGCAAGCGTCAGGGCCAGCGAACCAGAGCTGCCAAGACCCTTCTACACCTCCTAGCGGTGATCCTGGATAACAGGCTGCAACAGAGCAGACTGGCTAGGGAGAAGGGATCGAAGAGGGAATGCTAACCCCGTACTCAAAAAATACTTGCTGAAGTCGGATGTGTTGGACCGAAAGGTGTAAATATCGCAGTCAAGCTGTAAACTATGACACAGCGCATTCCGTTCTCTAGACTACATTCTGCTACTTAAGCCCTTTTCAGGGTTTTGTAGTGGGAGATTGAGAACGAACGAAGCCAAGCCAAGCCAATTGAGAATACTTTCTGATTTTTTCAAACTACATCAGTTTATGGGATATGTAAAATATAAGAAAGGAAAAGTGTTTTACTGCAGTTTTATTTTTGTTTATAAATGTTTATTCATATCCTACATCTCCTATACTTCATTTTTTTGGGTGTCATTTAGACCAAGTGAAGACAATCTATGAACAAGCAGTTGCCCCTCCGCCACCAACCTTACCATCTGTACCACCACTCAAAAGAAATTCAAAAAACTGGAATCAGCTTTTAAAAGAAAAAGAGGAAGAAGCAGATGCTAAAGAAAAAATTAAGAACAAATTATTTGAGCCATACTTTGGGAGTGAGCTTGGCAAATCTTACCTTCAGGTATGTGCCTGTGCTGAGAGTAATTGTTTTAATAGATTTCATTTTTGGAACTACCTTTTCTTTTCATGTATTGAATTTGGTTCTGCTTCATTATATTGCTTACTGCTACTTGGTTTCTCAAATGTCCATGTAAAAGGGCTGAACAGCAGCAGGGAAAACCCACACGCCTGACGTACACACGTGGAGATTTCAAAAGTGTTTATGCTGCCATCAACCATTCTCACTATGCTATTATTACTCGTATGATACAGCCCTCTCACGTTATCAAGTAGCTGTTCTTGTACTACATGATCTTCAAATATCATCAACACTTTTTTGTGATGAATGAAAGCAATATAAAGATGTTCAGCACCGCCGAAGACAGATGTGTCGAACCGAAAGGTCCAAATATCGCAGTCAAGCTGTAAACCAGCGACACAATGCATTTCGTTCTTTGGATTACATCCTGCTGCTCAGGGCTTCATAGCAGGAGATTGAGAACATACACAGAAGAAGAAGAAGAAGATGTTCAGCACATTCTGTAATTCTTTCACTTATATGTCTTAGAGTGAATAAGGCATCTGTACAGCCTATGACTCTGAAATCCAAATTGAGTTTTGCAAAGCTGAGGCTTAACGACAGGTCTTAAACTCTATTTAAGTATCTTTATATACATCTTCTCAGTATGGCTTAGTATTGATATGCCTCCGTACGTATCACAGTTTCTTTTGTTGCCATTTTTCTTCCAAATTGGTATTATTGTAGCTTGTTGTAGTCATCTAGTACATGTCTTCGTTCTTAGTCTATATAAATGTAAGTAGCACATGTCCTTTGTAACTGCTTACAACTTCAAACCTATTTGGCTGTTTTAAGTTTATTGGCAGATGTACAGTATGATAGGTTGACATTACTTTCCTTATGCAAAGGAGCGATCAAGGAAAAACCTGTGTCTGCCAAACTGGACATGACGACAGGATTCGAGCCCAGTGCATTGGGATTGCCTCACTCTTAGTCTGTAAGGTTCATACAAACATATAGCAATTTTTATCTGCACACCAGGGCAGCATTTTAACCTGTCCCAACTGCATGCAAAGACCAAGGTGAAGATGGTGCTCATTATGGAGATGTTATATGTGGGTGATGCGATTCTAGTATTTCTTCTTCTTCGTACGCTGGTTAGAGCGATATACGTTGCACTGTTTTGTTAAGCCTGTGGCCCAGTGCATCCGATTTCAACAGGCGTTTCTGTAGGGATGCCCTCCTTAGCCTTTGGCTGTCCCCAGCATATCTGCAAGGCAGCAGTTGTTTGTGGTTAGAGTTGTCTCTCTTAGGGAAGTTGTCTTGCAGGACTATCGAGTCTTCCCCATTCGTGTCTATAGGGTGTGGTGATGATATGATATGATGGACTGTATGTACTAGTTTTTCAAGTAACTTGGAAGAGAGGCAGTCCAGTGTGTCTGTGTCCCAGGATCGTCACATCCTGCCAGAAACATAGCATATGCATGTGAGTGAGGTATCTCCTTGCTCCCTTTATTTTCTTGGCTCCTCTGCTGTGATGGTACGCCTAGCATTCCCCGCCACCTGGGAGGTTGTCACAATAGGGCAGAGGTGCAATGTCCGCTGGCCTACATCTCTTCTGCGTCCATTGGGATGACTGATAGCAGACAGAGGTAAAAAACGAAGCAGGAGTGCATTTAACCAGGGGACAAGCCTGGTCATGGCACGGAGATGTTGTTCGCCTGGTGTGCGGACATATCTCATGATCAAGGGCTGAGTCTCAACAGTTTGCAGTGAGGTGGCTGCTCTACTGCTTTCGACACCCCGACCGAGAACTAAGTCATCTACTAGTGGTTTCACACCTCAACGCCGTATGCGGTGAATGTCGAGCAGCTTCCCGCCTGCTTTGATCGGCGGGACGGCAGAGACCTCTTTCTGCAGCTCAACCGGGTCGGGCTGAGACGCGAGCCACAGGTCCCAACCATATCGTTGCCTCTCGTCGCAGTGGTGCTGAGATTCAGGGCGGGATTCCGGCTTAGAGGCGTTTGGCCGTAATCCCTCAGATGGCTTATCAGCCAAGCACGTGGAACAAGTGTCTGAGACCTGCGATTCCTCTCGGATTGAGCAAGATTACCGTAGCAACGCCCTGTCATTAGTAGGGTAAAACTGACCTGTCTTCTAAAGGTCTAATACCAGCACCCGTTCCCTATTAGACCCAACGAATCGAGAGAGAGCTGTTTGTCAGTCGATGACCAAGTGTCTGAAACCTGCGATTCCTCCATCGACATTTGATAGGGCAGACATTTGAAAGATATGTCGCCGGCACATGAGGCCATGCGATCAGCACAAAGTTATCCAGAGTCACCAGTGGAGATGCCGCAACCCTTCGAGGGGAAACAGCGATTGGTTTTGAACTAATAAAAGCGCTCTTTTCGCGAGGGTCGGAGCTTGGTAAGCATGTATTAGCTCTAGAATTGCCACAGTAATCCAAGTAGGATCGTGTCATCTAAGGAACCTCGACTGATTTAATGAGCCATTCGCGGTTTCACCGTGAGACAGTGTGAACTTAGACATGCATGGCTTAATCTTTGAGACAAGCATATGACTACTGGCAGGATCAACCAGATATCTGTCGGAGATAGATGAACCACACACACCGGTCTGCGAAGGATGGATGTGTAAAAAGCCTCTCCAGGACGACCGCAGGGACCGACTGACGGACGGACGGTTGTTCCGTCCCTCACTCCGTCGACCTAGGACCACCTGGCAGGGGCCCGTACACACACCAACCGACCGACCGGGCTCGCTCGGGGAGGGATGGCAGCGCTCTGTGCAGAACGGATCCCAACGGCCCTGGCAATGATTTTCACTTGGACTGGAGACGATTTTTGACTGCCAGCATGCCCTTCTCAACCGGTTGGTCGGGTGAGGACAGGGTCTTTAGGCACAATTCCTGCTTTCCAATTGCCGGTCACAAGCTCATTGCGAGAGGAGGACCTCTAGCGAGACATGGCTATACACGCTAGCCTTCGACGAACATCACGGACTGACAAAGCTTCTCGATACGGACTACCAGTAACGCACCGCTGCCAGCAATGCCACCAACTTGGTCTCGCTCGACAACCGGGGAGACACGGGCAAGCTTGGTAGGCAAGCTCGTGCTCTCACTCAGCCTGGCGGGACTGAGATCGCTGTACGAACACTGGATGCGAGCCAATCGAGCCACCGAGAGACTAGCCCCAGATGATTCTAGTACTCAATAGTGAGGAGGCCCTGCAGAGACTGGGAGACAAGTTTGCCGAAGGGGGCAAGTAGTTTGGGCTCACTATAAGCCTGGAAAAGACGAAGGCAAACACAGGGTATTACCACTTCTCCCTCCATAAAGCATCACTCTGGAGGTTGTCAACAGCTTCATTTACCTGGGTCTGCCATCAGCAACATTCTCTTGCTCAAGAAGGAGATAGACAGTAGGCATGGCCTGCCTGACAAAGATAGTCTGGGAGAACAATGCACTGTCTCACTACACAAAGGTCCAGGTCTATCATGTATCGAAGCGAGACTTGGAGCATTTACACTAAACAGAAACAGCTACTCAACACCTTTCACGTGAGGTACCTACAGCGTATATTGGGGATTGGGTGGCAAGAGAAAGTGCCACATTATGTCGTCTTGCAGCAAGCAAAACACTCACAGCATGTACTTGCTGTTGAGCCAATGACATCTTCGATGGTTGAGGCATGTTTACCACATGGAAGATGAGAGAATGCCAAAGGATATCCTCTATAGACAGCTGACCATTGGAGCTAGAATAATTGGTTGTTCCACACTGCTATTCAAGAACGTATGCAAGAGGGACATGAAGTCCTGTGACATCCTATCCGAGGGCGGGGAAACAATTGCTCAGGATCAAGTTGTTTGAAGACAGTCAGTTGGAAGGGGCATAATGGCTGCTGATGCTCAAAGAAGTCTTCTGGCTGTAGAGAAGAGAGAAAGATTGTAGAGATTGAGAAACACCTTGGCAGACCAAGCCTCCTTAGCATGATTGTACAATCTGGGGCAGGGACTGTCACTCACGGATCAGTCTTTACAGTCATAGCGGACAGTGTTGAAATACAGGAGACAGAACTGGACAAAACTAACCGGGCTAAGTAGTGAATCTTACCCACTCGCAAAAAGTAGTCCCGTCACTGTAGAATTAGGATATTTGTTAATTTTCTACCTGCTCTAGGTGAAACTCTAAATGAGACTTACCACTGGAAAATGTGAGAATTAGGGAGTGTCTGCAATCACCAATTTAAAAAATACTTTCTAGCTTCTTCTTCTTCTTCTTCTTTTGTTCGATTTAAAATATTGTCTATATCTGCAATGTTGTCTCTTGTATAAACTTCACTGTCTTTTGTAGTTTCTCTTCCAGTGTTCTTTCTATGGGCCAATGAGATTTTCTCTGTATATTATATTCAGGGCAGTTTTGTAGAATGTGCTCTGCTGTCTGGGGTGCCTGTCCACATGTACACATGGCTGAGTTGCCAATCTTCATTTTTGTGTACATGTGGCTGTACATGTTTCTGATTGATTTAATCATCATTATCTTCTGTTGGTATATAACTGGCACATCTGGTTGCTCGTCTGCAGCACCCTCCTTTGCTAGTCGATCTGCTCTCTCTTTTCCTGGTACTCCACAATGAGAAGGTTGCTCAGTTCAGACAGTAGAGCCTGTAGATCTGGCAGTTTCTCAAATTTCAGTGCTTGGGGTGCTGATTGTGCATCTGTCAGAAATACTACAGGTTGGGAACTGACATTGGTGTTCAAAAGTTTCTCAGTTGCCACCTTGATTGCCTGGATTTCTGCATCATATGTATGACAGAATTTTCCAGTTGGTTCTCTGACTGTATCCCTAATGTTGTCTTTACTGCATTATGTGCTGACCCATCTATGTATACTCTGATCCAGAGGTCTTATGGGCATTTTTTAGCATGTTTATTCTTCTTTCTGTTTCTTTAAATCTAATTTATTATTTTTATGTTCTACAAAGTGTCATCTGTTTTTCTGAATTTCTACTCAGTGTAGCCTTTATCGTTTATGTCTCATTAATTTATGCTTAATTATAAATTGAAATTAGAATAAATAATTTTGAACTTTCTATTTTTTATAATCTCCAGGGTAGTGGCAATGTGGAATTGATGTACCAAGGGCCAAAGGGTGGACAATTGGATAATTTTGATGCTAAGAGCGAAGAATCAAATGCATCATCTTCACATGCTGGGAATCATGTGTACACGCAAAACGTTCCTCACAGTAAGAACAAAGAAATAATAGCATATTAGAAAATGAAAGTCAGCAATTAAATCAACAAGTATGGGTCAGTTTAGCGTTGGCACAAATTTAAAAAAAACAAGGACTTATGGGCTAAAGGTGTTCTCCAGAAACAAAGAACAGCACAAAAAATAACATACTAGCTTAACAACAAGGATGAATACTGATAAAGAAATGACAGATTATATAATTACTGAACAACTAAAGTGAGGTTCAGAGGTGGATAATACATAAAAGGAAGCACTAGTCACCTCAGGAGTGAAACAAAAGAGTAAATGTTCTCTAAATATGACTGGGAAGCAAACCCTTAGAAAATGTAGGAGGAAGCAGACCCTTACATAAAATGCATGCTGATGCACTGGGCAGACAGGCGCAAAATAAAAACCGTTGTGCAGCACACATAGCCTTGAGGAATAGAAAAAATAAGGCAAACGCAAAAAGAAAAAAATAATGAGAAGGAAGACTAACGTCTGGTCAGGCAAAATATACTGATCAAACATATTAGTCAGAGTCAGGCAAAACATACTGGCCAAGACCCTCACCTCAGCTTCCTAGTAGCCCTCCCTGAAAATGGGCTGTTTTCATGTCAGCCTGGCTAATGAGGTGAGTGATCGACGTGATCCCTATAGTAATGAGTGACACCCAGATAAAGCCAAGCATAGCACAATCGCTTGGAGGACCCATGTCTACCTTCATCATCACGCTCGGGATATGAGGAAAGCTAGTGCAACCTGCCATTTAATATCATTTTCAGGGCGCACAAAAGAGTAACCTATTCATTGTGGGCATTTGCAAACAACAACTCTATGTGACTACCTTTATCTATATGTATGTATGTGTGTGTGTATGGGGGGTGTGCGTGCGCGCGCGTATGGTCTGTGCATACACACACACATACATACACAGTCAAATGAAACTAAGTCTATGTACATACATACACACATGAACTCATGCACACAGACACATATGTATTAGTCAATCAAAAGAAGCACATCGCACATTTTGGTGCATAGATTATTGACCTGACTACATCTTGATAGCATATACGGTTCTTGGCGACTCTCCATACTGCTCTCCAGGTGTAAGTATTTAATCATAGTTCTCTCTCACAATTCCCTTCTGCATGTATTTGTTGCCCTACATTTTTTTCTATTCGCCTGAGGATTTCATGTGAAAGCCTGTTCTGCTATGTTGAACAGTGCCTTCCTCAGCTTATGTCCCATCCAGCACATTTTCTTCAGTTAATTTGTTGTTCCAGTGGCTGTTGGTAGCTCCTTTCTCATTTTCCACAGGCCTTCACTTCCCACGATATTCTGCCACTTTATGTCTATCATCCTGCGTAGGCATCTGTTAACGAAGGTCTGGAGTCTTTGTTGTATCGCTCTCCATATTTTGGCACCAACTTGACACTAGCATTGAATATTCTTAGTTTGGTGTGAATCTTGATTTCTATGGGTCTCCATATGTTGTTTGTGAGAAATACTATTCTACCTTTCCAATTCTAGTCTTTACATCTGCATCCCCTGGCGTGTCAATTGTGCTGCCAAAATAGGTAAAGGCATCCACTTCTTCCAATAGATCTCCCCCAGCATGATTATTTATTTGTTAATAGGATTAATTTTAAGATGCTTGATTTTCTTCATGTAGATATTCAGTTCCAATTTGGCTGACTGTTCTTTCATCCTGTTCAGTTTTGTTTGCATTAGGCTATGACTGTGTGATAAAAGTACCAAATCATCTGCATAATCCAGGTCCTCCAATTGATACCATAGCGTCCATTGATTACCAGTTATCTTTCCAACATTTGATGTCTTCATTATCTAATCTATAGCCAACACAGACCCTTGTTTCCACCCTGAACTGTCTGTCAGGATCCGTCATGTTGTTGTGGTTCATCCATCACGAGTGATGAGGACCTTTTCTTTTTTTTCATTTAGCCAGTCCTTCTAGTCGAGTATTTTGTAATTCTAGCTTGTGGATGGATGCGGAGATGGCTGACGAGTCCGATTTGGGATCTGCATACTCGCAGGCAGTGAGGGCATGGAAAATTTGCTTCGCGAGGCGGTGATATTTCACTGGCTTTTCTGGCCTTTCGCCATTGTTCTGCTGCAGTCTTTTTAGAAGCCTTGCATGATGACACTGCTGCTCTGTGGAGAGCTGTGCGCCAGGTTGTACGGTCTTTCCGTGTTTCGAGGTTTAAGCTGAAGACTTTAAAAGACATTTTTAGTGTGTCTTTAAAGCGCTTTATTTTGGCCTCTTTGGAAGCGTTCGCCCTTCTGCATCTCGTCACAGAAGATTATTTTTGGCAACCGATAGTCTGGCATGCAAACCACATGACCCGCCCAGCAAATCTGTGATTGCATCATGATGGTATCAATGCTAGGGATACCAGCTCTCTCAAGAAACAACAGTGTCCGGGATCCTGTCTTGCCATTTGACATTCATCACCCTCCTGAGAAAAAGTTTGTGAAAACGATTCTGCTTCTTTGTGTGATGCTTGTATACAGACCATGTTTCACTTGCGAAATCAGATGTCCTATTTTCCATTCTGTGGGCACTCTCTCCTCTTCCTATATCATCCTGAATAATCATTTTAATATATCTGTAGCCTTATCTATATCTGAAATTTGCCAGGTCTTCCTTCTTGGACAGCATAATCAGATATTTTTGTTTTCATTCTGTAAACATTCTCTTCTTTCTATATTGTTCTGAACAATCATTTTAATATACCTGCGTGGCCTTCAGCATGCCTTAATCTCTTTGTCTGGGATATCATAGTTTTTCTGTGCTACTGCTTTGGTGACTTGAGCTTGACAATTGTTGAGTATAGCTTTCTTCTTTTTCTCTGTTCTCTTTTATACAATGTCTCGGTTGTGATTCAATCATTGTGCTAAGTTTTCTTGAATCCTATAGTTTCTTCACATGTTTTAATCCCTATAGCTTTAGCCTGTTCCTCGTTCTGATATTACTCTTGTAGCACTTGGTGTCTGATTTATGCTAAAATCTGTATTCCTTTCCTGGTCTTGTAATCACACATGAAGACATCTCCACAAACCAACACCATCTCTCTCTCTTTCAGTGGCCTTTGCCTGTGCCTCCTCTGGTTGGAGATTGATCAATTCTTTTATGTTGTCCTCCTACCTCTTTTTGGGACGACCTCTTCATTGTCTGTCTTGCACCTTTTCGTGCAGGATCGTATTTGCAAGTGTTTGATCTTGATATGTGCCCATACCAAGTGAGTTTCCTTCTTTTGACAGCTGGCAAGAGGTCTTTAAAAGGCCCTATTGCTATTGTAATTCTTTCTCATATTTCTCCACTTGGAACTCAGTCTTTGTACTTGACGTTTAGAAGTCTTTGGAACCATCTCATCTCTAAGGACTGTATCTTCCGCTGCAAGTCAGCTGTAATTGTCCATGTCTCGCAGGCATACAGGAATATTGACAGGACCAATATACGCATTAATCTACTTCGTGCATATGGTTAACCGTTTAACTTGTTAAGATTTTGTTAAGCCATGCAAGCTCTGCTATTGTCTGTGCTATTCTGGCCAACACCTCAAATTTTGATCCTTCATCACTGACAATCGAACCCAGATATTTTAAACAGTTGACCACTTTGAGTTCCTGGCCATTAGCTTTTACCTGATTGTTGAAGCCCTCGGCATAGTGGGTCAAAAATTGTTGTCTTTCCATCGTTAATCTCCATACCATAGTCAAGAGCTGTTTCATCAAGAATTCTGACACATTCAGGAAGTTCCACTTCTGTACCCGCCAACCTGTCAATGTTATCTACAAAACAAAGGTTTGTAATCGTTTGGTCTCCTATCTTGTAGGAACCAACGTGATCTTCAAGTGCTGCACTCATAATTGCCTCAAGGAGTATGTTGAAAAGTGTAAGAATCTTGTAATAGGTCTACATTATATCTCGCTTTCCTTATTTCGTTTTGTTGATGCTTTTTTAGTTTGAGCAGCAAAATCTCCAGCAACATGTGGTGGTCTGAGGCTGCATCTACTACTCGCTTTACTCTTTAATTTTGTAGTGTGCTTCTGAACATTTGAGAAACACTGATATGATCAATCTGGTTTTACCTGGCATACTGTTACCTTGCTTACTGTTAGGAATCAAAAGCTGTAAGAGAACTGGCCACCCCACTTAATAAAAAATGTGTGGCCTTTTTGAAATGAAGTCTTTAACACTTTATCTTCGACAGTGAATTTGATTCAGGTTGTGGTTTATCTTTAAACTAGTTTGTTGTTTTTACTTGTGTTGTATTTGTTTGTCCTGTCCTTGATAAGGTATTTTTTAAACTAGTTTGTTGTTTTCACTTGTGTTGTATTTGTTTGTCCTGTCCTTGATAAGGTATTTTTATGTCTGTATGCTTTTCTTACTGTTCATATGAAAAAGTGTATTTTAACCATCATTTTATTGGTTTTGAGCTTTATTGCAGTCAGTTATATATTTAGAAGTAAAATATATAAGTTGTGCCATTTCATAACCTAAAATCCAATGTCTGCAATATAATAGTGTATAATTTACCAGAAATAAGTGCAACTTTAATGTACAAAAATGACTGTGTAACCACTGTATTTTAAAAAAATATACCCCTATAACATTTAATGTTATTGCAGCCCAAAAACAACTTTATGATTCACCATCCATAATTCGCATGAAAAAAACTGAAACAGATGTGTTATCTTCAGCAGGTAATTAGTTTTTTTTGTTGACACTGTTTGGTGATTCATTTTTTGAAATGTTATAATTTGTACTGGCCATTTTCTTGCAATATTACTCTGGTGGGGGTATATACTATGGAACAAACCTAACGATTGTTTTCTGTCTTTGGCCATTTGCTCCAAAATGTGTTACACATAGTAAAATATTTGTCTTTCCTTGATCATTTGTCATTTCAGTTAATTTATGAAAAATAAAAGGCTCCCAAACACTTGGATTTGCACACCTTGTCATGCTTGGTAGATTTAAAATACAGATCTTAAAGCACTTTCCTTTATATTATACTAGCTGATGTAATTGGTATTGCTCATGCTAATTATGCTAGTATTAAATTGGTAGAATGCGATTGATAGTATTTTTCCTTGCATACAGCATATTTGCCAGACTGACGCCAAAGATAATGTGATAATATGATGTGAATTGATAGTGCCTCTTGTCAGTCAGTGGTTAGATCAGCTTCAACCCAAGTGGTATTTTTAATAAATCATTGCAGACCAAGTGCGCATACTTTAGCAGTGTACATTTACATTGCAGACACAGACACACATTCTTGCTTATTATTATAGATGATACAGGAAATAAAAGTATGAATAACTCACTTTCCTAGAAGAAGAAGAAAATGTCATTTATCATGCTAGATAATATCATATCTCACCAAGATCATGCTAGATTACCTTTTGATATCTGTTCTTTATCATTTGTCATATAAGGTTACGTCATATCTGTCGTTGGTGATTTGTCACATTATATATATCTTTGGTCATCTGTCACATTGTTACATCATGTGTATTGTTGGTGATTTGTGACACCAGGTATCATTATGTTTTTCCTAGGTCATTTCTCCCATCAAGTTACATAATGTCTTTCCTAGATCAATTGTCACATCAGGTATCATAATGTCTTTCCTAGGTTATTTGTCACATCATGTTACATCATGTTTACTAAAGGGATTTCGTGCTTTTAACAAATCTATTAAAATTCATGGAGGAGGTTACTAAAATGATAAATGAAGGGTAAATAGTGGATGTTATTTATCTAGATTTTGCCCAAGCCATTGATATGAGTACCTCATCAAAGATTATTTAGGAAGTTAAAATCACGTGAAATAGGTGGCAAAGTTGCCAAATGGATTGGAAATTGGGTAACGAAAAGAAGGCAGAGGGTGGGCATAAATAAGGAGTACTCTGAATGGTGTGAAGTAAAAAGTGAAGTACCATAGAGCTTGGTTTTGAGACCAATTTTGTTCTTGATATATATATATAAACGATTTGGACAATGATATTGGATCCATGATTGCCCAATTTGCAGATGACACAAAACTCTGCAGTAGTGCCTCATCTAAAGCAGAAGAGGATATATTGAGGTCAGAGTTAGATAAAATTGGGGAATGGTCTGAGAGCTGGCAAATGTAGTTTAATGTAGATAAATGTACAGTCATCCACATGAGTAGATCCAATATGGAACATAATTGTAGAATGTGACTTAACAATATTAAAAAGATAGAAACGGAAAGGGACTTAGGGGTTATAAAAGATCATACAGGTAAGGTTAGTGAGCAAGTCCAGGTAGCAGTGAAAAAAGCAAATGCAATATTGTATGTATGTTAAAAAGAAATATTAAACATAGGTGCAAGAAAGTGATAGAAAAACTGTATAAAGCATTAGTTATAGACCTAGATTGGAGTACTGTGTACAGGTGTGGAGTCCTTATAGTAGAGAGGAAATAAACATGCTGGAAAGGATACAAAGAAGAGCAATAAAGTTGATAGTGGGGTTTCAGAATTACAATTATGAGAGACTCAGAAAAACCGGCCTACATTGTCTAGAAAAGAGAAGAATTTGAGGTGACTTATTCAGGTTTATAAGATAATCAATGAAAAGGATAAATTGGACTATAACACATTTTTCAAAATACAACCACCTACATGAACAAGAGGGCACAGCTACAAATTAATTAAAGAAAGGTCCAGATTAGATATTAGGAAATATGTTTTTAGTCAGAGAGTGGTGAATGCTTGGAATTCATTGCCACAGGAAATAGTGGAGGCAGTGTTAATTAATGCATTTAAGAATAGATTGAATGCACATAGTTTTTAGATCAAGTAAATGTTAAAGAAATTAGTTGTTTACAGACTCTGCAGTGTCTTCTAAACCAGTATAGAGATGTTAAGTAATGTCTTTCCTTGGTTGTTTGTCTCATCAGGTTACATCATGCCTGTCCTTGTTCATTGGTCAAATCAGATCGTGTTTGTCTTACTTTAGTTATTTTTCACATCAGATTATATATGTCATGTCAATTTTGAGTAATTTTTTACACTAGATTATATCATATTGAACCTTGGTCAGATTATCTTGTTATTGATTTACCTTGGCAGGGAAGGAAGGCTAACGTCTGGTCAGACACATCATACTGATCAGACATGTTAGTCAGCAAAATATACTGGCCAAGACCCTGACCTCGGCTTCCTCACAGTCCTTTCTGGAAACGCACTGGTCTTCTTGGCAGTCTGGCTAAAGAGGTGGGGGATCGACATCATCTTCGTAGTAATCAGCAACACAAAGATGTCAAGCATAGCAAATCTATCTGGAAGACCTCGGTCCACCTTCATCAGCATGCTTGGGATGTGAGGAAAGCTACTGCAACCCGCCACTAAACGTCCTTTTCAGGGCACACAAAAATAGTAAACCTACTCATTGTGGGCATTATCAACAAGTATAACATATACTTTGGTCATTTTGTCACATAGGATTATACCTTGTCTTGGACATTTGTCATGCTAAATTATATTATACCTGGCCTTGATATCCTTCATGTACCACTCATCTAACTACATCTTCATACATACCCTTATGAGTGTTATTCGCTTCTTTGGAATTCCAGTGTCTCAACAGTTGCCAATAAGTGTATCAATCCAAACTGTCAGCCACCTTTTCATAGTCAATAAAAATAGTGTATAAGGATGTTTTTCATTCAATAGTTTGTTCTACTATGATGTACAGAGTAGCTGATCATCTCTAGCGGAATGCAAAGACCGGATTTTCTTCTCAGAGGTTTATGTATACTTTTCCTTTTCAACTATCCGAGATGATTCTGTTGAATATCTTGCGTGTCACAGGCAGCAATGTAATCCCTTTAAAATTGCTGAAATCTGCCAGGTCTCAATTCTTGGGCAGCAAAATCAGATGTCCTTCTTTCCATTCTGTGGGCACTCTCTCCTCTTCCTATATCATCCTGAATAATCATTTTAATATATCTGTAGCCTTATCTATATCTGAAATTTGCAAGGTCTTCCTTCTTGGACAGCATAATCAGATATTTTTGTTTTCATTCTGTAAACATTCTCTTCTTTCTATATTGTTCTGAACAATCATTTTAATATACCTGTGTGGCCTTCAGCATGCCTTAATCTCTTTGTCTGGGGTATCATAGTTTTTCTGTGCTACTGCTTTGGTGACTTGAGCTTGACAATTGTTGAGTATAGCTTTCTTCTTTTTCTCTGTTCTCTTTTATGTAATGTCTGGGTTGTGATTCAATCATTGTGCTAAGTTTTCTTGAATCCTATAGTTTCTTCACGTTTTCATCCCTATAGCTTTAGCCTGTTCCTCGTCCTGATATTACTCTTGTAGCACTTGGTGTCTGTTTTATGCTTATATTCTGTCTTCCTTTCCTGGTCTTGTAATCAGGTCAGGTCAGGTCATCCCGTAACCTGTGAGATGATTGGGGCACACATGAAGACATCTCCACAAACCAACACCATCTCTCTCTGTCAGCGGCCTTTGACTGTGCCTCCTCTGGTTGGAGATTGATCAATTCTTTTATGTTGTCCTCCTACCTCTTTTTGGGATGACCTCTTCATTGTCTGCCTTGCACTTTTTCGTGTAGGATCATATTTGCAAGTGTTTGATCTTGATATGTGCCTGTACCAAGCGAGTTTCCTTCTTTTGACAGCTGCCAAGAGGTCTTTAAAAGGCCCTATTGCTATTGTAATTCTTTCTCATATTTCTCCACTTGGAACTCAGTCTTTGTACTTGACGTTTAGAAGTCTTTGGAACCATCTCATCTCTAAGGACTGTATCTTCCGCTGCAAGTCAGCTGTAATTGTCCATGTTTCGCAGGCATACAGGAATATTGACAGGACCAATATACACATTAATCTACTTCGTGCATATGGTTAACCGTTTATCTTGTTAAGATTTTGTTAAGCCATGCAAGCTCTGCTATTGTCTGTGCTATTCTGGCCAACACCTCACATTTTGATCCTTCATCACTGACAATCGAACTCAGATATTTTAAACGGTTGACCACTTTGAGTTCCTGGCCATTAGCTTTTTCCTGATTGTTGAAGCCCTCGGCGTAGTGGGTCAAAAATTGTTGTCTTTCCAGCGTTAATCTCCATACCATAGTCAAGAGCTGTTTCATCTATAATTCTGACACATTCATAGAGTTCCACTTCTGTATCAGCCAATCCGTCAATGTCATCTGCAAAACGAAGGTTTGTTATCGTTTGGTCTCCTATCTTGACAGTACCAACATGATCTTCAAGTCCCTCACTCATAATTGCCTCAAGGAGTATGTTGAAAAGTGTAATAATCTTGTAATAGGTCTACATTATATCTTGTTCTCCTTATTTCCTTTTGTTGATGCTTTTTTAGTTTAAACAGCAAAATCTCCAGCAACATGTGGTGGTCTGAGGCTGCATCTACCACTCGCTTTACTCTTTAATTTTGTAGTGTGCTTCTGAACGTTTGAGAAACACTGATATGATCAATCTGGTTTTACCTGGCATACTGTTACCTGGCTTACTGTTAGGAATCAAAAGCTGTGAGTAAGAGAACTGGCCACCCCACTTAATAAAAAATGTGTGGCCTTGTACAATAAAGTCTTTAACACTTTATCTTCGACAGTGAATTTGATTCAGGTTGTGGTTTATCTTTAAACTAGTTTGTTGTTTTCACTTGTGTTGTATTTGTTTGTCCTGTCCTTGATAAGGTATTTTTTAAACTAGTTTGTTGTTTTCACTTGTGTTGTATTTGTTTGTCCTGTCCTTGATAAGGTATTTTTATGTCTGTATGCTTTTCTTACTGTTCATATGAAAAAGTGTATTTTAACCATCATTTTATTAGTTTTGAGCTTTATTGCAGTCTGTTATATATTTAGAAGAAAAATATATGTTGTGCCATTTCATAACCTAAAATCCAATGTCTTCGATTTAAAAGTGTATAATTTACCAGAAAGAGGTGCAACTTTAATGTACAAAAATGACTCTGTAACCACTGTATTTTTTAAAATATATTCCCATAACAATTAATGTTATTGCAGCCCAAAAACAACTTTATGAATCACCATCTACAATTCGCATGGAAAAAACTGAAACAGATATGTTGTCCCTATCTTCAGCAGGTAATTAGTTTTTTTGTTGACACTGTTTGGTGATTCATTTTTTGAAATGTTAATAATTTGTACTGGCCATTTTCTTGCAATATTACTTATTATCTTTTCCTTCTGCATTTGTCATAAAAGGACATTTTGTTATGTTGTGTCATAGTTTACAGCGAGGCTGTAAAAATCTGCGCTTATGGTCCAACACATCTGGTTTTAGAACTGCATCTTTAGGACTAGCTTTGACTTCCTTCTTTAATCCCTATTCTCTCAGCCAAGCAGTATGGGTGCAGTCTATTTCTACGGCTGTCACTTGCAGGTCAGAATAGGCTCTTGATTAGCTCATATTTGCAAGCTATGAGTCGCTGGTTGCTGTCAGCTCATACTATACATCTTCGGTGCCTTACTTATTACAATACTCTTACTCCGTGTTACTATTATCTTACCTTAGCAATCTGTTATCTGATTTTGAAGTATCAACATCATTGCACTCCTGACAGACCCATAGGGTTATCAGTGTCTTTCAGCAAATTGTTATGGGTATGGATATTTTTAGTTATGTTCTACTGCACGCACTCCTTCTCTGTTCTCTGTGTTAAGGAAAAATGATTATAAAGACCATTCAGTCAACACTCGTAAAGTTGAATATTTATCAAAATGAAATCCTCACACTTAATCTCTGGTGGTGGTATATACTATGGAACAAACCTAATGATTGTTTTCTGTCTTTGGCCATTTGCCTCAAAATGTGTCACACATAGTAAAATATCTGTCTTTCCTTGATCATTGGTCATTTCAGTTCAGGTCAGGTCAGGTTAGGTTAGGTCATCCCGTAACCGGTGAGGTCGTTGGGGCACACATGAAGACATCCTCACAATCCCATGCCACCCCTCTCTGTCAGATGCCGCTGCCTGTGACTCTTCTTGTCGGAGACTGGTTCATTCTTTCATGTTGTCCTCCCATCTCTTTTTGGGCCAGCCTCTTCGTCGTCTGCCATGCACCTTTCCGTGGAGGATTGTATTTGCAAGACCATTTGATCTCAATATGTGACCGTACCAAGGGAGTTTCCTTCTTTTGACAGTTGCCAAGAGGTCTTCAAAAGGCCCTATTGCCATTGTAATTCTTTCTCATATTTCCTCATTTGAAACTTAGTTTTTGTACGTGACGTTTAGAAGTCTTTGGAACCATCTCATTTCTAAGGCCTGTATCTTCCGCTGCAAGTCAGCTGTAATTGTCCATGTCTCACAGGCATAAAGGAATATTGACAGGACCAATGTATGCATTAATCTACTCTTCGTGCATATGGTTAACCTTTTGTCTTGTTAAGATTTTGTTAAGCCATGCAAGCTCTGCTATTGTCTGTGCTATTCTGGCCAATAACTCACAATTTGATCCTTCATCACTGACAATTGAACCCAGATATTTTAAACAGTTGACCACTTTGAGTTCCTGGCCATTAGCTTTTACCTGATTGCTGAAGCCCTTGGCGTAGTGGGTCAAAAATTGTTGTCTTTCTAGCGTTAATCTCCATACCATAGTCAAGAGCTGTTTCATCGAGAATTCTGACACATTCCTGGAGTTGCACTTCTTTACGCCCCAACCCGTCAATGTCATCTGCAAAACGAAGGTTTGTTATCGTTTGGTCTCCTATCTTGACAGTACCAACATGATCTTCAAGTCCCTCACTCATAATTCCCTCAAGGAGTATGTTGAAAAGTGTAAAAATCTTGTAATAGGTCTACATTATATCTTGTTCTCCTTATTTCCTTTTGTTGATGCTTTTTTAGTTTAAGCAGCAAAATCTCCAGCAACATGTGGTGGTCTGAGGCTGCATCTACCACTCGCTTTACTCTTCAATTTTGTAGTGTGCTTCTGAACGTTTGAGAAACACTGATATGATCAATCTGGTTTTACCTGGCATACTGTTACCTTGCTTATTGTTAGGAATCAAAAGCTGTGAGTAAGAGAACTGGCCACCCCACTTAATCAAAAATGTATGGCCTTGTACAATAAAGTCTTTAACACTTTATCTTCGACAGTGAATTTGATTCAGGTTGTGGTTTATCTTTAAACTAGTTTGTTGTTTTCACTTGTGTTGTATTTGTTTGTCCTGTCCTTGATAAGGTATTTTTTAAACTAGTTTGTTGTTTTCACTTGTGTTGTATTTGTTTGTCCTGTCCTTGATAAGGTATTTTTATGTCTGTATGCTTTTCTTACTGTTCATATGAAAAAGTGTATTTTAACCATCATTTTATTAGTTTTGAGCTTTATTGCAGTCTGTTATATATTTAGAAGAAAAAGATATAAGTGGTGCCATTTCATAACCTAAAATCCAATGTCTTCGATTTAAAAGTGTATAATTCACCAGAAAGAGGTGCAACTTTAATGTACAAAAATGACTCTGTAACCACTGTATTTTTTAAAATATATTCCCATAACAATTAATGATATTGCAGCCCAAAAACAACTTTATGAATCACCATCTACAATTCGCATGGAAAAAACTGAAACAGATATGTTGTCCCTATCTTCAGCAGGTAATTAGTTTTTTTGTTGACACTGTTTGGTGATTCATTTTTTGAAATGTTAATAATTTGTACTGGCCATTTTCTTGCAATATTACTTATTATCTTTTCCTTCTGCATTTGTCATAAAAGGACATTTTGTTATGTTGTGTCATAGTTTACAGCGAGGCTGTAAAAATCTGCGCTTATGGTCCAACACATCTGGTTTTAGAACTGCATCTTTAGGACCAGCTTTGACTTCCTTCTTTAATCCCTATTCTCTCAGCCAAGCAGTATGGGTGCAGTCTATTTCTACGGCTGTCACTTGCAGGTCAGAATAGGCTCTTGATTAGCTCATATTTGCAAGCTATGAGTCGCTGGTTGCTGTCAGCTCATACTATACATCTTCGGTGCCTTACTTATTACAATACTCTTACTCCGTGTTAATATTATCTTACCTTAGCAATCTGTTATCTGATTTAGAAGAATCGACATCATTGCACTCCTGACAGACCCATAGGGTCTCTGTCTAAGGAAAGTCATGGGCAATGAGACAACTAGAATAAGATTTGATCTTGACAAATTGAAACACCCAGAAATTGTAGAAGTGTTGTGCCATGATAAAAGGAAGATTTGCACTTCTTACTGTCCTACGGAAAGATCTAGATATTAAAGAAACTTTTAATGTATCAATAATAGACACAGCAACAGAAATCTTAGGGAAGCAACAGACAAAAAAGAAGCTCTAGATTACAAAAGAGAAATCTTGATTTGTGCGATAAGAGAAGAAAATTAAACAGTTCAAAGAACGCTTCAGAAGGGTCCACTAAGTATTGGTTAAAAAATGGAGAAATAAGGTTCAAGATGAAAGAGACAAGAGAAGTCTAGATCACTGAACAGTGTATAGATATGGAGCACAAACTGGACAGAAATGATGCCAAAGGAGCATATACGATTGTCAAAGATCTAGTAAAGTCTATACAAGGTTGCAGTGTCACAATACAGGATAAGACTTACAGAAAATCAAGAGATAATGACACGCTGGACTAAATATTGCGCAGAACACACCATACCCCCCCCCCCCCCCACCCCAACCGCTATAATTAAAGAATCAGTGACTGCAGCGATGAAGATGCTGAAGAAGGGGAGAGCTGCGAGAGTGGATAATATCCCGGCCAGAGCTCATACAAGTGGATGGTGATGTAATAACTGACATCCTAACATCTATCTGTAATAGAATATAGCAGACATGAAAATGGCCGGCAGCCTGGTCAAAATCGATGGTCCTGTCGATACCTAAGTCTGGAAACTTAAAGCTTTGTCAAAACTATAGAACAATCAGCCTCATTAGCCACCCTAGTAAAGTCTTACTCAAGTAATTCTTGACGGACTGATACCTAAAGCCGAGAACATCATTGCCGAAGAACAGGCAGGTTTTTTATCTAGAAGAAGCACAACAGAACAGATCTTCAATGTTCAAATACTAAACGAGGAGTATTTGGAACACTACCAACACCTATACCATGTGTTTGTTTACTTTAAAAAGGTGTTTAATAGTCTGGCAGGATGCTCTATGGACAACATTGAAGATATTTAACATGAACAGTAACATTGTGAGAGTTATCGAGAATCTCTATGATGAGGCAACAAGTGCAGTCTTTGTGGATGGAAAAATGGGTAAATTATTCTGCACATACATCGGCGTAAGACAAGGATGTATACTCTCCCCGACACTCTTCAATATTAAGAGAAAGAATTATGAGTGATGCCCTTGAAGATCATCTTGGCACCGTAAGGATAGGGGATAGAACAATTACTAACTTACGCTTTGCAGATGACATTGACGGGCTGGTGAGGACGGAGACAGAACTTCGAGAATAGATCCAAACACTGGATTTTACAGTACAGAGTTATGGCATGGAGATGAACGCAGAAAAGACAAAGTTGATGACCAACAACACTTAAGGAATCAATGCTGTGATCAAAGCAAATGGACAGGATTTTGAAACAGTGAACCGTTTCAAATATCTGGCCTCAACAATCAGCGATGAGGGATCTTCTTCTTCTGCGTTCTTTCTCAATCTCCGGTTACTAGCCCTGAAAAGGGCTTTGCAAGTAGCAGAATGTAGTCCAGAGAACGGAAAGGGTTGTGTCGCTAGTTTACAACTTGACTGTGATATTTGCACCTTTTGGTCCCACACATCTGTCTTCGGCAGAATGTGGGATCAAAACCAGAAGTCCTGACCAGAATAGCACAAACTAACAGCAGCACTTGCAGAATTATATGGAAAGATAAACAACTCTCCCTCGCCATAAAGGTCAGACTAATGCGCTTACTGGTTCTTTCAATGTTCCTTTACATCTGCAAAACATGGACTATTACAGCAGACCTCCAGAGAAGAATCTAGGCCATGGAGATGAGATGCTTCAGAAGACTCCTAAATATCACCTACAAAGATCATATCACAAATGATGAAGTAAGACATAGAATCGAGAATGTATGATGACCTCCTCACAACAATTGAAAGGCGAGAGCAGACTTGGTATGGCTACATCTCGAGGTCCAATGAAGCCAACGACGCTGAGAAAATGATGGGAAGACAACATTGACTAACCTACAACCTGAGGAGGCACAAAAAGCAATCGCAGACAGAGAAGGATGGCGTAGGATTGTGGAGGTGTCAGCAGGTGTGCCCCAATGATCTCAAGAGGTCACTGGATGAACTGTACTGAACTGGACATATGTACTACAATAATAACAACAGCGTTTATATGAAAATAAGTAGGCATTAAGTGTATAATATACAATATGACAGTTTTGAATTATGAATATGTGAGAGAGAGAGTGAATGAGTATGTGAAGGAGCTAGTAAATAGTGAGTGAATTGATGTTCGTCTACCACATGTGATGAAGGCCACTCTCTTTGTTCAGACGTGTGGACAGTCTTTTCTCTTGCTGTGTCAGCTGAAATGGGTGACTTGCACCATGATATGGATTAAAGTGAGGAAGAAACTGCACCTTTTGTGAACCTCACTCTCTGATCCTGAGCTACCTTTTGCCATTGGTAAAATTTTTATAAAAACGACTGGAGATAGCACAGGATGCAGATTTTTCCTCAGCGTTTACTCCTGTAGCATTTCCCTTAAACAGGTATTCTGCAAGGCAGCGAAGGGGGATGACATCTCGTTGTATGCCGTGCCTTTCTCATAACCGCAAGAGCGTGTGAATGGTGTGTTAGGCATCTCTCCTGGGCCATGTTCTAGTCCATTATAGTCGTGTCTAAATTTCACAGTCAAACCAAAACCAACGGTGTCTGCAGTTGGGGTGAAAGGCGCCAATCTCTTGAAGTTCAGCCATGTGAACTAGACCGTGAAAATATGACACAGGTTTAAGCGTAGTGCTAATTCATATATACTGAGGGAATTCGTTATTTAATCAATACAGTGTTTTGCGTTTGTGGATAGCTAAATGCATAGATTGCATGCTTGTCAATGCAATATGAGCCTGTAGGGGAATGCTTGGATGAATGATTAAGCTATTCTGTCAGTCCCTCCATCATTGAGACATAAAGACAATGGCAGAGAGTATTAATGAATCCAAAATGACATTGTGGTAAATTTAAATGGTTATAAAATGTTATTTTCAGAAACATTTAAGCCTGAAAGTACAAAATTGTCATTTAAAACGCGGAATAGTGTCCATCAACCATCAACCAAAGTAGGTTTAAGTAGACATAAACGGTCAGCTATTCCAGGTGCCATAGTTCAAAAGGACAAACAAGGTACTTTATAATTAATGCACTTAGCTTAATAAGAGATCACTCTACTCACCTACACTGACTTCATGTTTATAATATGTCATTTGTTGTTGTTGATTGCCCACAATGAGTAAAATTAATCTTTTGTGCATCACGAAAATGGTTGTTAAATGGTGAGCATGCTGATGAAGGTGGACTGCAATCCTCCAGGCAGTTGTGCCATGCTTGGCTTCATCTGTGTGATGCTCACTATTACTGGTTGTCACCAGAGTTCTGTCCCGGGATAGAATGATAGTCATAACAATCACTAGACGGAGAAGCATGTTGTAAGAGGCCATTGTCAATTGAGAAATAGTATACTAGTTAGCCGTGATGGGTTCCCGAGATGCTCGGATGGTTGCGTAGCTTGAAAGCAGAACCATTACCTGTATGTTGTGTTGTGTTTTTGTACATAGAGGAAAACTTGTGTGTTGTGTTGTAGAAGTCCTAACGATAATTGTATATCCTAAGTCACGGTATCATTTAATATACTACATGTAGCAGGGTTAATGTATTCTCTATCCTATCTTCATTACCTTCATTACCTTCATTACTCCTTAACTCTCTCAATTAAATACCAACAATTCTTTTAACACAGGTAAAACACAGCAGGTATTTTTCACACAAATAAAACAATATGCACATCAAATCAAATCACTAGGCTCATTGATCACATTATACTGTTCATCAATTATTAATGAATTCTAATGTCTCTCAAACGGTTGGTTATCATCACTTCTCTAACTGACTAAGATTACTTCTAAAGGTTCTTGCAAGTAGCACAGGTCTTACTCTAGTACTAAACTTTACACAGGGTTCTCATCATATGGTCGGAATCTAGCAATTGTTCTATTCACTGTCTATCTCTGTGCGTTGATATTAAGGATGTCTATCTACAATTTCTCAGTCCTCATCTATCTGTCCTCTCAGCTTACTAAAAATGGATGTCTGCTGGACCTCTTGTCTCGTCTCACGTAAAGCAGATGTCTACTGGACCTCTTGCCTCGTCTCTACATCAGGCAGTCGGTGACTGCATCTGTGCTCTGTCTGCAGCTGTGCTCATGTCTATGACAGTGGTTGTGTTACTGTGGTTGTCAGGACGAGGAAAACCCACAAATCACAACGGTCGTCTTAGGACGACAACTTCATGTTGTAGCAACACGTCTCCGTCTGACGAGAATGAAGTCAGGTCACTCGAGCAAGATGTTAGCGACGACGTCTCGAACAAAACATCACACAAAGACAGATTCTTACATGTGTGTGGTCTCTCATTGCCTTTCCGTGTTGGTCTGCTTCGGTGGCTTCTAACTCTAATATTTTCACTCACTGGCTAAGTTTCTGTAGCTTTTAACTATCTACTTGTTCTAGACTAAGTGCTACTCACTATACTGTCCGGTAGGACACCCTGTCTCTGCTGCTTCTGATCTCCCCACCATTCTGTTTCACTCCAGCTTATATGCTAAGTTTCCCCCCGCTTTAGATAATGACTTCGCTTTCTTGAGTTCATTTCCCACCAACTTTATTTGAACTCGCGTGTCCCAAAGAAAGGCTGCCTTATTTTCCAAACACTGACTGACCGCTTGTTGACGGGGATTCCCAGTTCAAATTGTGAGAATTCGACCTACATTGGTCGGCCAGCCCCAACTTGCATTGTTTGATAGTTGGGGACCATGTCTCGTTCAATGAACTGAAACTCTCGGGCCGGGTTCTCAAGTTATGTTTGGGTACCACGAACGGTATTTTCAGGGCTTCCCTGGCTTTGGCTCGTTGTACCCCTGTAACTCTGTTACAGTGTTTTCTTGTGTTATGATGGATTATATTGCTTTGAGTATATATGTATTATTATGATATGTAGGACTTGTGCAAGAAACTTCTTGTGGGAGAGGAGCAGATTGTTAGGGAGACCTGAGAAGGTAGTTGACTCAGGGTTAATGGAGTTTATATGATGGAAGAATACCTCATGGGACTTGAAGTTTAGGGAGACCTGAGAAGATAGTTGCCTCAGGGTTGAGAGTTCATGGGACGCAGAATACCTCATGGGACTTGAAGTTTAGGGAGACCTGAGAAGGTAGTTACCTCAGGGTTGAGAGTTCATGGGACGCAGAATACCTCATGGGACTTGAAGTTTAGGGAGACCTGAGAAGGTAGTTACCTCAGGGTTGAGAGTTCATGGGACGCAGGATACCTCATGGGACTTGAAGTTTAGAGAGACCACCAGAGAAGGGATTTGCCTCATGGTTGTCGCTCTTAGCAGGCGATAGCCTAAGAATATAGTAATGGGTAGAGAAGCATGGTGATGCCTACGGGCATATATGCATGAAATGAGGAGTTTGCCTCATTGTTTATACTATAAGACCACTGTCGGTACAGCAGAGGTTATTGATATGTACAGATTGAATGATTGGACCCAGAGAGTTCAAATTTTGATGTATTGATGCTATTATGCAAATGCTATTATGTTTTGCCAAAGGATTTTGGGGAACATTGTATGGGAGATTTAAGAAAGTTTAAAGACAGTCATAGATGGTGAGAAAAGAAAGGAGTTTAGAAACCCTTTATTTTCTCTGGCTATGGAAGATGTATGACAGATTTAGTCTGAGCAGACAAATCTTGTCTCCCTACGGACTTCCCACCGGGACCTGACCACTCACGTCAGCGAGTACTGCGACGGGTGGCGGAATAATAGCAACGCCATTTTAAAAGTAGCGCCGGTTAATAAAATAGTCCGGTGTTATAAAAGCCGATGGGGTTATTTTACGCGATTTGCAGAGCGATACATTGCAGGGAGACATTTGAACAAAAACCTTACGCGATTTGCAGAGCGATACATTTGAGAGGAGATACATAAAGGGACACATTGGAACGAGTTCAGTCCGAGCAATTTAGAACTCGACACTTTGCACGAGATCTTCCAGCGTTCAACACCTTGCCCGAGTTCAGTCCGCGCGATGCAGAGCTTGACACTTTGCATGAGGTTTTCCAGCGCTCTACACTTTGCATGAGGTTCCCAGCGCTCGACACTTTGAACGAGTTGGCCACTTTACTTTTAACTTGAACATCGCATTGTTTGAGCTCCAGTTTGAGGTATTCATAGTTTTCAATTGTGAGTAGCATTTCATCTAGGTTGGGGTGTGACCAGCATCATCCACATGGGCGATCTTTTGAGTTGTTGTCGGGCATAGCTGCCCGCAGTGGGAGTGAACGTTGCCATCTGACACGTGTGTTGACCCGCGACAAGTTATCACGTGGTCAGCCGGTCCTTGTTTAACACACGTCAGTTCAAACCTGTGGCTACCTTATTTAGTTTTTCCTGACATCCACCACGCAATTCAACAGGCGTCACTGAGGAACAGGACCAAAGACGATCTACCTGGGTTGGGGTCACAGCACGAATTACCCATCAGCGTCATTCCGCCATAATTTGGGCTTGCATCACGGCAGGCCAAACATGGAAAAGTGACTGTTGACAATATTTAGGTGTAGCGGTAGGGAGAGTGTTAGGCTAGATAATCCCTGGATAGGAGTGAGTGAGAAGTTGTGAATAGTAGAAGAATGACAGTGTCGTAAAGTAAGGAATAAAGAATTTGTTTATCACTGTTTGGAGATCGTGTTCTCGACTAAGTTTATTCTGTTAGTTGGGTTAGATTCTTTTGACTAAGGTGGATAGACGGAGGTGCGGCCTTAAAGAGCAAGATCCTGCTCTGTCTGCTACATAGGCTTGGTGTAAACTTTGGGAGTAAACTTACTGTGTCTCTGTATTGTACAAGAAAAATAATCAGACCATAAGTGGTCAAGGTGATCTACATGTTGCTCAGCCATCCACAAAAGATCTTGGTAAGATAGATGACGTGCTCATACTTTATTTTTATGTTTATTCTTTTTTCTCAAAATTTTGAATTTTAAAATGGGGGTGTGTCTTTGACGTTGGAGCATCCTTGACACCGGGAAATATGATACATGGTGGTATGTTAAAATATGATGTTATACAGTATATTGGAGTATATTTAAATAGGATATACATTCTTGAGAGTATGCCAAAACACTATCAAATTGTTCTCAATAATGTGGGCTAGATTAAAAATGTTCTAAATTGTGGGGGTATATTAAAATATATTAATTTTTGAGGATGTGCAAAAAAAACAAAAACATCAAAAGAACATTATTGCAATAATTGAGACTATAAGAACATGCTGTAAAAACATTACCCCAATTATTGAGACCATAAGAATATGCTCTCAATTATTCAGACTATAAGAACATTATCCCGATTATTTATGATTTTGTAAAAACATTTTTCCAAATATTCATGTAAAATAAGGAAAAAAATGGCTCATAGAACCCACTTCATTGCACCTGAGTGCCCCCATATGTGCTGAGTCCTTTTTATTGCTGGAAGTGTCCACGGCAGAGCAAGAACTCCATAGTTTCCACAGGGACTCTGTTGCCCATTTACAGCTGGGTTTGACAGTCAAACCATGAATAAACTGAAGAAGTGATTTCAGCCTGATACATTGAAATTGTAAACCAAGTTCTCAGCTCCAGGAAACCTTACATGCAATTTCACAGTGGTGTGGCGACTCCAGCACCCAGATCAATCCGAATAAGGCCTGCATGATGTGGTGCTCTTTGAACAACTCTATTATTTATGATGTGTAATAACATCCAAATTTTTGGGATAGTATAAGAACAATATTTATGATGTGTAAGAACATTATCCAAGTCATTTGTGATGTGTAAGAACATTCATTACCTTTAACTACTGAGGCTCAATAAGAACATTATCTAAATTAATGAGGCTGTGTAAAAAATATTAACTAAATTTATTTTAATTTATAAAGGAATACCACAGTTCTTATTAATACATCATCTAGCATTTATTATATTGAGAGAAATTGAGAACACTTTTTATAATATTCATTTAATTCTTCCTCAATAAAAGGTCTTCAGAAAACGAATGTATCACTACTTCAGTCTTTACAGTCTAAAATTGAATATAAAAAAACTGGCTTGTATTCATCAGGTATTTCCTAGAATTCATAGTGTTTCCATTTTTAGTTCCTCAATATGTTACCTTGGCATTCAAATTTATCAGCATTTCTTTTTCTTTTCTGTAATTACGATACGTGTTCAAATGAAACCGGACCAAACTGCAAAAATTGAACATACGTAAGATGCGCATGATTATGTCACTTCAAGTGTAAACATACCAACAGTCAAGTTTGCAAAATTAGTGAGTTAACGAAAGATCTTCTGAGACCAGGTCAGGCGCGTTGACACACGTCCTTCTTTAAACATCATTGTCCAGTTCTTCATTGTTGTCTTCTGCACACTTTTGTTACCATACACTGCATGCATTCTGTGGTGAATTTCAATGGGTCAACATCCTTCAGCTGTTAGAAACCAAATCACAGCTCGCTGATTAACTCTGCACAGATTCCGTATCACACCCGCTATGTTTTCAAGGGTCTGCTGAAGAAACAATGAGTCGGAGGATAATGAAATTTTGCAAACTTGACAATTGTGTATGTGCTGTTTACACCATAAGTGACGTCATCATGCGCATAGTACGTGTGTTCACTTGTTTCATTTGAACACGCCTCATATATTTGAGTTATATTCATCATAATAATATGCCATACAGACTGATGTCAATGATCACAGCTCTTTAGAATTTGCTGTCCCAAGTGCTGTTCATAAATTCTGCTGTTAATCATTTTCTGTGTCATGATGTTACACCATAAAAATATTAAAATTTCATCAATGTATGTCCCTGTCGCAAAGAAAGTTTGATGTGATACGATAAGGTCACTTATCTTAGTCGTAGAACTGGACAAACTCCAGTAGTGCTTGAAGTGATGAGAAGGCGATAGTGTTTGATCGGGCACATGTTACGAAAGCCCACTGATAGTATTATCAGACTGTGTTCAGGTGGAGAGTCCTTATCATAATGGGGATATAAATATGCTGAAAAGGATACAAAAAAAGAGCAACAAAACTGATAATGGGATTCCGGAATTATAATTATGAGGAAAGACTCAGAAAAACGACCTACAGTGTCTAGAAAAGAGAAGAATTCGAGGTGATTTAATACAGGTCTAGTGTCTAGAAAAGAGAAGAATTCAAGGTGATTTAATACAGGTCTAGTGTTTAGAGAAGAGAAGAATTTGAGGCGATTTAATACAGGTCTAGTGTCTAGAGAAGAGAAGAATTTGAGGTGATTTAATGCAGGTCTAGTGTTTAGAGAAGAGAAGAATTTGAGGCGATTTAATACAGGTCTAGTGTCTAGAGAAGAGAAGAATTTGAAGCGATTTAATACAGGTCTAGTGTCTAGAGAAGAGAAGAATTTGAGGTGATTTAATACAGGTCTAGTGTCTAGAGAAGAGAAGAATTTGAGGTGATTAAATATAGGTTTATATGATAATCAAGAGAAAGGATAAATTAGACTATTACAAGTTTTTCAAAGTACAGCAGGCTACAAGAACAAGAGGGCACAGCTACAGCTGCCTACTAGAACAAGAGGGCACAACAACAAATTAATTAAAGAAAGGTCCAGATTAGATATTATGAAATATTTTTTAGTCAAAAGAGTGAATGCTTAGAATGCATTGCCACAAGAAATAGTGGAGGCAGTGTCAATGAATGCATTCGAGAATAAAAAGGATGTGCATAGTTATTTATAAATCAAGTGAAGTAAAATAAACTGGTTGTATGCAGACTCTGCAGAATCTTCTAAACCAGTATAAAGACATTAAGTTAAGTCAAATTAAGATATTCCCTATTCTGGAATCCACAGGACATATGGTATAGGGGCAGACTTAGAAACACATGGAGAAGAGTGCTTGTGGCAAACTTAACAGAAAGATGGTTTTGGCCAGAGCTTGAATAGTTGACACAGGATATTCAGGCGGGACGATTATTTGTTAAAGAGCTGTTCTTCACAGGTTTTGTTCAATTGATTTTACACCATCCAGAATGGGAACTGAGATGCTAGTCCAGTCGGGCACAAAATACTGACCAGGACGTTGCGTCAGGGTCAATACACTAACCAAGATCATAATCTATCTTCCATGTAGCGTTCGCTGGAAACAGGCTGTTTTCAAATTAGCCTGACTGACGAGATGTGGATCGATGTGATCCTTGTAGTAGTGAGCGCCATGCAGATGAAGCTAAACATAGCACAACTGCCTGGAGGACTGCGGCCCACCTTCATCAGCATGCTTGGGATGTGAGGAAAGCTACTACAACCCGCCACTTAACGTTCTTCTCAGGGCACACAAAAGAGTAAACTTACTCATTGTGGGCATTAAACAACAACCAATACCACCAACATCCAGAACTTTCTCGTTGTCATCCTGTCCCTTTTTTCAGCAGTTTTGTTTATTATAGTGCTCTCTAGCCTCTTGTCTAATAATATTTTAATTATCAATTAATCAATCAAAGACTTTTCATCTTCCTGTGGAGCATAGGTCTTCAGCAAATACAAGCCAACTTATTAAACATTGATCTATCTATAGCTATTGAAGTGTTTTTGTGGCTTAAAGTTTCTACAGAATGGGACAGCCAGCCCAGTGCCCAATCCTCAATAGTCACCTCTTACAACACACCTGGCAGGTTACAGTGTTAATATTCTTTAATCCCCTTCAGGGCCCCAGTAACACTTTCAATATTACTTGGTACTTAGAGCAACTTGGAAAGAAACTCATGTGTCACTTAGTTCAATAATGTTATAGTGCTTTGCAGCTGATTTCTTCACCCTCGTTCTGTTCTTTGTTTCGGCTCTGTTTGAGAAAAGAAGATCTATCAGACTGTCAGAAGAGAACACATCCAACGAAACAACGAATATCATGCCGTTGACTGGCAGAGAGAGATCACCATTCTTCACTTCCGAACAGGGCACAATAGACTGGACAGATACATTTGCAAGCTTTCATTGGCTGTTACACTACTGTACATATGTGGACTGAACGAATAAATTGTTGAGCATGTACAAAGTGTGTTCAAAAAGTATCAGACTGTAATTTTTTTCTGTAGAAACAAATGTTCGCCTTATTTCTCTAATCCCCAAGGCGGTGTGCGTTGCATTGTGGTTTTTATTTTGCGCCTGTCGACCCAGTGCATTTGACTTCAGCATTAAAAACAAATGAAGCAGAGATGTTCTCCTTTGGCAGGGCATTAGTGGACAATCATGCACATTGATGAATTTGTCCCCACCCGCAGATTGCATCACTTGCTGGTAGTCGGCCTTTCAGTGTTGAGTGTAGTGAGCACACGTCAGGTTTTAATTCACTAGAAGCGCAGCAATGTCAAAGTTATGTTGACCATTTTCTTTTATCTCGTGGAGTTGTGCATTACGAGTGCACACCACAAGGTCAGAACATTCCCGAAGAGTGCTACCTGAAGGTCATCCATTGCCTTCATGATGCTGTTCAATGCAAAAGACCGGACCTGTGGACAATGGGAACTTGACAGCTCCATCATGACAACACATCTGCCCATTCTTCACATCTGATTCAGACTTTCTTGGCCAAACACAACATTCCTCTAATTAGCCAGGCTTCCTATTCTCCCGACATGGCTCCTTGCGATTTCTGGCTGTTCCACAAGCTGAAAATTCCCCTGAAAGAAACCCGATTTGAGTCACGAGAAGACATTATGCGGAATGCGACAACCCAGCTGTACTCCATTCCAGAAGAGATGTTCCTGAAATGCTTCCAACAATGGCAGGACTGCTTGGAGATGTGTGTTATGTCCCAAGGAGGGTACTTTGAAGGGATTAGGGTTTCAAACCTTCAGGTGAGTAATTGTATTTTCCCATACCTTAGGTCGGATACTTTTTGAACACACCTCGTATTACAGGACTATCCTCTGTATGACCAATTAAAGAAGATACACTGACCAAATGATTCAACACTAAACTCAAAACTGTTCAGAGCTAAAGTGAAGCTCCAAGCAATCATCAACATAAATACATGTCGCTGCTTCTGGGGCATAGACCATTGACAATCCTCCTCCACCATGTTCGATCTTAAGCTGCCTTTTCTGCCTCTCTCCAGTTAATGTCCAGGGAAAGACTAAGGGAAAGACTGAGCATCAATAAGTATGCCCAGAGTTCAGTTTTAGTAGTTCTGTTCTGTTAAAAAATGAAATCAGCTTCTTTTTTACTCCATAAATAGCATATAATGACTACTGCAATTGGCCTCCTTATAGGTAGCCTGTATCCAAATCTGAAAATCTGGTTAGCATAGTGGTTGAGCACTCGCTAATCACAGGATAGGTATGGGGTTTAACTCCTGTTAAAAGTACACTATTATCAACCCAGTTGTACATGGGTACCTTGCGTACCTGGCTTCCTTGTATAACACTTTCTCACAGACAACAGCGTCTGCTATGGTACTACTTTTACTATACGTATCCTAGCGCTAATGTATGCTCTTGCTGTGGTGGATTCTGTTGCAATTTGTTGTACATGTTCATTCATAACCCTCCTAAGTCACCTTTACAACATGATGGAAAAGTTATATTTGTTATATTCTTTCTTCCGCAGCTACCACTTTTGTAGTTTTTTGTTTTTTTTCATTTGCCTCATTTCTCTATTCCCCAAGGCGGTGTGCGCTGCACTACGGTTTTTATTTTGCGCCTATCGGGCCAGTGCATCTGACTTCGGCATGCATTTTATGTAAGGGTCTGCTTCCTCCTGCATTTTCTAAGGGTTTGCTTCCCCGGGGTAATGGCCGGTGCTGTGATGGGATCAAACCCAGCACCTTCAGATGATGAGCTGTGTCACTTAACCACTAGCCTGTGCCGTATCCACACTTTTGTAGTAACTTTAAAAAAATTAATAAAATGAGCACACTTATATTTCATTTTCATTAAGACTTGTTGGGTCAGGAGAGGACGACCAGCCAAATGCTGGCAACAGATATTTATGGGAATCCAAGGTCATGCTGTGATATCTATCTTCCATCTGCTACCTTTGGGGGAAAGCCAGGAGCTCACCCTAACACAAAGGTTAGTAAATAAGTTCTTCAGGAATATGCCAAGACAATAAATGAATGGACATTCTATTTTTTCACAATGCAGGAAAAGGATCATTTGCTGTTGGATTTAAATGATTATTTTATTTGTATAATTTTATCTAACTTTATTCATTTAGCTTTGATAATTGTTTTTAGTTTATGCCGTTTTCATTTGTTCAGTCCCTGATATAAACTTTTATAGGTGCATGTCTGTTATTTCTCATATGTAAAACTGTATTTTAACATTTATTGTTATCAATTTAATAAAATTAAAGCACAATTATTCAAGGATCTGCGAATTTTGGAAAGTGAATGAAAGGAACAAACAGTGCCACTTTATATTTAAAAGTAAAAATCAAAAGAAATATAACACGGCAACACACAATTGCTTTTGAAATGAAAAAAGGAAATCTTTGCTAATTAGTCCAGAACATGAAAATGACCAAAACAATTTACTTGAATCTTGTTTTGGAGAATATATTTTGATGTATAAACAATTCAGTCTTCATTGAGTACATAATTAACCATTTCACAATGCTGTATTTCAATCTCTGCATTGTATTGTATTGCATCAGCAAGCCAGACACACAACACCCCCTGATGGTATTGCATCATTTTCTGATACAATGTAGTTGAGTCATGACATCGCTATGCTGCAATTGCTGGTGACAGTGATGCACTCGTTAGTTGTAAGTGAAGTCTCATAGGGTCAGCAAGTCATTTGAGCAACTCCCATTTACCTTGAAATCTTTCAGAAATTGCTACTTTTATCTCAAAATTTAATGTCCTGTGGGGTAAGCTGCAACAAAATTGGAGTTACTTAGGAGAATGATATGGATATCATAACAGCTCAATCAAATATGATAGAAAAATTGCAAGTAAACAATAATAAAAGATCACTGCTATGTAAAATAAAAATAAGATATGCAATATTTGTAAAACACAAACTAAAACAGGAGGTCTTGAAAATTATTGTGACAATGGTGAAGATCATTTTCTTATTTTCCAATATCGTTCACTCTCAAATAACCACATGTATTTATCTTATAACACTGGTGGTCAATCTCAGGTTTCTCTTGTCACCATGAAGATTGTCCTTCGATTCCAGGTAAGGTGTCTGCCTCGGGTACCGGAGGTCGCGTGTTCGAATCACAGTGGTGACCAGAATTTTGTTCACGTAGGTCTTCTGGCAAAATTTCCCCTAATCTCTGGGTAGGGAGATCAGATTCCCGTGTTCAGTGTTGAGCACGTTAAAAATTCCATGGCAGTTGGAAATCGAAAAGAGAATTAACGGTCGCTACCCGAACAAAATTGAAATTAAAAATCTACCCAAGTAATTTGTACCTTTCCCAAGGTTATTTGTTAAGAGCAGCTATAGATGGCACCTAACTGGCTGCTGGTCTACTCAGCTTTAGTGTTGGAATCTATTAAGATGGACTCACACATTGGTAAAAACCACCCTCCAAGAAACTGGTTGTATTTAGACTGTAGAATCTTTTAAACTAGCATAAAGACGTTAAGTTAAGTAAGTAAATTTTTTTGAGAGAGTTGTACTGTCACTCTGCACCTCTTGTGAAACTGATAGGCTTAAGAACATGTTCCACTATCTGACCTCCCTATGTAAACATATCTTTATGTGTCTGATTTTGTGTCTGTTAGACAGATTTTTATCATTTTTATTTGCGTTTGCCTTATTTCTCTTTTCCCCAAGGTGGTGTGCGTTGCACTGTGGTTTTTATTTTGCGCCTGTCGGTCCTGTGCATCCGACTCCAGCATGCATTTTATGTAAGGGTCTGCTTCCTCTTTTATTTTCTAAGGGTTTGCTTCCCTGGGGTAATGGCCAGTGATGTGATGGAGATCGAACCCACCACCTTTGGGTTGTGAGTCGTGTCACTTAACCACTAGGCCACGCCGTCCGCATTGTTAGACAGATTATTTCTAAACCTGTAGCTGCTGTTTTGTAATCTGAATATTGTCACCTTATCTCCACTTAGTGAAATGTAGTATGCTTCTACCATATCAGAATCTGGGTAGTAATAACAAAACTATGGTTTCAATAAGGTTCCTAGCTGCTAAATAGTATGGCAAAATAGTTTGTTACAGAGACTTCAGCAGTGATATTTTCTTTTCTATGTGTGTATCCTGGAGGCTCTTGCTTGGGAGGAAAGAACATAACCACTGCACACTATTATGCATATTGCCATATGTCACTAATTAGGGTTGTGCATGCAGGCAACCTTATCATATAAAACAAGGTGCCGCAGAAACTACTTTTACAAAAGCACACAATTTATCTTATACAATCTTTCTGCAAGGAGACAAACTGTAGTGGTGGTGACCCTATGCTCTTACTGAAGTGAAAATAGTATATATAATGATGATGACTTTATATTTCTTTTATCTGTTTGATATAACAGTTTGACAATATTGAGGATCCGGTTCGCCGTAAAACTAGAACATCTTCAATTGCTGGGGCCACCTTCGAAGGTACACAACAACTAAAAAAGATGAGAGGCATTATTTGTAACCCACAGTCGGTTAACTTTGGTACTCTTAAGGAAGGATACCTGTATTCATATACTGTGATACTAACTAATACTGGATTTGATGCATGCAGATTTAAGGTTAGACAACTTCCTTCCACCTCAGGACTTCAGATGAAATACACAGGCGGTTCTGTAAGTTGTTATTTCTGTTGCTGAGTTGTTTTTATTTAAAAGTTATATCTTAATATATATGATTGTTAATATGATTTATGATTGTAATAAGGACTCTTATAGTTTTAAAGAGAAAGGAAATACCATACATAGCAAGCACTTGAAGATACAGAGTGAAAAGCTAAAAAATCTGAAAGGAAGTGGGGAAACATACCATGCAGAGTATAAATAAACATGCAAAGAATTAAATGGTTGGTCATATACTACGAATTCCTCCAAACTTATATTCTACTCAAGCCTATAACAACATACAGCAGAACTTCAAAGCAAGAGAAACCTAAGAAAAGGTGAAAAGCGCTCAGCGCTAAAATATCTGAACCTTGTCAGTCAATAGCACCGTACCGTAGGCATTAAGAACAGGAGATGAGGGCCATAAACAACCTTTAGCGCACAATAAAACCGCCTTGAGTCATTGGTATCAGCATCCCTTTAGTCTCCACTGCCTTGTCATGAATTCAGGCAACCTGCATGAACCTAAGACTGTGTTACACAGCCGTACGTATGTTGTTAAATGCAGTCTTTGGGATGATGAGAAGTAGTCACTTTGGAACGGCCTGAACAGGTAGTGCATTTCATCCAACAGGATCTTGATAGCTGTGTTGTTTTTGCCAAACCAGTCAATTCTACGAGTCATATTACCAAAGCACTCATTTGCAGAAAGGCCCATCTATCCTCTGCAGTGTTCAGTCATGGCTGCTCCCCCCCATCTGACCTCGCCAAGGATTATGAGCCTGCCGGACTGGATTATGTGGTGGGGGGGGGGGGGGGGGGGGGGGAGAGGAGACGAACAGAATAAGAGTGTAAGATTCTCATAGAATGATACCTTTGCCACATCAGGGTTGGTCTTTGTCGGGGCATATGCACTGATCAACATAGCAAGCACAGCGACCAGACCCAATGAGAGCCAAAGAGACATTCGCCTATCATTGACGCCTTTGGGGAGCACAGCTTGTTCTCGGACCAGGCTGGATCAAACGGCAGATCCAACACCAGACTCGCGTCTTTCATTGCTGGCAGGGCCACTCCAGAAAAATGTATAACTGCCCCCGACCTCTGTAAGTCGACCTTTGTCTGGTAATCATTTCTCATAAGCTTAGCAGCCTGTCTCAGGCTTTTCTCTTCACCGTGCAGCTAAATATTCCTCCATTGGATTAAGAAGGTCCATGCTATCAATCTGCTTCTTGAATAGAACCTACAAATTTGGAGAAGTTTTACTATATGTAACATGACTCTAAAAATGTGAATATGTTCCATGTGAATAATGAATGGTATTGAATGTAACATAGTCCAACACTTTGACAATAATCAAAGTCAAACCACAACTTTGACGTGATTTAAAAAAAATTGAATGTAAAATTAAATAGTAATTTACCGTAATTATTATTTAGTATCCATTTCAGTCAACATACTCGTCTTTTTTCTTCTTCTACATTTTCAGTAGTGTTACTTGTATCAGATTCGCAATTATAGACTGTGTATACGAGGCGTGTTCAAATGAAACTAGACTTAACTGCACCAAGTGAACATACATATGATGCGCATGATGTCACTTCTAATGTAAACAGCATATACCAACTGTCAAATTTGCAAAATTTCATTATCCTCTGACTCATAGCTCAGGGAGCTGCGAAGCGCAGTGGTTAGCGCGCTGGCTTCTCATCTGAGTGGTCCTGGGTTCATTCCCCAGTTGAGGCAGTAGTGTTTTTTTCAGACCGCAATGGCTTCTGGGTCGACCCAGCCTTAAATGGGTCCCGGCTCAGTCCGGGAAGTAAAAGCGGCGAGGGAGAGGAGATGGCTACCGCCCTCATATAGCCGAGCCTTTGAAATGTGAGATCGCTAACACCTCACACCCCTACGATAGTAGTGCTATGGGTTGCTTTACATAGCTCAGCAGACCGTTGAAAACATGGCGGTTGTGATACGGAATCCGTCCAGAGTTGATCAGCGATTGGTGATTCAGTTTCTAACAGCTGAAGGATGTCAAACAGTTGACATTCATCACAGAATGCAGGCAGTGTATGGTGACAAAAGTGTGGCAAATGTAAGCTCCGGCGACAGTCCACCAAAATTGCTGCATCAATTTGGCGGTGACATCTTCTGACACAACAATATGCGCCTGACTTGATCTCGGAAGGTCTTTCGTTAACTCATGTCCTTCTTTATACATCGTTGTCTAATTCTTCACTGTTGTCTTTGACAACACTTTTGTCACCATACACTGCCTGCATTCTGCGATGAATGTCAACTGGTCGACAACCTTCAACTGTTAGAAACCGAATCACTGCTTGCTGATCAACTCTGAACGGATTTTGTGTCACATCCGCCATGTTTTCAACAGTCTTCTGAGGAAATTATGAGTCGGAGGATAATTAAATTTTGCATACTTGATGGTTGGTATATGCTGTTTACATCAGAAGTGACATCATCATGCACATCATACATATGTTCACTTGATGCAGTTAGGTCCGATTTAATTTGAACACCCCTTGAAATATCAATTTAGTTTTTAGGTACGATATAATTAGAGCAAAAATATTGTGTTATATTTCAGCCAATACGGTGTATGGGTTATTGTAGAAAACATTCATTCAACATTTCTTTTACTGTGGTGATCTCTCAGGTGAAATACTAATTTATTCTACAAGACATGTTCCATAGCTGTAATTCCTCGTTTTATATTCTTAGTTGTGATTGTCTCAACAGGTTGCAGCCGGAATGAGTGTTGATTTAAACTTAGAACTGTATGCCATTGCAAGTGAGTTGAATGAGGATTCTTCCACCAGTTTCTCACATATCATAGATATTATCACGGAGACTGACTACCTGGAAGTACCCATCTTTGGAAATATCCTTTTCTTATTGGATTCTTAACTTAACTTAACTTTTTCACAAATGCCAATTTTGTTATTCTAGGCTTTTTATCTCATGATAGAGCATGTCTTAACTTAACTTAACGTCTTTATACTGGTTTAGAAGACTACAGTGTATGCAACCAGTTTCTTGGGGGGGGGGGGTTTTTATCGATGTGGGAGTCCATCATAATAGACTCAAATACTAGAGTGGTCTGCCAAGGTCTTTGTGTATGACAAGGACAAGAATAGCACCACTGCCTTACAGAGAGCATGTCATAAGAGGCGACTAACTGTGTGACATGGCATAACACCGGCCATGGTTAGGTGGTTTGTTTAGAGCAGCCTAGATGGTCAACTATGAACTAGGGCAAAGTAGACCTGCAGCCAGTTAGGCTGCTTTTAACAAATCACCTTGGGAAAGGTATAAATAACTTGGGTAGATTTTTAACTTGAATTTTGTCAGGGCAGCGGCAGTTAAGTCTACTCTTTTCTATTTCCAACTACCAAGGAATTTTTAACGTGATCAACACTGAACATGGGAGTCCGATCTCACTACCCAGAGATCAGGGGAATTTTTACCAGAAAATCCACGTGAAAAAAAATTATAGTCTCCATCGTGATTCAACCTCTGACACCCGAGGTGGACACCTTACCTCAAGACCACAGAGTCCCGTTTTTGTTGGAATCATGCTTGTTGTTGTTTAGCTAAATATGCACACTCTTCTACAGTCAATGCAAATGTTTTTTAGCATCTCTGATTTTTAGTTTTTCTATGGCTTTCTTACACTTGTTCAACTTATTGAATTAGACTCCTGAGCTCTTTTACTCCAATTGAAAAACCTAGCTTATCATACAACTGGAACATCCTATCTGGTTTTACACTAACAGTATGGGAACGGTTTGGCTTATTGTACATTACCCACTATCCATGTGTGAGTTCTCTAAATTGCTATGCTCTTGTTCAGGGCTTGCTAAGGGGTCGGCATGTGTTGACAACAGTCATCTCACTACTGAACTCCCAAGCACTGATTTAACCATTACTTGGTTCTTTGTAATACACCAGCAAGGAAAATGTTAGAGCTAACTAAGATATGACCCATGATGTGTGTGTGTGGTCCCCCACCCCCTATCGAGAATATATATTTATAAGTTGGTAGTGACCTTGACAAAATGACATGGCAGACGTGACCATCACTTATACTCTCGAACAGAAGTTACATAATTTTCTTTGTGTTTTGTGCTCATTGCATTGTCGGAGTTGAAATGTCCTTGATTGAACAACGTACAAATGTCAAACTGTGTTTTGCTTGAGAAGTCACAAACATTGCTGAATAAAGCATATGGTGAGGCCACAATGAAGAAATCACAAGTATTTGAATGGCACAATCCTCAGACAAAACGTCAGTCCTCTGAATAAAAATCTCCTTCATCTCCCCAGACACAGAAATTTCATTTGGACAAGAGCAAAGGAAAAGTTATGTTGGAATTTATTTTTTTATTACCATGATTTTGTTCCAGAAGGCGTAACGGTTAATAAGGAAATGTACATTGATATCCTTAGCCGTCTAAGAGATGCAATCAGAAGAAAACGACCAGAAAAATGGAGAACAAACAGATGGATTATGCTGCATGACAATGCACCAGCACATTGATCCCTACTGGTGAAGAAATCCCTCGCAAAGCACAATGTGATTACCTTGGAACATCCTTCATATTCTTCCGACCTAGAACCAGCTGATTTTTTCTTGTTCCTCGACTGAAATCGGCACTGAAAGGACAGCGATTCATTGATGCTGAGGACGTTTTCACCAATGCGACAAGACAGCTGAGAGAGGTGTCAAAGAATGGGTTCCACAAATGTTTCCAGCAGCTGTATGCACGTTGCCAAAAGTGTGTAGTTATCAAAGAAAACTACTTTGTAGGAAATGTAGTGTAGATACTTCTATTGTAACTTATTTCTATATAATCCACTAATCCCTTGAACTTTTTGAAGCTACTTCATATAATTGGGAATGAGAACAACAAAAATTTATCACAACTGGAGAGTGGCAACCGAGGTCGCGCAGTGGTTAGTGCACTGGCTTCCCAGGGTTCGGTCCCCAGTTGGTGCAGGTTTTTCTGATCTCAAAATAGCTCCTGGGGTTGCACCACCCTCAAAATTTGGGTACCAGAATAATCTTGGAAAGTAAAGGGGCCGGATTGATGTTAACTACTTTGCCCCTAGTGTGCTGTTGGTCAAGAAAAATATGGGCTTAACACCATGTTGCCAATATGCCACATTGGCGTGTTAACTGCCATTAATTGTTTCAAGGCCATGGCGAGGGAATCCAAAAGTGAGAGATGGGAGGAATTCATAACAGGCATAGGGAATGATAACACCCTACAGAAGTTCTGGCACATGCATCGAAACATGAATGGAAAGAATACAAGCCAGCTAATTCCCACTCTGCACGATTCCACAGGAAATCTCATGAGGACAAAGGCAGAAAAAAGTACGGCATTCCTTAACTGATATGTAGCTCAAACTGACAAAGGGGATAGAGATGCTCGGCAGGAGATTCAGCAAGACGTTTTGGAGGTTGCAACAAAGGAGGTGACTTATATAGACCTAATAAACAAGACAGAGGTAGAATATGTTTTACGTTCCAGCAATAATACAGCACCAGGCCCTGATGGAGTACAGTACTGCCACCTCAGGGAGCTAGATGAGACAGATGTGGGTAATGTGGTGCAGGATTTCAATACCAGCATAGAAAAGGCATCAGTGCCTGAAGACTGGCTGCATAGTTATCTATGGCCTCTACCTAAACCTGGCAAGGATTCTACGCTCCTCAGCAGCTATAGAATTATCACCCTACAAAATGTCTATGGCAAACTGCTTGAGAAAATAGTGGCAAGAAAATTGGTGTCCTTTTTGGAGCGTGAACGTATTCTACCCAATACACTGGGCAGCTACAGACCTAAGAATAGACCTGGGGTAATGCCGGTACTTTCATGATGTGTACGAGGGATTCCAACGTCGGCAAGAGACGGTCGCCGTTGCGCTCGACCTCGAGGATGCCTATAACAGGGTCGATTTTTGTACACTGATGTGCTGTTTGAAGGACTGCGGAATAAACCCGTGGCTTGTTAGCTGGATATCAGCTACCCTGATGGAGAGAACAGTTGCACTTCGCCTGGGTTCTTGGACATCAGAGCCAATGTAGATATGTCCAGGATTACCCCAGGGATCGCCACTTTCACCGGTGCTGTTCAACATTTACACATTAAAAGTGGCCAACATGCAACCAACACAGCTAGGGCTGACATTGACATTCGCAGATGATATCCTAATCTACAGGACTGGTTCTGATAGGCGTGAAATGGTTAGTGATATTCAAGACACCTTGCAGGTGATCTCAAAGTAGTGTGGAGACTCCAGTGCACAGATTAATCCAAACAAGGCCGGTGTGATGTGGTGTTCATTGAACAACTGTATCGCGAAAGACAACCTCCCTAGCATCACATTTGATGGCTGTGTCATAGACAGAAGCGACAGGTTGAAATATCTCAGAATACCATTTGACCGCAGCCTGTCATACAAGTACCACGTCGACCAAACTATACAAAGATGCAAGAGAGGACTGGGTGCACTCAAGACAATGGTAGCTGCCAACTTGGAACAACGGCTACTATTCATACTCTATCGCCAGTTGATTATCTCAGTCATTGATTATGGATTGGGTATAATCACCCTATCAAGATCACAGTGTGAACGGCTGGAATGAATCCAAAATGAAGGAATGCGGCTCGTGTTGGGTTGCACCAGAGATACCCCGATAATACAGATGAGGTGCATGCTGGAACTGCCGTCAGTAACATCCAGGCATAAAGTGGCACAGGCTACAGCTTATATGCGAGAAATAGCGGACAACAGGCACCCGCTGTACAATAACACTGCAGACATCAAGGGATCCAGAATTAAAAGAGGGATGTCATGGATGGCACAGGCAGAACGTACTATAGGAGAGATGACTGCAGTCGAGACGATGGTCAAGAGCGAGGAATGGGTCCACACTGGGGATACACTAACAGAGTACCACACGGTCATCATAACCATGGGCAGTGAATGTAGGAACGGGTGAAATAGCTAGACAAAGCTCAAAGTCAACCGGCTGATAGGCGCCAACACGCATGAAAGTGATACCATCATATACACTGATGGGTCGGTGCGAAGTAGTGAAACATCAGGCTGGGGTTTCTCGGCTAGAATAAGAGACCGGATTGTTGCCAAACGAAGTGGTGCATATGAGACTGCCACATCAAGTATGAGAATGGAGATGGAGGCGGTGACTGAAGCTCTGAGATGGGTGTCTGAGACATCTTCAACAGGAGCCATCATCGTGTCAGACTCCCAAACACTACTTCGGAAGGTGCAGAATGGGTGGCTATGACATGAGTGGATAGCAGCGCTGGAGACCTCAAAATTCCAGGGGCTGGTGTGGATCTACTGTCCTGGTCATGCTGGGGTTCCGGGCAACGAGCGAGCAGATTTTTTGGCGTCACATGCACCCATAACAGGCACAGCGGACATGGATAAAGGTGACATAGTGAAAGTTAACAAGGGCCACCTGCTGGAAAACGACACTGCTTTGGATGAGTCTGCGAGACACAGGCTGCGGCACTTTGGAATCAAATTGGAATTCAGTGGATCAGAGAATCTGAGAGGACGAAACAGGAAGGTGTACAACCAACAGACTACAGGCACCATCAGTATCCACACTTTGCGCCATCTGCTGAGAGAGACTGAGCACCTATGGGTATGCCCGGAGTGCAATGAAGTCGACTCCTAGTACAGAACAGAACAGTTAACAGGATTTTATTTCACTTTACAACTGGAGAGAACTTAGAGATGAAGTGGAAATGTGCTAAGGAAACACAATAAGCTATATGCTATCGATTGGAACACAATTTGAAGAGATTAGTGAGAAGGCCAATAAACGCTTGGCAAAGCACGGTAGCAGAGGAGGCTTAGGGAGCTGAAGAGATCAAGGGCAGAACATAAAAAATGACACAATAAAGAAAAAAAATTAGGGATATCCATTGCAGCCCTATGTTCTAAGGAGAATCAGAAAGATTCATTTACTTATGGACCATAAGTTGAGGGAAGACGTGCCAATCATGAAAGATAAGATGATCAAAGCCCCTGTAACATTTTTGTAATTTGATTGTCTTTTTCTATTGCTGTATCTTGTACTGTCTGGGTGGACAAAGATATGTATTTAGTGGAGAGTTTTTCACAAATGCCAATTTTTGTTATTCTAGGCTTTTGATCTCACGATAGCGCATGTCTTAACTTAACTTAACGTCTTTAAACTGGTTTAGAAGACCCTGCAGAGTCTGTATACAACCAGTTTCATTGACATCACCTTGCTCTAAAAGCTATGCGCGTCCAATTTATTCTTAAATGCATTACTGGTAACTGTTCCTGCCTCTACTACCTCCCCTGGCAATGCATTCCAAGCATTCACCACTCTCTGACTAAAAAAATATTTCCTAATATCTAATCTGGACCTGTCTTTAGTCAACTTGTAGCTATGCCCTTTTGTTATTGTGGGTTGCTGTATTTTTAAAAAACTTGTTATAGTCTAATTTATCCATTCCTCTGATCATCTTATAAACCTGTATTTAGTCACCACGAATTCTTCTCTCTTCTAGACACTGTAGGCTGGTTTTTCTGAGTCTTTCCTTATAACTGTAATTCTGGAATCCCACTATCAGCTTTGTTGCTCTTTTTTGTATTCTTTCCAGCATGTTTATATCCCTCTATGATAAGGACTCCACACCTGTACACAGTACTCCAATCTAGGTCTAACTAATGCTTTATACAGTTTGACTTTCACTTTCTTGCTCCTATGTTTAATATTTCTTTTTATCATACCTAACATTGCATTTGCCTTTTTCACTGCTACCTGAACTTGCTCACTCACCTTACCTGTATGATCTATTATAACCCCTAGGTCCCTTTCCTTATCTATCTTTCTAATATTGTTCTCTCACATTCTGTAATTATGTTCCACATTGGATCTACCCATGTGGGTGACTGTACATTTATCTACATTAAACTCTATTTGTCAGCTTACAGACCATTCTCAAATGTTATCTAAATCCGACCTCAATATATCCACTTCTGCTTTAGATGAGACACTACTGCATAGTTTTGTGTCATCAGCAAATTTTGCAATCATGGATCCCATATCAATGTCCAAATCATTTATATATATCAAGAACAAAATTGGTCCCAAAACTGAGCTCTGTGGTACTCCACTTTTCACTTCACACCAATCAGAGTACTCCTTATTTATGCCCACCCTCTGCCTTCTTCCCGTTAACCAATTTTCAATCCATTTGGCAACTTCCCCACCCATGTCGAAACCAACTTTTTTAGAACTGCCATCTGCTTTAATAATCTTCTCCTGCATTGTTTTCTTCTTCTTCATTTGCTTTTATACAATGGAGTACAACCAAAGAAAATTAGATTAATCTGAGGTTATTAATATTACTGGTGATGGGTATGTGCTTTTTGTGTTCCATGTTGGCTACTTTTGCCACAGATGTTCAGTGATCATGTCATGAGTGCCCTAGTTGCACTAATCTGTAGTTCTTATCTATAGTTTGTTCACTGCAATGTATTTCAGTCTGTTGTATCCAGGATGGCGTCTGGTAATTAACACTTGCCTATCTTTGATTAGCTGGTTATATGCATCACTTTTTTGTGAGGCTTCGTGCTCTACCTGCTGCTTATTTCTGCATCCGTCCTGATAAATCTTTTGACCTTTCCATAAATTAAACTTGTGTTAGATTGAAGTAGATTTTCACCATCCTTTGACAATCTGTCAGCCAGAGTGTTGCACTGAGATTGAATTCACTTTATCACAAAACTCTTTACAAGTGGCAACAACGTTTTTAGAGTATTGTTCTTAACTGATTTAGGTCTGACAAGGATATGCTGTATTCTGTTAAATTCATTCACTTAAAAAAAATTAAATAATTCTATGTACTGAAAAGAGTTTAGCTGAAACTGTGTTACTTCAAAGTGAAAGACACTTCCATACTGTTTTATTTGACAGAATTTGTAATGTGTTGAGTTGCTGTGCCACATGTAAATTTTTTTTTTTCAAAAGCAAGTTAAGAGCGCAAATTATATATATATGTTGTATTTACCAGAGTGGTTTCTGGAAGTTCTTTGTACGGAACAGAGACAAAAAATCGGAGTACTACCACACTGAGAGCATGTCGTAATAGACAGCTAACAGCGTGGTCTAACTCATCTAGCTCTAGGATAGTAAACCCTGTCTTTGACACAAACGATAATAGAATTACTGCTATATCAAGAGCATATTATAAGAGGCACCTAACAGTGAGGTCTCTTACTCCTCTAAAGTAGAAGACTTTCCAACTCATGCGTACCCACACTTCCATTCACACATGCTAATTCCTGTTGTGTGTATAGCAGCATTCTGAGTTTGAAAGAAAACTAAATCCACATGAAAATTAGTTATTCACTCTTTTGTTCCTGTATCATTGTTGTGGATATTGTGTTTATAGAGCTTTCCATCATGCACACAAGACTATTCCACACTCAACAGGAGAAAGTAAGATCTAGAAACAATATTCCATATGTGATACAAACACTGTAAACCATAGAAGAAAGATGCTGGATTTTAAAATGAATAAAACAGTTTCAAAATTAGCAAGGAAAGTTTGGCTCAAACTACAGCCTGTTGTCAATTACTGGACGAAGTTATATTTTATTAATCCTGAACTGTTTTTCTTAACCTTATTCATATATTTTATCTGCTGCTGATTATGATAACCTGGATGTGGCACCACATCTTGATAGATTTTCAAATGCTCGCCGTGTACAGAGAAAGAAATATCTACCATCTAGTCGACTCAAGATTAATCAAGAAACAGTCTGTAAGTCTGTAGCTTAAACACAAAGCTATAATCCAAGTTGTTTTCCCATATGTGAATCATGGGACTCTTTATTGGGAAGAATTGAATAGTACCACTTGATCCTACTATGACTTGACTTAACTTGACTTTTCATTCTGGTTCCCCTTGGAGAAATGAGCAGCAATAAATGCTATCTACACTATTATTTTTGTTATATGGGTGAATTTGCATCTCCATCATGTAAAAATAATGTTCAATACAAACCACCTTGACAATAACAAAATAATGTTTTGCAGGTATTGTCCTTGCAAGTAGGCCATCAGCCATTATGAACAAATGCTCTGAGTCAAGAGCTCAGCAAACCATCTTGATGTTGGAACAAAACAGACTTTGAAAGTTTAATAAATGAGCAGACTGATAAGAACTAAAAAGAAAAATTGAAATTATTATTCTTCTTCCCATTCTGTGTTTGTCCTAAAAGGAACATGTCATAGTTTATAGCTAGGCTGCAATATCTGTGCCCTTCGACCTGACACATCTGATTTCAACTGACTTTTTTTGGGTACCAGGTTTGCCTTCCCACTGCACTCCTTAATCTCATAGCCAGACTACACTAAAGCAGTCTGTTTCTAGTGCTGCCTCTTGGATGTGGTATAGGGTCTTAATCAGCTCTGGTTGCCAACCCTGATGCAAGCAGCCAGCTATGAATCGCTGGCTGCTGTCAGCTCATTCACTATGCTTCACCTTTGGTCTCAAATTGAACAAATTGAATCAATCTTGTTATTTTCTACTTTACAGGATCAAAATTTTTTTGTATGTAGCTATTAGAAGCAGTATTAGAAAATGGCTCTTAAGATTGGCCAATCATAACATGCATCTTTCATTGCAGTCAGAGTGTGTCACCAGAAAAGAACAATTATATTTTGGGGGAAATATTATGGGAAGAGCAAGGTTGGTACACACTCTAGCAATGGGCAAAATCTCCTCGATAGGACTAGAGGATGACAAAAAATATAATTGATGGATAGTTGTACTTAATTACATGGTAGATAGTCAACGAGATAATTAATAAACATTTGGGACAAGAAGTTGTAGAGATTTATCATTGCCTTCTTAAGTCAACTTGGCACAAGATGGTCTTGTAGGTGTATGCTCCAGCGGACTTCATGAACCTCCAATATTCATAACCATCACCGTCGGCTTAAAGGAACTGAATGCTCATCAATCTGTGTGAGCCTCTGTTGGTTGTTCTTACTATAAGATAACATACAGTATGGTGCAGAAGCAAGGACAGCGAACTGCAACTGGAAGAAAGAAGTGTAATATGAGACATGTGGATATACAGAAAATGGGGGCGGAGGCACTTTTCATGCAAACAATTAAAATAATCTTCAACTAGAAATGAAAATTGAACTAATGAAATTAATCATCACTATTTATACTTTTTGGTTCCCCTTGGACATAGGGTCACAAAATGTGCTCTCCATCTGTTTCAATTCTATGTCTTCTTCTTGAGTTCTGCCAAGGTTCCCCAAATCAAATTTAACTTAATTAATTTTCAACCATTCGTTGCCATGTCTTTCTAGGTCTTCCCACTCTTCTCTCGCCCTGTGGGTTCCACTCCACCGCATGTCTGGTTATACCGTCCAGCTTCTTTCTGAGAGTGTTAAATCCATCCCCACTTTCTCCCTGAAATCTCCTGCTCTGTTGCCATGTTCTTGCTCACAAATATGTTTTTGCCATTCTTCTTCTTCAGTCAACTGATGCTATGCTTCTAGCTCAGTGAGATTCACGAAGGAGGCCGTGTGTTTCAGGTCTTTGCTGGTCCTTCACAGCTTTTTGAGCATGGTCAGACGGCCTCCCTTTGGTCTGCATAAGTGGGGCAGTCCTGCAGGATATGTTCTGGTGTTTGCTTGGATGCTCTGTAATCACATGTGGCTGTGTCTCTAATACCCATTCTGTGGAGGTAAGCCTTGAGTCTGCAATGCCTCGTCCTGAGTCTAAAGATCTTTGTCCGCCCATCTCTGTCAAGTTTGTCTATTCTGTCATTTTCGGGTTCATATTCTTTGTGCTGGTCTTTCCGTTCTGTCGTAATAGATCATTTTATGAGTGTCTTTACTTCTTTATAGCTCTGTGGATGGTGAGTCAACATGCCGCCACTTCAGACTTTTGCGAGCTCATCCGCCTTCTCATTTCCAAGGATCCAACAGTGAGCCATAATCCGCTGTAGGACTAAATCTGTTTTTTGGGACAGCAACCTGATATTATATTTTATTTAATATAATAGTCTAGATTGTTTGGGGCTTGAGGTGACTTCAAGTATGGTCCTGGAAACTGTTAGAATGATAGTTTTTCATGTTGTTCTCTTTTGACTGATAAGAATCTGAGTTGCTGCATGTACAGCTGTTGCTTCAGCTCTAAAATTGATACAGGTCTCTCCTGCTGGTATGGAGTAGTTTTTTATGTTGATGTTGAGTTGTGCGATGTAGATTCCACTGTCTCCCCTTTTTATGCTCGCCATGGCTGATCCATCTCTGTACACATACACATGTGTTTGCCATTACTTCAGGCCATCTAACACAAATTATTGCCGAAAACAATTATTGATGGTCTGCAGTCTGGATGTGAACTCTTAGTCACATGTTCAACGCGTTCACTACTTTGGACCCCTGAACACTTTTATCCTGCAATGTAAAACTGCCACTAGGAAGTACAGGTATATTTATAAATTGAAGAATACTTGATAATTGAGGAATACTTGATATGGAAAAACTTGTACGTATTAGCATAACTGTTCAAACCAAAGCTCTACAGCATTGTAAGAAAGTTTAGCGCCTATTTATCGGCTCTCCGAAGTGAGTCAGTTAAATTTAAACAATTAAGATATTTTGACAACTATATAACACTTTTTGTTAAACCACCATATTAGAGAGGCATGTTGAAGAGAGACTGATAATAGACAGAGCTATAAAAATGAGAAAAAAACATAGAGCTAGACAAGCAAATAGTCTCATCGAATGCAACAAAAAGTGAAGAATTTTAAAATATTGAAGATCCATTACATCCAACTTGCAAATAGAACAAGGCACTTGATTGATCTGAACAAATGGACTATCTCACTTTTTTCTGTTGCCATCAGGGAAAAAGAGTTTGGGATTTCATTGTACTACATCTCGGCTTTTTGAGATGCTGTGACAAGTTCCCTATCTTTCCTTCTCTAACTGTAAGTCAGGTACTCATTTACAGCAGAGTAGACTGGAATGTATAAAGACTATGGACCTCTTTGGCACAAGAGACAAATACTTAAACTGTTCTGCCACTCAGCATTCACAGGGAGAGGACTAGATTAGATGAAAACTGCTCAATAAGAAGGCCAAAGTAAAAAGGTAAAGACAGTCTCTAGAAGACAATGCTGTTGAAGATGAAGTGTTAGAGATGTAATTGTACCAGGTCTCAACTTTCTACAATGTGGAGTGGCCCGTTCTTTTCCTCGCCATCTTTCCTTTCTTAACAGTAAGTCAGGTTTCCATTTACAGTTAAATCAACTACAACATGTCAATAATGGATATTTACCCCTAATTAATTTATTAGTATGATCATTTACACCTGATGCAGCTCCAAATTATGGAGAGAAAGTAGAGATGGTAAGAAGTAACTTAATAATGTAGCCAGACATGCTGAATTAGTATCAACATGTGAAGAGAAGAGTAGTGAAGCCAAAGAACACTTTGGTTAAAATGTAACCTTTTTAATGTAATACAAATCAGTAGAACAGCTGAAAAGCCACTATATATGGGTCAAAAGCACATAATTTTATCAAGTTAGAGTATTCAGATATCTGGGAAGCATGCTGAATGAGGGAGATCGAAAACAAGAACTCAAAAAGTAAATGTTCACAATGGTTGAATGAACAGGGAGATCGAAGCTAGAACTCAAAAAGTAAATGTTTGCAATGGTTGAATTAACAGGGAGATAGAAATGTGAAATGAGATATTTGTGAATATGGCTCAGGATCACTACAAGAAACATTAAGAAATGCGGAAACCTAACAAAACGTTGTAACAGTGCCATGATTTGGGCATACGACAAAAATGCCTCCAAACATACCTACTGCATAAGCTTATAAGATACCAGACATAAGGGATTCAGAGCAAGAGGTGGCCAAGAAAACAATGGATTAATTGTGTTAAAGAAATGAAACACTAAAGAGGAATGGAGTGAAAATAAGAACGGCCACACATATGGCATAGAAATGAAGATTGCACCTCCCCTGACATCTAATGACATAAGTAGACAGATAAGATAAATAAGGCAAGTGATATCATTAAAAATAATTTCTGATTATTTCTTTTTCAGCTGGATCTTAATGGTGGCATAAAACTGAGACATTATGTGAAGGAGTTTCTTCTGTGTGTCATCAAATTGCCTATAGTAAAGGATCTGGATAGCACATGAAAAGCATCGCCACTATCAAACTTTAGACACTCCAGCTATTTAAAAAAATCATGAATGTTCCATCCCTATATGTTAACTGTACCTTCTTTAATGATTCTTTACAACTGTGTTAAATTATTGAAATAATTTATATACATATATAAGTACAGCTTTAAATATTTATTTTATTGTTTCAAATAATATTTACTGAATGTTAGAAGGGAAAAGCTTTTAACTCTGTATTTTAGAAGTAGGTAGGTAGTCTGCTTAGGTGACAAGGGCCTGTCACACCAACCGGTCATGGACATCATGAGTGGCTGAGTCCCAGGCTGCATGAAATGAGGATGATGTCTTACCGATTTGACCTTACCAGGTGGTGTTTAGATGACAGCATTAGCAGGGACATGATGGAGAAGATCATTTTCAATCCTTGATGTCCATGACCTGTTTTAAGAGCTGTTTTAGACCAGGGATGACCAAGGTGGGTCACATGTCCAAATAGGACCAAACAGTGACGATTTAGCAAAGTGTGTGTGCTTTTGCGGTCTGTTTGTCATGTGACTTCATTGTTTGAGACTGAATTATACTAGTTGATCGCAAAAATGTGCCTCTGACTGCGCATGTGGAAGGCTTCAAAGGGCTTCTGATCGCTCTTCGCAATAGTTCAGGTTTTGTAACTGTATGGCAGTATGGAGATAATACATGTTATGTAAATTCAATGCTTGATTTTCAGTGAAAGCCTCTGCTGCTTTCGGACTCAACAAGTATTTATAAATGTATATCATATCTAAATGAAACAAATTTGAGATAATTTAAATTCAACATAGGGGACGGCATGGGCCAGTGATTTAGTGACATGGCTCACAATCTGAAGGTGCTGTGTTCGCTCCCGAATCACAGCACCGGCCGTTACCCCGGGGAAGCAAACCCTTAGAAAATGCGGGAGGAAGCAGACCCTTACATAAAATGCATGCCGAAGTCGGATGCACTGGGCCGACAGGCACAAAATAAAAACATAGTGCACTGCACACCGCCTTCAAAATAGATAAATAAGGTGAATGAAAAGAAAAAAATTCAACACCAAGAGCACCAGCAAAGGTAAGAGAGTTATTATGATTAGATCAAGGAAAGCTATTATTCTAAAATAGAAATTATTTATATAACAGGAAGGTACTAAAATAAATACAAATGATACAAGTCAACAAGCAAAAAGTTAGCTCTACTTGCTATTCCCACTAATGTGAGAAGATTGGGCCATAAACTAAAATGAATTGTTTACAAATATAAATGAAAAGAAATCAGAAATATAGGACTTAAAAAGGAGAAGCAGGTTGCCAAATGGTTAGGACAGCACTCTTCTAGTCAGAAGAGCATGCATTCTAACACCAGAATAAAACCTAGTTTTAAAAAAAAATCAATAGTGAAAATAAAAACCTAACCTGCAAACTACACTGCAACTACTTGGGGAAAGTAGGATATATTCCTAAGTTTTATAAATCATCTCAGCACTGGAGAAAAAAAAGACCATAATTATATTTTTTAGTAGTCTTTCTAAGAAGGAATCAGAAGTAGCTTCGCATGGTTAAACATGAATTTATAAAGTCATCAGAGTTGACTGAGGCTTCAGGTTGACTGTGAAAATAAAGTTGATACATTAAAAATTATTTTGACATGCATGACAAGAGAAGAACATGATAATATGCTAAAAACTAACAAAACAAATAGCCACAGCAGTCACGAGACAAGTATATTTTAAGCACATATTTAACATACACAACAGGCAACAGAAAAGAAAGTATGTTAATAGACAATCTGGATTTACCAAACTCTTTTTCACAATAAGACGTATCCGCCACCTGGAAGTCTGTAGTTTGAATCCATAGTGCCTAAATCATCACTTTATTTTCTCTGGTATGTATGTTTTCAAAGTTTTTAAATCATTCAGTCCGCTGATCCGCATTGACTCAGGAAAAATGTTGATGATCCAACTGTTGATTTTTGTAAACAATTATTTATTTTTAAATAGTAAGTTTAATTAAATTATAAATTTTGTTCATTCTGGATTGTGAAGTCATTGCACTCTCTACTTAACAAAAATTAAGTGCATACTGTGTGTTCTCTGTTCGAATGTGGGATTTTTTTTAAGGAAACAGTTTGAATTTTCAACTTCACTTGTCTTCAGTAAAATATACATATTATGAACATTCTTTCACCTAATAAGGTGAAACTTTAAGAACATCATTCCATATGGATTAACTTCTATAGAAATCCATTGTTTTGTTCATGTATGGATAAATAGCTGAATTTTCAAATTGTGAGTAAAGATAATTAACTTTTTTTAAATTTGTCATTCAATTGTGAATAGTTTAGATTATAATATGTGACATGTTAATGAAACATTACTGAAGATAAATAGGTCTCAAGCAAGTTATATTATGTGGGAATTCTGTGGCAGATAAACAAATTCAGGACTAAATGAATTAAAAATACTTGTCTATGCAATTGTTTATTTGGTAGCTTCAGTTTCCCTTTTTTTGTTTCCTAAAAACGAATTTAACAAACACAACAACATGGAAGACTTAGAAATAACATCTAAGTAAACTTGCCACATGGCATGGCCTAATTAACGATGACAGGTAGTGCTGAAAGTGCAAAATAATGACTGAAAGAAAGATCGTGGAGGTATTCAATTTACACCAAAATAATTCTTAAATTTGGTGATTATAGCTTAAAAATTCAACACGGACAAGTGAATAGACAAAGCTCAATGTCACAAAGACAAAGAAAACAAAAAATTCCGTTGAGAGTACCACTGAAAGGAGCTACAATTACAGATGAAGATACAATTTTTGTGGTTTTAAAATAAAACGAAACAAGCTGATAATATATAATTTGACTTGACTTGACTTCGTTCGTTCTCAATCTCCTGCTACAAACCCTGACATGGGCCTAAGTAGCAGAATGTAGTCCAGAGAACGGAATGCGTTGTGTCGTAGTTTACAGATGGCTGTGATATTTGCACCTTTCGGTCCAACACATCCGACTTCAGCAAGCATTTTTTGAGTACCGTGTTAGCATTCTCTCTTCGATCCCTTCTCCTTAGCCACTCTGCTCTGTTGCAGCCTGTTATCCAGAATCACCGCTAGGAGGTGTAGAAGGGTCTTAGCAGCTCTGGGTCGCTGGCCCTAATGCTAGCAGTCAGCTATGGGTTGCTGACCGCTGCATCTCATACGCTGCTCAGCGTCTTGATCCCATATATAATTTAATATTAAATAATAATAATTAAATGTGAACCTCAAAGTGGAAGACTAACCATTACTTCGTCTACCTGATTAATCTGATGTTGTGGATTTTTCTTTAGTTTATTTTAATCATTCAATTTGTCTCTCTCAGCCCTTGATGTCTCACATAAACAACTGATATTTATCAACTATACATTTTTGTTTTGTCTACTGTATTACTGGAACAACACACTAATATGTGTGCACAGTCAGATTTTGTATAAGCTGTATACTTTCTATTTTATATATATATTAGTACATCTAATACTTTTGTTTTTTTTATTTATGCATATGGGAAACAAACACTGATATCACTTGTGTTATTAGGCAATTAAATATGAGTGCGAAAGCACATACACCAGAATAAATGATACAAAGACACTAAAAAGTTTCTTTGAACAGTTTCTCCATTGGTGTCATGTCTGGGACCTGCTTGCTCTGATCCGCTCAGTCGGGTGCACTTCCATCACATACAGTGCTTGCATCTCTGAGCAGAGAACCATTATTGAGGTGCAGAAAAGGTACAGAATGCAGCATAGCCCAATTACAAACGCTGTCCATGTGTGCCTTACTTACAGTAGAATTTATCGCACTCAGATCAGATTGTGCAGTCATAAGCAGTCACATCTGGATACACATGTATGACACTGTCACCATCTTCACTTGCAATGGACAAATATTATTAAAACATGTCCTACTGTTTACGCTATCCCCAAGTGAGCACATGTCTATGTGTCCAATTTTAAATTTCTTGAACAGATGTTATGAGTCAGAAATGGTCAGTCACACCTAGATATCATTATGTATCCATTTTATCAACTTTTCATCTTGTCTTTCCCATTGTTCCTGAGTCTGTTTTTTTTAATCACAGCTTTTAATTTTACATTTGTTACCATTTCTTCACTTTAGGTTTAATTTCCCTACATTCTCCAAACTTTTATTTTGGTTAGTCTATCTGTCTCCTCATTGTATCGAGCAGTGGGCAGGGATCCTTCTTCTTCTTCTTCTGCGTACACAGTCAGACAGCAACCATTATTTTTTCGAAAAAAGCGGCGGTCGTCCTGAGACTCTCGCCACTACCATAGAGCTTGTCTTGCAGTTCCACTGGTAATGGCCACATCTGCTCTCTCTGATCCCCGTATGTCGGGCAGTTCTGCAGCAGATGTTCAGTGGTCATTTTACCAGTACCGCACGGGCATTCGTCGGTACACCCTATCTTCAATTTGTTGAATAGGTGGTACCTCAGTCTATTGTGGCCAGTGCGAAGTCTGAAGACAACGACCTGCTCTCTTCGGTTCAACTGGTAATAGGCATCGTTTTTGGTGTAACCAGTATGTTCGGTTTCCCATTTGGTAATGTACCTGGCTTTGATAAGCCGTTTTGACTCTTCGTACGTCATACTGGTATCTGTTTGTGGTAGCCTTGCACCTTCTTTTGCCAGTCTGTCTGCCTCCTCGTTGCCTTGGATGTTGCAGTGTGACGGAACCCACTGTACCACTACCCTTTTTGGTGCGGACAGCTGGCACAGTTTGCAGAGTGCTGCTCTTAAGTCATTAAGCTCAGTGGGCAGGGATCCAATGTATTTAAATTGTTAAATAGTAAATAGATGTGTATGCACAAAAACATATACAATCACATATAATGCATGTTTTTAAATTTACTCTTCAAAATATATAACTTAATTTTTTTAAATTTATGAATATTTGTAATGTCATCTTTTCATTGGACTTCGCATATATGTATGCTTTCGCTGTTTACATGTTTTCTGTAAACAGTGAAATGATAATGCAAGATAGCTTGTTGTGCTTTACTATTGATAATGTATTTTTATTTGCAGTGAGCAATCTATATGAAATTATAGATTATGATATATTATTATTTAATAATATATTATATATTAAATTAAAGGGCAGGAGAAAATAACTTATGTGTCTGTTGTTTTATTTATCGAAGTACACAAAATAGTACATTTTTAATATATGTGCATTGCTGAAATGTTTTTTGTTGCCCTGAAAAAGCTGTGTTCAATGAGGTATTTGTCGTAGGGTGTATAACGTATTTATAAGATGCTGTTATTACTACATGGGGTGGCGCGTTTGTTCAGTTCATATCGAGCAATTCACTATTTTCTGTGGTAACAGCGCGTCATGATTTTAAGGGGACATGCGATTTGGAAATGTCTTGTTTTGGTGAAAAAGATTGATTTTTCAAATTGTCAATTTTATTAAGTTTGACATTAATAGAATCGTTTACATATAAAATAATGTTATTTTGCAGGCATATTGACATTTAAAAATTAATAATAAACACCCTACCCCCTGTTCTAAAGTTGACCTACTTTAAGAAGATACCGAAAACTGATGATAAAACACAATGTTTGACACATAGCAACAGCTTTTTCAAAAAAGTATAATGGGCCTATTATATATCATAATTACCGGGGTTCAAAGTTTTCTTCAGAATTTTTCATTCGAAAGGAAATACTAGCTTTGTCTAAACGATACGATACTTCAAATATATTGACTGATGCGATATTTCATTGGTTTTATTATTTTGCTATTTCTGATTGGTTGAAACAGGTATCGTCCATGGGAACAAAATAGTCGCGCATGCGCAAAAGTTGTGTTTTCCAAACAATTAACTTTATACTGGTTTAGAAGACCCTGCAGAGTCTGTATACAACCAGTTACATTTACATCACCTTGCTCTAAAATCTATGCGCATCCAGTTTATTCTTAAACGCATAAACTGTCCCTTCCTCCACCACCTCCCCTGGCAATGCATTCCAAGCAGACACCACTCTCTGACTAAAAAAATATTTCCTAATATCTAACCTGGACCTCTCTTTAATCAGCTTGTAGCTATGCCCTCGTGTTATTGTAGGTGGCTGTATTTTAAAAAACTTGTTATAGTCTAATTTATCGATTCCTCTGATCATCTTATAAACCTGTATTAAGTCACCACGAATTCTTCTCTCTTCTAGACACTGTAGGCCCGTTTTTCTGAGTCGTTCCTCATAACTGTAATTCTGGAATCCAACTATCATCTTTGTCGCTCTTTTTTGTATTCTTTCTAGCATGTTTATGTCCCCTCTATGATAAGGACTCCACACCTGTACACAGTACTCCAATCTAGGTCTAACTAAAGCTTTACACAGTTTGACGATCACTTCCTTGCTCCTATGTTTAATATTTCTTTTTATCATACCTAACATTGCATTTGCCTTTTTCACTGCTACCTTAACTTGCTCACTCACCTTTCCTGTATGATCTATTATAACCCCTAGGTCCCTTTCCTTATCTATCTTTCTAATATTGTTTACTCCCATTCTGTATTTATGTTCCATATTGGATCTACCCATGTGGATGACTGTACATTTATCTACATTAAACTCCATTTGCCAGCTTACAGACCATTCTCGAATTTTATCTAAATCTGACATCAATATATCCACTTCCGCTTTAGATGAGACACTACTGCATAGTTTTGTGTCATCAGCAAATTTTGCAATCATGGATCTCATATCAATGTCCAAATCATTTATATATATCAAGAACAAAATTGGTCCCAAAACCGAGCCCTGTGGCACACCACTTTTCACTTCACTCCACTCAGAGTACTCCTTATTTATGCCCACCCTCTGCCTTCTTCCTGTTAACCAATTTTCAATCCATTTGGCAACTTCGCCACCTATTCCATGTGATTTTAACTTTCGAAATAATCTTTGATGAGGTACTCTATCAAAGGCCTTTGCAAAGTCTAGATAAATAACATCCACTGGCTCCCCTTTATCTATGATTTTAGTAACCTCCTCCATGAATTCTAATAGATTTGTTAAGCATGATCTCCCTCTAGTAAACCCATGCTGACTATTTCTAATTAGATTAAATTTTTCTAAATGTATTACAATGTTTTCTTTGATTATTGACTCTAACAATTTACAGACTATGCTCGTTAAACTCACCGGTCTATAATTTGCCGGATCTGATTTTTTGCCTTTTTTGAATAAGGGGATCACTCCTGCATCTTTCCAATCCCGTGGAACAATCCCTTTTGTAAGTGATTGAGAACATAATATAGCCAATGGTTTTGCTAGTTGGTTTCTAATTTCATACAGCAATTTTGGGTGAATACCATCTTGACCTGGACATTTATTCACTTTCAACCCCTCCAATTTTTTAAAAACCATTTCCTCTGTAATACAGATTGATCTTAATCCCGCTGTATCCATGTCTCTTTGAAAAATATCTATAGGCTCTGGGATCTCGGAGCAGTCCTCCTTTGTGAAGACTGTGCCAAAGTACTGATTAAGCAGATTAGCAGCCTCCCTATTCTCACTTATTATTTTCCTTGTACTGTCTATGAGAGGGCCTACTTTGTCTTTCGTTCTTTGTTTATTTCTAACATAAGAAAAGAAGCTTTTACTGTCAGTCTTGATCCTCTGAGCAAGTTTTTTTTCAAAGTCTATTTTTGTATAATTGTCGGTCTGTCATTTTTAATTGTGTTTAGAAACTGTTCGTATCATTTAGAAACAGCAAAGTCATTTCAACAAGAGGATACAAGTAGAACGACAAGCGTGCTCCCCAAAAACCTAGAGGAGTTTATGCTCGAAACTAAAAGAACCTTTAAATTCAAGGTAAGTTTATTGAATTATGTTTATTGTTCACGACCACGTTCTACATTGACTTGCAGCCTTGCTTCAATATTTAATTTTTAAAAAGAGCTTTACGCTATTCAAGAAATATTATTTTGTGTAGATTGTGTACGTACTTATTCAGTAAGTTACTCACTGTAAGTTTTCATTTAATATCTGTTATATTACTAGAGTTACGAGTACACATTTATTACTAGACATTAAATAGTTTAAATTTATGAATACATCGTGAAAGTATACAAAGATAGTTATTAGTTTAGTCTTAGATAAGACATAATGTTACATGTGAGAATGTCAAACTGTCATTTATTTTGAAAATAAATTGGGCTTTTTGTGCCATGCATATGTGTGCTTTGTTAATGTGAGTTTATTTGTCATATTATTTGATATTAATGGGTCATTTTCTGTATTCCAGTTCAACTGTGGATGCTGAAGTCAGTGAGCCTACAGGTGCTGCTGAAACTATAGAACCCTCAAAGTGGCAGAGAAGTGTACAAGAATCTTACTGAAGGGATACTGAACCTGAACAGTGATCAGTATACTTTAATCCATCAAAGTTTTCTACATTCCCTTGCTTCCACAGTTGGATGTAGAAATTGCAGAAGGAATAATCTACAGTTGATTACAAAATAACCACATGGTCTTGCTGTTCTTATACAGATTCTCTGTCCAGATTGTGAGTCAGAGTGGTCAGAATAAACAGCATGACATGAACTGTAGGACAGTAATTGGTTGTCATGACAATGGTATTGGCTATGCAAAGTTGCAGTCATTGCTGTCCACCATGAACAGAAAGAACCAGATCCACCACAAATAATTTTACATGGTATCCAAAACTGTTAGTATCGCAGCAGAAGAAGCAATGTGTCAAGCAGCTCGTGTAGTTGCAAAAAGAGCAGCAGCTACAGGTCCCCTCCCAGGCCGTGTCAAAAGTAACACAGGGCGTCCTATCATCGTTGTGTCTTAATACGGTACATGGCAAAAACATGGCCTTTCATTGCACAACGGAGTTGGTGTTGCCATTGACGTTGACAGTCGTCTAGTTTGGATACTCAGGTCATCAGCAATTATTGCAAAATATGTGCAGTTGGTGCAAAGCCAGGTTCTTCTGAGTTTATGAATTGGATACAAATGCATAAACCTCAATGCCAGCAGAATGTAGATTGTTCTTCAAATGCAATGCAGACTGTGGCAGCAAGGATTATTTATTCAAGGTCAGTTGAAAAAATATCTCTGATTTATGGCACTATGCTTTGCGACGATGATGCAAAGGCATTTAATGAAGTCCAAAATTCTAAATGCTTTGACATTGAGATAAAAAAAAAAGAGGATTGCATCAACCACATAGCGAAAAGGATGTTTAATGCTCTTAGCAATTTGAAGAAAACAAATGAGTCACTAAATCTAACTGACCACATCGACAATCGAACAAATTACAAACACATATGCCAACAATTTAAAAGACAATGCCCCTGATGTTACAAAAATGAAGCGAGGAGTGTTAGCTGGGTTTTTTCACATGATGAGCACTGACAATGCACCCAACCGTAGACTTTGTCCAGAGGGTGAAAATTCCTGGTGCCTCTTCCAGAGAACTCTGAAGACATGGTTGCACGAACAACATCGGCCTACATTTTTGGCACTCATCTACTTAATTGTGACAAGGCTGATAGATACAAATCTCCTCCTGCAAAAATGGGTACGCAGAATGCCAATGAAAGTTTCAACTCATTGATTTGACAGTGCTGCCATAAAACATTTGCTTCACTGTCACCGGTAGAGGCGGCAACTTTCTTTGCCACTCTATCGTTCAACTATGGTCCTGTAGGGCTAAAAATGGTAACAGACAGAATTAGACTGGAATGGGGTGTTGTAAATCACATACATGCTACTCGAATGCTGAACAAAAAATACTATGATTCAAAAAAACGAACATTGGGTGTATCAAAGTGGAAAAAGGAAAACCTTTAAAAAAGGCGTATTGGACGAGAACACCAGCACGAGTTAGCAATAGGTGAAACATATGTTGCTGGTGCATTTAACAATTAATTGTATTTGCAAAAGACTATGTATATGCTGCTTAATTAAAAAAACAATGTAAGAATACATTTTTTTGTTATTAAACTTATTTGTTTTGCTTTCAAAGTTCAAAATTGAATCTCAAAATCTTTTTTTCCCATTTGTTATGTATCTGAAACCCTAAAATCTCAGCTAATATAGATGTTGGAAACATGCAATTTGGTGTCTACATTTCTCATACACTCTTGTTTGTAATCTTTTAAATAAAAGCTAATTTGGTCAAAGATATTTTATTAAAATCCATTTTTTGTGCCAAATGTTGATGTATTTTGTCGACTTTTCGTGGAGCTCAAATAAAAAAAAAAATATTTTTGAACCTTTTTCATAAAATAAATATGCCCTTTCCCTAGAACTATGCTTAACATTCATGGATCATTCATATTATTTTTAATACATATGTTTGTTTTTTTAAATTGAAGGTATTTGCAAGCAAGCATTTTTTCAAAGTCACCGCAGTTATCATGGCAACCGAGTGTTTTTTTTGGTTTTTTTAAACCTGCAAATATATCTACATTCATAGCTTAACATTACCATTATAAAATATTTGGTGTGATTTAATTAATTTTTTTAAAAGGTTTGTAGGGAGCATGACCCCTTAATTGGGGGACAGCTTCTCCAGTCAACCCAACTGTAAATTGGTACATGATGCATGAGCTAGGAGAAGTAAAAACAACAAGGAAGGGCACTGGCCACCCCACCTCTCACAGGCTGTGGCTTAGTACAGTGGTGTCTTCAAAAACTCCATTTCCAACCAGTGGTTAATTCTGCTGAATTTCTACTTTACTTTACTTACATTACTACATCTATTGCCATTGGTGAATTCTACAGAAGCTTAAGATGCAGCAGTGAATGAGCTGATAGTAGCCAGCGACTCATAGCTGACTGCTTGCATTTGAGTCACCAAACCATAGCTGACTAAGGTGCTATTCCGCCTCCAAGTGGTGGTCCTGCCTGGCTAAGAGAATAGGGACCGAAGAGGGAAGGCAAACCCAAAAATGCTGTGATGAAACCGGATGTGTCGGTCTGAAAGGTGCAGATATTGCAGCTTTGCTGTAAACTATAATACAACATAACAAAATGCTCGCAGAAGAAAAAAAAGCTGAATTCTACCAGGAGGGATTTATAGAGCTGAGAAATAACAATACACATGCTAGGTTTTTATCTGAACTCCGATAGAACATATCTATGCCTTATTGGGGTTTTGAACCCTTTGGTCAAGAGACAGGCATCACAACGGCTAAATCACCCACTCCTCTATAATAATATAATTTAAATACTCGAATCTTGGTTTTCAATCAGGCAGATCAGAGTCACTAGTGATGTCAGATAGCTAAAAGTTATATTTGTTCTGCAAATTCATCTGGTCTGCCCGTTGATTGAAGGTTGCTGCTCTGTGTCTTGTCTGCTTTTTCTTTTGGACTCACGTTTGACTCTTAGTAGTAAGTTTGTGAGTGGTTTCTTTCTTGCAACTTGCTAAACATGGTGAAGGTACAGCTCTAGGGTATCCAGTGTCCCCATTATCATTTAGCCTACCCAACAGAATAGGACCTGCATGCTGGCATTCACGGTCCTGGTAACAGTCTTAGTCAACCTGTACACTTCTACAGGGGCAGATGCCCTTGTACAGGTCCCAGCTCTGGCGTGAGCTGAATGTAGCAGGGAGGAGGATTTCCTGCTTAGCGGGCTTTCCATAAACATGTAACCAGCAGGGTAGAAAGGTGGGAAGGCATCTAACGCAGTTTGTCGTGCCTTTTCTATAACCACAAGAGGTCGTATTGACAACACTCAGCGTGTGAGTGAGTCTGGCATATCTCCCCAGCTGTATTCAGTTCATCATAGTAGCATCTAAAATTCCCACACGCCATATTCGTGAAGGTGAACCGGCAGAACTAACCCGTGAGATACGACACAGGTATAACTAGTTTAAGGGTAGCGCCATTCAGCCGGCGTCCAGACCAGGTTAAACGGATGGAAGAAATCACAAAAAAAGAACGAAATAACAAGTACAGACGGAAAACAACTCCACGTATCCGTGAACACAAGTGTAAGTCGTCGACTAGTGTGAATTCCAAGCAAATCCGTGGTCTGGCGGCATCCATAATGATCCAAAACAGTAGAGAAATGTAGACTCGCAGCCAGTTATGGCGCCATCTTTGCCAGATTTTGTTATTATAATCGATGTGTGAGTCCATCTTAATAGCCTCAAACACTAGAGCAAAGAAGACCCACAGCCTGTTAGGCGCCATCTATGCCGCTCTTAACAAACCACCTAACCATGGCCGGTATTATGCCATGTCACACAGTTAGTTACCTTTTATGACATGCTTTCTATGGGGCTATTCTTGTCCTTATCATACACACACAAAGACCAAACGGACCACTCTGGTAACAGTTAAGCTGTCATTGTGTTAGGTCTTGCTTGCTGGACTCTTCCCACCATTACCTAAAGGAAGTATGCCAACATATAAAGGTAAAAGTAGTCCACGGGCAGACACTCATCAGGAATGAGTGTTAAAGACTTCATTCTACGAGGTCTCAGCATTTTTTGAGTTACATCTTCTACTTCCGATTCTCAAAAGAAAAGAGTTATTCACTCTTTTATCATACTGTTTATGGTATATTGTTTCTTGAGCGTCTTCTCAAACCCAGATAGGTATTCCAAACTCTGCAGGGTTTTGGTCTGTGAATGATGGGATATGCATTCTTGTGAGTTGGATCTTTCTGCACTGTTAGCTGCCTCTTACAACATTGTGGCAGTGATCTTATTTTCATCTCTATGCAAAGCCCACCTCCTTGAAACCAATCAAGCAGCTCAAGGCTTATAATGCAAAGGTAGTCCCATAAGAAAGAAAGACTATGAAACAAGAAATAAGCGCATATGAATGACAAAGTACAAGTGTGCGCACATTATATTCTGAGCTAAACAGAAAAAGGGAAAACGAATGCCAGACAATATAAGAGAAAAAAAACATAGATAAAATGACTAAGAATGCTGAACATACAAAACAAAGTGACCAAAAGACATTATTTATACAATATAACTAGAATACTATCAAGGAAAAATCACACCAGTGAAAGTCAAACAAGGACAGAACAAAGCAGTGAAGAGAAACAAGACATGAATATTTTAAGAAAATACTGAACAGAAATCCACCAATATCCCAAGCTGACATTGAACCTGCAAAGGAACTCCTTCAGGTAAATTTTAATCCACCAACAAAACGAGATCACGCAAACACTCAAATTATTAACAAATCTGCAGAATCAGTTGGAAACGCAGAAGCCATGAAAGTGGACATTTCAATCACCCTAGAGTTACTACACCAGCTCTTTAAGAAGGTTTAAGAACAAGTGGCCATTCATAAAAAGTGGAAAGAGGGATACCTAATCAAATTCATAAGCAAAGGAAATCTGGCTTCATGCAGTAACTGGCAAGGAATAACATTCCTGGCAGTGAATAGAAAAGTCTTGATGTATTGATTGTGTAAAAGTTGCATTAGATCGAAAACAAAAAGGAACAAGCAAGATTTTAAGCAGGAAGATCTTGCATAGATCAAATAGCAACGGTATCAAGATGCTGCACAGCACATGAGCTGCAGTGGTCAGCGACCCATACCTGACTGCTAGCATCAGGTCCAGCGAACCAGAGCTGCCAAGACCCTTCTACACCTCCACATGGTGATCCTGAATAACAGGCTGCAGCAGGGCAGACTAGCTAAGGAGAAGGGATCGAAGAGGGAATGCTTACTCGGTACTCAAAAAATGCTTGCTGAAGACGGCTGTGTTGGACTGAAAGGTGCAAATATCGCAGCCAAGCTGTAAACTACAATACAACGTATTCCGTTCTCTGGACTACATTCTGCTACTTAAGCCCTTTCAGGGTTTGGTAGCGGGAGATTGAGAACGAACGAAGCCAAGCCAAATAGCAACAACAAGAAAAATCTGTTTTTCAAGACGGCTAAGCACCCAGGTTCATCTTCCGTGAGAAAAGGTAACAGTTAAAACATTGAATTCAAACACCCACTATTTTACACTTTTATTTCTTCATATGTGAGCACCTCACCTCTCAGCTATAGGGACCTCCCCTAAGGTACATGCGAAAAGCTTAATTGTAATTTCAAACAAAGTCACTAGGCTTTTGTGTTAAAAAAAAAAAAAGAATTGTATTTTAAATGTGTAGCTTAGGATACACTTCAATGAAAACTTATTCTGGCACTTATTAAATAATGGATTGAAGAGTAATCAGGGTCATATGAAAAATACTGTTCAAGACCTTATCTCATGTCATGGTTCATGTTCCTGGAAACAGGCTGTCACAGCAGTCTGCCTAATGAGGTGGAGATCAACACTATAATCCATATAGTGGTGAGTTTACTGAAGAGCTTTGCATCGCACTACAGCCAGGAGGACCTCAGGCCACCTTCTCACCAAAGATGCGTCAAAAGCTAATTCAACTCAGCACAAGTATCTTGAACAACAACACATAACAAACACCTCAGACAGGGCTGAGTGGTGTAGGGTGGGGAAAGAAACAATTAATTATTAATTACATACACAGTAAAATAAAAGATAGTTTGAGCACTTTGTTTAATGTGGCCCAATCAACTACCATTGCAACCATTTGTTGCACTTAAGGGCAGAAGATGTCTTGGAAGAAGACATTGCTATATTAATAGAAAATATTGTGGTGCTGGCCAGATCAACATATTCTGCAAAAATGTAAACTGCATTTTTCCAAGTTGCTTGAAGGCACAAAAATGAACAAACATAACTGTGATGACGATAACTCATTATGACAGCATGAAGAATGTTTCCCATCACTAGCCACCGTCCACTAGTAATATACAGATAAATAATACAATCGTTTGATTGATTGATATTTAAATTTATGTGATTGTCTCTCACAACAAAGTTGTTCTATTCTGTCCATTTGTTAATGAATACATGGATGGAACCCTAACTTACAGTTAGCGAAAGTGAGGAAGGGAGCAGGTCGCCACATCAGACTGAAAAAGCTAAGCCTTTATCCCCTGTTGGCAGTGTCTGCCATGGGACTATGTTTCTGTGACTCATTAAAAAAAGACACTTTTCAGCTCCAACAAATACACCAAGTCTTCCTGTCTTGAGCCATCCATTCCAGCTGTGTTCATATTTTCTTGTTTTTTTTAATATTTATCTTGAGCTCTGTTCTTAATGTGTGGTTTAGTCCGCCTCTACCTTTCTTGCCCTGGTAATTCCAGAACAAAGACTGTCTTGTAATGCTATCAGATGGTTTCCTTAATATACGTCCATTCTGATGTCTCATGTTCCACTAGTTTCACATTTCACTCCAATCAATGTATTGTAGCCTGTACCTTTTTGGCTGGTGTTTTTCCTGTTCCCTATGCTTCCGAACCATTCAATAGATCGGAAATGACAATGGATTTTTCTTTTTCTATTGGACATTTCTTTCATTTCCATAAGTTCCCAAATGCAATGAAAGCTTCTCACCATTTTGTATTCTTATTTTGATATCTTTATCTGTACCTCCTACTTTGTCTATAATGCCACCGAGATATATGAGGAATTCCATATCTTGTAGGAGTCATACAATATGATTGTCTTTAGTTGCATTTATTCCCATAATCGTTGTAATAACAAAAACATGGTCTCTCTACTTTTCACTTACAGTAGCAACAGAATGAAGAGATGTGTCACACCCACAAATGTTGGGTATTTTTACTCATCCTGATATAACCAAAAGAACTGTTCTTCTTCTTCTTTGTATGCTGTCAGACGTCAACTTGAATTGGGGTCATCCTGAGACTGTCAATACTGCCATAGAGCTTGTCTAGTCTTGGCACTGGTGATGGGCACATACAAAAAAAAACTTTTTTTAAAGAAAATTTCCCTGACCACAGTCTTCAAAATTTAAAGCTGAAGATAATCATAGCAAGACCAAAAGCACTGATGGTAATATCATATATAGGGCTGAAGATGCACAGTGAATGAGCTTACAGCAGCCAGCAAATTATAGCTGACCAAAACCTTATTCTGCCTCCAAGTGGCAGTTCTGGATACAGGCTGTGCTCATGTAGTCTGGCTAACAGAATATGGATTAAAGAGGAAAGTAAATCCAGTCCTAAAACTATGCGTTGAGGTCATATGTGTCGGCCAAAAGATTCAAATATCACAGGCTAGCTGTAAATTAAGACACAATATTACATCCTTTTCAGAACGAACACCAGAAAGAAAGTAATAACATATATAAGTCAGTGTATTCAAGGACAAAGATGTACAGAGAATCCAAGTTAAGACCTTTATCAGGGACAAAAGCCAACACAAAAGAAACTGTCATCCCTTAAATCTGTTTCTGTTTCTAAGAATCTATGTCACTGCACTCCGGGCATACCCATCCATAGGTGCTCAGTCCCTCTCATCAAATGGCATACGGTGTGGATGCTGATGGTCCCTGTAGCTTGCTGGTTGTACACTCTCCTGTGCCCCATTCCGCTCAAACATGAATCATTACAATGTAGCTCATTTTGGAATCTATATCAATGAACACTACAACTAATGCAGTTGAAGATTGAGAAGATAAAGTGCAGATGGATAGAACACACCCTCAGAAAAAAGTCTGGAAATATAAACATACACAGTAGACTGGATCCACAAGGAAATAGATAGTTGAGGAGGTCAAAGAACATCTAGCAAGATGGTAAGAAAAAAGTTCAGTGTATCTACATGGACAGAACAATCTTGAATTTTACATTCCTAGCAATATAGTTAAGCATTTGTTATAACAAAATTTTGCACAAATGTGTTTTAAGTAGGCTGACAGACATTTTAAGTAGGCTGACACCTATGCTGAAATCTATAACACAAACACAATGTAATAATAGCTTTTATTTGTCAGATCGGTCCATGGCATGATTTTTCAATCTTCTTTCTTATCAAGGAGCAAGGTTTTACTGAACCCCAAGCATACAGATGAATATACCCAATAGCATGATCAGTAACCTTCATATTTTGTTATTAACCATGACAAAATATTAAGGTCTCTTTTCGTGATAATTAACTTTTTACTGAACTTAACATCTTTATACTGGTTTAGAAGACCCTGCAGAGTCTGTATACAACCAGTTTCATTTAGATTACCTTGCTCTAAAAGCTATGCGCATCTAATTTATTCTTAAATGCATTAATTGTCCCTGCCTCCACTACCTGCTGTGGTAATACATTCCAAGCATACACTGCTCTCTGACTAAAAAAATTATTTTCTAATATCAACATTAAAAAATGGCTATGGGTAGGGTCTCCGTAAAAAAAATTAATTTATAATTAATTAATTTTTTAAAACTACAATCTCTCATAGAACCCCTAGAGTCCTATTTCAGATTCCTTTGGTTTTGTGTAACACAGGTCAAAACAGCTGGTCTATGGTAACAAACAAATCTACAGCTATGACTTCTCGGACTAGCCCATGTATACACGTGTAATAACTAATCCTCTTTGTTGGGTGGACTCAAAAATAACACAATATAGCAGCTGTTATTTGTCAAATTATCCAACTTTGAACATTTGTCAAGTTATCAAGCTTTGACAACCTGTCAAGTCATCCCCCTTTTAACATTTGTCAGTCAATACATGTTAAACCGTTCCTCTTTTAAAACAATGACTTTTCCTACAATTGTCAAGTCATTTAACTTTAACGCAATACCAGCTCAGGCTTGCAAGGTCAGCACACAAAACCACAGCTCCCATCTGTTAGTCAGACTGACTGTTAACACAAACACTGGCAGCATCTACATATCTGACGTCTCTGGAGCTAGTTCATTGTTACCACAATGAGCCATAAACTGCTGTAAAATGGAGAAAAACAATTATGTGGAAAATAATATAAAATTTCTTAAATAAAACTGAATGCAAACAAATTTATCATCATTGTGCCACTCCTCATAACTTAACTTAACATCTTTATACTGGTTTAGAAGACTCTGCAGAGCCTTTAAACAACCAGTTTCTTTTATATTTCCTTTCTCTAAGAGCTATGTGCATACAATCTATACTTAAATGCATTAATTGTCCCTGCCTCACCTACTCTCAACTACATTCACCACTCTCTGACTAATAAAATATTTCCGAATATCTAATCTGGACCTCTCTTTAGTTAATTTGTAGCTATGCCCTCTTGTTCTTGTAGGTGGTTGTATTTTGAAAAACTTGTTATAGTCTAATTTTTCCATTCCTCTGATCATCTTATAAACCTGTATTAAATCTCCTCAAATTCTTCTCTTTTCAAGACACTGTAGGCCAGTTTTTCAGTCTTTCCTCATAACTGTAATTCTGGAATCCCACTATCAGCTTTGTCGCTCTTTTTTGTATTATTTCCAGCATGTTTATATCCCCTCTATGATAAGGACTCCAAACCTGTACACAGTACATATTCTAATCAAGGTCTAACTAATGCTTTATGCAGTTTGACTATCATGGTATGGACAATCAATTCCCTCCATAACTATCTGGCCTTTCAGCGCTTGATATGTTTTTTGCTTGTCTATCCAACTTGTCAAGTCAAAAATGATGCTTTCAAATCTGTCAAATTAATATCCCTGTAATCCATTGAAATTGTGATGCAGGTGTGTGTAAATATCCAATTCTCTGAGACAACCAGATTTTGATCAGACTACAGTCGGAGTAGGTAAAGGAAGAAACATACTGAATCAAGTAAATTTTTTTTTTTTTTTTTTTGCGTTCGCCTTAGTTCTCTAATCCCCAAGGCGGTGTGCGTTGCACTGTGGTTTTTATTTTGCGCCTGTCGGCCCAATGCATCCGACTTCAGCATGCATTTTATGTAAGGGTCTGCTTCCTCCTGCATTTTCTAAGGGTTTGCTTCCCCGGGGTAACGGCCGGTGCTGTGAGGGGGATCGAACCCAGCACCTTCGGATTGTGAGCCGTGCCACTTATCCACTAGGCCACGATTTGATACAGGATGGTCTTCAATAAATATATTCTATAATTTATCAGCATAACAAGTAGAAACATTGGAGATGATCAGGTCAGGCAATCTGAGATAGAATAATTAAATTAGAGCACATAGTTTTGTCATACTAAATAGGTTTTTTAAAATGTCTAGCTTGTGTGCAATTTCACAGGGGCACAGGGAAATATAATTTTTATGAGCCGGACGGACAGGGTTGAAAGGATTAACATGATGTGTTCTAAGTTCTTTTGTTATATTTATCAGTTGGTTATTTCTCTTTTCTCTGAAAGAGAAATGTGAATGATCTCTGAGCCTGAAAAATTCATTAGCGTTTTCCTTTTTCTTTTAACAATTGGTATCCTTTCAATTGTAATTTCACATAAATATTAGTCATGAATACGATGATTCGCTCCTAGTTAAGCATACGGTCACATATACTGTTGACTCCTTTTACATAAAGTCTGCATCCAAGCATTTACAGTGACAGTTTTATTAGCAATGATTCGCTCTCATCACAGCCATTCGATAGGAATCTCAATCAGCAGTCAGTCTACCCGCCTGCTCCATGTTCATATTTAGGGTATCCTTGATGTCTTGTATCCATCTACGCCTAGGTCGGCCTCTGCCTCGTCTTCCTGGAACAATGCCCTCCAGAACAGCTTTTTCAGTCCGACATGGCGCTTGATGTGGATGAAAAAACCTCATTTTTAGAGACATAAGGTGGTTTATAAGCCAGTTCTCTTGGACACTAAGATCTTGCAGGATGACTTTATTTGTTATTTTCTTTACCCAAGGTAATTTTCAGAATCTTCTATAACATTTTGTTTCAAAAGCTGTGATCTTCTTCATTGATATTTGTATGATGATCCAGATTGGACTGCCACCAGGAATACGCATGTTCTGAGGATCTTCAATTTTAATTCTTTGTTAGTATTCATTTTGCATACAATTCAGTTTCTACATCACCATGGACAATCATCTCCTTATTTCTTTTGCACAATCCCCCATTGTGTGCTATCATAGAGCCAAGATATTGAAAGTGATCCACGAGTTCTTCTTCTTCTTCTTCTTCCTACGCAGTCAGACAGTAACCATTATTTTTTCGAAAAAAGCGGCGGTCATCCTGAGGCTGTCGCCACTGCCATAGAGCTTGTCTTGCAGTTCCACTGGTGATGGCCACATCTGCTCTCTCTGATCCTCGTATGTCGGGCAGTTCTGCAGCAGATGTTCAGCGGTCATTTTGCCAGTACCACACGGGCATTCGTCGGTACCACCTATCTTCAATTTGTTGAATAGGTGGTACCTCAGTCTATTGTGGCCAGTGCGAAGTCTGAAGACAACGACCTGCTCTTTTCGGTTCAACTGGTAATAGGCATCGTTTTTGGTGTAACCAGTATGTTCGGTTTCCCATTTGGTCATGTATCTGGCTTTGATAAGCCGTTTTGACTCTTCGTACGTCATACTAGTATCTGTTTGTGGTAGTCTTGCACCTTCTTTTGCCAGTCTGCCTCCTCGTTGCCTTGGATGTTGCAGTGTGATGGGACCCACTGTACCACTACCCTTTTTGGTGCGGACTGCTGGCACAGTTTGCAGAGTGCTGCTCTTAAGTCATTAAGCTCAGTGTATTTCTGGCTTTTTAGCGCTGTGACTACGGCGAGAGCATCTGTAAGCAAGACTATATGGCTTTCATTTTCATTGTGTGTCACCATTTCTTCCACTGCAGCCCTCAGTTCGCCTTTGCTGCTGTAGTCCATGCCGCAATGCCATACTCGAGAACTGGTCTCACTCTTCCAGTGTACAGTTTCTTTAGTATGCCTTCGTCTGCTCCCCAGCTTGTGCCAGCAAGTTTCCTCATGATTGCCATTCTTTCTCTGGCTCTCATTCGGTTTCTCTCAATCTGACTTTTCCATGTCATGCGCCGATCAAATGTGACTCCCAGATAGGTTGGGTTGTCGTTTGGCTGCAGGAATTTGCCATTTAGACTTAATTGGGTATTTTGGGGTTTTAATGAAAGCGAGAATATTGTGCATGTGGTTTTCTCCTCGTTTATTTTTACCAGCCATGAGTTCGCCCACTCTTCCAGCGATGTTAGGGCCGTCTGCATCCGATTTCTTGCTATGGTGAGATTCTTTTCAGAGGTCCACATAGCCAGATCGTCTGCAAACATTGAGCTATGGACTCTCCTTGGTATATTCTCTGTAATGTCGTTTATATATACCAGGAAGAGCGTGGGTGACAGTACTCCCCCTTGGGGTACTCCCTGCTCGAGTGTCACCTTTTTGCTCATCTGCCCTTGTACTTGGACTCTGGCCGTTCTTTGTTTGAGGTAGTGGTTGATCCACTTGTACATTTTCCCACCAACATCACTTCTTCTTAGCTTGACTCTAAGTCCGTCTTTCCAGACTTTGTCAAATGCCTTTTCCAGATCCACCCAAACAGCTACTGTGTGTTTCTGTGCCTGGTAGGCATCTCCTATTTCCTGGGCTATGAGGATGACCTGGTCCTCAGTGGATCTGTGCTGTCTAAAGCCGGCTTGCTGTGGAATTAGTATTCGTTTTTCTTCCAGATGCCACATCAGTCTGGTGTTTATCATCCGTTCCATCAGCTTGCCGACACAGCTCAGTAGGCTGATGGGCCTGTATCCATTTGGATCGGTTTTGTCCTTTCCTGTTTTTGGTACTGGTACCAGTATTGCGTCTTTCCATGCCTGGGGTACAATTCCCCTTTTCCAGCTTTAGTTCAGGACCGATAGCAGCTTCCTCTTCGCTGTTTGGCCCAGCCCCATCAGCATTTCCCATCTTTTCCGGGAGATTTCCTTTTCTTTAATGTTCTCATAGCTTCTTCCATTTCGCTCATTGTTAATTTGGCCATCATATGCTCTTCGGCAGCCGTACTGATGTTGTCGTGCCCCTTTTGCTCTTCAATAATGTCTGTATGCCTATCTGCAGGGACCTCGATGTGGTTTGCTCTGGCATAGTGATCGACAAAAGCGTTTGCAGCTTTTTACCAGTGAGCAAGTTTTCGCCCTGCTTGATGGTAATTTGTTTGTTTGACAGGGTTTCGTCGTTCATGGCTCTGACTAGCTTCCATAGCTTGTTCCCGTCTTTGTCCAGGTTTAGGCTTTCCGTTTTGTTTTTCCAGCTTTCTCTTGCTGTTTGCTTGAGAGTGTATTTGTATTTCGCCGTGGCGGCTTTGAGGGCGATGTTTGCCTCCATAGATTGTTCGATCCACGAGTTCAATTTCTTTTTTACCAATAGTCAAGGTAAAAATTAATGAACCAAAATTAGAAAATATCAATACATAGATCCTCTGCAGCTCTTTTCATTTTAGCATAGGTTCACACTTTAATATCTTTGCATGCTTGGTGCGTAAAGGAGAGTCTTTGTTTACCATTTCCTTTTTTCCTGTGAATTTCGGCCTGTAGAAGACTTTCATGTCTCATATTGTGTCCCACCCAACTCAGTCTTTGTATCATTTTCAATATTTGTCTTTGCGTGCCTACCTCAGTGAGTACAGTGTCATTGGATTTTCTATCTATCTTACTCACTCTTTCCATTCTATGGTAGCACCACATTTCAAACACTTCAAACGGTGTGGGCTAGTGGTTAAGTGACATGGCTTACAACCGAAGGTGCTGGGTTCGATCCCCATCCCAGGACCGGCCGTTACCCCGGGGAAGCCAACCCTTAGAAAATGCAGGAGGAAGCAGACCCCTACATAAAATGCATGCTGAAGTCGGATGCACTGGGCCGACAGGTGCAAAATAAAAACCCCAGTACAAAGCACATCGCCTTGGGGAATAGAGAAATAAGGCGATTGAAAAAAAAAAAAAAAAAAAAAAAAATACTTTCAAATATTTTTTTCATCCATCTTTGTTAGAGTCAATGTTTCAGCGCTATTTTGTGCAATTGGCTACATATGAATGGCGATTATTATTTTCTTGTTATTATTCGATGTCACCGAGTCTCTATTGCGCATGTGCTGAGATGATGATGGACAAGGTTATGCAGAGTTCTAATAGGGGTTTCAAAGTTAATAGAATGTAGGTTAATGTATTCAAATTTGCAGATGACCAAGCGATAGTGGGAGAATAGGTTGCAAATGATACTTGAAAAAATTAATAGCAGTCAAAGAATTTGGCACGAAAATAAAAAAATCAAAGATAAAAACTTTGGTAATATCCAAGCAACAGTAATATTCAAGCAACATAGGCAAATAAATATGATGCTCACTGGGGAAATAATCGAACAAGTACAGAAGTTTACATATTTGGGGCATAACTTCATAACAGAAGTCCGCAATGAGACAGAAATTAAGACAAGGAATGCAATGGCAAAAAAGGACTTCAGTGAAAAAATAAATGATTAACCTCAAAGAATATCAGGATAGAACTGAGGGAAAGAATAATCGCCAGTCATATATGGCCAATTCCACTGTGCGAGGTTGAAAATTTGGACTTTAGCAAATAAGGATGAAAAACGCTTTGAAGCATTTTTAATGTGGTGCTATCGAAGAATGGAAAGAGCGGGTTGGACAGAAAGAAGATCCTGATGTTGGTGCATAAGGACAAATATTGCATATGATACAAAAATGTCGGTTGAGTTAGCTGGGTCACAATATGAGACATGAAAGTCTTCTACAGAAGATACTAGAGGGCAAAATTCCGGGGATACACGATCCCATTCTAGTAAACCCATGCTGACTATTTCTGATTAGATTAAATTTGTCTAAATACATTACAATATTCTCTTTGATTATTGACTCCAACAATTTACAGACTATGCTGGATAAACTCACCGGTCTATAATTTGCTGGATCTGATTTTTTGCCCTTTTTGAATAAGGGGATCACTCCTGCATCGTTCCAATCATGTGGAACAATCTCTTTACAAATGATTGAGAACATAATAGAGCCAATGGTTTTGCTAGTTGGTCTCTAATTTCAAACAGCAATTTTAGATGAATACCATTTTGACCTGGATATTTACCCACTTTAAACCCCTCCAATTTTTTAAAAGTCATATCCTCTGTAATAACAGATTAATCTTAATCCCGCTGTATCCATGTCTCTTTGAAAAATATCTATAGGCTCTGGAATCTTGGAGCAGTCCTCTTTTGTGCCAAATTACTGATTCATTAGATTAGCTGCCTATCTATTCTCGCTTATTATTTTTCCTGTGCTGTCTACGAGAGGGCCTACTTTGTCTTTCGTTCTTCATTCTTGATCAATCATTCTTTCTGCAAGAACCTGCAAAGTTTCTATGGCATCCTGTGTACCTCTGGCCTTGTTAAATTCAAACTAGTTATCTTTTAGCCTCTTCTATCCTGCCATCAATTCTCTTTTTAATTATCTTCTATAGAATTTTAGATGCATGTGTTATTAAGCTTATCATTTGGAACTGACCATATTCTATTGCATTACATTTTTTTGGCAAAAGAATCATTATGGAAGTTGTTATCTTTTGGCCATATTCCATTGTTGCAAATATTGGTTGAGTAAAATGCCTTATTACATTTTTTGTTTCTTACAGGTAACCTCTCCGCTATAAAAGGCATGTCATTTAATGGTCTGTTATCCTGATATACACCACCATCCTTAAAGTTTCTTGATACATGCTCCTCCTATTTTTTTATTTCTTCTTGGTTCTCTGGGTCTGTTATTGGTTTGCCATTCTTATTATTAATCATCTTTGATTGGAGGGATCAAAATGCTGAGCAGCACATGAGCTGCAGTGGTCAGCGACTCATAGCTGACTGCTAGCGTCAGGGCCAGCGAACCAAAGCTGCCAAGACCCTTCTATACCTCCACGCGGTGATCCTGGATAACAGGCTGCAGCAGGGCAGACTGGCTAAGGAGAAGGGATCGAAGAGGGAATGCTAACCCGGTACTAAAAAATGCTTGCTGAAGTCAGATGAGTTGGACCAAAAGGTACAAATATCGCAGTCAAGCTGTAACTACGACACAACGCATTCCGTTCTCTGCACTACATTCCGTTCATGGACTTAAGCCCTTTCAGGGCTTGGTAGCGGGAGATTGAGAATGAACAAAGCCAAGCCAAGCCATCTTTGATTGTATGTTATTCGTTTACTAAAAGACTTGTACTTTCTTATGTACTTAAATTGAATTTCCCCATTCTCTCCAGGTCTTAAATTTTCCTTTATTCGGTCTTTCCTCCATTTTTTTCACACGATCTTACATTCTCGGTCTAATATTTTCCTTCTTGATGCTTTCATGCTTAGCAAAAGCCTTGCTATGTGTATTGCTGTTCTTCCCTTTGTGTTTTCATCCAATTTTCTTAGCCTTTCAGTTGTTACCGATGGTTTATTGTTTTCTGTTGTCTTCTTACCCAATGTTATCTTTTACATCCTCTTTTATATTCTGTCACCGTTAATTTATATTTTCAGTGACATGTATTTTCCCTAAAGTATCATTTACTGAGTTTTGGAAATTGACTCTTTTCTCCTACTCGTTCTTCTTCTTCTTCTTCTGCGTACGCAGTCAGACAGTAACCATTATTTTTTCGAAAAAAGCGGCGGTCATCCTGAGGCTGTCGCCACTGCCATAGAGCTTGTCTTGCAGTTCCACTGGTAATGGCCACATCTGCTCTCTCTGATCCTCGTATGTCGGGCAGTTCTGCAGCAGATGTTCAGCGGTCATTTTACCAGTACCGCACGGGCATTCGTCGGTACACCCTATCTTCAATTTGTTGAATAGGTGGTACCTCAGTCTATTGTGGCCAGTGCGAAGTCTGAAGACAACGACCTGCTCTCTTCGGTTCAACTGGTAATAGGCATCGTTTTTGGTGTAACCAGTATGTTCGGTTTCCCATTTGGTCATGTATCTGGCTTTGATAAGCCGTTTTGACTCTTCATACGTCATACTGGTATCTGTTTGTGGTAGTCTTGCACCTTCTTTTGCCAGTCTGTCTGCCTCCTCGTTGCCTTGAATGTTGCAGTGTGATGGGACCCGAAAGGTGCAAATATTCGCAGTCAAGCTGTAAACTACAACACAACGCATTCCGTTCTCTGGACTACATTCTGCTACTTAAGTCCTTTCAGGGTTTGGTAGCGGGAGATTGAGAACGAACGCAGAAGAAGAAGAATTGCTGTATTCTATGGACCAGATACACTGGCAGTTTTATCTTGGTCAGACACAATAGCTGACTGCATCTTGTTATTTTGTCAAGCTACTTTTTTCATTGTGTATATTATTTCCCTACTGCTATGTAGCTTACCTGATTGATTTATTTTGAATGTTCAAAGTGACAAGTCTACTCTTTTGCGCACCCTGAATAGGGTTCCAGTAGCTTTCCTCATATCCCAAGCATGCTGATGAAGGTGGACCAGGGTACTCCTGTCTGTTGTGCTATGCTTGGCTTCATCTGTGTGTCACTCAATAATGCGGGATTATGTCAATCCCCAACTTTGCTACCCAGACTGCAATAACAGCCCTTTTCCAGGGAGAACTTCAAGGAAGTCAAAGTAGGGTTCTTGGCCAGTATATTTTGCCTGACCATGACTAACATGTCCGATCAGTATGTTTTGTCAGACCAGAGGTTAGTCTATCTCCCCATATAGCTTACCTAGTTACTAATTTCAACCCTCGTCAGTTTCTCTCACAGTTCTAGATAAGTGTGGTACAGAGAGCTTTAGAGTGAGCTATACAAGCTACAAGAAATATATAAATCTTAAAATATGGTTAAAACTAAAACAGTATCCAAATACCCTGAGAGCTTCTATCTTTCTTAACTCTTCTGTCTTTATTTCTTTACGTAACAGCCACATCTGAAACAGATTGACATATATATTAGTATTCAATATGAGACAGTGTACAAGAGACACAAACAAGCTTTTTTAATATTAAATTATTCAGTCAACTTTACCTACTTTGGCCAACAGATGTATACCTTTCATCCACAGCCATACAAAGATGTTAAGAATAAATGAAACAAGCAAACGAATAAATGCATGCATGAGTGCACACACGTTGTTCGTCCATTATAATCGATGATGACCACTTTGTCAATATTCACTGTTCGCATGAGTTCGAAGATCGCTAAATATGCCAATTGGAGCCCGGAATTGTCTGTCACATTTAGTACCGGTACAAGGAAATAGGAGACACCGCCTGCCACCGGGGTTGAAGAAGGGTTGATGTGAGCAGACTTGCGAAGTGATGGTCGCTGTACAGCCTCATTTATATATATGCACACACATACACATACTGGCAATTTTCATTGATGAAATAATTAAGTCTGCGGTGCAAATTACTGATGGCTTTTTGTGCAACAAGTCATTAAGGATCGTCTTCTATTTCGACAGTTATCTATTTTTTTTAAAATGTTCTTAATTGAGCATCAGAGTAAGAAGATGGTTGAGTGCTGACTTTTCACTGTTTCTTTGTTGTTGTTCGAAGCTACTCATGCATTGTTGAGTTAACTCTTAATAACATTTCTTTAGCAGTGCGTTACAGTGACTCTTCTTACATCCTTAAGGTTGTTGTTGTTTTGAATGCCCCCAATGAGTAGGTTTACTTATTTGTCCGTCCTAGAAAGGACGTTAAGTGGCAGGTTGCAGAAGCTTTTCTCCCATCCCAATCGTGCTGATGAAGGTGGACCACAATCCTCCAGGCGGTTGTGCTATGCTTGGCTTCATCTGCGTGTTGCTCACTACTACCAAGCATGGACTGGACCCATGCATTAAACCAACGGCTCTGTAACAAACACAACACATAACGGAGGGGCAGGGGTATTCCTACCAAATGGTAGAAAAACAACACTATCAGTGGCAACTGGAAAATACTCAAGCAATTTCAGAGCGGAGGCAGAGGCACTAAGGGCTGCAGTAGAAGAAATGGTGACATGCAAAAGAAATGAAAGCCATATAGTCCTGTTTACAGATGCCCTGGTCGTAGTCACAGCACTAAAAAACCAGAAAAATACTGAACTTAATGATTTAAGAGCAGTACTCTGTCAACTATGCCAGCAGTCCGCACCAAAAAGAGTAGTGGTACAGTGGGTTCCATCCACTGTAACATCCAAGGCAACGAGGAGGCAGACAGACTGGCAAAAGAAGGTGCAAGACTACCACAACCAGATTCTAGTATGACCTATAAAGAGTCCAAAAGGTTTATTAGGGCCAGATAGACAGCCAAATGGGAAACAGAACATACTGGCTACACAAAAAATGATGCCTACTACCAGCTGAACAGAAGAGAGCAGGTCGTGGTCTTCAGACTTCGCACAGGCCACAACAGACTGAGGTACCATCTATTCAATAAATTGAAGATAGGTGGCACTGAGGAATGCATATGCGGTACTGGGAAAATGACCGCTGAACATCTGCTGCAAAACTGCCCGACATTCAAGAATCAGAGAAAGCAGATGTGGCCATCACCAGTGGCAACACTAGACAAGCTCTATGGCAGTGTCGACAGCTTCAGGATGACCGCTGATTTTTTCGAAAAAATTAAGATTGACGTCTGACAGCGTACGAAGAAGAAGAAGCTCACTACTACGGGAATCACGTAAATTTCTCACCTCGTCATGAAAACATTCCAGGCTACGAGGTAGTCAAGGTGAGGACCTTGGCCAGTATATTTTACCAACATGTCTGATCAGTATATTTTGCCTGATCAGACATTAGTCTTCCTCCCCTTTCTCAGGTGTAAATGAGTACATAACTTACAGTTAGAGAAAAAGAGGCAGCTAGGAAAGAAAACACACGCCTTACCTCTTAAAGCAGAGGCCGAGTACAATGAAGTCTACAATACTTCATCTCAGACAGCAGGATCGGCTATAGAATCACCTTGATAAATAATTGTTGACAATTCTTTTGGCCTAAAGTTTATACATGATAGGGTAGCATTATCCATGCCCAACCCTCCTTAGTTGCCACTTATGACATGCCAGGTAGGTGGCACCACTAGTATTCATTGCTTCCCCTTTGGGTCCTAGCATCACACAAATGCATATAGACACTTAAAGTTCTGGGAACATCAACTTATAACATTTATTACTTACAAAAGTTTGAAGTTTGCTGACTTCTAATTCACTGAGCTTCATTGTGTAGAAGGTGTCAAAATTGCACTTTTCTTTTGGTTTCCTTTTCAAGGACTCAATTTCTTTTTCGTGTTTCCTAATATTTTGGCCAACTTCATCTATGCGCTTTAAAATAAAATCTTTTTTCGCTCTAAAATTGTTCACGAGCTGGGGAGGAAAAAAAAAGTACAATATAAATATAATATATTTTGTGGCTCATGAGTTCTCGGTCTCACTGACTGCTGCTAATTTCACTCTCAAAATCCTGGTTTTTTTTTCAAATAAATTATTATCTCAACCAATTGCGGTTTCTTAATGTCTTCCTAAACATTTCATATTTCTGCACTGGTGAATCTTCTCAGTGGATTAAAGTGTCCATGTTAGTTCAATATGTAATTTCCTCTTTGAAATTAACAACAACTGAGATTTGGCTTGGCTTCGTTCTCAATCTCCCACTACCAAACCCTGACATGGGCCTAAGTAGCAGAATGTAGTCCAGAGAACGGAATGCGTTGTGTCGTAGTTTACAGCTCGACTGCGATTTTTGCACCTTTCGGTCCAACACATCCGACTTCAGCAAGCATTTTTGTAGTACCGGGTTAGCATTCCCTCTTCGATTCTTCTTAGCCAACCTGCTCTGTTGCAGCCTGTTATCCAGGATCACAGCGTGGAGGTGTAGAAGGGTCTTGGCAGCTTTGGTTCGCTAGCCCTGACGCTAGCAGTCAGCTTTGGGTCGCTGAACGCTGCAGCTCATGTGCTGCTTAGCATCTTTATCCCCAACTGAGATTTGATTACATAAATATGAAAGCAGAGATTCATCATCATCAGTCCCATAACCTAGTTCGTTGAGGCACATTTATTGCAGTTTGTCGAACCAGTTCCCGCCATACGCCTCAATTTTTCGCCAGGGTATTAGTTTCAGCTATAGATCTTCCTGTCCACTCTTTTATATCGTCTTTCATTATCTTTTTTGGTCTCCCTTTAGCACGTTTCCCAGGCACCGTACCTTGCAGGATGGTCTTGGTCAGCCATACCTATTGTGATTTATGTCCATACCATATCAATTTTTGTGTTTTTACTATCGTTAATAGGTTTTTATATTGACCTAACTCCTTCCTAACAGTTTCAAGAACACTTGTTTGTAACGCGATTCAAATATGAAATGCCAAGAATTCTTCGCAAGCATCTCATTTCCATTGCGCAAATTTTACGTTCTAAGGCAGCCGCCAGAGTCCAAGTCTCACACGCGTAGAGGTGTACCGAGGTGACCATTGTAACCATTAAATTCAGTTTTGACTTAAGGCAAATGTTCTCGTCTTTCTAAATTATTCGCAGTCTGGTCAGGGCGACAATCGCAATTGCTGTTCTTGACTGGATCTCCGCTCTAGACCCCTCCGCATTAATTTCTGCTCCCAGATTTTTTAACCTCGTAATGCTTTTCAGAGATTCACCTTTAACCATAATCGGGTTTAAAATACCCTTTGTTGCGTTGACTATGATCTTACTCTTCTATGCACTGATTGTCATTCCAAATTTCTGGGCAACATTGTCCAGGTTTGCGAATAGACTCGCAAGTTCAGGCTCTGTTCCATCCAGACTGGTAATATTGTCGGCAAACCAGAGGTTGGTCAGTATGCGTCCACCTATACTGATCGTCCCTACATGTTCATCCAATGTTTCTGACAGAATGCTTCTAGAAAAACATTGAAAAGTGCCGGCGAGAGGAGACACCCCTGACCAACGCTGATTGTCAATCGAAACCACTCACCTGTGGTCCCGTTGAGGTAAACTGTACTGCTGGCATTGGAGTACAGTTTCTCAATGACGTGAGTGAGCCGCCATCCGATCTTGTACTTGCGCAGAGTTCCCATGGGGCCTCATGACCCACACTATCAAAAACCTTTTTAAAGTCAATGAAGACCTGGTACAATTTCTGTTTGTGCTGAGTGTATTTTTCACTGATCAAGCGCAGGTTAGATCAAGCAGAGATTCAGATCAGGTCATCCCATAACCAGTGAGGTCGTTGGGGCACACATGAAGACATCCTTACAAGACCACACCACCCTTTTCTGTCAGCGGCCGCTGCCTGTGCCTCTTCTGGTCGGAGATTGGTCTATTCTTTTATGTTGTCCTTCCATCTGTTTTTGGGACGGCCTCTTCGTCGTCTGCCATGCACCTTTCCGTGCAGGATTGTATTTGCAAGACCATTTAATCTCAATATGTGACCGTACCAAGCGAATGTCCTTCTTTTGACAGTTGCCAAGAGGTCTTCAAAGGGCCCTATTGCTGCTGTAATTCTATCTCGTATTTCCTCATTTGTAACTCGATCTTTATACGTGATGTTTAAAAGTCTTCGGAAACATCTCATCTCCAATGCCTGTATCCTTCGTTGAAGCAGAGATTAAAGTAATAATAATAATAATAACTGCTACAAGGTAATAGGTCAATACACACAGCAAAAAACAATAAACATAAAAATAAAATAAGTAACGATCATTTGATACTTTCTCAGCCTTTAGAAAGTGGACATTTTAAACCAAAATACTACTGTTAGACTTGTCACAGAAACTGGTGAAAATACACATGCTCATGTGAGGAATATATGAAAATAGAACATGTCCGCCAATTCCAGTTTCATAGGTAGAGTAGAGTGGCAATATAGTCATTATAGCTAGATAAGATGGACGAGAAAATGTTAGCATGCTTGATGAATACCTCCCTTAGGCAGCTGCTATACAGTGAGATGGACGTTCATCTGGGGAATTGAAGAAATGCTACGGACTCCTTATAAATGTCTGAAGAGTTTCAACATTGATGTCACCTTATGGGAGATGCTTGCACAGAACCGTTCCACCTGGAGTGTTAGCATCACACAATGTGTTTAGATCATAGAGCAAAAAATAATTGCTGAGGCTCGGAGAAAATGATCCGTCCAAAGGACAGAATGTATGACGACCTCACAGCAATTCCTCACATATGTGTCCCAAATATGACAGTCTGCCATGCCAGGATGGGACTTTATGGCACAGCACAAGTCTGATGCTGTTATAATCTTCACTTGTGATGCCAACTTCAATTACTATAACCATTATCAACTCATTTGAGGCAAAAAAGAAACTGGTAATAGATAAATGGTCCCATCTTACATCTTTAGACGTCATAGGGTGGTGTAATCTTCTTTTGTATGCTATCTTTACAGCAGTTGTTATATTCAATACAAGTCTGTAGCTTTTCTATACTTCCATTCATCTTTTTCTTGATATTTTTCTTGCTCTTAAATTCTGCTGTTTGTAGGTTTAGAGACATTTTTTACATATGTTAAAATAATTTAAGGCTCCGTCAATGTAAGGCAAAGACGGCTTTTCTTCCAATTTTCTGTTGAATGTCTTCACTTCTCACTGTCTCTGCTGACCATGATTGCATTTCTGAACTTTATCTGGATTAGTCTTTCTGTTCTGTTCAGCCGATTTTCATTCTCTATTAATGAATGCTGTGTTTATTTTTATATAATACTTTTCTCATACTTCGTTTAGAACTTCAGATGCTAAAAAGGATTTATTCATTTATGTTTCTACACACAAACAAATCATATTTATACAACAACAAACTAACAAAATACAGATTTTCAAAGTGAACAACCTAGAAAAACGTGACGTGCTGAAAAATAATTCAGCTGCTGTGGGAACTTCTGTACTTTTATTGTTCAGTGGGGTAAAGGTTAATATATGACACTCTGATCATCTGCTAAAAATAATTTGATCCAATATGGTGGTTTCTAGGTTTTCATTTATGTTATCCTGTTTCTATAAATGATGAGCAGCAGGGGTGATGTTACATATCCCTATCACATACAGGTTGTTGTTGTTTAATCTCCACACTACATAAGCTTACTCTTTTGTGCCTCCTGAAAAGGACATTAACTGGCTGATTGTAGTAGCTTTCCTAACATCCTGAGCATGCTGATGAAGGTGGACTACGGTCCTCCAGGCGGTTGTGCTATGCTTGACTACATCTGCGTGGCGTTCACTACTATTGGGATCACATCGATCCACATCTTGTCAGCCAGGTTGCCTTGAAAACAGCCTGTTTCCAGGGAACACTACATGAAGATAAATTGTGGTCTTGGTCAGTGTATTGCGCCTTACCATGAAGTGACGTCCTGGTCAGTGCCTGACTAGCGTCTCAGTTCCCTATCACATACAGGTAGTAGCTTCAAACCAGTTATTCTTCTTCTTCTTCTTCGTACGCTGTCAGACGTCAACTTGAATTTGTTCGAAGAAAGCAGCTGTCATCCTGAGGCTGCCAACACTGCCATAGAGCTTGTCTAGTGTTGGCACTGGTGATGGCCACATGTGCTTTCTCTGGTCTTCGTATGTCGGGCAATTTTGCAGTAGATGTTCATTTTCCCTGTATCACAGGTGCATTCGTCAGTGCCACCTATCTTCAGTTTATTGAATAGATGGTACCTCAGTCTGTTGTGGCCTGTGCGGAGTCTGAAGACCACGACCTGCTCTCTTCTGTTCAACTAAACCAGTTATTCATTAGGTGATATGGTGTTCTCCTATTGCTTTGACTATTTTGATACATTGCTTATATATTGTCATGAAGCTGCCTCTGTACTCTATAGTCTTAAACAATTCTCCATAACATTTTTTTTTTGGATTGCAACAAGTCTTCTGGTCAACAAAAACAATGTTCTATTCTGTATTATATTCAAAAGTGTGTTCACAAATCTATCATAAAGCATACAAAGCAACCATGTATCCTCTGCTCTTTATAAATCCATACTGTGCATATCCTCATTTATTCGTATGGTTCACCTTGACACATAGGGCAGCAACAGATGCACTTAATCTGTTTATATTCTGTGCCGTCTTCTTGAGTTTCGCCCAAAAGAGCCAGATTAATTAGACTTTCTCCTCAATCGTTCACCAACAGGTGTTTCTTGGCCTTCCCACTTGTCTCTTTCCCTGTGGGTTCCCATCACCAGAAGATTTGTCAGCAATCTAACTTCCATTGTACAGCTTTCATCAGGGTGGGTCCTATGCCTCATTTGTGCGGGATCCTCAAGAATCTGGTCAGCAGTAATTGTATTTTGATTTTCTGTTGTGATTTATATAACAAAAAGTTTCTTTTCTGGTGTAGGTTATTAGCCCAAATCTAGCCACCAAAACCTGGTGTACACTTTCAGTTTGGCCTGTCCCTTAGTGATCTGTTTGGCTTGGTTGAACTTACCAGGAGCATAAGACTCCTACTGACATAGCTCCATGATCATCCATGTACTGAAGATGTCCCGTCACCTCAAGGTAGTGCACATGGGACAGGTACTGTGCATTACTTAGCTGGAATTAAAATGATGAGCCTCATTTATTTTCCTAGCATTTTTGTGAACAAATTTTTTATATGACTCAAAATAGAGATGACCCAGTAGGTTTCAGAATCTCTCTAATTTCCTTTTCTTCTTAAAGACGAATTTCACAATAGATTTTTACTAGTCTTCGGGAATTTGTCTTTCTATGAAATACACCAAAACATACCAATTCTATGAGAGGAATAGATGTGACTAAATGAGAGCAAACAATGAAAATGTCAATTATTTTATTTTGATTTATATAGTATAAAACCACAGTAACTTGCTGTCTTGTCACACTTTAATTAGAGCTTCATTAACTATTCCATTTTATTTATATTCTGAATGTGTAAGTCTAGGAACTCATTCATAAAAAAGCATCTTCAAAATCAGCTTTGGCTTATCTGAGGGTCTATATGAAAATCAAATGGTATTTGTTTGTACTAGTTTTTCATCATGGCACAATCAAAGTCGATTGCTGACATGCTGAATTAAATTTGCCATTTACCCTGTGTTGGGTGTGTTCATTTGAACACAATTCATTACATTGTATTGTGTCTCTTCTCCTGATCTCCAAATCAGTGACTGGTAAAGCCATAACAGACCATCATGATTTTAAGGGTAGCAATGTCCTGCAGAAGACGGATGTGTTGGACCAATAGGTGTAAATATCGCAGGCAGGTTGTATACTAGTAACACAATGCATTCCGTTCTCTGAACTTCATCCTGCTACTTGCAAAGCTCTGTTCAAGGCTTGATAGCGGGACATTGAAAACAAGCGGAGAAGAAGAAGGGCAGCAATAAACTCACTCTACCCTGTCTGTGACCATTTTTTGGAGGGTGAATGCACCAGTTCCGGTTCATGACTTCCATTTTTGCTTCTACTGTTCTTGGCCAAGTTTTCTTAGGTCTGCCTCTCTTTCATCTTCCCTCTGGGTTTGATAGCATGGCGGTTCTGGTGATGGTGTCAGGTTCTCGTCTTTGGATAAGGCCGATTCAATATCAGCATCAACTTGTTATGATAGTGTACATATCTTCTTGGTTGCTCTGGGCACCTTTTTCCCATTGTTTGAAAAGTTGACAATTTGAACACTTCTTTCTCTGTTACTCTTCAACATTCCATACCATACAGTAGCACAAAAAATACACAGCTCTTGTAAATTCTTAGCTTGGTGTTTGTGATGTACTGAGAAGACTTCCAAAGCTTGCATTATCTGGCAAAAGCTGTTCTGGCTTTATTCATTCTGCTTTTGATGTCTTTGCCTGTTCTGTCCTCTTCATAACTCTTTTTCCCAGATATATAATTTTCTAGTTCTTTATTCCCTATTTTAGTTGCTTTTTCACACTGCCTATCCAACTGCAACACTTCATATCTACAACATTTCATCAGCTATTTTTTTCATTAAACACACACATGCCAACTCACCTCATGAAAGCTGTTTGGTGCTGAATCTTTAGCAACAAGCGTAGGTACGTTGTTAATGATTTCATTTTCCAGGTCTGTATAATTCTTCAGCTCCTTCTGTTTAAAAATAATCATTAAATAAAATTAGTTTTACTCAGGAAAGATTAAACTTATATTATATTACACAAGTGTCAACCTTCTTAAATGGGATGACAATTTTTGTTGACTTCCTTGTCGGAATATTGTTATTAGGGTTTTGCCATTTTGCCTCCTTTTGGTGATGCATGGCTTTTTCAACGAGACAGTTGTTTTGATTATATAAGGTTATTTACCTTTTTTTGTGAGGCATCAGATCAGGGTTTAATCACTGCTGGAAGCTTGCATTAAAGCATTTATGTGCTCATTCAGAAGTTTCTGCAGCCTTTTATTTTAGATGAGATTGCAAGCCCCACGCTAGCCGACATCAGTCAACTTTTATGACAAAAATAGTAGGCTTATATTCATTGGTCACATAAGCAGCAGGACATGCAAAGAAAGATAGTCAGGCTAACATTGGAAGCAGAAGAGGTGGGATTGTGTGAACAAAGCAAAGGAATTTAAAACAAATAACAAAGAAATCTTCTTCTTCTTCTTCTTTCGCTGTCAGACGTCGACCTTTATTTTTTCGAAAAAAGCAGCGATCATCCTGAGGCTGTCGACACTGCCATAGAGCTTGTCTAGTGTTGCCACTGGTGATGGCCACATCTGCTCTCTCTGGTCCTCGTATGTTGGGCAGTTTTGCAGCAAATGCTCAGCGGTCATTTTCCCTGTACCACACGAGCATTCGTCAGTGCCGCCTATCTTCAATTTGTTGATAAGGTGGTACCTCAATCTATTGTGGCCAGTGCGAAGTCTGAAGACCACGACCTGCTCTCTTCTGTTCAACTGGTAATATGCATCGTTTTTTGTGTAGCCAGTATGTTCAGTTTCCCATTTGGTCATGTATCTAGCTCTAATAAGCCGTTTTGACTCTTCGTATGTCACACTAGTATCTGGTTGTGGTATCTTGCACCTTCTTTTGCCAGTCTGTCTGCCTCCTTGTTGCCTTGGATGTTGCAGTGGGATGGAACCCACTGTACCACTACTCTTTTTGGTGCGAACTGCTGGCATAGTTGACAGAGTACTGCTCTTAAATCATTAAGTTCAGTATTTTTCTGGCTTTTTAGTGCTGTGACTACGGCCAGGGCATCTGTGAACAGGACTATATGGCTTTCATTCCTTTTACCTGTCACCATTTCTTCCACTGCCGCCCTCAGTGCCTCTGCTCTGAAATTGCTTGAATATTTTATATTTACCAATGACAGTGTTATTTTTCTGCCATTTGGTAGGCTCAGGAAGGCCCCTGCCCCTCCGTTCTGTGTTGTGTTTGTTACAGAACTGTCGGTGTATGCATGGGTCAAGTCCATGCTTGGGTAGTTTTTCGTTATGTACCTCAGGGTTGTATCTCTTCTTTCTTTTTCAGTCTGGCAGTTTTTGTTTCCAATACCTGGTATATTTTCTACCACCTCTGGAAATATATGCTGCCTCCAGGTAGGTTTTCGTACAGTAGGGATGGGCTTTGGTGTTGTTAGTGCGTTCATGGGGTTATCGTGCATCTTTGCTTTGGCTATTTCTGCAAAGTTTCTCTGCTTTAGTTTCCCATTTCCGAAATTGTTTAGTCTCTGGTGCATTGGATAGTCAGTCAGTCTTCTGAGTTTCTCTACTTGCTGCTGGGCTCTGCAGTCTCTTCTGTCGGTCATGGATTGCAGTTTTGTAATCTTTTCAAGTTCTTCAATTGGCGTTGACTTCATGCCTCCTGTTATAACTCTCATGGCTTGGTTTTGGAGTTTGCTAATTTTATCGAAGTACAAAGAGATCTGATAAGAGATAGATGGGCAGATAACTGAGGGAGTGAAAAATTGTTCTTATTTTGGAAGAAACAACGATAAAGACGGAGGAACAAACCAAGATGTTAATGCCATGCTTACCGCGGCCAGATGTTTTTCAACTTTCTTCGCCCAATATGGAATTAGGCAGCATTCTCCAAAGAGAATAAGTTTAGGCTATTTAACACAAACGTAAAGTCAGTCCTGCTGTATGAGTTCATCAATTCCTATATAAAAGAAGTATTTTAGTCATGTGTGTAGCTTCTCATGCACCATGTCATTGTTTAAATTCTGCAGTCAGCTGTCGTGGCAACCACCTCGCACACTTTGTGGAACTGGAGCTCATTGTGGATGATGTGATGAGCCTTGACTAATGTCCAGAATTGTGGCTATATCATTCAGTTGCTCTGCTTTTTTTCATCATAATGTGTTCAACTGCTGCAATCAACTTTGGTGTCCCTACTCTGTGTGCCTGACCTGGTTGGGAATGTTCTGTCACAGAATTCAAACCATTTTTTAACTTTCTACTACCCTCATACACTTGATGAAGTGACATGTATGCATCACTATACTGAACCTTTATTTGCCGATGAATTTTGATAGTTTTCACTTCTTCGCTGCTCAAAACATGGATAACAGAATGCTGCTTCTATTTGGTGCATGTCAGTAGTGGGTCAGCCATCTTTAACTGGCTAATGTGATGTCATTTGGTTCATCTGCACCGTGATATCACCTGCAGGACACTCTTGAAGTCCTAAGCAACAATATTGCTAGCTTACACAACAATGGCACAGTGTTTTGAATTTCTATCGCAATTTAAAGGTTTTATTTGAAAGCCCCCTAGTAGTTTTCTTTCCAGTAATGTATTTAATAATATTTCTATTATATTTTCCTTCTCTGTTAATATTGCACCTTCCTTTGATTTCTGCATGTTGCATATGTTAATTTTTTTTTGGGGGGGGGGGGGGGGGGGGTGTGTGTGGCTTTGTTAACTCCCTGGAAATCTGTGCTAAAATAATTATGTTCTTTCAGTAATTTTTTTTCATGAATAACTTGACAACCCATGTGCAAAAGTCATTGGCCACCTTTAGTGGTATGTACAACTGGCTTAGTGGTTTCAGAGAGTTCACAGTGTGCGACAGGTGAGAGTAAGACCCCTGCCACACATGTGGAGCAGTTTTCAGGACTTTAAAGAAAGCTCTTAAAACAATATTCTAAAATATAATACATGAATTTTAAAAAAGAAACTTGTTTTTCCCCATAGATTGGAAAAAAATATGCATAGTATGGTGCAATGGATCTTTTTATCCCTGCCCAATAACAAGTCCTAAAATTCACACTGTGACATGGCCATTTATAATCCTCCTCCTTTGTTCATTCTCAGATCAAAGTTCCGGTTTCTCTTACATAGGTTACCATTATTTGTAAGGCTGTTTTATCTCCATACAGTTTTTGTCTCATATCTGTCTCGCAGGGCGAGTATTGTTCTCTCTCTTTCTGTACAAGCATGCAGTTTTGTAGGATGTGTTCCACGGTCATGGTATGTTACCTGCATGAACACCTGTCATCTGTGCCAATCCTGATTTTGTTTAATATGATCCTCGAGTCTATTATGCCCAGCTTTCAGTCTTCAAATGATGACTTGCTCCTCTCTAGTTAAATCATAGTAGCTGTCTTCTTTTCAAAAGTTGGGGTGTTGATCAGCCCATTTTCCCCCTGAGCTTAGCTTTATATTAAAGTATTTGCCTCATTATATATTATGCTCAGGTCTGTTTGTAGGGAAGATCCTCCATACTTTGCTAGTTTGTTTGCAGCTTCATTGCCTTTGATATTGCAGTGTGAGGGGATCTACTGAATGGCCAACCTTGGGTGTTCTGCTGAGAGTTGTGTCAGGGAGTACTGGAGATCTTTATCTTTATGTTGTTTTACCGCTACAAATACTGACAAGACAAGACATCAATAAGGAAAACTATGTTTTCTTGATTTATATTTTTTAACCATTTATGTGTCTGATCTAACTCTTAGTATATGCGCTTAAAAACCATGGAATTCTTTGTATACTTGGCTGCTGTTACTGATTTTAGATTAGTATATTTATTTATAAATATAAAGTGTTATGTGTCAAAATTTACAGAAATTAAAGACCTATTATATGAACATAATTGAACATATAAGCAGTTTCAAAAATGAACATGTAAACAGTTTCAAATATTTATGAAAGATATATAAAGACCGAAATAGGACAATTGTAAATTTACAAAACAGAACAAACTATTGCACTTAAAATAACATTTAAATCCATCAGCAACACAGAAATTTCTAATTTAATATTCATCGTTAGTGTATATCCATTTTCACAGAAGTTGGGAAAGTTTTATGTGTGACTTGTAATCAATAAACATTCTTTCTGCATGCATTTTTAAATTGGTTGTCACAATTAGCAAAAATCATAATTTACAAATGTACACTTTCTATTTTAGTATTTACATTTCATATTTTAAAAATAAAACTATATATATTGCTTGATGGAATTATCAGTTGTACTTGATCTTACATGTCTGTTTGGATCTATCTTGATCTTCTGCTTGTTATTGGAATATTGTTACTCTAATAGCTTCTTTACTACTCCTAGAAGTTGGTCCAGCCTGGGGAGACACCCCTTTTGTCTTCAGAATCTGACGAACTACTATAATATTTTAATAAGAACTATCACCACTTGATAAATCATCATTTTCTAATACAATTCATGAATGAATAAACGCTGATTCTTGCTTGTCTGAGAATCTTCACTTGTGATCATTTGTGTTTGATGCCATTTCTCAGAACAAAAATGTAATGTTTACCAAAAACAGCTGACAGTTATTTTAAAAGAACATACCAGTTTACAAAAAATGGACATATGATTTCACACGAAGTACCTAGGAAATAGTGATGCAAATGTCTAGCGTTGATATGATTGAACAAAAATTCAGCAGACTGTTTGTAAAAAGTGTTAAAAAGTCAATGGTTGTCTGGTCTCTCAGTGGAAGTCCCAGGAAAAGGAGACAATGGAAATGGTTTCTGAGTGAAAGTCCCAGATACAAAGAGTTAAGGATAAAATATAACTTGATTCTTTTTTAAAGCTTGTTTTATTTTCTACTATTTCACTATTATTTTTCTGATACTGGCACATGACTACTGTTGCAGTCAGTTCCAAAACTAGCTTTCTGATATCAAATCATTTCTGGTGGAAACTAAAATGAAGTCAATTTGATTATTAACAGTTTCCTGGATTTTTGGACATCCAATAGCATCTAGTGCTCAAATGTTAGCGGGGAACAAAATACAAACACTATAATCAGCCAAGCATGTCATAAGAGGTAACTAACAAAAGTTAGGCATGAGGTTGGCTTCCCCATCTTGTAGAAACTTTATGCCACAAAAAACAGATATAGACAGGCTAGGATTTTATGATTTGGCATGTGTTTGTTGAAGACCTATGCTCCATTGGGAGCTGAAAAGGTTTTGATTGATTGACTGAATACCATCTTGGCAGACTGTATGACCATATCATATTTTCTAACAAACTATGAGTTTATCCCTCTTCTCGCCACTTTCTCCCTGTCCATATCTCAAGTTAAAAGGCAAAGGCCGCCGTCCATCGTAGACGATGATGGCATAATTAATTTTGCTAGCGCTATTTGTAGTAAGGATTAACTGCGCTACTTTTTTATCCTCACTCTCTCTTCTCGTGCCGCCCAACCCCAGTGGCAAGTCAAGGATAAGACGACTAGGGGACGACTACGAGATGCAGGGGACTCCGCATCAAACACCCATGAAAAAGACGGCGAAGTTAGAAGTCGAACCCACACCACCTGATCATGAGGCCGACGGCTTAACCATTTCACCACGGAATCCCCCATATCTAACAGTCACATATTTCATGCTGGCTTCTCTACCATTGTCACTTTACCATTAATCATTTAGAGCCAAATGTAGAATGTGTGAACATCATCATCTGAACTGGCCACTACAGCTGTGCAGATCCACATAAAGTTAATATCTATTAGTTTACTATTCAATGTAACTAACAAGAATGAATCTGATATTGCTCAAAATCCATTTTAAGGACTCTGCTGCTTTATGCATCAGTATCCTGCCTCTGGCAAAAGTAAATATGAAAGCAGGGTCTGTAACAATGATAGTCAAGAAAGAAAATACAAACATTTGTTGACCAATTTACTTCAACAAGTAAACTTACCAGCCCGAGTGGTCTGCCGGAGTCTTTGTGTATGACAAGGACAAGAATAACACCATTGCCTCACAGAGAGCATGTCGTAGGAGTCGACTAACTCTGTGACATGGCATAACACCGGCCATGGTTAGGCAGTTTGTTTAGAGCAGCATAACAGGCTGCGGGTCTACTTCGCTCTGGTGTATGAGTCTATTAAAATGGGACTCGCACACCGGTTAACCACCCTCCGTAAGCGCTTGTCCCAATTCAGCGGAGTATTAAGCTGCTCGAGCCTAGCCCGCTAAGGAGGGAAACCCTTCTCCCAGCTACATCTAGCTCATACCAGAGCTGGGGCCTGCACAGGGGCTTCTGCCCCTGTAGAAGTACAGGTCGACTAAGAACAAAGACTAAGAACTAAGTAAACGTACCAGAAAGTCCTCATAATTGTTGATAACAATGCCCTCTCTTCTAATTAATTGCCCTGTTTCATCTGTAGCTTTTTGGCGACTATTTGACATCCTTTTATATGTCCAGAACAATCAGCACCTATCATTAAGATAATTTTTGTTAATGCAATGCAAAAGCTATGATTTACAACAGCAATTTTATTTTGCACAACGGTCAAATGGTAAGTAAGATTCAAAGAAGAGAGATTACTCATCTCTTACATCATCTTCTTCTTCTTCTTCTTCTTATGCTGTCAGACGTTACATCATCTGATTAGTGTTAAACGGCAGAGCACTCGCTTTTCACTGTAAAGGTACAGGGTTTAACTCACCCAACAGTCATGCTCCAGTGTCAATCCAGCTCCAAATAGGTACTTGGCATACAACAAGGCAAGTAAAATGCAGTGAGGAAAGGAACTGGACACCCTACCTCATACAAGCTGTACCTTAGTATACTGAAGTCTCTAACAACTTCATTCCTCGACAGTAGTGTGATTACTATGTGACAAACCATTTAGCCAATAGTTTTCTGAACTTAGTTTAGTTCACTTCTGTCAAATGTGCCGTTAAACATTACAATTCATTTCCTCCTCCAAAAGAAGAGTGATGTCACCACTACAGTAGACCCTGATTGTAAGAAGTATGCACTAAAGAATTTATTTGCAGTCATGGCTAATGCAGCACTTTGTTTTATAAAATGCAGTTGCCAGCACCATACTCAACTCCTTAGTCGCCTTTCTTTATGCATATAAGGGTGAAGTGGCACTATCCTTTCTTCCAAAATAAGGGACAACTGAGTACTCACAGAGAAAACTATTAAACATAATTAAGCGATAACATTCTACAGGGTGTCCCACTCGCTACCAGCCTCTGGTTTTCCCTTATAACTTTTAAACCAATGAACGCAATTATTCTTCTTCTTCTTCGTTCGTCTTCAGACCTCAACTTCAATGACTCTAACAAAGGCAGCAGTCGACTCAAGGCTCTGTACACTTCCATACAGCTTCTCATGGAAGGACAATGGCTGTTGCCAAATAAAATTTGACATGGACAGGAACAGATCTAGCTTGAGCATAATCAATAATAATCCAGATCACACATGTTGTCATTCAAATAATCATTTGTCCTTCTAAGATTAATCCAATTTGTCAGTCTCCAAATCTATGAGAATACTTTCATCGGCCTGTTCTGTTGTCAGACTTACAGAATGGCCATTTCCTGAATTTTAAAAACTACTTTCCATAGCAAAAACTATCAAGGACATTGCGAAACATGCTTCAATGTGTGTGTGTTGATATATTTGTTATTTCCTGAAATGTGTCTACAGTGTAGACGGCACAATATTATGGCCAAAATCTAAGCAGTACAACTCAATATATGCCTTAAAATAATGGCCCACCCTTCATACTGAATAATGCGTGGCTCAGGGAATGGGGTATTTACACCCACACACCGGTATATGGGTATCATGAGTTCAAAGGGTTAATATTACTTATTTTTCCAAAAGAAGATCCCAGAACTCTTACTACAATAGGTCCCCTGCATCCTAATAAACAGGTAACAGAAGGGGACAAAACAGAATTGTGAGTGGGGCCAACATCCTTGAACATAATTAATAGTTGGTAGCTGAAGTGTATCCTGGCAGACTTTCAAAAGAAATGGTTCCCATGCGTTTGGGGCAGCAGATGCAGTGCATGAGAGGATGGCAGTCAGCGACACATAACTAGCTACTTGCATCAGGGTCAGCGAACAAGAGTTCGCCATTACCTTATTCCACCTCCAAGTGGCGACCCTGGAAACAGGCTGCACCCATGTGGCTTGGCTGAGAGATTAAGGATTGAAGAAGGAAGGCAAACCTGGCCTCAAAAATGTGCTGTGCTAAAACCAGATGAGTTTTCTTTAAGGTGCAGATATCACAGCCTCACCGTAAACCATGACACAATGTAACAAAATGTCTTTTTCAGGGTGAACGCCAAAGAAGACATGCATTTTCAAACATGAACCTAATTCACAACCACAAGTAATACACTGATAATTCACAGTTATTCATCTACATTATAGAGGCCCTAAGTAATTCACTCCCCAGGTTTATTTTTGATTGGTCTACTTTTTTGTTGAAACTTTCCCCGATAGTTTCTTCGTAGCCTCATATAGACCTTTGTCTGAAATGTAGTCATCAAAAGTCGTGATCCAGCTGCTCTCTACTCTATGAGTGCACTTTGGGCCTCTGCTGAGAGCATTAGGGCCACTGTGTGGTGCTTTTTTCTCTTCCTCATGTCCTGAGTATATCAGAGTCTCCCCTGTTGCCAATAGCACCTTTCCTGGCTGAGTCCATCTAGTCACACTCAGCCCAAGGATACTAATGCCATATCACTCCCTCTCTTTTGCAATCTGCGCTGTCTTCCCCTTCTCATATATGGTTCTAACATTCCATGTGCTGAGTCTGGAAGGCTACCTTGTCAAAAGAAAGGTAGTCAACAATCCAACTTCCTTTCGAGTTTCGTCATATTACCCGATGAGGGGAACTTTCCCAATAAGGACGGCTGTTAGTTTGTTTTGGTTGTCGTTTTTAGCAATTGTTTTTTGACGAGGTGGGGTAGCTGGCCCCACGCTCAACCTTTCTCATCCGGGCTTAGGATCGGCCATGGCAGAGATACAAAAAAAAAGATGGGTAGAATACTTTGTAGAGCTTTTGAACAGACCAGCATCAGATAACCCACAAGCAGAGGAAGACCTGCCGATTAACTGTGATAATCCAAGTAAAGAAGCGATTAGAAGGGTAATAGAGTTTCTAAGGAATGGAAAAGCAGCAGGACCCGATGGGATACCACCGGAAGCCATAAAAGCAGATGTTGAAACATCTACTAACATGCTCCACTACTTGATAGGCGCCATCTGGGAGCAAGAATACTTACCAAACGGTTGGAGAGAGGGCTACCTGGTGAAATTGCCTAAGAAGGGAGATTTACGGGAATGCAATAACCATAAAGGAATAATGTTATTATCAGTGCCAGGAAAGGTTTTAAATAGAGTAATACTAGAAAGGTTGAAAAAGGCAATGGATTACAAGATAAAGGATGAACAGGCGGGCTTCAGACATAATAGATCATGCATTGACCAGATAGTCACATTGCGGATAATTGTGGAGCAATCATTGGAATGGAATTCGTTTTTGTACATCAATTTTGTTGATTATGAAAAGGCTTTCGACAGTTTGGACAGATATATACTCTGGAAACTACTGAGGCACTATGGAATTCCCAAAAAACTCACAAACATAATTAGACAGACATATGAGAGTATGCAATGTAGAGTTATACACAAAGGACAACTCATAGAGCCATTCAAAATTAAATCAGGAGTACAACAGGGTTGCCTACTGTCACCTTTCCTGTTCATCCTGGCAGTGGACTGGATTATGAAAGTAACAACAAATGAGAGAAATGGAATCCAGTGGACCATAAACAGCTGGAGGACTTGGATTTTGCAAATGATATAGCCCTTCTGTTCCACAGTCAAAGCCAAATGCAAAGGAAACTGGATAGACTTGAGTACGTGTCTAAACAAATCAGTTTGAAAATCCATCAGAAAAAAACAAAAATAATTAGGGTCAATTCAGCAAACACAGAACCAATCAGGCTGAGAGGAACGCTACTGAATGAAGCAGAGGCATTTACATACCTAGGAAGTATCATCAACAAGGAACGAGGAACAGACGAGGATATAAAAACAAAAATTCAAAAGGCACGCGTTGCATTCGGAATATTGAAACCCATATGGAACTCCAAGGAAATAAGAAATAAGACTAAAAATAAAGATTTTCAATTCAAATGTGAAGCCAGTACTGCTGTATGGAGCAGAAACCTGGAGGATGACCAAAGGCAATGACAGGAGACTGAAGGGTTTTGTCAACAGATGCCTGAGAAAGATTCTTGGTATAAAATGGTTTCACAAAGTTACAAATGACAGACTTTGGGAGAGAGCAGGACAAGGTAAATTGGAACAGGAAATCTTAGGAAGAAAGTGGAGATCGATGGGTCATACATTAAGAAAGCCCCAGGCCAGTATCACCAGGCAATCCCTGTCTTGGAACCCCTAGGAAAGGAGAGGCATAGGCAGACCAAGGAATACACAGAGATGAGATCTGGAGGCGGAAGTTAAGGAAACAGGAAAAAGCTGGACGGAAGTGGAAAATATTGCACAGGACAGAGCTGCTTGGCAAGAGTTGGTTGATGGCCTATGCACCCCTAGGAGATATAAGGCAGAAGAGAAGTAATTCATGGTGCTCATGTGTGAACTCCAGGGTGACATTAATCAAGACCCTGAAGTACCTCCAGCAGAGCTGACCAAGATTATGATTGCTTTGTTGGATGACAGACAACATCTTAAGTGAAATGACAGTAAGAAAAAGAGCAAAAAACACTAGTTTTTGCTATGTGCTGACATGCAAAAGAACAGTGGATAGAATCAAAGCAAAATAATAGAAGACATTGAAAAAAAGGTACATCATATGAGCTATGGGTGGAGAAACAAAACAACTTTAAAACACAATACGTCTGTCTCAAGAAGGTAGCAAAAAAAACAAGAATAGACACATCTTGCTTGATGAGAAAGATATATCAAATTGATGGCCAGAATCTATAAGTGAACTATTTGATGACAACAGAGGTAACAAACCATCACAATTTAATAATGATGGCCATTAGCATCCTCAGATCATAAGTAGAGAAAGCAATAAGAGGTATGAGCAAATGGAAAGTAACAAGTATGAGCAATATTTAATACATAGATGTGACAGAAACTCTAGGGATTTTGATGTAGATAAAATCAGTGATCTGTGTAATGACATCTATAATTCAGGATCTTTGCCATATGACATAATTATTTCTGTCTTTATCACATTACCCAAGAAACCTCTTGCAACTGAATGTTCAGATTTTAGAGCAACCAGATTGATGAGCCACATAATAAAGATACTGTTAAAAAATTACACAGGAGAGAATCAGTAATTCAAATAAAGTACAAAAGTTCAGTACCTGTATATGGATTGGACATTAACACTAAGAAGATGAAAACTATGATAATTTGCAAAGTAGACAAAAAATCTGTTCTACATTTAAGAATATATGATCAAATACAACTACAGGTCAAGAGCTTTTCCTATCTTGAAAATAAAATAACAGAGAATGGAAGATATAAATCAGGACGAGAATAGGCCCTAAACACAGCTGAAGTTTTTTCCCAAACATCAAAACAAATAACTTCCAAATTTAAAATGAGAGTGATTTAATGGTATGTATGTTATTCATTATTGTATTCTGCTATATGGTGTTGAAAAGTAGACAATGAACAAATAGATGGTGAAGAGAAATGATGAATAAAATCACAGTAAGAAGACTAAGACATTATGATACTTCATTATTGTGATCATAATGAAAAGCTATACCTTTATTTAGCTATTCCTGACTAACTAAAACTGTAAATCAGTTACCAATTTAAAGCTGGATAGACTGAAATGTGCCCCAACAAGTACGTGAATCCGTCCTTTAGTAAGTCTGAAAAAAATAGAAAAGATCTTGCACTTTCAACAATTATTATTAGCCTATATACTAAGGCTACTCTAAGTTTTAAAATGTTTCTGTGAGAAATAAAATGAACAATTACAAAGACAACTTCGTTAATGACTAATTTACTTTATTCAGTCACAAAATCATCTAAAAAGAGCTAAAGCTTAATACTCTGTTTTTACTGTAGTAATCTCAATTTTGTTTATTTTGTAATTATAATTAAATATTTTTGTTAACAAATTCCTAGAGTAAACATAGACAGTAAATTACAATTAGATAGCAGCAACAACAAAAATCATTGTTACACTGACAACGTCCTGGATGATTTAATACTGATACATTATCATTCATACAGATAACATGTTTAAACATAATTAATCATAATTGTTATTATTATGTATTATCATTCTCATTTGATTGATTCATTTTATTAATTAGTCTTATCATTAAAATGTATGATTCATTGATTGTATGAAATTGTAAGTTAATTGCAAATGTAGATATAATCATGTAATGTCATCATCATCATGATGTACCATGTCCTTTATATAACATCGCTCCCATCACAGTCTGTCTGAAAGAAACTCTTTCCCTTGTCAAAAACTAGCCTCCGCCATTCATTTCTGGATATGTTGGTGCCATCGTCTTCTAAGTTTACCATTGCCTCTTTTACCTGACACCATACCTTCCATCACTGTTCTGTCACGACCGTTGTGTCTCTTGATGTGACCAAAGTATTTACATTTTCTGGCCAAAATGGAATTTATAAACCAGTTCTCCTCAAGCTTCAACTCTTGCAGAATGTCTTTATTTGTCTTTTTCATTGTCCAGGGTATTCTGATGATCTTTCTGTAACATTTGGACTCAAAGGATTCTATTCTTTGTCTAGAAGTTTTTGTAATTGTCCATGATTCGCAGCCATATGCTGCCACAAGAAAAACACAGGCTCTCAAGACATTCAATTTTGTCATTTTGTTGGTGCTCTGCCATAATTTCTTCAGGCTGTTCAGTCTTTGCATTGACATGACTAGTCTTCTGATTTCTTTCGAGTAGTCATCATATTTGTCAATTCTGGAGCCAAGGTATTCAAAATGCATGACCTAATTTATTTCCTCACCACCCACTATAAATTTATGTCGACATCGTGTTCTGTTGGTGGTCATTATCTTTATTTTGTTTATTTTTATAAACAGGTTTTTAGCTTTACTGTGTGACGTGTCCATTTGTCCACTGAAATTAGCTGCTCTAGCCCTTCTGGATTTTACTATTTAGTAGGCCTATCACTCAGTGTGTCGTCTGCGTATCGTAACTCTGGAATCTCGTAACCCGTAACCGCCAATCGTAAATAATATATCAAACTTTCAATGTTCTCGTCTTCTCTAACAATACTAACATTTCTCCATTTATTAAATATTGTATAGATAAGCCCGATAAGTTATTAAGATAAGGTGAGAGGATACATCCCTGTCTTACTCTAGCTAGCTGTTTGTACTGCGAACCAATCTGATGAGTGAGTGGAGTGATGTTTGCACAGATACTCGGACAAGCTGATCTTGGTATAACTATAACTATGATATTGATTGTTAACTACTATGTTAATGTAGATCTAAATTAAATAACTAGATTCTATATCTAAATTTAAATACTAAATCAAAGTAAATTAAGTAAACGTAACTAAAAGTAATCTTAATAGTTAATTAACTTAATCTTATCTAATCTACTAACTAATGTCTGACTACTAGACCTAATTTAATTACTAACTACTACTACTACTATTACTAGTAGTAGTACTAGTAGTAGTACTAATATACTATTACTAATAGTATTAGTATTAAGTATTAGACTATTACTATTACTTTATTAGTATTAATACTAATAGTATTAGTCTGAGTCTGAGTACTATTCTTGGTTCTCAAAATGTAGCCATCATCTTTACGTTACAAACGATTGTTTGTTTGTTGTTTAGGGTGGACGGTGGGTTTGTGTATTATTTATTTATTTGTAAACTAACATACAGAAAATGAGACTTACAGCTATTGATTGTTGTTAGTGTTAATCAGTTATGTTTTATTCCGACCCTGACAGGGAAGTAAATTTGTGCTTTCAATTTTCAAAATATGGAGTCATTGTGTTTTGAAAGTACACGTAAATGTTATTTAAAGTCCTGGTTTAAATAACTATTCCTGGCTTGTTTACTATTACAAGATTGGAATTTTTATTAATGTTTCAAAATATTTTATTTGACAAGTTTTGCTTAAAAACATAGAAATTAACTCAGAGTAAACAGAAAATTATGTTTCGTTTCGTCTATTTCGATGGGCCATCCTAGGTAAATGCGAGGCTCGATGGAAAAACTTTGGTGAGTTTACTGCGGAGGAGGACCACAAGTTCTACTTCAGTGGCAGGGAAGACAAACACGTACATGGAGTGAGGATACTTGTACATAAAGACACAGCCAGAGGCATATCGGGTTGTCGTCCAATACCATCTTACGGCTAAAGGCAGCACCGTTAAATTAATATTACGATAATACAGTACTACGCACCCACTGGAGACTATGAAGATTGTGAAATAAAGCCATTCTATGATCAACTTCCCAGAGTCTGATAACCGAAACGCCAAAAAAGTACATATTAGAAGTCAATGGGGATTAAAACGCAAAAATTTGAGAAAATACAGTCTACTATTACTATTACTATGACTGGAAAGGAACATGTGGCCCATACAGAAACAAGGAAACTAATGACCTCATACTCCTAGAATTTGCACGATGCAATAAGCTGTTAGTGGCAAACACGTTCGGGTATAACAAGCCGCCTAGACGTTGGACATGGCATAACCCAAACAATGAAGTGCACAGCCAAATTGATTTATACTGGTCCTAAAGATGTTTAGATCGAGCATCAACACCGACAAAACGAGAAGTTTTCCTAGAGCGGATATAGGAAGCGACCACGATCTTGTTATGATGACTATTTTTGCATCTGCGATTGAAGAGAGTCGCAAAGAAAGAAGTTTGAACTGGAAAAACTAAAAGACCCTACAATCATCGAAGTGTTCCAATCAAGGGTAGGAGGGAGATTTGCTCAACGGTTGGCTCTCAGAGATGGACTGGATACCGAAATAGTAACATTCTCTTAACTCAGCACTCATCGATACAGCAACATAGATCATGGGGTGCCACTAAACAAAAAAAAAGAAGGCATGGGTGACCAAAGCAATTCTAGACCTTTGTGATAGAAGAAGGTCACTGAAAAACTAAAAACATCCACCTGATGAGGTCGGCAGATATAAAGAGGTCAAGAAAGCGATATAACAAAAGATGAGATAGGCGAAAGAAGCGTAGATATGTGAGCAATGTACAAACATCGAAGAGAGATTAGACAGAAATTACGCTAAAGGAGCACACAAGGTGGTCAAAAAAATAGTAACACCAAGACAAGGCAGGAACTTTATAATACAGGATAAAAGCGGGAAGTGCCTTATTGGGGACAATGACGTATTGGCAAGATGGACAGAGTACTGTTCCGAGTTATAGAACTATAAGGACGGAATTAACTTGGGAAAACAATCCCTCCAACACCAAAAACTATAGACGATAATCAACTGATAACGAAGGAGGAGGTAGCTGCAGTTGTAAATACATTGAGAAGATGAAAGGCGGCCGGCGTGAACTGTATACTAGCAGAGCTCTTACAAGCAGGTGGGGAGGTAGTGGGGGAAGGCCTGACACACATCTGCAACAAAATATGGGCGACAGGAAATTGGCCGGACTTATGGACAAAATAAATGGTTATACCATTACCTGGAAACCTAAAACTGTGCCAAAATTACAGAACAATAAGCCTCATCAGTCAAGGTCTTGCTTAGATTAATCCTCGACCGATTGCAATCAAAAGCGGAGAACATCATTTCTGAGCAGCAGGCATGGTTCAGACAGGGAAGCACTACAGAACATATATTTAATTTAAGACTGCTAAGCGAAAAATATCTAAACCAGCAGCAACAACGGTATCATGTGTTTGTTGATTTCAAGAAAGCTTTTGATAGGATAGGGTATGGCATAACGCGCTATGTGCAACCATGAGGATGTATAAAATCAATGGAAATATTTTAAAGGTCCTTGAACACCTGTATGACAAGGCGTCCAGCGCAATCTTTGTGAATGGGAGGCATGGGGACTGGTTTCGCACATCAGTCGGTGTGAGACAATGTTGTACACTCTCCCAAACACTTTTCAACATATTCATTGAGGGAATTATGAGTGAGACACTTGGACATCACGTTGGTACTGTCAAGATAGGGGGCAGAACGATTACCAACCTTCGTTTAGCAGATGATATTGACGGGTTACCTGGTTCAGAAGCAGAACTCCAGGAATGGGTTAGAAGGCTCGATGAAACAGCTATTGACTTTGGTATGGAGAGTAACGTTGGAAAGGCAACATTAATTACCAACAACGCAGAGGGCTTTAACAGCAGGATTAAAGCTGATGGTCAGAAACTCGAAGTAGTCGACTGTTTTTAATATCTGGGTTCGATTGTCAGTGATAAAGGATCAAAATGTGAGATATTGGCCAGAATAGAAAAGACAATAGTGGCGCTTGCACAGCTTAACAAAATCTGGCAAGATAAACGGTTAGCAATATGCACGAAATTCAGATTAACTTAATGCGCACACTGGTCCTGACAATATCCGCCTATGCCGCCTATGCTTGTGAGACATGGGCAATTACAGCTGATCTGTAGCGGAGGATATAAGCCTTGGAAAAAAATGTTTCCGAAGACTTCTAAACGTCACGTACAAAGATCGAGTTACAAATGAGGAAATACGAGATAGAATTACAACAGCAATATGCCCTTTTGAAGAGCTATTGACAACTGCCAAAAGAAGGAAACACGCTTGGTACGGTCACATTTCGAGATTAAATGGTCTTGCAAATACGATCGTGCACGGGAAGGTGCAAGGCAGACGATGAAGAGGCCGTCCCCGAAAGAGGTGAGAGGACAACATAAAATAATAGACCAATCTCCGACCAGAAGCCGCACAGGGAGCGACCGCTGACAGAGAGGAATGACGTGAGCTTGTGAGGATGTCTTCATGCGTGCCTCAACGACATTACTGGTTACGGGATGACCTGACTATTACACAAATAAAGCCCTTCGACTACCCCAGAAATAGAAATAAAGTCGCATGACAGTTTTTTAAATGATTTTGTTCACATGAAAAGGTGTTCTGATCTTAACTTAACGTCTTTATACTGGTTTAGAAGACCCTGCAGAGTCTGTATACAACCAGTTTCATTCACATCACCTTGCTCTAAAAGCTATGCGCATCCAGTTTATTCTTAAATGCATTAACTGTCCCTGCCTTCACCACCTCCTCTGGCAATGCATTCCAAGCAGATACCACTCTCTGACTAAAAAAATATTTCCTAATATCTAATCTGGACCTCTCTTTAGTCAGCTTGTAGCTATGCCCTCGTGTTATTGCGGGTGGCTGTATTTAAAAAAAAAACTTGTTATAGTCTAATTTATCCATTCCTCTGATCATCTTATAAACCTGTATTAAGTCACCACGAATTCTTCTCTCTTCGAGAAGAATCATTCTACTGTACTCCGACAAGACCTATAGGTGCGCAGTCTCCTTTAGCAAATGACAAGGGTTGTATATGCTGATGATCCCTCAGATCGCTGGCTGTACATTCTTCTTCACGGTCCTCTCATGCAAAATGATGCATCATCTCTCTGCTGGACCAGCATCTTGGGCTTAGTTTTAGTCGACTTGTGCATATACAAGGGTATTAACCCGTGTGCATGTCTCAGCTCTTGTGCGAGTTGGTAGTAGCATTTCTCTGCTTAGCGGGCTGGGCTTGAGCAGTGCTATGTTTTTTTAATTTTGTGCATGTTTCCAGTCGATTTTATCTCGGGAAGGGCTTGTCCAGTGGATGGCTACCTCGTTTATTTCAGGATCACGAGTGTTGTGCGGCTCGAGCTAAGCTTGCCATCTAGTGGGGGGGGGGGGGGGGGGGGGGGTTGTCTGCCAGGTCGTCTCTTTTTGCCGCGAAAGTACCACCGATTGGTTGTTGTGCTCCAGCGTTCGTCTGTCCGTCTGACTACATGGTCAGCCCAGCGGTGCTTGGAGTTGTTGGCATGATGGATGACATCCTTGACGTGTGACAATGCCCGGATGTCACTGTTGTGTAACCCCATCTAGCGCTGTTGCCTAAGTGATAGGCTCACGAGACGGCGCTCAAGTGAGGCGTATGTTGTCCTTAGCATGTTCTCCGTGGCTTTTGTCAGAGACCAGGTTTCACATCCGTAGTATAGCGCTGGTAGGACCACTGAGTCGAATATGTCAGCTCGCAGTCTGGTGTCTTTTGTGGCGTCTGTTACCGCCTTTATCGAATTGAAGGCGGCCCAGTCTGCTCAACAGTGCCTGGCAATCTCGGGCTTAAGGTTATTTTCTGTGATGAGGAAGTGGCCGAGATAGATGTATTCGTCGACATCCTACAATGGTGTATCATTTAGGGATACGTGGTTGGGCTCCGCAAAACTGATGCCATAGCTTTCGTTTTGGTTTTTATAAATTTATGACGAGGCCCGCTTTTTTACCCTTCGCTTCCAGCGGTACTAGCATATGTGTCGCTTCGGCGGGTGTCTCTGTGATAAGTGTGATATCGTCAGCAGATCTGAAGTGGTTGAGTAATCGCCCGTTTATGTCGATGCCGTACTCGCTCCAGTCACAATATCTCATTGTCGACTCCAGACATGCAAAGAAAAGGTTGGGTGAGATAGGGTCGCCCTGTCGTACACTTTTCTCCGTGACGAGACCCATATCTGATTTCAAAACTGTGCAATCTGGACTGTCTGTTCATCGATCGCAAAGTCACTCTAGAGCCGATTGTTGGTCAAGTTCATTATGTCACTTTTGCTCTTTTCTAATGTCTCAACTTCTGGGCCAGTGTGTCAGTTCTGTCACTGCCGCAAACCCCAACATGGCCAGGAATGAGTAGATCGAAACGTGATCCCGGCTATTCTAGACTTAATTCATGTCCCATATTCACACACGACGCAATACAGCCTTTTTTTTAACCTTCCGAAGAGAGCAAGGATTGAGTTATTAAAGAGGTCTCATACAGCCACCCAAGAATTGGTCACTAAATCAATCACCATTCTAATACTCCTGGTTGTTGTCATATAAACTGCTCGTCAACGACTTTGCATCTCCTTCTAGTAGAAAACCCGCCAACTGATTCCTCACCAGGCAGTAAATATCCATCGCTATATTTGAAAGCACCATTATTCAGAGTATTTATCCCTGGAAAGTTGTTATGGCTTGGCTTTGCTCGTTCCCAATCTCCCGCTACCAAACCCTGAAAGGGCTTAAGTAGCAGAATGTAGTCCAGAGAACGGAATGCGTTGTGTCGTCGTTTACAGCTTGACTGCGATATTTGCACCTTACCGTCCAACACGTCCGACTTCAGCAAGCATTTTGTGAGTACCGAGTTAGCATTCCCTCTTCGATCCCTTCTCCTTAGCGAGTCTGCCCTGTTGCAGCCTATTATCCAGGATCACCGCTTCGAGGTGTAGAAGGGTCTTGGCAGCTCTGGTTAGCTGACCCTAACGCTAGCAGTCAGCTATGGGTCACTGACCACTGCAGCTCATGCGCTGCTCAGCATCTTGATCCCGAAAAGTTGTTATCACCACCATGTACCCCGCCAACCGGTTTAGGTAATTATATGGACTTCGCTTATTTACTTACTTTCCGTGTCCGGCGATCTCACATAGTCTTCGCCATAAAACCAGCCATGTCGGTGCTTTTTCGTTTTCCACCACTAGGTCGTCCCCTATACAGGATTCCTGCATACTGGGACATATAATTAATAATGTGTTACGGGTCATGGACGGCTTCACAATCGCAATATTCATTGTCTGCATATCCCCACTTTTTAAGGTTACACACACACCAGGACACAACTGTTCTTAACATTTTCAGAGATCTCCACGTAGTATATGGCATATAATGTCTTGGTGCAAGCTCTTTAATCTTCATCCAACCTTCATAGTTTTTTGGCGCCACTTTTCTACGCGGTTTTTCTCGAGGTTCTGTTCTGAGACTGTGCAGTCCGTATACAATGTTTCGTCAATTGCATCTGTATTCTCTCTGGTGTATGTCTTTGGTCACATGACTGCTTTTATCTCTCAATTTCAAACGCCACATGTCTTCTAATATCCGGAGGTGAAATACTAGCGATTGCAGAGACCTTTTTAGTTAGTGTCGGTTTAAGGGATGCTGTTACAATTCGGCATGTCTCATTCACGTCGCTTAAAAGTGACATATCAAGACTCGAGGCCTATCACGCGTGAAATCAGAAACGTGTTCTCGGTATCCGCTAGAATGACTTTGAGCTACAGAGGTCACCGCAAAGACAAAACTCCCTGCCGTCCGCGAATACTTGGATCACCGTCTTCTCTTCCTATTCGGCCATGTTGTTCGCCTGGCTCAAGATGCCCCAGTCTATCCGGTTCTCCACAAATCTGTTCTCTGTGTCGACAACCACCAACTAACTGGTTGGAAGCGGGACTCTTCTTACAAGGCTCCGTATGTTAGAGGTGCTGTTGGTAAGCCCATTCAAGCTCCTAATAATTGTTAGCTCAAAACTCGGAAATGCAAAACGTCTGGTGCATGTTGAATCTGTTGGGGTCAGAAAATAGTCCGGATCTTTCTGATTTCTGTCTGGAGTTGGACGAAAAGCCTCAGACTTCTTGAGATTATCATCTAGACCACAGGAGCCAATCGCATAGAAAAGCTGATTAACAGCAACAACAACTTTCCAAGCCATAATGTTAAACTCTCCAGAATCTCATATCTTTGTCTTTCTCTGTCTATATTCTCAACAGTTGCGTTTACTATCAACATTTTAATACATTTTCTTCTCACATGCCACTACCCAAAAATTGATCAGATGAATGCAGAATCCATGTAAATGGATGTACATCTACATGCAAGTTCCCAATGAGCCTTATTAACACTGCTTTTTCTGATTCCCCGTACAATTCGTGTCTGTAAATGAATTATCTATTACTAACTTTCATCACTATCATAAGGTCGTTTCACTACAACTTTGGATTGAAGACTAAATATATATATATATATATATATATATATCCCTTTCCACCCTAACATGCCTGAAACCACCAACAAAAAGGCTTATGCACTTTCCCTTTAACCAACCAGCCAGGGTAGATGGACCAAAAATGTTAGGACAGTGATGGTTTTGATGAATAAAATGACCCCGAATAAGGCATCTACTCTGAAACAAAGTGTGATCATTGATAAAGATGATTCCTTTAAGGCTTACGGTGTAATGGGATATATAGGTCTATGTTTTATTGATGGATAAAATAAGTTTAGTATGGCATGGCTTAGTCTGCATCTACCATGGTTAACCTGCATTCCCAACCTATTGGACGACACACGCTGGATATCTGTTCACGGGAAAGGCTTTAGGAGTAAACCATAGGGAATAATCTGCACCCTGTGCTATCTTAAATCGTCTCGATAATGCCTTGCCACTGGCCAAATGTAGCTCATGACGAGAGAGTTGACAAATTGCGCAAACCTACGCCTCACTTTAAATCAAAATTAGCGCGCGAGTCACTCTTTCCCCCATTTCATCGGGCATCATAAATATGCTGAATAATAAGTGGAAACCAAGAAAAATTAAGACTAAGTTAAGATTGTGTTTATTTCCAGTGTCAAGTCAATATTCCTTTAATAGGCAGAAACTTTAATAACGACAAAGGCAATACAGAGGAAACTCCAGTTGTTTGTCAATAAATGTCTAGACGTGATAATGGATATAAGCTGACAAGGCTTGTTAAGAAATTAAGACCTATGAGAAAGGAGCCAACAACAACCAGTGGAGGAACAGATCAAACCTAGAAATGGAATCGGATAGGATATACACTTCAGAAAGTGCCATCAAATGTGGCCAAACAGATCCTGACATGGAATCAAGAGGGAAAGAGGAAGAGATGTAGGTAAAAAAAAACACATGGAGAACAGACTGAGAAAATCAACATCAGTCTTTGGATCTGAACTGGAGAGAAGTGGAGAGGTCAGCTCAATATCGAACTTGCTGGAGGAGGGTTGACAATAACCCCCGAAAGGAGCGACGGGCATTGACTGTTTGAGTTATGGACAAAAGTATATTATCTGGAATTAGTTCTCCAGAACAGGTGGTCATTTCAATAACGTCCATTAATGCATTTAATATTTTTAACTTTACAAAATAAAAGTATGCAAATATCAAAGGTCTCAAATTTGGGTTACACGAAGTCGTTTTGTGTGGCCCGCAACGTGATTGGAGTTTCATTGTATGATAAGGGATAATAAAGGTTAGACAAGAATATGTAAACATTGTAGTAGCATGTCCTTTGCAGAAAGTCGTTTCATGCAGCCGCTAACATATTTGGTTGTTATAAGTTTCTTGGCAGGTATGTTGCCATTACTTACCGCCCACACAGGAGCGATTGCGCCGAGAATGGCAATCTGTGTCTACCAAACTGGGCTTGTGAAACGGATTTTTCACTCCTAGGCCACGTCGCCTCACAAGACACGAATATAAGGTAATATAATAAAGCGATAATATACGCTTTTCCTAACCGGAAACATGGACTTAATTAAAGAGGACACATTGATAATAGCACAGATGAAAACCTCTCATAACATAAAGTGTGAATTGTATAAAATAATTAAAGAACAGAACTGTGCACGATGAAAGCATTTGTCTAGATACGAGAACATTTTAAGTAACAATGCTGTGGGGTGGATGGATACGAATTCACTGAATACACACGAAGATAGTGTTAATTGTAAATGTAGGTCTTCTCAGTCGAATTCGACACCGCGATGATGTAATCATATAGGACCCCATTTGTCGGGCACTGATAAAATCAATAGAACCCATAGAAACCTTCTTAGAAACCTAGATTAGGCCCCAGATCTTATGAACAAAACAAAAAAAATAAAGATACGAAACTTTGGCTGCGATTTCACAACTGTAGGAATTATTGTCGATAGCAACCATGTCAACTCTATTGAGGATTTCACTTACCTGGGCAGTTAACAAATCTCCGAACCACGAACTCCACCAGACATCAGTCGAATAGTCCGTCTGTCTGCCAACTATATGAATGAGATGCGTCGAGTCTGGAACCAGCCCTGAAAATCATGTTGCGAATTTACATAAACTGTGTGGTCTCCACCCTGCAGTACAGTTCCGAAACCTGAACTATTCAGAATAGTGGAATAGTATTCTGCAGGGCGTCTGCAGGGCGATCCGAAGAACATTGAAGCCTTCCACATGGGATCTGACGTAGCGCCGTTGTTAGTGCACTAGCTTCCCAGCTGAGCGACTGGGGTTTGGTCCCCAGTTGCTGCAGACTATTTCCCAATCGCAAAACGGCTCTCGTGGTCCAGAATAATCTGGGAAAATAAAGGTGATATTGACCACATCACCCATTGTGTGCCGTTGGTTAAGAAAAATATGAAAAACACAAAATTCGTGAAATGTGACATGAAATCGGGATCTTTATTTGTAAATATTTTGTTGTTGTTATTGATGTATATCGTATCTCAAACAACGAAGTCACCTGACGGACAGTTCTCGAGAGCACACTCATCATGTTAAACAATCGCTGTTTGGCTTTCTTGGGACACGTGACCCGTCTTGCGGAGGATCGTTCCATCCACCAGCTCCTAAAAGCAGGCCATGAATAACAAGGATGAGAAACGACTTCCGTCATGGTCTCGCCTCCGCGGTCGTCAATGCACCATCTGGTTAGGTCGTATCGGAAAGGTACCTGGTACTCAGCCACTCATCGTGCTCATAGATGGCTTGACGCGACTGCCCCTTGTCACAAAAGTGGAGTATCTACTTATGTAGATATTCATCATAAGAAATTTTTCGTCATAACTTTTGGTACAACTTTTCATCTTTGGACATTCAAACACAAGCGCATTTTTTGACGAAGTGATCAAAGTCATTTCATTATTAACATTTGTTGTTCTTTGTTGGGTTGTTCTCAAATGAAATAGTTTTCTGTTCTTGATGAGAACTGAACAAATCGTTTGTTCCCCGGTTCCAGTCGTATTCACTTTTATATTAATTATATCTAGCAACAGGTAAAACTAAACATTCTTAAGGAATACAATTCTTAGTTACTGTAACTAGTTTATTTCCCCCACTGTTATGCAAGATTTCATTAGATGAATTACGGATTCTTTTAAATTAAATTCAGTAAGAAATGGTGCCGTATAAAAAAGATAAGGATCAAAGATGGAAAATAATTTTCGTGTTGCTTAATTCATTTATTAATATAATTTATATTTACCCTTTACGTTTTTTGTGTTCAGTCTAGAAGTTTACATGATCGGTTACCATAACCATGAAGAAGGGGGGGGGGGGGGCGGGACGGAAGCGAGGGGGGGGGGTGACTTTTCATTCTGTATGTGCTACACACTTCTTATATGATACATAACACAATCTGACGTGAAGAAAAAAGAGAACCATTTAAACGTGTGGGAAAAAAATAAAATAGATACAATTCACACACAGTCATTCTTTACGAAGAACTATAAACGTGTGCATTACGTCCAAAAGCAGGAACTACACATGTGCTGCTGTAATGTAAATATCTGCTGAAAAGTGCTTCGGAACTTGCTGTCTATAAAATAATAAATTATGAAATTACACGACGAAGTTAGGGTGAAATCAACTCTCATTAGATGGTACACAAACACTTCAACAGATCTGTAGTTCGGATTGTCAGTAAACAATGGGAAAATCATAAAAGTCGGTAATACAGCGGGCAGTGAAACAAATAGTCCAGAAAGAGAGAAGAAAGTACACAAGATTAACAAAGTTCTGGTCGTTCTTGACATTGTTTTGTCTTTTCTCTGACCTTCCTTTTGTACTGTAATCTTGTGCCTGTTGATTGTGGTTAATTTTACTTTAATGCTAATAGCTATACATCCAACAGCCACAATAAATACAAAAATAGACATGAAATTGTAGATTTTCTCGAAAACCTTAGACACATCTCTTTGACGCCAATACAGAGCGGTTCTCGCCACAAGACCTACAGAAGCCTTTCGTTTAGTATCGAATACATACTCAAACTTAAACCAGGCACGAATGTAAACTTGCAAGCCAAACCAAAAAACTAAAAGAACGAATATAACTACCGTGGTTCTTCTAGGAGTGATAATAGATCGAAACTGAAAAGGGAAAAATACAGCCAGAAAACGCTCTAGCGTGATAAGTACCGGTATACTGTAGGCGAATCCAGCGCAGCCCCAGTTGAGAACCTCGCAGACGTTAAGTAAGTAATAAAGAAAATAAGCAAGTTCTTCAGGCTTCTCAAAACCTTTCTCCCATTCGTAAATTATCTTAGGAGAACAAATTATTGCTAAAACAAATACCATGTCTGAAACAGCGAGAGAGAATATCAGAATGTTGGAGCTTCTCTGGAATCCATGCTTGTATAAAACCAAAATACAGCAAGTATTTCCTATCGTTCCAAGTATGCAAATGATTGGAATGATAACAAAAATAATGATCCAGTGCAAATAATTCAGAACTGAATCTCCGCCAACAACTGCATCGTCACTACAAGAAGCATTGATTCCACCTTCGTTGATAAAGCTGCGGTCCTCCCGAAATATTGTAGTTGCTGTTACCTCCATTTCCAAGTTACAAACTCCTGCAAAACTGCAAAATTGTTAAATTTTATTTGCATATATATATATATATATATATATTTATTTATTTATTTATGTATTTATATAAATAGTTCTTAGTTCTTAGTCAACCTGTACTTCTACAGGGGCAGATGGTCCTGTGCAGGTCCCAGCTCTGGTTTGAACTAGATGTAGCCGCGAGAAGGGTTTCCTGCCTAACGGGCTAGGCTCGAGCAGTTTAATACTGCTGCGTTTGGACAACCGCTTATAGAAGGTGGTTAACCGATGTATGAGTCCACCTTAATAGGCTCAAACACTAGAGCAAAGTAGACATGCAGCCTGTTTGGCGCCATCTATGCTGCTCTAAACAAACCACCTAACCATGACCGGTGTTATGCCATGTCACACAGTTAGTCACCTCTTATGACATGTTCTCTGTGAGGCAGTGGTGTCAATCTTGTCCTTGTCATACACAAAGACCCCGGTAGACCATGCGGGAATTATATACATATAAGATATACATAAGATATATTGCCATGCAAACATTGTTTACTAGCAATGCTTGGGAAAAAAACAAATGATTAAAATGGAAATCAAATACAAAACTATTTAAATATGACAATTAGTTAATCTTAGTCTTTGTCTTAATCGACCTGTACTGCTTCAGGAGTAGATGCCTCTATGCAAGTCCCAGCTCTGTTGTGAGCTGTTTATAGCGACGAGAAGGATTTCCCGCTTAGCCGGTTAGGATAGAGCAGCTCACTACTCCGCTGCGTTGGGACAAGTGCCGCGGAGGATGGTTAACCGATGTGTGAGTCCATCTTAATAGCCTAAAATAATAGAGCAAAATAGACCCGCATCCTGTTAGGCGCCATCTATGCTGTTCTTAACAAACAACCAACCATGGTCGGTGTTATGCCATATGACACAGCTAGTCGCCTTTTACGACATGCTCTCTGTGGGGCAGTGATGCTATTCTTGTATCAAAAGAAAGAGAAGAAGAGGAAGATGAAGAAGAAGAAAGAAAAGAACAAGAACAAGAACAAAAAGAAGAAGAAGGAAAAAATAGTCGTCGTAGCAAATTTACGAACACATGTTTCCTGTCAAGAGAACAGGTATAGTGATGGTCTTACGCTTCATTGCCTATACAAAATGGCGAATCAATCTATGAATCAATCAATCGATCAATCAACCAATTACGTATACGTGTTAAACGACTCTACCGTTGTTATTTTGTTGTCGCTAATGCCACTCGTACTTGATGACTTTCTTTATTGGTGGATTACAGTGACTCTCCTCACATCACGAGGCGTACTCAAGAAGGGGGACATGTGTCTTCTTAACTGTAGTGCAATGCGAGGATCCTCAATAAACTCACCACAAAGGTGATCACGGAGCTTATTTCCGCCTCGTTTGCTAGACAGTCATGAAATAGCATATTTACGGAGAGAACTTACTGAAAGTGAGATGGGAATCTTGATCCTTATATTTCACCTGACCCTGTTTAACGTTGTCTCATCAGTATGTTTCACCTGACCCTGACTAACACAGTCTGACCAGTATGTTTCACCTGGCCCTGACTAACGTTGTCTCATAAGTATGTTTCACTTGACTCTGACTAACACAGTCTGATCAGTATGTTTCACCTGACCCTGACTAACATAGTCCTTTCAGTATGTTTAACCTGACCCTGACTAACGTTGTCTCATCAGTATGTTTCACTTGACCCTGACTAACATAGTCTTTTCAGTATGTTTCACCTGACCCTGACTAACATAGTCTTTTCAGTATGTTTCACCTGACCCTGACTAACATAGTCTGATCGGTATGTTTCACCTGACCCTGACTAACATAGTCTGATCAGTATGTTTTACCTGACCGGACGCAAGGCTCCTCTTCCCTGACGTTTTTAAACCGTGTTACGCATTAAACATAAATGGATCCGATTTCAGCACTGATGACGAAGTGAAACAGGGTTTTCCTGAATTGGTTCAGACATACTGAAAAATATTTGTACGCTGAAACTTTTTAAGGATTACTTAAACACTTGGATAAGTGCATTAACGTAGCAGGAGATTATATCGAGAAAAAAAATGGCATTTTGACTATTTGAATTTTTTTTTTTTTTTATTAACAAAGAAAAGTCCCAGTTTGACTTGAGCTCCTCTCGCATATATAGCTGTTTGTATTTGTTAATTTTATTTAATACAACACGCGAGAGACCCGTTTCAGTAAACAAATACGCTATATGTAGTTAACGCCACTAACACATCAGCATATAAACAAATGTTCTGACGTGACCTTCAAGGTTGTAAAAGTAAAGATCCCGTCACGCCATGCTGCGCATTGGAAATATGGTGTTAGGCCCATATTATTTTGTAACCCACGGCACTTAGTGGATGATGTGGTCAGCATCACGCCGGCTATATCCTTCTATACTTTCCGGACTTAACCGGTACCCATTTAAGGCTCGGTGGACCCGGGACCCAATGCGGTCTGAAAAACCATTTCCGCCTCAACTGGGGAATGAACCCAGGACCACTCAGATGCTATGCCAGCGCGCTAGCCACTGTGCTACAAGGGTGTAGCAAAGCAAAATACTTGCACTTTATTATCAGCAGCATTACTCTTGCTAGAAACGCATTCTACGTAAATATACACCACAAATTAGTCATTGGTAGAAAGGTAAACGGTAATTGTGAATTCTAAATCCGAATCGTTAGCAAATGTTCGGATAAAAGTTTCCTATAAAATCGGTAGAATAATAATATTACAATAATGACTCTAATATTGAGGTCATCTGTAATCCCGAGATCTGGGAATGTGAATATTGCTAGTTGAAAAATGTGGGGGCAGTATTAGCTTACATTTAAATCATATATAGTACTCGTATATTAATGTTGCTTATTTCGCCCAAGTGCTGCCGGGGACTGAAAAGGAGAATAAAGAATAGTAAACCTTTTAAGTATATCGTAAGGAGGGCTGCACATGGCGCCGGTTACCTCATCCTGTAGAATTTTAAGCCAGAAAACCTCAAAAAATATAAACAAGTTAATTAACAAGAAATATGCAACTCAGCCATCCAAAACACATGACTGTCCTCGGTCAAGGTGCTAATGGCGAGATGCTGAGAACGCACAAGAAGTCTGCATTGCTGACAGTCTATTTCAGTCTAGAAACGCCTCCAGACATATTCTATTAATGCAAATAAAGTAACAACAGGAGAAAGTTGTACATGTGGAAGTGGAGATGAGAAGCTATATAGCTGACATCCTGAGGTTGGCTGAGACACGGTTGAAAGAATGTGAGAGGATGAAACTGAACACAAAGAAAATGCTGATGGCCTCAGGGCACAAGCAAAGAAGGTGCACATCATAGTGAATGTGTAGTCCTTAATGTTGTGAGATAGGTGCACGATGTACGTTTATAATGGGGGCCAGTAGGACTCAGAATGATGCTGGCTACTTTCAAAACTAACGACAAAAACGTAAAGAAAACATTATCCGATGTTATGGACCAGCAAATAACAGTAGCAAATCAGCGAAGGATGAATTTTACACTAGACTTCAAAGTATTATGTATAAAAGGAGAAGGAAATGTATTTTGATTTTGATGCGAATCGCCCCTGAAGTTCACTAACAAGAAAACATATGAAGCAATGAAATGTAGAGTTCTGGGTTGTCAGCTTTCTAGGCCATTTGAGATGAGAACTGGTGTGGGACATAGCTGTTCTTCACCCCCCTCCCCCTCTCTTTCCCCATTTCTCTCTATGTTGGCTATTGTCTGAATTGTGAAGACAACAGCAAACAACCAACACAAATGGAATGCAATGGTATTTGACAAAACAGTGCTGATTTGACTTTGTTGATGATTTGGCTAGTCTGTCCAATAACCGCAATTTGATATAGCCTACAGTAAAATAAGTATACTTGATTAGCGCCTTCTTCTTCTGCAGTCAGGCTTTTTGATCATGCTAGATATGTTGTCTCAACGCTATGATAAAGTCCACAGTCCTCTCCAGATCCGGGTGGCAGCCCCACAGCTCTTTAACACCTCGGCTCTCTCTGGCCAAGTTTGGCATCGCAGGTCTCTGTATATTGAGTAGGCCTGTAGGATGTGATCAGGGGTCTGGACTCCGGTTCCACATGGACAGTCACTTGTGTGTGCCATTTTGAGCCAATGTAGGTGACCCAATAGTCCGCAGTGGCCTATTCTCAGACCAAGGATGGTTGTTTGTTGGTGTCTTTGGAGCTGGTGTTTTGGGTCAGGTATATTGCTCACAACATGTCTTTCTTTAATTTTGAGTTGTACTGATTGTGGATGATAGTTTTTGTCTCTCGGCAAGACGATGAGCGCCCGATTAGATTAGTAGTAGAGCACTCACTTTTCACAACAAAGGTACGGAGTTTCTCCCATTTCCATTACACTCCACTCGGTCCAGTTATAAATGCACACATGACTTATTGTTCGGGAAAGAAAGGCAACGTTGAAGGGAACCAGCCACTCTACCACAAGTTTTGGCCTCGTACAATGAAGTTTCTTACACTTCATCCCCGGCAGCAGTGTATTCTATTAAACTACCTTTATTTTTGTTTTACTTGATGAGATGTCATATAAATGTGGACTGAAAATACACAGAGAAAAATTACATTTCTATCATGAATTTCAAACAAGGGGAATTTAAAAAATGCACACGTCCACAAGTCATCGGTTATCAGTTTTAACTCTCTTCCCGTATTCCATGTTTTCTCTATGTTTGTCTTGAGCTGTCTGCTCCATGTGTGTTGCTTTTTTGCCTTTGATTACCTCAATGCAATGAAAGGTTCTCTGGCCTTTTTTTGAATTTTTATTTTTATATCTTTATCTTGGCCTCCTACAGTATTTATAATGCTATCAAGAAATATGAATGATCCTACATCTTGTAGGAATGTCTCCCAACATATTGTGATTGTCGAGAGAATCGTTTATTCCCTTATGCGAATAAACGCAACTAACGACAATCACAGTATGAGACATTCCTACAAAATGTGGCTTATGAAATATCAAAGGCAAGAAAAGTGGAGGCAGACCACAGCCCACTTGGAGAAGATAGCTCGAAAGAAACGTAAAGAAAACAAGGAATACATGAAGAGAGTTGGGACGGATAACCCATGACATGAGAATGTGGCTGTATTTTTTTTCAAAACCTGTGCTACAAAGCGAGCTGAAAGGTTGTGATGATTTAATCAATGCTGCTTATTTCGACAATATATTTTAAAGTACACATTGACGAACATAACTAGTAATTTACAATCGCATTCCATCATCAGTAGGTTATATATACTGCATATTACTCCACGTTTTAAAAGGAAGTTTAACAAAAACAAAGATGCCATCTGGTATATTGACTTAAAGTTCTTTCTATTTTATTTTTAAAAATATGATTTCTGTTCCTTCGATCTGACATAATTAATGTTTGCTCTTACCAATGTCTAACCTCCGCAGCACGCTTATTTAGCAATTACTTATCCGTGGTCTTCGCACTTTCACCAAAGCTGTAACCCTTCTTTATTTATTAGATTAATATTATTTATTTTCGCGGAGAGTGAACTTTGTTGGATGACAAATATTTTCTACTTTAGCAGCTACAAACTTATATTTACTTCGCTCTATTGCCATTTATCTGTTTTAAATAATCCAACATCGAAGGACATTGCAGAAAATGAATTATGCTTTATTACTTTGTACTTTATTGCTTTTCACTTATATAAAGAAACGTATACAGACGTTAATTATACACACTTAAGCAGTTTAACAGATTAAGGTATTTCCAAAACAGTGCCGCTGAGGATGGAAAAGTAAGGGCTGTTTACGAGATCTAGGGTTTTGTAAGGCTCGATGAACAATTCCCTTCCGTGTCGCTTTGTCATTCCCTAACTCTAACAGAGTCGGTTAACCATTTGCAGATTGGTAAAATGGAGAGGCTAGCAGAAAACACGATTCTATCTTATCTTTTGGTGTTTATACTGAAAATGTTATGTGTTTACGTAACTTAACTGAACGTCTTTATACTGGTTTAGAAGACTCTGCAGATGTGAAAGTTACCTGAAAGTTGCATCATTATTTTCTACCTTTTCCAGCACAGCGGTTATTGTATGTGTGTTTTATTGTTTCTACAAGTGCTTACTGCAACACTACATGTTTATGAACTAACTATTGAGTACAACGCAGAACAGAGCATTGATTTTGTTCACATAATGAACGTTTGGTCGAGTTGGCAGAAATAAATTATGAAGAATTCTTGAGAAGCAATTTCTGAGCAGCATAACAACAATAACAATATAAGTAAAAATATTACCTTAAAATAGCATTTTCTTACACTTTAATACCTGAAAATTTGAATCGTGGTATTTAATCAGCCAAGGTTGTTCGATTCCAAGTAGTCAAAAGCTGCTTGAATCTATGTCTGTCCTTCTCTCTGGAGTACCATGATGATCCAAAGGCGAGATGCAGATAGTTTCTTCATCTCGTTGGCTGGCGGCGCTCGGACGGTTTTAAGTGTATGACCATCAGAAAGACTCTCCTCGACCATTTATAATCAGTCATCCGGGCCACATGGCCGGCCCATCCGTACTTTGTATTGATGCTCTTTCCATATCACTGAGAATCTCTGCGTTTGATTTGCGTAGACTCCAAACTTCACACCCATATACTATTGCTGGGATAGTCATGCTATTGAAAGTGTGAGCCATGTCCTTGACGTCAGTAATCTGCTGAAGTATCGTCAGTATCAGTTTAACTTGCCGCTCTTCTGTGTGAGACGTCTTTGCCAACTGTGTGGATGCTGCTGGTTTCTGTAGATACAAAATATGAAAGTTTCGTTTGACGGTCTCTCGTATTTAAAATAGTCAAAAGGCTGCGAGAACACCATAAAGGTGTACAAACTGAACTGAGGTCACCATCAATGCGCGACAGTGAATGCACATTATGATCTCTGCTGTTCCTCATTCAAAAGAATACGCTAACGTCTGAGGCAAACCCATAAATCGCGACATTGAAAGAGCTCATTTTTGCAGTTGATTAGAGTTTCATTCATTCATGGAAAAACATCATTCAAAAGCACATGAATGCGGTATAAACCAGCTTTCACCTTTGCTAAAGCATTGAAACTATACAATGAAGACAAACAGTAGAAAGGGTCATCATTATTCTGTTCTGTTCTATTCTTAAGAATCGACTCCACTGAGGAAATATCCATAGGTGCTCAGTCTCTATCAGTAAAGAACAAAGCGAATGGATACTGACGACTTTTGTTGCTCGTTGGTTGAAAACACCACTGCTCCGTCGTCTCACGCATCCATCTCTGCTAGACACTTGTTTGATTTGAAAGTTCTGAAATATGTGATTTGCTGATTAATTTATTGCAATGTCGTCATCCAACAGGTGATAGTTAATAGATCACCCCTGTCCATCTCTACTGTGTTTATAATTGGGGCTTAGATCACCACCACAGTAACTCTTGCTTTGCTTGGAACCCCGGCATGACCAGTGAAGTAGATCCACACCAGCTTTTGTAGTTTTGAGTCTTTACAGCTGCCATATAACAATCACGGCTTAGTTAGCCCTACAATAAGTTCCCAAATAAGGATTTTAAGTGACAAGATGATTGCTCTTGTTAAAGAGGTCTCAGATAGCCAGCACAGAGATGAGTTCACTGTCTACATCTTCATTCTTATACTATGGGTTGTTGTCATGTTTGTCCCGCTATGCTCTACCGTCATGTTGCCCCACTTTCTGCATTCCATGCCTAGTGTTGTGATCCTTCTGTGCTTATGTGCTATTATTACACTCAAACGGAGCAGCGCATGAGCTGCAGTGGTCAGCGACTCATAGCTGACTGCTAGCTTCAGGGCTAACTAACCAGAGCTGCCAAGACCCTTCTACACCTCTACACGGTGATACTGGACAACAGGCTGCAGCAGGACAGACAGGCTAATGAGAAGGCATCGAAGAGGGAATGCTAACCCGGTACTCAAAAAATGCTTGCTGAAGTCGGATGTGTTGGACCGAAAGGTGCATATATCGCAGTCAAGCTGTAAACTACGACACAACGCATTCTGTTCTCTGGACTACATTCTACTGCTTAAGCCCTTTCAGGATTTGGTAGCGAGAGATTGAGAACGAACGAAGCCAAGCCAAGCCATATCACTCAATCATCTCCTTTAACTATCGCTTTAACATGCCTCTCTTCTTCTTCTTCTTCTTCTTCTTCTCCCACTACCAAACCCTGAAATGGCTTAAGTAGCGGAATGTAGTCCAGAGAACGGAATGCGTTGTGTTGTAGTTTACAGCTTGGCTGCGATATTTGCACCTTTTGGTCCAACACATCCGACTTCTGCAAGCATTTTTTGAGTACCGGGTTAGCATTCCCTCTTCGATCCCTTCTCCTTAGCCAGTCTGCCCTGCTGCAGCCTGTTATCCAAGATCACCGCGTGGAGGTGTAGAAGGGTCTTGCCAGCTCTGGTTCGCTGGCCCTGACGCTGGCAGTCAGCTATGGACCGCTGACCACTGCAGCTCATGCGCTGCTCAGCATCTTGATCCAAACATGCCTCTCGTTATTCCTGTTCCTCTTGATTCCTAAAATGTTATTGTACAGCTAGTGCTCTTTTATGTGGTAACCCATATACAGGCTTTAGCAAATGTTTCAATTTGTGCCTGGGGGACGGCGTGGTTTATTAGTTAAGTGACACGGCTCTCAACCCGAAGGTGCTGGGTCCGCTTCTCAATCACAGCACCGGTCGTTACCCCGGGGAAGAAACCCTTAGAAAATGCAGGAGGAAGCAGACTCTTACATAAAATGCGTGTAGAAGTGGGATGCACTGAGCCGACAAGCGCAAAATCAAAACATAGTACAACGCACATCGCCTTGGCTATTATTGGGGAATAATGAAATAAGGCGAATGCAAAAATTAAAAAAAAAAAAATATGTACAAATTTGAGCCTGAATTTATGATTTCTATCTGTGCCCCCAGCAAGCACCTCATCTCGATAATCGGAATACCTTAGTGCAACCCAAGACCTTCATTCTGGATGCGTTACAACTCATTCACTTGATCTAAAAATACATATGCGCATCCAATCTATTCTTGAATGAATTAATTGACCCTGCCTCTACTATTTCCTGTGGTAATACATTCCAAGCATTCAAAACTGTCTGACAAAAAAAAAACACATCTTGATCAGTATCTAATCTGGACTTTCTTTAATAATGTGTGTATGTGCCATTTTGTTCTTGTAGACGTCTGTATTTTGAAGGAAAAAAAACATGTTATAGTCTCATTTATACTTTCCCTCTGATTATCTTAATAAACCTGTATTTAATCACATCGTGTTCTTCTCTTTTCTAGACCCTGTAGACTAGTCTTTCCTCATAACTATAAATCTGGAATCTCACTATTAGTTTTATCGCTCTTCTTTGTATCCTTTCCAGCATGTTTATATCCACTGTACGATAGGGACTCCACACATGTACACAAATACTCAAATCTAGGTATAACTAATGCTTTATACAGTTTGACTATCACTTCCATGCTCCTATGTTTAATATTTTTTGTTATCATACCAAACATTTCATATGTCTTTTTCACTGCTACCTGGACTTCGTCACTCACCTTACCTGTATGACCTACTATAACCCATAGGTCCTTAATCTTTTCAATCTTTCTAATTTTATTCTCTTCCTTTCTGTAACTATGTTCTATATTGGATTTATCAACGTGTATGACTGTAAATTTATCTACATGAACTCCATTTCCTAGTTCTCAGACGATTCGTAAATTTTATCTAAATCTGACTTCAATATATCCATTTCTGCTGTAGATGACACTTCTGCAAAGTATCCACGAATTTTGCAATCATGGTTCTGATATCATTGTTCAAATCGTTTACATATATCAAGAACAAAATTATTGCTCCCAAAACCGAGCCTTGTGGCACTTTACATTATACCTCGCACCACTCAGATTTCTTCTTATTTATGTTTCTGTCACACGGTGATCTTGCCCTCGCTTGCATCTGTGTATGGTTTGGTCGAGACGGTACCTTTATTACAGACTTCGATTAAATGTTACTCCTAGGTATTTTAATCTTTGGCACCTGTCAATGACACCTCCATCAAAAGTAATCTCTAGCAGGTCAGCTTTCTCTATAGAGTTGATCACATCGCACATAACTTGTTATGATTGATCTGGGAGCTAGAATCTGGGAACTCCCAGAACAAAATGATATTTATACCAACAATTTGTTATTTCAGTCCGATATGAGCCATTACCAAAGCACAAAGACAAAAGAAATCAGAAGATGCGAATTGAAATGTTGGCGAAAAGAGGTCTTGGCCAATAGAAGGTAGAGGTAAGTTAGTCCGATAGTAGAAACTGCTGTCAGTATGAAGTATTATATACTTATGTAAGAGGCCATAGCGTAGAGCTAATTTATGAAGTAAGGTTGCCAGGTCCCTTACTAGCTGCCTTTCATTCTCTAACAGTAAGCCATGTACCAATTCACTGCTTGGTCTGCTGGAGGGTGTTGGTAACGGGAGTTGAATCCCAACCGAGTACTCTTAACACCACGCTAATCAGACGCTTAGTAGAAGAGAGTGAGTATTTAAGATTTGAACAGAAAGTGGGATCAGCGTTAGGAATGATTTACATAGAAAGAGAAGTGATTAGATGGTTTGTACATATGGCAAGAAAATATCTAAATCTATAGACATCAGGAATGCAGCGCATTTAAAAGACCAAGAAAATTGAATGTTCGAGAAACCCTACATATTTTTCATATCTTCATTGCAGATTTCCGATTTTGTAACACCAATTTTGGAGATATAGCATGTGGAATGGAACGAAAAGCCCGTGAAACGAAATTGGAATAATATTGCTGGCTGGTGATATTTATTTTTAGAAAATACAGAATTAACGGAACATTCATGCAGGATCTGGATTTTCGACAATGTTATCAAAACCAACACATCTGTATTTCGGCTGTACGAGGTGAGGTTACCTCCCAACACCATACTAGCGTGTAGATTTAAATTAACATCAGCTGTTGTACATACTTGTTTCTTAATATCTTTGCTTCTGGTTATATCCTTTCTTGTTACTCCAAGCATTATGTCCAGGCATTTCATTTATGTTGTTGCAATGTTTCTTTTATCTATGCTTGTTAATGTCCATTGGTGCTAACAACACAATGATTTAAACATAAAAACTAACTTCCCTATTAAGTTCAAAACCTAGTCACATTCAAAATAATAGTAGTAGTTGCTCATCGCAAGCGAAGAAAAGGACACCATCAGACATGCTACATGATTTGTTCTAATATGACTATAAAGTGCAATTCTTTCACGGCAGACCATGCTATACCAGGGCATACATGTGAGAAACCGGTGGTGAAAGCGTCGTGTGTTCTATTCTTTCGGGCGGCACGCGTTACTCTCTGCGATCTGAGCACATTATGTGATGCAAGCGCGACAGGTGGTACGGTTTTAAGGGGACATCAATGTTGGAGCCTTTCAAAGACACTTTCAAAGAACCTTTGCAGCGTGTCTTCTGTCACACCGATTATCGTCTGCCTGTCCTGAGCTCACCGTATAGCAGGCCTTCGGGGAGTTGCTAATCGGAGTTGCGAACAACATGCCCCGTCCATCTAATCTAGGCTTTTTGCAGAAGCTCATTGATGAACAACATGCTTGGCTTGCTAGGAATTTAAGTAAAGTACTTTGTCCCGCCATCTGAATCTGATCAGCAAACGCAGACAGCTCACGTGAAAACGATTTAGCTGTCTGGCAATTACATGACATAGATAATTAAATTCTTCCATTCGAAATGGTCCCGTGTAAATTGACACACTTCTCCAAACAGTGCTGAAAGCATTTCTGTGAGTAGTTTTGTAGGATCTCCACCATGCGCTTTGCTGCATTTGTATCGATTTCCTCTGTCCTGAAATCTTGTCTCAATGAGTTACACCTTGAGTCTTGGAAGGTGCTTAAAGGCTTCCCCGGAGCAATGTCTGTGGAGTAAGATAGCAAGATTGGGGGTGGGGGAGATGGGTGCTGACCTTGCTTTAATGCTGAGTTTCAGCACACAAAAATCAAGGATAAATAGTGTTGCGTATGCCGGATAGTGAGAACTGGCAGATCTACCACGACAATAAAGATGGGATAACTAAGTGAAGTGATGTGATTTTAATTCTCGCTCGTCAGGAGAAGGTATTAAAGAAACAAAAAAACGCTAAGATAGTATCTTAGCAGGTCTGAGGTTGGGAATAAAGTACTATTATAAAGTACGAGGCGTGCCAAAAAATAAACCGGGGAGTGTGATTTTGAATCCGTCAAGATTTGATCAGCGAGCGGTCATTCGGTTTCTAACAGCTGAATGATGTCGACCAGTTGACATTCATCGCAGAATGCAGGCAGTGTATGGTAAACAAAAGTGTGTCGAAGACAACATAACAGGACAACGACGTTTAAAGAAAGACGTAAGTTAACGAAACTAGATGCGCCTGACCTGGTCTCAGAAGATCTTTCGTTACATTTCGGCATGTCTCATTTACCGGCACATCGACCTGTTTCGTGTGTGTAGATGCATTCCATACATGTTGGTTATCATGATAACTAATCTCGTCGTAGAGGTTATGTGTTATTTATTTAACAAAAGTGACGATTCTATGCCTAACAAAGTTGAAGCGTCTCATATTCTTGAACTAGGTTTCTTGAAGAACTATTTATCAGATCTAACGTGCATACATTGCAGGAAACTGCATCAATACATCTATAATTTATAACTATATAAATATTACTTTTCTTGATTTGAGAGAAGAAGCCACATTTAAAGAAAATCTTTTCCACAAATTGATCAGCTTTGCATTTGGTAACACACACATTTAAATAACTTGTCATATCTGCCATCATTACTTGACTATGAGCTTGTTTTGGGAGAGAGTGGAGGACGATTGGAGTGTAACAGTAATGTTGCTACACATTGATGACTTAATGAGTCAGAATTGTATTGTACATTTCAAGTAAAGTAAACATTGCAAAAACTTCTATTGTGTTAATTCGATGCCACAACATTTTCAAAGACTTGACATATGACAAAATGTAAAATGGACAGTTTTAGTTTGAGTAATTGTGTGTTTTTTTAATCATCTAAAAATTAGGGGGTGGGGCGGGGAAAAGTGGGAGGGAGAAGAGGGTGAGTATGCAAATCAGTGCAAAATTCTTTTGTTTTACAATGAGCTTTATTTGTAAATATTTTGCTTTCTAATTGGTAATTAAATTCGTCGTTTTTTTTCTTTGCCATTTTCCGCAGTATTTGGCTCTTTTTTTCCAAAAACATTGATCAGACATTATCATTTAACTTTTCTCTGTGGTCGAGAGGTGAGGCACTTGCCTCTCAAAGCTATGAACCGGAACGGCATGGGCTAGGGCCCTGCAGGTTTCAACCGACCCCTGGTCTCAAAGGAGGTGGGATCAAAGTGCCTGCATCCTAAATTACCCCCAGCCGTCTTAACTTTTGTCTTGTCACTGGCTCAAGGTAGATCGGGACTAGAGAGTGAAGTTGATGATCAACACAGTTTCTTTCTCACTATAATCCAAATACAGCGCAAATTACATGATCAAGACAAAACCATCGGATGATAACTTAACAATGTTTTTTTTAAAGTTTAGAAGACTCGTCAGAGTCTGTATACAACCAGTTTCATTTGCATTACCCTGCTCTAAAAGATATGCGTATCCAATCTATTCTTAAATGCATTAACTGTCCCTGCCTCCACCACCTTCTGGAGCAATGCATTCCAAGCATTCACCACTCTCTGACTAAAAAAAACATTTCCTAATATCTAATCTGGACTTTTCTTAAGTTAATTTGTATCTCTGCCCTCTTGTTCTCGTTTGTGGTTTATTTGGAAAAAAACACCTGTTATAGACTAATTTAACCTTTCATGTGATTATCTTACAAACCTGTATTAAGTCACCTCTAATTATTCTCTGTTCTAGACACTAGGCCAGTTTTTTGGAGTCTTTCCTCATAACTGTAATTCTGGAATCCTACTATCAGTTTTCTCGCTCTTCTTTGTATCATTTCCGGGATCAAGATGCTGATCAGCGCATGAGCTGCAGTGGTCAGCGGCCCATAGCTGACTGCTAGCGTCAGGGCCAGCGAACCAGAGCTGCCAAGACCCTTCTACACCTCCACGCGGTGATCTTGGATAACAGGCTGCAGCAGGGCAGACTGGCTAAGGAGAAGGGATCGAAGAGGGAATGCTAACCCGGTACTCAAAAAATGCTTGCTGAAGTCGGATGTGTTGGACCGAAAGGTGCAAATATCGCAGCCAAGCTGTAAACTACGACACAACGCATTCCGTTCTCTAGACTACATTCTGCTACTTAAGCCTTTTTAGGGTTTGGTAGTGGGAGATTGAGAACGAACGAAGAAGAAGAAGAAGTATCCTTTCCAGCATGTTTATATCCCCTCTACGATAAAGACTCCACACCTGTACACATTACTAAAATATAGGTCTAACAAATGCTTTATAACATTTTGACAATAACTTCCTTACTGCTATGTTTAATATTTTTTTTTATTATACCTACCATTGCATTAGCCTTATTCACTGCTACCTGGACTTGCTCAGTGACTTTACCTGAACGCTCTATTATAACCACTAGGTCCATTTCCTTATCTATCATTCTAATATTATCCTCGTCCATTCTCTAATTATGTTCCATATTGGATCTACCCATGTGAATGACTGTACATTGATCTATTCTACACTCCATTTGCCATCTCACAGACAATTTCAACGAATCTAAATCCGACCTCAATATATCCACTTTTGCCATAGATGAGACACACCTTCATAGTTTTGTGTCGTCCGCAAATTTTTCAATCATGGATCCCATTTCAATATCCAAATCATTCATTTATATAAAGAACAATATTAGTCCCAAAACGAGCCCTGTGGCACTCCACTTTTCACTTCACTCCACTCAGAGAACTCCTTATTTATGCCCACCCTCTGCCTTCTTCCCGTTAACAAACTTTCAATCCATTCGGCAACATCCCCAACTAATCCTTGTGATTTTAACTTTTAAAATAAACTTCGGTGTGGCACTCTATCAAAAGCCTTTACAAAATCTAGATAAATAACATCCACTGGTTTCCCCTTTATCTATCATTTTAGTAACATCCTCCATGCATTTTCAAATATATTTGTTAAGCACGATCACCCTCTAGTAAACCCATGCTGACTATTTCTGATTATATTAGACCTGTCTAGATGCATTACAATGTTTTCTTTGACAATTGATTCTAACAATTTACAGACTATGCTTGTTAAACTCACCAGTCTATAATTTGCTGAATTTGATTTCTTTCCCTTTTTGAATATCTTCTTCTTCTTCTTCGTACGCTGTCAGAAGTCAACTTGAATTTGTTCGAAGAAAGCAGCTGTCATCCTGAGGCTGTCGACACTGCCATAGAGCTTGTCTAGTGTTGCCACTGGTGATGGCCACATGTGCTTTCTCTGGTCCTCGTATATCGGGCAATTTTGCAGCAGATGTTCAGCGGTCATTTTCCCTGTAGAAATAATCGGATGCAGCAGGCCCTAAAATCGCTGGAGGAGTGGGCGAACTCATGGCTGGTGAAAATAAATTAGGAAAAAACAACATGTACGATATTCTCGCTTTCAAACAAACCCCAAAACACCAAAATAAGTCTTAACGGCAAATATCTGCGCCAAACGATAACCCAAACTACCTGGGAGTCACATTTGATCGGCGCATGACATGGAAAAGGCAGATCGAGAGAAACCGAATGAGAGCCAGAGAAAGAATGGCAATCATGAGGAAAGTATACTAAAGAAACTGTACACTGGAAGAGTGAGACCAGTTCTCGAGTATGGCATTGCGGCATTGACAACAGCAGCAAAGGCGAACTTGGACAAAATTAGCAAACTTCAAAACCAAGCCATGAGAGTTATAACAGGAGGCATGAAGTCAACGCCAATTGTAGAACTTGAAAAGATTACAAATCTGCAATCCATGACCGACAGAAGAGACTGCAGAGCCCAGCAGCAAGCAGAGAAACTCAGAAGACTGACAGACCATCCAATGCACCAGAGACTAAATAGATTTGGTAATGGGAAACTAAAGCGGAGAAACTTTGCAGAAATAGCCAGAGCAAAGATGAACGAAGACACTATAAACACATTAACAACACCAAAGTCCATTCCTACTGTTCGCAAACCTATCTGGAAGCAGCATATATTTCCGGTGGTGGCAGAAAATATACCAGGTATTGGAAGCAAGAACAGCCAGACTGAAAAAGAAAGAAGAGACATAACCCTGAGGTACATAACGAAAAACTACACAAGAATGGACTGGACCCATGCATACACCGACGGTTCTGTAACAAACACAACACAGAATGGAGGGTCAGGGGTATTCCTGAGCCTAACAAATGGTAGAAAAATAACACTGTCAATGGCAACTGGAAAATACTCACGTAATTTCAGAGCGGAGGCAGAGGCACTGAGGGCTGCAGCAGAAGCAATGCTGACAGGCAAAAGAAATGAAAGCCAGATAGTCCTGTTCACAGATGCTCTGGCCGTAGTCACAGCACTTAAAAGCCAGAAAAATACTGAACTTAATGATTTAAGAGCAGTACTCTGTCAACTATGCCAGGAGACCGCACCAAAAAGAGCAGTGGTACAATGGGTTCCATCCCATTGTAACATCCAAGGCAACGAGGAGGCAGACAGACTGGCAAAAGAAGGTGCAAGACTACCACAACCAGATTCTAGTGTGACCTACGAGGAGTTAAAAAAGCTCTTTAGAGCCAGATACATGGCCAAATGGGAAACAGAACATACTGGCTACACAAAAAACGATGCCTATTACCAATTGAACAGAAGAGAGCAGGTCGTGGTCTTCAGACTTCGCACAGGCCACAACAGACTGTGGTACCACCTATTCAATAAGCTGAAGATAGGTGGCACTGACGAATGCAGTTGTGGTACCGGAAAAATGACCGCTGAACATTTGCTGCAAAACAGCCCGAAATACGAGGACCAGAGAAAGCACATGTGGCCATCACCAGTGGCAACACGAGACAAGCTCTATGGCAGTGTCGACAGCCTCAAGATGACCGCAGCTTTTTTCGAAAAAATTCAGGTTGACGTTTGACAGCGTACGAAGAAGAAGAAGAAGAGTTTCCCTGTACCACAGGTGCATTCGTCAGTGCCACCTATCTTCAGTTTATTGAATAGATGGTACCTCAGTCTATTGTGGCCTGTGCGGAGTCTGAAGACCACGGCCTGCTCTCATCTGTTCAGCTGGGAATAGGCATCATTTTTTGTGTAGCCAGTATCTGCTGTTTCCCATTTGGCCATGTATCTGGCCCTAATAAACCTTTTGGACTCTTCATAGGTCACACTAGAATCTGGTTGTGGTAGTCTTGCACCTTCTTTTGCCAGTCTGTCTGCCTCCTCGTTGCCTTGGATGTTACAATGGGATGGAACCCACTGTACCACTACTCTTTTGGTGCGGCCTGCTGGCATAGTTGACAGAGTACTGCTCTTAAATCATTAAGTTCAGTATATTTTTGCTTTTTAGTGCTGTAACCACGGCCAGGGCATCTGTAAACAGGACTATCTGGCTTTCATTGCTTTCGCCTGTCAGCATTGCTTGTACTGTAGCCTTCAGTGCCTCTGCCTCCGCTCTGAAATTGCAAGAGAATTTTCCAGTTGCCACTGACAGTGTTATTTTTCTAACATTTGTTAGGCTCAGGAATACCCCTGCCCCTCCATTCTGTGTTGTGTTTGTTACAGAACCGTCGGTGTATGCATGGGTCCAGTCCATGCTTGGGTAGTTTTTCGCTACCTTTTGGAATATGGGGATCACTCTTGCATCTTTCAAATCTCTTGGAACAATTCCTTTTGCAAGTGATTGAGAACATAATATAGCCAATGGTTTTGCTAGTTGGTCTTTAATTTCAAATAGCATTTTTGGATGAATACCATCCTGGCCTGGACATTTATCCACTGATATCTCTTAAAGATTTTTAAAACTATTTCCTCCGTTATACAGATTGATTTTAATCCCACTACGTCCGTTTCACATTTGAAAATATATATAGGCTCTGCGATCTTGGAGCAATCTTCTTGTGGGACAACTGTGGCAAAGTATTGATTTAGTAGATTAGCCGCCTCCCTGTTTTCTCTGATTAATTTACTTGTTCTATGAGTGGGTCTACCTGTCTTTCGTTCTTTGTTTATTTCTAACATAAAAGAAGCTTTTACTGTCAGTTTGATCCTATTAGCAAGTTTTTCTTCGAAGTCTATTTTTACTGCTCTATTCACTTTCTGAGCTATGTTTTGCTTGTCCAAATGTTTTAAATATATTTCTTTCGATTTACCTGTCTCTATATATTTTTTCCATGCTTTTTTTTTTTTAGCTCTTCCACATTTAACTACAAATCTAGTTTTCCACTTTTTATTATTGCTGTTTACCTCTCTACATGGAACACATTCCACTTTTAGTTGTTTTAAAACTGTTTTAAAAATCTCCCATTCTTGTTCAACACTGTATCTCTGATAATATCTTTCCAGATTATGTGACTGGCTGTCTCTTTCATCTTCTTATAATCTGTCTTAGAGTAGTCGCGTGCTCGCAAGTTTAAAGTCGCCCTCATCACTTGCGATTGGCAACTAATTACCATTTAACTATGCTTGAGCAATTTGAAGATTGAAAATCTGATACTTTCACTTAACAATGTAATCTTTACCAACACAAAACATATTGCTACAACATATCACTACTATACCTGGGAGAATAAATAAAGGTATTAAAGAATCATTGTTTACGTGAAACTCTGAACTGGCGCATTTGACATACAAGAATACATAAGACACGCAAGATTTACCTGTATGGCCCTCTAATCTAAACGTTTAGCCTGATCGTTTAGCCTAGTCGGCAGTGAGCTGGCTTGCCAAGACTGGGATTACAGCGCGCCAGGATTCGATAACATGGACATACATTTAAAAAAAGACCGAGCGTAGTTCGTTCCTAGTACGACCGCTTCTCTGGTCGAACCAGCTGTAAATGGGAACCTGACGTATGAGTTGGGAAGGGTATAAAAGCATGGAATGGAACTAACCAGCTCACCTCACATAAGAGTTTCTTCATCCCCGACGGCAATTGTTGCCATGAGACCCACCTTTAACTTTTAATCTGAACATTTGTTGAAATGTGCATCGAAACTTGCTGTTTGTTGAATAATATATTATGAAATTGCATGATGCGCTAATAGTGAAATCAACTCTCATCATATGGTACACAAACACTTCAATAGATCTGTAGTTCGGATTGTCGGTAAACAATGGGAAAATCATAAAAGTCGGTAATACAACGGGCAGTACAACAAATAGTCCAGAAATAGAGAAGAAAGTGCACAAGATTAACAAAGTCCTGGTCGTTCTTGACATTGTTTTGTCTTTCTTCTGGCCTCTTTTTTGTGCTGTTATCTTGTGCTGCTGATTGTGGTTAACTTAACTTTAATGCCAATAGCTATACATCCCACAGCCACAATAAATACAAAAACAGACACGAAATTGTAAATTTTCTCGAAAACCATAGACACATCTCTTTGACGCCAGTACAAAGCGGTTCTCGCCACAAGACCTACAGAAGCGTTTCGTTTAGTATCGAATACATACTCAAACTTAAACCAGGCACGAATGTAAACTTGCAAGCCAAACCAAAAAACTACAAGCACGAATATAGCTACGGTGGTTCTTCTGGGAGTGATAATAGATCATAAACTGAAAAGGGAAAAATACAGCCAGAAAACGCTCAAGCGTGATAAGAACCGGAATATTGTAACCAAATCCACCGCAGCCCCAGTTAAGAACATCGCAGACGTTAAGTAGGTAATAGAGAAAATGAGCAAGTTCTTCAGGCTTCTCGAAACCTTTCTCCCATTCGTAAATTATTTTCGGGGATACAATTATTGCTAAAACGTAAATCATATCTGAAACAGCGAGAGAGAATATTAGAATGTTGGAGCTTCTCTGGAATCCATGCTTGTATAAAACAAAAACGCTGCAGGTATTTCCTATCGTTCCAAGTATGCAAATGGTTGGAATGATAAAAAAAATAATGAGCCAGTGGAAATAGTCCATTACTGCGTCTATATTTCTATATTCAACTGCTTTGTCATTACCAGAGACATTGTTTCCACCTTCGCCTATTAAACTTGGGTATCTATCAATTTTTGTAGTTGCTGTTGGTTCCATCTGTGAGCCAGTCCAATGTTCTACAAACCTGCAACATTGTTAAGGATCATATTATATGTTGACTGCAAAATATGAACATTCATTAAACTCATATCGCTTCCCCCTAACACACCACCTGCATGAAGGTAAGATTGACGTGGCATGTATCCAGGAAACGCACCTCAACAATAACCATAAATTCTCAATCAGAGGATATCAGACCTTCCGTCTAGATAGAGAAGGCCACAAAGGAGGAGTCCTGATACTGACCAGAAACAGCATACCGAGTAGCGCGGTACCTGTCAATCACACCGGACAAGCAGAAATTGTAGGAGTTGGCATAATGGCTCAAGAGACGAAGCTCCGCATTTTCAATCTGTACGGACCACCAAACAGAGACCTATCGCTCTCGAGTATGGAGGTCAGAGACTCCAACTGCATAGTAGTTGGAGATTTCAACAGCCACTCGGAGAGATGGGGATACTCTGACACAGACAGCAGAGGTGACGAAGTGGAAGATTGGGAGATAGATGCAAATCTCTCCCTAATCAATAGGCCGGAGGATAGCCCTAGCTTCTATTCAAGAACATGGCATACCACCTCGACTCCAGATTTGGCCTTCTCCACACAGGACATACACCATAAAATAGACCGCCAGGTGCTAAACCAACTGGCAGGTAGCGACCACAGGCCGATCAGGCTAACCATTGACATGGACGTAGGCCCACAGGAAACAAAACCGCTCCCACGTTGGAATTACAAACGAGCCGACTGGGACAGATTTGCAATCCTGACAGATGGGCTGTGTGAAACCATCAACACACGAAACACCAAAATGAAGCCCATGGTAGAGAGCCTAAGCAAGGCAATAATGCAAGCCGCCACTGAAACCATCCCAAGAGGAGCTAGGAAAAACTATAAGCCCTACTGGAATGATGAGTTGCAGAAAGTGGAAGATGCAGTAACAAATGCTAGGAACATGGCAGAAAGAGAAAAATCCATGGAGGCAAACATCGCCCTCAAAGCCGCCGTGGCAAGTACAAACACACTCTCAAGCAAACAGCAAGAGAAAGCTGGAAAAATAAAACGGAAAGTCTAAACCTGGACAAAGAAGGGAACAAGCTATGGAAGCTAGTCAGAGCCATGAACGACGAAACCCCGTCAAATAAACAAATCACTATCAAGCAGGGCGAGAACTTGATCACAGGTAAGAAAGCCGCAAACGCCTTTGTCGATCACTATGCCAGAGCAAACCACATCGAGGTCCCTGCAGATAAGCATACAGACATTAGCGAAGAGCTAAAGGGACACGAAAACATAAATACGGCTCCTGAAGAGCACATGATGGCCAAACAAACAATGCGCGAAATGGAAGAGGCTATGAGAACACTAAAGAAAAGGAAATCTCCCGGAAAAGACGGGATAACAAACGAAATGCTGATGGTGCTGGGCCAAACAGCGAAGAAGAAACTGCTATCGGTCCTAAACCAAAGCTGGAAAAGGGGAATTGTACCACAGGCATGGAAAGATGCAATACTGGTACCAGTACCAAAAACAGGAAAGGACAAAACAGATCCAAATGGATACAGGCCCATAAGCCTACTGAGCTGTGTCGGCAAGCTGATGGAACGGATGATAAACACCAGACTGATGTGGCATCTGGAAGAAAAACGAATACTAATTCCACAGCAAGCCGGCTTTAGACAGCACAGATCCACTGAGGACCAGGTCATCCTCATAGCCCAGGAGATAGAAGATGCCTACCAGGCACAGAAACACACAGTAGCTGTTTGGGTGGATCTGGAAAAGGCATTTGACAAAGTCTGGAAGGATGGACTTAGAGTCAAGCTAAGAAGAAGTGATGTCTGTGGGAAGATGTACAAGTGGATCAACCACTACCTCAAACAAAGAACTGCCAGAGTCCAAGTACAAGGGCAGATGAGCAAAAAGGTGACACTCGAGCAGGGAGTACCCCAAGGGGGAGTATTGTCACCCACACTCTTCCTGGTATATATAAACGATATTACAGAGAATATACCAAGAAGAGTCCATAGCTCAATGTTTGCAGACGATCTGGCTATGTGGACCTCTGAAAAGAATCTCACCATAGCAAGAAATCGGATGCAGACGGCCCTAACATCGCTGGAAGAGTGGGCGAACTCATGGCTGGTCAAAATAAATGAGGAGAAAACCACGTGCACAATATTCTCGCTCTCATTAAAACCCCAAAGTACCAAATTAAGTCTAAATGGCAAAATCCTGCAGCCAAACGACAACCCAACCTATCTGGGAGTCACATTTGATCGGCGCATGACATGGAAAAGTCCGATTGAGAGAAACCGAATGAAAGCCAGAGAAAGAATGGCAATCATGAGGAAACTTGCTGGCACAAGCTGGGGAGCAGACGAAGGCATACTAAAGAAACTGTACACTGGAAGAGTGAGACCAGTTCTCGAGTATGGCATTGCGGCATGGACAACAGCAGCGAAGGCGAACTTCGATAAAGTTAACAAACTTCAAAACCAAGCCATGAGAATTATAACAGGTGGCATGAAGTCAACGCCAATTGTAGAACTTGAAAAGATTACAAAACTGCAATCCATGACCGATAGAAGAGACTGCAGAGCCCAGCTGCAGTCAGAGAAACTCCGAAGACTGACGGACCATCCAATGTACCAGAGACTAAACAATTTGGGAAATGGGAAACTAAAGCGGGGAAACTTTGCAGAAATAGCCAAAGCAAAGATGCACGAAGATCCCATAAACGCACTAACAACACCAAAACCCATCACTACTGTACGAAAACCTACCTGGAGGCAGGATATATTTCCAGAGGTGGTAGAAAATATACCAGGTATTGGAAACAAAAACTGCCAGACTGAAAAAGAAAGGAGAGACACTACCCTAAGCTTCATAACGAAAAGCTACCCAAGCATGGACCGGACCCATGCATACACCGACGGTTCTGTAACAAACACTACACAGAACGGAGGGGCAGGAGCATTCCTGAACCTACCAAATGGCAGAAAAATAACACTGTCATTCGCTACTGGTAAGTACACAAGCAACTTCAGAGCGGAGGCAGAGGCACTGAGGGCGGCAGTGGAAGAAATGGTGACAAACAGTGAAAATGAGAGCCATATAGTCCTGCTGACAGATGCTCTCGCCGTAGTCACAGCGCTAAAAAGCCAGAAAAACACTGAGCTTAATGACTTAAGAGCAGCACTCTGCAAACTGTGCCAGCAGTCCGCACCAAAAAGGGTAGTGGTACAGTGGGTTCCGTCACACTGCAACATCCAAGGCAACGATGAGGCAGACAGACTGGCAAAAGAAGGTGCAAGACTACCACAAACAGATACCAGTATGACGTACGAAGAGTCAAAACGGCTTATCAAAGCCAGATACATGACCAAATGGGAAACCGAACATACTGGTTATACCAAAAACGATGCCTATTACCAGTTGAACCGAAGAGAGCAGGTCGTTGTCTTCAGACTTCGCACTGGCCACAACAGACTGAGGTACCACCTATTCAACAAATTGAAGATAGGGTGTACCGACGAATGCCCGTGCGGTACTGGTAAAATGAACACTGAATATCTGCTGCAGAACTGCCCGACATACGAGGATCAGAGAGAGCAGATGTGGCCATTGTCAGTGGAACTGCAAGACAAGCTCTATGGCAGTGGCGAGAGCCTCAGGATGACCGCCGCTTTTTTCGAAAAAATAATGGTTACTGTCTGACTGTGTACGCAGAAGAAGAAGAAGATATCGCTTCTGAAACAGTAAATGTTCGAATGATAATTAATAATATTCGTCATCAGCCCTAAACAAATTAGTAATCCCAAATGGTATTTGGTTGTTTGCTAATGCCCACAATGTGTTGGTAAGCCTTTTGTGCGCCCTGAAATTGACGGAACTTGTGGCAGAATTGTAGTAGCTTTCCTGACATCCCGATCGTGCTGATGAAGTGGACCGTGGTCCTACAGGCGGTTGTGCAATGCTTGGCTTCATCTGCGTGTCACTCACTACTACGGGGATCACATCGAACCTCACTTTGTTAGTCAGACTGTTGTCCTGGACAACAGCCCGTTTCCAGGACGACCAACGAGGAAGTCAGGTTAGGGTCTTGGCCAGTATATTTCTTCTGACCCTGGCTAACATTGTTTGATCAGTGTGTTTTGCCTGACCCTGGCTAACATTGTTTGATCAGTGTGTTTTGCCTGACCCTGGCTAACATTGTTTGATCAGTGTGTTTTGCCTGACCCTGGCTAACATTGTTTGATCAGTGTGTTTTGCCTGACCCTGGCTAACATTGTTTGATCAGTGTGTTTTGCCTGACCCTGGCTAACATTGTTTGATCAGTGTGTTTTGCCTGACCAGATGTTAGCCTCATCGTTCCAGCAATCCCAAATAAAAGTATAGTCCGAAAATATCTTCATCATCACCTCAGACTACCGCAATGGATAAAGGCATCAGCTTGACTACCAAAACAAAACCCCAAAAGGGGGATTGGGTTCAATCTCCAAGTTTGGCTGGGGAATAAAAAACACAGCAAGTGGCCCAAGTGACCTCTTTCCCGCTTTCCTAGAGCAGACGTGTGCAATCTCCGATCAGCGGGTCACATATGGTCAGGCCCTGATTTTATCAGACCCGCCTGCGGACTGTAAATTTGTTATGTAATCAAATAAAAAAAAGACAACTCCCAGGATCTATTTGTAACATTCCGGAAAGAAATTTAATGCAACTAAATAATTAGGAGTACATTTGAATCTGCAGTGGTCAGCGACCCATAGCTGACTGTTAGCGTCAGGGACAGCGAACCAAAGCTGCCAAGACCCTTCTATACCTCCACGCGGTGATCCGGGATAACAGGCTGCAGCAGGGCAGACTGGCTAAGGAGAAGGGATCGAAGAGGGAATGCTAACCCGGTACTCAAAACTGATTGCTGAAGTCGGATATGTTGGACCGAAAGGTGCAAATATCGCAGTCAAACTGTAAACTATGACACAACGCATTCCGTTCTCTTGACTACATTCTGCTACTTAAGCCCTTTCAGGGTTTGGAAACGGGAGATTGAGAACGAGCGAAGCCAAGCCAAGCCATTTGAATTGTGTAATGAGTCACGCAAGTGTACTTCATGCTGATTTTAATTATGGCGTCGTTGTAGTGTGAACTTGTGAGCTGTACAAGGTAACGCAATTTAAGGTTGGTTGAGGTGAAGCTGATGCGGCAAGCTACAGTCAACGTAAATCCTTGAACGAACATATTTTAGTGCACGTCTGCAGCACAGTTGCCCATAACATGTAGCACTGTCAGTTTAGAATTGTGCATGATAAGAAATTGTAGCATGCGAGTTCATTACATTTGATTATACTGATAGTGGGGGGAACTGAGACGCTAATCCGGTCAGACATAACATACTGACCAGGACTTTGCGTCAAGGTCATGCACAATATACTGACCAAGACCACTATCTCTCTTTCGTTCAGCGTTCCCTGGAGATAGCTTGTTTTCAAGGCAGTCTGGCTGACGAGATGTGAATCGACGTCATCCCCGTAGTAGTGAGTGCTACACGGAGGAAGTCAAACATAGCTCAACTGCCTGGGAGACTGCAATCCACCTTCATCAGCACGATCGGAATATGAGGAAAGCTACTACAATCCGCTACTTAACGCCTTTATTAGTAAGCACAAAAGAGTAAACTTACTCTTTGTGAGCATAAATAACAAGCTAGTGGTATTCTACATAGTAGAGAGCGACACGCAGATGAAGCCAAGCGTAGAAGAATAGCCTGAAGGGTCCCGGTACACCTTCATCGGCATGCTCTGGATGCCAGAACAACTACTGCAACTCGTCATCAGGGCGCACAAAAGAGTAAACATTCACGTCGTGTGCATTCAACAATAAGAACTATACTGATATTTTGAGCACATTGCGATTGATTATAATAGTTTTATTTTGTTGTAATCGCGTATGTGTTCTAAATTATGGAGATGACAAGTGAAGAAAAGAAAAGTGGACAGTGAATGTCAGGTATTTCAAGAAAAATTGACTGAATATTGCTTTTGTGTCGTGCAGAAGAAAAACTTTGTTTGTATTATTTGTTTTGAAAGTATTTCCGTTGTGAAAAGATGCAACCTACAGAGACATTATTAGTAACCGGTACGTCAGTTGTAGCGATTTCAAAGGTCAGTTCAGAAAAGAATAGACTCCAAATTTGAAAAAAAAAGAGTTTATCTGGACAACATATGCTTTTCCACAAATAGAATAATGAAGCTGATAACATTATTCTAGCAAGCTTTATTACCCGTAAAAACGGTTTCATAATTTAACTTAACGTCTTTATACTGGTTTAGAAGATTGCAGAGTCTGTATACAATTAGATTCATTTGCAATTTCTTGCTCTAAAAGCTATGCGCTTCCATTCTATTCATCAATTGTCCTCGTCTCCACTACTTCATGTGGCAATGCATTTCAAGCATTCACCACTCTCTGACTAAAAAAATATTTCCTAATATCTAATCTGGACCTTTCTTTAGTTAATTTGTAGCTATGCCCTCTTGTTCTTGTAGATAGTTGTATTTTGAAGAACTTGTTATAGTATAAATTTATCCGTTTTTTTAATTAACTTATAAACCTGTATTGTCATCTCAAATTCTTATCTTTTCTAGACACTGTTGGCCGGTTTTTCTGAGCCTTTCCTCATAACTGTAATTCTGGAATCCTACTATTAGCTTTGTCGTTTTTTTAGTATCATTTCCAACATGTTTATATCTTCTCTACGATAAGGACTCCCCACCTGTACACAGTATTCAATCTAGGTCTAACTAAGGCTTTATACAGTTTGACTATCACTTCCTTGCTCCTATGTTTAAAATGTCTTTTTATTAAACCTAACATTTCATTGTCCATTTTCACTCCTGCCTGGACTTGCTCACTCACTTTACCTGTATGATGTAATATAACCCCTAGGTCCCTTTCCTTTTCTATCTTCCTAATATTGCTCTCAACCATTTTTTAATTATGTTCCATATTGGATCTACCCATGTGGATGACTGTACATTTATCTACATTAAACTCCATTTTCCAGCTCGCAGACCATTCTCGAATTGTATCTAAATCCGACCTTAATATATCCACTTCTGCTTTAGATGAGACACTAGTACATAGTTTTGTGTCACCAGCGAATTTTGCAATCATGGACCCGACATCAATGTTCAATTTGTTTTTATATATATATTAAGAAGAACAAAATTGGTCCAAAAACCGAGCTCTGTGGCACTCCACTTTTTACTTCACACCACTCAGAGTACTCCTTATTTATGCCCACTTCCGGTTATCCAATTTTCAATCCGTGCGATTTTAACTTTCTAAATAATCTTTGACGAGGTCCTTTTTCAAAGACCTTAGCAAAATATAGATACATATCCACTGGATCCCCTTTATCTATAATTTTAGTGACCTCCTCCGTGAATTCAAATATATTTGTTAAGCACGATCACCTTATAGCAAACCCATGCTGACTATTTCTGATTAGATTAACCTTGTCTAAATGCATTACACTGTTTTCTCTGATTATTGGCTGTAACAATTTACAGACTATAGTTTGCTGGATTTAATTTGTTTGCCCTTTTTTAATAAGGGGATTACTCCTGTATCTGCCCGATCTCGTGGAACAATCCCTTTTACAAGTGATTGAGAACATAATATAGCCAATTGTTTTACTAATTGATCTCTAATTTCAAACAGCAATTTTGGATGAATACCATCTTGACCTGGACATTTATCCATTTTCAACCAATCCAATTTTCTAAAAACCATTTTGAAAAATATATATAGGCTCTGGAATCTTGGAGTACTCCTCTTTTATTTAGACTGTTTCAAAGCAATCAAAACCATAAACCGGAGAAAACTTTGTCAAAGAATGTCTCATACCTGTCATTACAGTACTGTGTCGTGATAAAAGCAAAGACATTGAACAAATAAGTTTTTCAAGTTGGACTTTGGCGAGACGATCGATGAAATTCTGATGGTATGACATTAAACCGCAAAGAACTCGCGTGGCAATTTGAAGTATTTTCAACTGCTCTTGACAAGAGCATACACGGCACCAAAACCGCGCAGTTGAATATATGTCATTGCAGACTAAATGCACACATGCATAAAATGAAAGCAGCACATACTGCACAATGTACATGTCAGAGAAGGCCCAGATTCCAGAACACATCCTACAAACATGTCCACTGCACCAAGACCTGGCCCGAGGAGAGAAACATACAAGACAAACTGTGGGGAACCATTGAGGACCTGCGACTGACATGTCACTTCATGGAGGCAACCCATCTGGTGCATAAAACGAGCATACGAAACCGAAAAAACCCTTCAAGGTGTTACTTCCCGGGCTGAACCGGTACCAATTTAAGGCTAGGTTGACCCGGAATCCGTTGCGGTTTGAAAAAAAAAAATTTCCACCTTAACTGAAGAATGAACACAGAACCACTTAGATGCGTAGCCACCTCGCTAACCACTGCGCTAAGCGGCTTAATTAATCTAGCGAGACGATGATAGATTTAGTTTGTACAGAAGAATTCTTGTTCTTCAACCAATGAAAGATGTTATAAAGGGAGAAGATATTTTCCAGAAAGTAAAAAAAATGTATGTTTAATCATTTCGACCTTAGGGGACGGCGTGGCCTAGTGGTTAAGTGGCACGGCTCACAACCAGAAGGTGCTGGGTTCGATCCCCATCACAGCACCGGCCGTTACCCCGGGGAAGCAAACCCTTAGAAAATCCAGGAGGAAGCAGACCCTAACATAAAATGCATGCTGAAGTCGGATGCACTGGGCCGACAGGCGCAAAATAAAAACCACAGTGTAACGCACACCCGCCTTGGGGAATAGATAAATAAGGCGAACACCAACAAAACAAAACAAAACAAAAAAAATTTCGACCTTAAATTGGAGCAGTAAAATGGGAAATGGTTAGTTGGTTATTAATCCAGCGGCCTATGGGCTCCTGCCTTTGGCGCAATGCCACATAGTGGTAATTGCAAGTTTTATTAACTGTTGTTTAGTTTCGTACATTTGTCTGGCCTCGGAGGAAGAAGCTCTTTCCTAACACTGGCAAGGGCTGGACATTCAAAAATATGATGTTCAACAGTTTCATAGGGATGTGTGCACCGCTGGCTCTCTGGCTCATGTTCTGGTTGGATTCTTTTCAAGTGGCTGTTAAGTTGTAAAATGATGCTCTGGTCTCTCCTTTTCATGAGATTGATGTTGTCTTTGGAATTTGGGATGGTCATATGTTTGTAGATTTCTCTCCCAGTATTTCATATTGCCCATCTATTCAGCCAGGTCTCTTTGTTCGCAATCTTCAGTAGTTGTTTGCCTTGTCATTTCCAGGTATATTTGAGTGACCGGGGATCCATTGTATAACTATTCTGACTTCATGGGATGTGAGAAGTTGGTTTGAATTTAGGAATATTTATGTAAGTTCAGGCAAGTCTGAATGAAAAATCCAGTGGTCGGTTCGGCGCTTTCTAGCACTAGGAGCAAATTTTAAAATCTTATTTTATCTATTTTACATTGGCGGGGAATAAGCTCCATCTTCTTTTGATTGCCCTCTTCTTTCTTCTTCTGCGTTCATCCTCAGATCAAGGTCCCTGTTCTTCTTGCAAAAGACATCATTGTTTGTAAGACTGTTTCCTTAGAACAGGACACAACCGACTCCGCAGTCACATGTACACAAAAATGAAGATTGGCAACTCAGCCATGTGTACATGCGAACAGGCACCCCAGACAGCAGAGCATATACTACAGAACTGCCCCGAATATGATATACAGAGAAAATCTCACTGGCCCATAGAAACAACACTGGAAGAGAAACTTTATAGACCTGTATGTGAGCTACAAAAGACAGTGAAGTTTATACAAGAGACAATATTGCAGATATAGACAATATTTTAAAGCGAACGAAAGAAGAAGAAGAAGACATAAGACTGTTTTATTTCCATACAGTTTCTGACTCGAGAGGTCAGTAATGAGTAATATTCTCTCTCTTCTTGTGTGATCATGCAGCTTTGTAGGACGTGTTACACGGTGATGGCATGCTCCTCACATGGACACCTTTCATCTGTCCCAATCCTCATTTTCTTGTAAAGATGACCCTTGTATATATAACGCCGTTTCCTTTCTTAAGACATGGCTTGCTCGCCTTTAGTTAAATCATAGCAGTCTTCTGAATTCGGGATATTGATCAGCCCATTTTTCTATGAAACTGGTTTTAACTATGGTCTTGACCTCGTTATACGTAATGTTCAGGTCTGTTTGTGGAAAAGCTCCACACTTTGCTAGTGTGTCTGCTGCTTGATTGCCTTCAATGTTCGAGTGTGAGAGAATTTGCTGAATGAACAACATTGGATGTTTCACTGAGAGCTGTGTTAGGGAGTACATACATTGCTCAAGATCTTCTTCTCTGTGTTGTTTTAGCGATGCTAATACTGACGAGGTATCTACCAAAAATATATTTGTTTTCTTGGTAGACATCTTCATCTTGGATTACAAGCTCGGCAACGGCCTTCCGCGCCTATGCTTCCGCATTTTCGTTTAATCTGAAGCGAGGACAAGAATAACGGATTCACATCTAGAAAACACTTTGCTTTTTGTAACTTCAGTTATTTCCCCGAACAGTGATCGCCTTGTGAGAAATGTGTTGCCCCAAACGTCGCATTGAGTTTTTATGATTTATCTTAAGGTGAACTTAATTAATTCGCAAAGTGGACTCTGAAAAATTATTTTAATTAAAATAAATATCAAATAACAGACGATTACATTTCTCATGAAGTGCATGTTTTACTGTTAATCTGCTCGTATATATTGTATACTAATGTAGTAGTAGTAGCCTCTTTTCCGTCATGTATGAATATAGGTTGATGTGACCTTGGAGTAGCAACTCTCTTCTGAGTTTTTGATTTTCCTTTTCCCTTTGACGTTGTCTCTTCACTTCTCTGCGTTGCATGAGCTTAATTTCAACCAGCCTGTGGTAGATTTTCAGTCTTCAGGTTACATCTCCATTTGGATAGGTCTCAAGTAAGGTGGGACCACCATCTAGTCCTAATGGAAATGAACGGAAAAAAACTCGGAGATCCCGTTTACACGTTGTACACATTTAAATGAACCATTGGAAGTTGACTGTTTACCGCTTTCCTTTAAATTAAATGTAAGCAGCCTACCTGTCCACTGGCCTAGAAAGCTTCCGTAAGTAAAAAATTGCACACACAAAAAGGAACGTGCTAAAAATAGCCTTTGGCTACCTCGCAGCAGGCATATACCTGCCTGTTTAAATACTATGATTCCAAGTACGACAGGTATTAAAGTAATATTATCTGTCAAAGGTAAGACGTGACATGCAATATCAAGTCATAATTGATAGAACAGTAACATTACAACAATGACTATTAAATGAAGAGCAAATCTGATCCAAAGATGTTGGTTAACGTTGAACAATATTTGAACATCTGTGTATTAAAAGTGGATGTAACCTGCGTGCTCATAATTAACTGTAAAATTAACAGACACAAAAGCGGTTATTGTTTATATGTCAGCATATGTGTTTCCATTACATTTAAACAATCAGTCATAAATGACTATAACATGATAATAGTTTCAAACATTGTTAAAATATGTACATTAACTTTAAATAGATGGATAATTTATGTTACGAAACTTTATTAAAACAAATATAACATAAACTGGTATATCCACAATAGGTTCTGTCTATTCAATTTCAAACATAGGGTATGTATTCTCTTATCTGATTTAATTGTTGTTTGACCTTACATAGGTTTTCCCTCTGCAGCTCGTTTATTTAGCAATTAATTGTCACCCTTAGTCTGAGCAATCTTCTCATTATTGCAACCTATCTTCGTTTAAAAATTAATATGAACTATTTGCTCTAAATGTAAACTGCGTATAATGATAAACGTGTGTACGTTGATAACTGTAACCTGGGTTTTGTTCCATTCTATTGACACTTGTCTCGTTTAAGCAATTAAATATCTCAGCAAAATCAATAGACATCGTTGAAAATTTGTTATAATTGATAATTTTGATTTAGACATATATGAAGATATGTATGAGAACAGATATTTCTCATATTCATTGAAGCTTAGATGGCAAGGTTAAAACAATATTTATAAAAAATTAAAAATATGTTTTCTATGATTGTTGTCAAAGATTAACATTATTTTTTTTACCTTTATCACTAGAGTTGCATTGTTATGTTTGTTAGCAATTTTTGAATATTGGCAAATTTTTACTAGTGCACAACTTTGTGTAAATACTGCTATATAGCATGTTAATGTCTGCATTTGCTTCATCCATTCTTTGTAACAAAGGAAGAAAAGATACATATATTAAAATTAAACCAGGTCAAACGGAACTATAGATACATTTGAAAAATAAAACAAGAATAGAAAATCGACAACAAAATTTTGTAAAGACTAATTACCGGATACTTGAAGATAAAGACTCAGTGGAAACGATTTAGCTGTCTGACCTGTCTGCTATATACTTTCTATGTTTCCCAATATGCAGTTCATTGGCGTCTCAGTCTTTGCAGACCATGCACGTGGCACCCTGTGAGTAGCCTCTCAGGGCGCAAGCCTGGGCGCTGAATATGGAGACCCTGGCTGCCCAAACTGCAGGATAGCCCTCCCGGCCTCGGTGGTGTGATCCAAATGAATGCGAAGCATGACAATTTGGCACCAGCTCAGCTGCAGGAGCTGCCGGAATGAGTTCACAATTTTGAAACCATCCGCCTTAGGTGCTACCACTCTGGATTTTCTGTCTTGGTTTACTCCCTTAGCCCTACCCTCTCCCGAGGTTTCCACAAGGCAGTGGAGTTGTTGCCCGCAGCTGCTAGTTGCTGGAGACATCCTATGATACTATCATCGCCCCAAGACTAGCCAGCACTCTCTTGGACTTGTGGGCTTAAAACCAGAGTTCCCCCTCTCCAAGGCGAACTGCCTGAACAGTCTAACGAGCTTCGTCTACCGGGTTTAGAGTCAGAGTTTACCTTCTATTAGAGTGGCTGCCAATCAAGGCTAATGAGCTCAATCTGCCAGCCCAGTTATACCGCCGGGTACTCGGTCGCGCCACACAGCAGGCTCTGTAAGAAACAGGAGGCCCCTCATGATGGTGCTGCTGGGGACACAATAATGTAGGAGAGGCCATTGGCATGGCAACTCCTGAAAAGCAAGCGGAACAGTAAATCCAGGGGCGATCTCTACACCTGGAAAGGAGAGGCTATATCAGACACTACACTTTCCTTTAACGAGCGGGACGTCCAGCCCCGGCCTCGCTACTCCACCCCCCTCCCCTCTACCCCAACAAGTATGCAACAGAGTGGTTAACGCTACATCGCGATACACTTTTACCATTGTGGCGATATTGATGCCCTGTGCCTTGTCAGTTTCAGGCATTCGCATGTTGCCTCCCAAACGAAGAACTTGCCTTTGTAATCCTTTGTTGACTCCAAAGTCGACATTCGCTTCTCTGGTGAGGGTACTGTTTAGGTAGTTAAAGCTGTAAACACCCTAGAGACGTTAGTTTTGTGTGACAATGTTTGGCTCGTTGTACAGTTTCCTAGTGGCAAGCTGGAAGAGTATCTGTTTTCCTAGTGTACTTTTTGAAACCAAAATTGTTGCACGCCGGCGAAAATTCGGTCATGGTGGGCTGGATATCTTTCTTCTGAACAGGTATTAAGAGCACAGTCGTCAGTAAACAAGAATCCAAGATGGTGCCTACATTCACATTGATGTAGGACTTCAGGTGTCTCGGGTTGAATAGCTGACCTTGTGTCATGTGCCTTATATGCATGCCAGTAACAGTGGCATATACAATGTCAGAGAGCATTGCTGTGGAGATCATAATACAATGGTGTCGGTGTCAAAACACATCCCTGTTTCACACAGTTGATTACTGTAAAGGCTATAGACAATACTCGTGTGTGCAGTACTCGAGCCACCATGTCATCATGAAACTGACAAACAATTGTAATGAATTTGCAGCGGCAACCAAACTTCGCCACGTTTTGCCAAAGCACTTCCCTGTTGAATGTGTCAAAGACCTTGATCAGGTCGACAAAAACTATGTACAGGTCACAATGCTGTTCTTAATATTTGACCCGGAGTTGACGTGCTACATATATCATATCAATATATGTTCCCCGATCCGCTCGAAAACCACACTTACTCTCTGGGAGTATTCCCTGCTCAGGATTTCTAGTTGAGCGATTGAGCAGGATTCATGCCAGAAGTTTGCTTGTGATTGACAGGCGAGAGATTCCCCGTGGTTCTTACATGTGTCAAGGTCTCTCTTCGCGTGTACAAGTTTGCAGTGAAGGCATCGTTCAGACCCTGGGATATCTGGCGGTATCCCAAATTGAACGTAATAAGTATGTCCGCCATTGAAGCAGGATCGGAACACCTTCTTTGTAAAAATAAATAAATGCACAACGGATATCACTCTATAGACCAATCACCATAGCGATACAAGTCCGCCAGTTTCATACTATTAATTATCTTGACCCCTTTTTTCCCAATTCCCCATACTCATCAAAGTTCAATTCTGATTTCTGAATACACTTTTTGTTCTACCCCTCTGTTGAATGATGATATTTCATACGTTTTATGTACCGCCTACAACCCCGCTGCTTCTTTTTATTCTCGATCGTTGCTAGTGGCTCAAGTCATTAACATAAGTTTTGTCAATCGTGGACCGCCAGCAGATAATGCGCGCGAAGCACACATTCAGACATCGAAATGATTGACGAATTTTCTTTGAACCCTTTGGGTAATCTATGAGACTCGTGGATTTGTTGTTGTTCTATGAGATTTTTGAAGAAATCTGTTTTTAACCAAAGGCACTGTAACTTTCGTTATTTTAGATTATTATTTACCAAAATATAATTAGCTTCCAGGTCGGAACTCTTAAACAATACTGACAACCGGTTAGCCACGAAATAGGTTGAGCATTGAGCAAGCAACAAGGTTGTTAGCAAGCAGTGCTGCATGCTGACTGGTTTGATGGTTAGTTATAGACAAGTGCTCTACAACCTGTGACATGTCCTGTCTCACCATAAATATTCAGGTCAGGTCATCCCGTAACCGGTGAGGTCACACATAAAGACATCCTCACAACCCCACACCACCCCTCTCTGTCAGATGCCGCTGCCTGTGACTCTTCTGGTTGGAGACTGGTCCATTCTTTTATGTTGTCCTCCCATCTCTTTTTGAACCGGCCTCTTCGTCGTCTGCCATGCACCTTTCCGTGGAGGATTGTATTTGCAAGACCATTTGATCTCGATATGTGACCGTACCAAGTGAGTTTCCTTCTTTTGACAGTTGCCAAGAGGTCTTCGATAGGCCCTATTGCTATTGTAATTCTATCTCGTATTTCCTCATTTGTAACTCGATCTTTGTACGTGACGTTTAAAAGTTTTCGGAAACATCTCATCTCCAAGGCCTGTATCCTTCGTTGAAGGTCAGCTGTAACTGTCCATATCTCACACGGATAAAGGAATATTGACAGGACCAGTGTACGCATTAATCTGATTTTCGTGCATAGTGCTAACCGTTTCTTGCCAGATTTTGTTAAGGCGTGCAAGCGCCGCTATTGTCTGTGCTATTCTGGCCAACACCTCACATTTTGATCCTTCATCACTGACAATCGACCCAAGATATTTAAAACGGTCAACCACTTCGAGTTCCTGACCGTTAGCTTTTATCCTGCTGTTGAAGCCCATGGCGTTGTTGGTCATAAATTTTGTCTTTCCAGCGTTTATTTCCATACCATAGTCAAGAGCTGTTTCATCGAGCCTTCTGATCCATTCCTGGAGTTCTGCTTCTGAACCCGCCGATACCATCTACAAAACTAAGGTTGGTAATCGTTCGGTCCCATATCTTGACAGTACCAACGTGACCTCCAAGTGCCTTACTCACAATTCCTTCCAAAAAAAAATCAATCTTTCATAAATATTTAAAAAAATTTAAACTGTAGTCATGTTTCAGCCTGCTGGATGATCCTATCGATAAAACAGCACAGCGAAGACCAAAATCTATACCTGAATATAAGTAAAACCACGATAATGAGCACAAACAAGACAAAGATCAAACCTAGTTATTCTAGACAAACAGGAGATTGAGAAAGTCACAAATTTTGAGTACCTCGGCTTTATTATCATCAATAGAGATTGCATGAAGGAAGTCAGACGGAGAATAGTTATGACAATGCAGATGTTGATGAGAAACGTATAGCAGTACTCTAATTAAATGACAAACATAAAAATCATGCGAACTTGCATCTTCCTGGTGGCAACATACGGACGTGAAACATAGACCACCACACAAACACTTAAGAAAAAGATTTAATAAAACGGCGCTAAAAATACCACGGTTAGCATTAAGGAAACAAACATGCGGATATCCTAAAAGAACTGGATATCGAGGAAAATTGGTTAGTAAACAATACTTTGTCCAGAAAGCTTAAATATTTTGGACCACATCAAACGCCATAATCATGACATCGAGAGAACGATACTGGAGGGTATGGTGCACGGAAAGCGCCGTAGAGGCAGACTGGGGCAGAGGAGGCGACGGGCACAATTCATCACAGAGGTCCCGAAAATAACAGCGATAGAGGCGGGAGTTTTGGCTAGAGATCGAGAGTCTTACAGAAGATCGCCTGTTGTTAGACATGCTACATTAGGATGACAACGTTAAAAAATCGCAAGCAATATTACTTAATGCGTAATTTCTTTGAAAAAGAAACGCGAAACTATGTAAAGACGTCTCGCAAATGCCATTGACCTTGTCACTTCTCGTGGCCTTTTTATATTATTTCGAGACAATCTAATTTATCATAAAATTCTAAAAATATGTTAGCAACATTTTTCACGTAATGTTACGCAAAATCCAAGTTATTTTCAGTATCTGAGCCTTAGATTTAACTTTTCCCATTAAAAATACAGCTTTCTAAAATAGTTCATTCCTGACTGTCGACACATGTCGAACTTCCTGTTCAATGTCGGTCGTGCAGAAATCCTTAGCTAGTCTGTAACAGGCGGACTTTATGACATATTTAACGGTTTGTTCCAAGACGACAAAAGGTGTAGCTCGTCTCTCTGTCAGAACTACTTTGTGACTGAAACGCAGCCTACTGACAGCCATTAATGCCATCAGCGGTAAGTGGTAATACGAATGTGTTTTTTGGGCTGTGGTCAAGCCTGGCCCCACCAGTCACCCTGTGGAGTGTGTAGTTAAGTTACTACTAAACTATTAACTAAGACTAAGTTAGACCAAATCCATTTCTGGCCGTGTACGGGCGTAAAACGGCTAATCACGTTAAGACCGAGGTCCACATTACATGTCTTGGTTATTGATAATACTGAACGGATATAGTTGTTAAATAGTACCACAGTAAAGTAGTTATTAGAAAATTACGAGTTGACTTTAAATTGGTGTCTGCACGTTATGACACTTGATAGTGAAGTGGAGGTTAACAGTTTACTATTTTATTATGTAATCATTCTTAATGATACAGCGATAGACCACTTGAAGTTATGATGCCTCACTGTCGAGGAGAGTGACCAATTGGCATTACCATTATTATTAATTTGACATGATATGATCATCCATTCCTTATCAAGTCAATCCAGGAGGAAAATTGAATGGAGCCAACAAAAAGTTGGCTCCTTTTGCAGGATTTTTGTGTCGGGTTGTTATTATGTTTACTCAATTTTCTGCAGTGGTGGTTTCTGTGGCACTTTCACTTTGTTTTAGTAAAACAGATGAGTTTACATGATGAGTTTGTCAGCCCCAAGCACAACCATACTCTTACTTCATGGCATAGTCCATACCTAGTTGCCTGACTTTTGCGACATGCACAAAATGAGTACTACAAATGATGGTACTGTGGTCTTATTCTTTCCTCTGCATTGAGGTGTCTCCTGCATCACTAGCGTTTGATATCACCCACCAAGTGTGGAAATTTCTTAGAAATAGTCTAAATACCTTTTCACAAACACATTTTCAATTGATAATATCACAAGATCAGAAAGCCTTGATTGTGCCATGGTAGATCACTTTATAAATAATTCTTTATGTTTGAACATCAAAAAACTTCTCATAGTTAACCAAATACACAGATTGTAAGAAATAATTTTAGACTTGGTTAAAGGGCTGGGAGAGATTCTATAGACTCCCATTCATTTCATTCAATTATGAATACCAAAACATCTATTGTGATTGTCCAGCCTAAGGCGTTTTCCAGATAATCTCTGCAGCTTTCAGGTGCCTTCTCAGCAACTATTTCTATTAAAAGCTCACATTAGAATACTTCCTCGTCATATAAAGTGATCAATTTTGTCTCTTCTTCTTATGCGCACCTGTACACACATTCACATTATTTGATGAAATTACATGTCTCTGGCATGCCAGTGTAGAAACAATACATTGTCTGATTCACAGAGAATCAAATGGCTTATGATGCGCCTATGACATCTGGCCGGAATATGAAATGAACATTGCTTTAAAAACATTAAAATATATAAAGTCTATTTATTGCCGATGCGATTGCGGGATGGACTGACCTAGACCCGTATTGGTGCAGCATTGCAAAAGATCAGGACACATACAGAATATTGATGCCGAACTGATGCCAAAGAAAATGTGGTGGTGTGATATATATATATATATATATACATATATACCTATACATTAACATACGCACCACTATTGGTTGATAACAAATGCTTGGATTGACTTGGCAAGTCATCAGAGGATTTTTGCCCGCCAAAAAAATATGAAACAAAGGTCACACCTCCCCGTGACGTCTAATGACATAAGTGGACCAAAGAAAGATAGATAAATAGAAAATAGTAATAATAGTTGCCCATTGCAAGTGAAGATGGTGACATCATCAGACTTTTTTTGAGATATTTTATCAAATGGCTATGAACCGAATCCTGAAATGGCACACTTTGCTGCACCCTGGTCATTCATGTGAGGAGTCGGCCATGGGGTCATCGCGCTTTCTACTCTCAATCTCACACTTGCTCTGAAACAGTACACAGATTTTGTCATATGGTGTCATATACCATAAGTGTTTCTGTTTTCTATTTCTAAGAATCGATGTCACTGCACTTCGGGCATACCAATAGGTGCACAGTCTCTCTCAGCAAATGGCGCAGGCTCTGGATGCTGATGGTCTCTACTTAGCTCGAACCTCGTGTAATGTCGAAAGTTTGCAGTATGGGTATTGCTGCTTTATGTATTGTGGTGTCCTCATCCAACAGGCGGTCATTGATTGATTTGAAAATGTCACTCCTATCCATCATTAACGTGCCCATGATGGGAGCTTGTGAAGCCAAGATGTCAGACCTTTGGTTGCCCTGAAGCCAAGCATGAACAGGACCGTAAATCCATGTTAACCCCTGAAGGTTTGAGGCCCCAATAACTACTATCTACTCATACCTAAGCCATCCCTTCTGTACCTTCTGAAGTACGGCTTGTGTGTCAATCACGATGACTGCCCTTGTTAAAGAAGTCTCAGATATCTACCTCAGCGCTGAGGTCACTGCTTCCATCTCCGTTCTCAAACTGGAGCATCACTATCCCGCATGTTCTCAATTATCAGCTGATTCATCTTGTGCTCTGCTCTCCCTTTACCACATTCTCTGCATTCCTTGCCTTAGGTTATGATGACTCTCTGGTACTCTATCTATCATTCTATAACCAGTGGGGACCAATTCTTTCCCCTTGGCTATTGTCTCAACTGATGTGACATGTCCGATTGTTTTCTGTGCCATACATGATACCCCTCTCTTGATCCCTTGATGTCTGAGATACAACTGTACAGCAGGTGACGCTCATATAGGCTTTGACTTGTGTCAGTTTATGTCTGGATGTCACCGATAACAATCCCAGCATGTACCACATCTTCACAATTGAGGTATCTAGTGAAACCAGAACCAGTCGCATACCTTCATTCTGGATGCGTTCTAACCTTTCACACTGTGTTCTTGATAACGTGAGGATGCCCAGTCCGTAATTAATAACCAATAGCTCAACCTGATGAAATAGGATGAACAGAAGGCGCTGTGCCAAGTTGGCAGCAGCCATAGTTTTGAGTGCTCCTAGCAATCGCTTACATCTTTGTACAGTCTTGTCAATATAATAATTATAGGAGAGACTGATCAAACATCACTCCGAGGTATTTCAACCTGTCGCACCTGTCAATGGTGCATCCCTCAAATGTAATGCCAGTAAGTTGAACCTTTACTATAAAGAGCACCACATCATGAAGCCTTATTTGGATTGACCTTGGAACTTGAGTCGTAACACCACTGTGAGATTACCTGCAAGGTTTCCTGGATGTCTGATCAACTCTTGCCTGTCTGAGTCAGTCCTGTACATTAGGATGTCATCTGCAAATGTTAACGTTCGCCCTGTCCCTGTGGGTTGAATATGACAGCACAGAACCTATGTAGTTAAGGCATCAGTACTCAAGACTGCAGAACAATATAGAAGAATGAGACAAGAACACTTAAATAGACATCTGGTTTAAAACTGGAAACCAATTAACAGATTGAAACACAAAAGTCCCCATTACAAATAGCATTTAACCTTATTAACAAAGTTATCTTGTACAAATGCAGAAAATAACACAAAAATGCCCAGTCCTTTATCCAGGAAGGAATTAAAAACACCTATATTAAGATCCCACTTTTGAAAAGAATGACAAGACAAAGAAACCTAATAGTACTAGATAGACAGCAACCTTAGAAACAATAGACAGCTATCCTAACATTAAGAGGCTCTACTTGCTATAAAAAGAGAAAAGTTATTACCAGGCACTCCAACAATCACTAACACCATATACCGCTCCACTTATCAGCTGCAAAACATCTGTTTGTACTTTCACAGTCGATGCCAAGTTGAGTAATCTGTAGGAGTTTCATTGTTAATCAGCGTTGTTGTAAAAAGTGTTTTTCATTTTTTGGGAAGATAACTTTTTTCTCTCAGTTGTGAGTTCTGTGCAAGTTGGCAACACATGCTGCACTGTCTTCTATGGATAGGCGCAGTTGTTACTGCTAGGTTCATGTGCAGGGTCTAACTTTTAAATATTTGTTAAGTTTGATGTTTGCTTGCTAAGCTAGAAGGTTGTGATCTGTTTCCTTAGTTGTATTTCATTGTTGTCATTTCTGAAGTTTGTTTTTACTTTTTGTGGTGTGCTCAAGAAGGCTCATATGCCCATGTGTTCAGCCATGCATCATTAAAGTTAATTTATAGTATTTGTTATGCTGTCAGCATGTTGACTCTCATTATTATTTGAGCTATGCTTGCTCCTGTTTTTGCTAGTTTGTTTGTTTTCTTGTTGCGCAATATGGTTATATATTGGGAAATCCACTGGAATGTGACTTTGATGTTGTGTGTAGTCTGCATCCTGTCTCTTCAGGGATACATTTTGTTTTATGGTACTGACTGAGATGTTGCAATAAAGGTGGTGTTTAAGGCTGTCATTTCTGTTTTTTATAGTTATTGCAGAATTCTCCATATGGTATGTTATAGTTGTCATGTATTGCAATAGATAGAAATATGTCTGGTCGTGTAGTTATATTTCTAAATATATAACATTTCTTTTCTAAAATTAGCGATCAACAGTGGATTAAAAAAATTTGTTAACTCAATCAGGCTACAAAAATGCAATATGTTGATAATTCTATGGACAGCAAAGAAGACTAATAATGTGGTGCTTGAAGAAGTATAGGCACAATGGCAGGTTATGGCAAAATTCAAGTATGCCATGAGAATATTTGGGTTGTAACAGACAGGGAAAAGGGAGGCAGAGAGAAAATATTGGTCTACTCGAAAAAATGACATGGAAGACGATCGACAGAACTGATAATTAGCACACATGATAAGAACAGGTCGAAATTCATATCACCAACTGACAGGGCACAAAATGATGAAGATAGATGTATTAAAGGGGGGGGGGGGGGGGATACATTTATTTGTGTAATTGAGGCCACAATCTTGAAACTGCTTCGCACACAGGGGAAAATATTTTCAGTCCAAGAATTCTGCTAATTAGAACGATTACCAACCTTTGTTTTGCAGATGATGTTGGCAGGCACAGAAGCAGAACTCCAGGAATGGGTCAGAAGGTTAGAAGAAACAGCTCTTGACTATGGTATGGAGATTACCGCTGGAAAGATAAAATTAATGACAACAGCGGCGAGGGCTTAAACAGCAGGATTAAAACTAATGGCCAGAAACTCGAAGTAGTTGACCGTTTTAAATATCTGGGTTTGATTGTCAGTGATAAAGGATCAAAATGTGAGATGTTGGCCAGAATAGCACAGACAATAGCGGCGCTTGCATTGCTTAACCAAATCCGGCAAGATAAGCGGTTAGCAAAATGCACGAAAATCAGATTAATGCCTACATTGGTCCTGTCAATATTCCTCTATGCTTGTGAGACATGGACAATTACAGCTGACCTGCAGTGGAGAATACAGGCCTTGGAGATGAGATATTTCCGAAGACTTCTAAACGTCATGTACAAAAATCAAGTTACAAATGAAGTAATACAAAAAAGAATTACAACAGCAATAGGGCCTTTTGAAGACCTTTTGGCAACTGTCAAAAGAAGGAAACTCACTTGGTATGGTCACATATCGAGATCAAATGGTCTTGCAAATACGATCCTGCATGGGAAGGTGCAAGGCAGACGACGAAGAGGCTGTCCCAAAAAGAAATGGGAGAACAGCATAAAAGAATGTATCAATCTCCGACCAGAGGAGGCACAGGGAGCAACCACTTACAGAGAGGGATGGTGTGGGGTTGGGAGGATGTCTTCATGTGTGTCCCAATGACTTCACTGGTTACGGGATGACCTGACCTGAACATGGTACACATGTGTAACCCATTCAATTTGATATGTGTGCTTATAAATAGTTCCTATTGAAAAGGGCAATCTAATTTGTGGAGTTCAAAACAAAATTAATGTACCATTATTATTTTTACATCCCTGTGCAATATCATTGCAAACCAGGGCAACTAAAAAATTAAGTATTAATTGCATATCTTAAAACAGTATAATCCTGGTATTTAATCAAGCATAACAAGTGTCTGATGCCAGGAATACATATATTGTTTAAACTCATTTCAATCTTTCCCCTTGGTTTACCATATTGGACCAATGGCTTTACTTAGGCCATCTCTCAATCTCGTTGTAGACTACATGATCTGCATTTTCTTAACATGGTATCTATGATGTTATTGAAGGATATTTGTGTTGTGAATACGGTCCCATAGAGAAGACTATCAGTGCTGTTTGCTACATTGCCCTTTAAACAATTTAAAGTTCCTCTGCGTCTGCTTTTTGTAGGTTCCATATGTAGCCGCAGCCTTATATCATGGCTGTAATAACATGCAGTTGAATGCGTGTGCTTGTGCCTTGTCATTTATTATCTGCTGAAGTATGGGTTGGATGTGATTGAAGCTGAGTCATCCTGCTGCTATCCATTGTGAAATCTATCAATCTTTAATGTGAGAGTTTGCTATATTGAGCTCATGTATTGATCAGCAGCTCTGTCACTGACTGAAGATGATTGTCATTAGCAAACCTTAGATGTGTGAGCATTTCTCCATCTATGTTGATGCCTTTATCTTCCCAATTTAGCTTTCAAACGACTTTCTCATTGGCAGCTGTGAAAAGTTTTGAGCAGAGAATCTCCCTTCCGAATGCCGTGTGGGCATGTTGATTGGTTGGAAAAATGTGATTTTTTTTTATCAGTCCTCAATTATCTATAATATCAGCTGTGCATATTTTTCTTCAATATCTTGATTTCTCAGAGCATTCACCACTGCGGTTATTTCAATGTTGTTTAATGCCTTTTCATAGTCAACCAGGCACAAAGGTGTACCTATTAACTGGTTGATTGTATGGAGGTGGGTGGTGGCTGAGTAGCCTTTCCTGATACCTGCCTGCTCTCTTGGTTGATTCTCATCAAGTTGCTTCTGAAGTCAATTCACAAACACAATTTGTGAAAAACATCCACATGGTTTAAAGCACACAAATTGAACAGAGATATTTCAGTTTTTCGTGTTTTCCATTGGTCATGGATTCACTCTTCACTAAGGCGATTGTTTAATAATTTAGACTTTTGTGATAGTGTTTCCCCACCTGCTTGAATTAATTCAGTAATGATTCCATCCATTTCTGGGCTTTTCTTCCTGGTTGTATGTGTTTGGTCGAATGCAGTGATATTGCCACATATTCTGTTATTTTATGACTTTTTATTAACTACAGTAATTGATACGAAGAGATGATAATAATAATTAGTACATTCTTCCTGCAATTCTGTTCTATCCAACCTGATGATATTGTCTTCATTCTTCAGAGCTTTCATAGATATTTGGAAGGATTGTCTTTTGTACATTTGATTTACACTTCGCCTTATTGGCTTTTCTTCATTTGATTACACTTCATTTTGTCTTGGTTGCTTTGATCAGATTTTGCAATCAAGGCTGCTCATATTCTTCGTCTGATCTGCTTGTTCAGATTGCAAAGCTTGATTTGATTGAGTAGTCCACTGACTTTGAGCTATCTATTTATTGTTAGAAGTTATACTGTGTCAACACTGATCTGACTGCATTTTGTTGCGTTGGAACATAGGTATTTTTGCCATAATAATGCATTTATTTAGCTTTTCTATCAACTGTCCCAGGTGACAGGTAGGAGATCCTCTAGACGATCAATCATATTGCCAAATTGTCAGTCTAGCATCATCATGTATTGTGGGAGACCCTGAAGTCACCTTTTGTTGGAAGAGTGTTCATTTTCATGGTTGCTCTAACTGGTCTGTGGTTGTTTATATTTAATCGATGCAGCACTTGTACACTAGTAACAAATTTGATACAGCTACTCAGAATGTAGTCAATCCCCACCTTCGTTTCTCAGTTTGAGAAGTGCCAGGTTCACATTTTTCCAGCAGGTTTTTAAAAAACAAAAGTGTTCATAACATGTAGTTTTTGCATATCAGCAAATCAGATACTCTCATCTAATTGCAGAAAGCGGAATACGAAGTCAAAATGCTAGGAACATGGCAGAGAGAGAACAATCTATGGAGGCAAATATCGCCCTCAAAGCCATCACGGCGAAATACAAATACACTCTAAACCAAATAACAAGAGAAAGTTGGAAAAACAAAACAGAAAGCCTCAATTTAGATAAAGAAGGGAATAAACTATGGAAGTTAGTCAGAGCGATGAATGACGAAACTCCATCAAACAAACAAATTACCATCAAGCAGGGTGACAACATGCTCACTGGAAAAAAAAGCTGCAAACACCTTTATAGAGCATTATGCCAGAGCAAACCACATTGATGTTCCTACAAATAGGCATACAGACATTAACGAAGAACAAAAGAGCCACGACAACATCAATATGGCACCAGAGGAGCACATGATGGCAAAACAAACAATGAATGAAATGGAAGAGGCCATGAGAACTCTAAAGAAAAAGAAAACGCCCGGAAAAGATGGCGTAACAAACGAAATGCTGATGGGGTTGGGGCAAAGAGGAAGTTACTATCAGTCCTGAACCAAAGCTGGAAAAGGGGAATTGTACCTCAGGCATGGAAAGATGCTGTAATTATACCAGTACCAAAGAAAGAAAAAGATATAGCAGATCCAAATGGATACAGGCCTATCAGTCTGCTGAGCTGTGCAGGAAAACTGATGGAGCGTATGATAAACACCAGACTGATGTGGCATCTGGAAGAAAAACACATACTAATTCCACAGCAAGCAGGCTTTAGACAGCACAGATCCACTGAGGACCAGATCACTCTCATAGCCCAGGAAATAGAGGATGCTTACCAGGAGAAAAAACACACAGTAGCGGTTTGGGTGGATTTAGAAAAGGCATTTGACAAGGTCTGGAAAGCGGGACTTAAAGTCAAGCTACGAAGAAGTGAAGTTTGTGGGTAAATGTACAGATGGATCAGCCACTACCTCAAAAACAGAACAGCCAGAGTTCAAGTACAAGGGCAGATGAACAAAAAGGTGACACTTGAGCAGGGAGTACCACAAGGGGGAGTACTGTCACCCACACTCTTCCTGGTGTATATAAAGAACATCACAGAGAATATACCAGGCAGAGTCCACAGCTTCATGTTTGCAGACGATCTGGCTATGTGGACCTCTGAAAAGAATCTCACCATAGCAAGTAATCGGATGCAGCAGGCCCTAACATCGTTGGAGGAGTGGGCGAACTCATGGCTGGTCAAAATAAATGAGGAAAAAACATGTACGATATTCTCGCTTTCAAACAAACCCCAAAACACCAAAATAAGTCTTAACGGCAAATACCTGCGGCCAAACGACAACCCAAACTACCTGGGAGTCACATTTGACCAACGCATGACATGGAAAAGTCAGATCGAGAGAAACCGAATGAGAGCCAGAGAAAGAATGGCAATCATGAGGGAACTTGCTGGCACAAGCTGGGGAGCAGACGAAAGTATACTAAAGAAACTGTACACTGGAAGAGTGAGACCAGTTCTCGAGTATGGCATTGCGGCATGGACAACAGCAGCAAAGGCGAACTTTGACAAACTTAGCAAAACCAAGCCATGAGAGTTATAACAGGAGGCATGAAGTCAACGCCAATTGTAGAACTTGAAAAGATTACAAATCTGCAATCCATGACCGACAGAAGAGACTGCAGAGCCCAGCAGCAAGCAGAGAAACTCAGAAGACTGACAGACCATCCAATGCATCAGAGACTAAATAATTTTGGAAATGGGAAACTAAAGCGGAGAAACTTTGCAGAAATAGCCAAAGCAAAGATGAGCGAAGAGCCTATGAACGCATTAACAACACCAAAGCCCATCCCCACTGTACGCAAACCTATCTGTTGGCAGCATATATTTCCAGAGGTGGTAGAAAATATACCAGGTATTGGAAACAAGAACAGCCAGACTGAAAACGAAAAACTACCCAAGCATGGACTGGACCCATGCATACACTGACGGTTCTGTAACAAACACAACACAGAATGGAGGGGCAGGGGTATTCCTGAGCCTACCAAATGGTAGAAAAATAACACTGTCAGTGGCAACTGGAAAATGCTCAAGCAATTTCAGAGCGGATGCAGAGGCATTGAGGGCTGCAGTAGAAGAAATGGTGACAGGCAAAAGAAATGAAAGCCATATAGTCCTGTTCACGGATGCCCTGGCCGTAGTCACAGAACTAAAAAGCCAGAAAAATACTGAACAATGATTTAAGAGCAGTACTCTGTCAACTATGCCAGCAGTCCGCACCAAAAAGATTAGTGGTACAGTGGGTTCCATCCCACTGTAACATCCAAGGCAACGAGGAGGCAGACAGACTGGCAAAAGAAGGTGCAAGACTACCACAACCAGACCCTAGTGTGACCTACGAAGAGTCAAAACGGCTTATTAGAGCTAGATACATGACCAAATGGGAAACAGAACATACTGGCTACACAAAAAATGATGCCTATTACGAGTTGAACAGAAGAGAGCAGGTCGTGGTCTTCAGACTGCGCACAGGCCAAAATAGACTGAGGTACCACCTATTCAATAAATTGAAGATAGGTGGCACTGACGAATGCTCGTATGGTATCGGGAAAATGACCGCTGAACATTTGCTGCAAAACTGCCCGACATACGAGGATCAGAGAAAGCAGATATGGCCATCACCAGTGGCAACACTAGACAAGCTCTATGGCAGTGGCGACAGCCTCAGGATGACCGCTGATTTTTTCGAAAAAATACAGGTTGACGTCTGACAGCGTACGAAGAAGAAGAAGATACTCTCATCTGACATTTCTTATTTTAGAAATTAAAGTGTCACTAGCATTCACTTATTATGTGTGAAGTTATGCAAAAGTATGAGAATTTACAAAGTAGTTGTAAAATAAGGACAATGAAGTGTTTATTTTTGCATGAACAACTCTTCTGTTCTTTGCGCCAAATACGGCGCATAAGGCAGAAACAAATGATATCCAGTTGGAACCGTGACGCCACTGTTTTTAGATCTTGTATGGTGTTGAGGCCCAAAGTTGAGCCCTCTTGGATGATTGTTTCATTGGGTCTCCCTCTTTTCCGAACGACCCTTGGTGTTCATTCTAAGGACATGTCCGATCTATGTCTATGGTTTTTTCCGGCTGATGGTCAACACAGATAGTTGGGTTTGTCTCTATTCATATAGAGTCATTAGTTATGAACTGGTCCCAGCGTATATTCAATAACATTTATTTTCAAAGATATTTAGTTTGTTTTCCAACATTTTTGTTGTCTTGTTTTTTGTTGTCTTCCAGCTTTCACATCCATATGTCAGGACTGATATTATGATTGAGTTAAATAGTCTGAGCTTGTTATGTTTGCTCAGTGTCGTTGATTTCCAGATGTTGGTGAGCTAATTAAAGGCGCACGAGGCAAAATCAATTCTAGTGGAAATTTCTTTCGTGGCATCTCCATCTTGTGTCATTTTGCTTCCCAGGTGTGGGTAGTGTTGGACAAACAACTCTGGAGCACCATAAATTACTATTTAAAAACAAAAAAACTCTGGAGATTACTGTTTAAAAGGAGCATGCATTTTGTAAAAAAGTGATTAAAGAGAGTTGTGCATGGAGCTAGAGATCTAATCATGTAAAAAAAAAATTGCTACAGAAACCACCACTGCAAAAACTAGTTTTAAAGTTGTATGGAATTTCCTGTAATTATTTTGTTTTGTCCTCTACAACATTGTATTACATAATAAAATTACAATTATGGAATATCATTGTTAAAAATATACTCAAAGCAACCTGCATGTAATTTACCATTCTTTATATTTCTTTCAGGAACCAATAATACAACATTTTCACATTTAAAACATATCACTAAAACTATCACTGCAGTGTTTATTTCATTTGCTTAGGTTTACTGGGAGGATTTGTAGGGCTGAGGTATAAAGACTGCTTGTCCGTTAACATCTGATACTGGCTTGGCTTTTTTCGTTCTCAATCTCCCGCTACCAAACCCTGAAAGGGCTTAAGTAGCAGAATGTAGTCCACAGAACGGAATGCATTGTGTCGTAGTTTACAGCTTGAATGTGATATTTGCACCTTTCGGTCCAACAAATCCGACTTCAGCAAGTATTTTTTGAGTACCGGGCTAGCATTCCCTCTTCGATCCCTTCTCCTTAGTCAGTCTGCCCTGCTGCAGCCTGTTATCCAGGATCACCGAGTGGAGGTGTAGAAGGGTCTTGGCAGCTCTGTTTCGCTGGCCCTGACGCTAGCAGTCAGCTATGGGTCGCTGACCACTGCAGCTCATGAGCTGCTCAGCATCTTGATCCCACATCTGATACTAATTAAGAGAAAATACTTTCAGGAAACACAACTGGTTAACACAAACTTCAGATCTCCAAAAGCAAAATCTGCTAAGAATTTATAAGATTTCATATGGTAATCAGATTCTGAAGGAGGTTCACCTACTTTCCAACCGGTCAAGCAAACCATTTCAAGCAGATTTCTTTCCTGGCTTTGCCATGAATGACCGTATCCAAATATGTTGCATAAACACAATTTACCTTCTTTCTATACATGATTATAAAATGCCTAGACATTGACACTTACATCACAAAACCTCTTTGTACACTAGATGACTGGCAACTTTATTTTTAATGGTTAATATAAGGAAGATATTCTTCCAAATGCAGCATCATAGTAATTGAGAATATGTTAAAAATAAGTCTGTACTTTTAAATACATGGGATGTCATTAGATGGAAGATGTTTACTAGAACATCTATACCGACTGAAGATCTCATACACTGATGAATGCCCATGTGGAACAGGATGCCAGAACCCTGAGTATATTCTACAGGAATGCCCAATCTATAGGGAAATGAGATGCCAGACCTGGCCAGAGGGTGTGGAGCTGAGACAAAAGCTGTGGGGCAGCCGCTCCGACCTGGTGAAGACTTCAGACTTCATCATGACGACTGGCCTGCAGATATAACATGACCAAAAGATCCTGAACGCAAAGAAGAAGAGGAAGATGTTACTTCAAAACTTTGAAAGAAAAAATGAAACAACCCAGGTAAAAGCAGCTTTTCAGAAATGACACTTGCTATGTGAATCTTCAGTTCAACTTAATGTTTGTGTATTATTGAACCAGTCGTGTCATATCGAAGTGAATCATGGGCGGTCACTACATTACATTCACCAGAACAAAACACATTCTTATATTTCTTTTGCATGTTATGTATGTAAAGTGGAGTGTTGAATGACACTAACAATTGGCAAAACTATTGGGAAAAGGGACAAATGTTGACATTGGAACTGCTGAAAAACCTAACATCATGGCACAGAAGACAGTTAATGACAGAATTAATAAACAACACTTAGGGCAGTAATTTATTGAGATCCCTGATCATTGTTGCACATGATGATATATTTTACATTTCATTTTAAGAAATGTTAACGTGGGAAAAAATATGTCTTTATAATCAAGGAAATGTTGTGTATGTGAGATTAGGATAGAAGGCCCTCTACACTTGTGATTGAAAATCTAGCAGAATGTGAAATTTAGACAAATATCTAGAAACATCTCCCCAAAATATATCATAGGGAACGGGGACAGCGTTGGCTTGTGGTTAAGTGACACGGCTCACAACCGAAAGTGCTGGGTTCGATCCCCATTACAGCACCAGTCGTTATCACGGGGAAGCAAACCCTTAAAAATGAAGGAGGAAGCAGACCCTTACATAAAATGCATGCTGAAGTTGGATGCACTGGGCCGCCAGGCGCAAATTTAAAACCACAGTGCAACGCAGTGCAACCTTAGGGAATAGATAAATAAGGCGAAAGCAAAAAAAAAATAAAATCATAGGGAAATAAAGAAAGTGAGTAACTTGCTTTCCCCATGGGTTGAAAAGAAATGTGTGTGTGTACAAATAAAACACAAGCTCAATGAATTTATTCTTTGATAAATCATTTCCAATAATAAATTCTTTGTTTCATCTAGATGTCTGACACTGCAGGCCCAGCCAACCATAGGTTTAAATCATACAAAAATAAAGCCTTGGACTCTCAGGAGTTGCGAAGAAGGCGAGAAGAGGAAGGCATTCAGCTCCGGAAACAGAAGCGGGAAGAACAGGTAAAGTGCTAAAAGAAAGTGACAGCATAGTTTCCTCGTTGAGGTCAGGTCATGTCAGCCATGGAGCTGGAGCGAATAGCTATAGATAGGAGGACTTTGCATGCTAATATTGAAGACCTGGGCTCTACATTTAAAAAAAAAAGTAAAGGTGGGTCCCATGGCAACAATTGCTGTCGGGGATGAAGATAACTCTTCATGGACTAAGCTGCAGCCTATGTGAGGTGGGATGGCCAGTTCCCTTCTTTGCTGTTTATACCTTTACCAACTCAAACGTCAGGTACCCATTTACAGCTAGGTCGACTGGAGGAGTGGTTGTACTGTCTGTCTGTGATTTTGAACCCTGGTGTGATGTAATTTCAGTCTTAGCAAGACAGCTTACTGTCGGCTAGGCTACATGCTCCACTTTTAAAAGTAGGTAGTCCATAAAGCAGATACTGCTGTATGTGATAAGTGTCAGAGACTTCACTATTAGTGTTGCTTTTCATGGCATAGAGACAAGGTTAATCTCCCGTTACTGACATGATGGAGTTGGTCCAGCTGTGAATAGGTACTTGACTTATTGTTAGCTGCCCAGGTAAACAACTAACTGGACAACAAACAAAACTCTGATGCATGTAGCCATCCAGACCTCATTTGAAGAGTCAGCCTTGCTGTTGCTTCTATGAACACACAGAATCGAGTTAGGAACTAGAAGAGGCTTTCACAGAAAACCAAGCAACAGATTTACCATTACTTGTATCGTCCCATCCTGCTGTATGGTTTTTGAAACTTGGGACGGTTCTCCAGACCAATCAATAGCGTATTGAAGCCTTCCAGAGGTGCATTCTTGCAATGCTCTGGTATGACCAGTTTACAAACAATAAAATCACCCCAAAAGCACCCTCACCATACTAAACCATTGCCCTTTAGTCCTACATGTGGCCCATCCTGTCAAGGACGACCCCGCCCATCAGTTCTTAAAGCAGGCCATGAACACCAAAGATGGGAAGCAACATTTTCCATTATGGTCTGGCAGCCGCCTCACCACCTAGTTAGGTCAAATCGGTAAGACATCACTCGTCATCACTGCATGTGGATTGGACATTTGGCGCGGTGAGCCCTTTTTGCATAAGCGGCCTACCTACCTTATTGTTAGGGAAGGAAAGATAGTGCCGAAGGGTACTGGCCACCTAACCTCATAAACATTTATTGGTCTCATATGAGGTTTCTAAGACTGGCACAAGTGTCTGCTATGGGGCTACTTTTACCTATATTATGAGTGTTGCCAGTTAATTTTATTCTTCTGTACCCAATTTACAATTAGACAAACACGTATCAGGTCTATACTTAGTTATTTGGCTATTAACACCATTAACAAATAGGTCCTAAAAGCAAATTAAAATCACATATTTGGATACTTTTTTTTCAGATATTTAAGCGTAGAAATGTTGCAGTGCCAGAGAAAGATGAAAGTGGCTCACCAACAGATGTACAGGACTCATTGGTGTCATCCACAGTCAGTATTGCTGTAGTATTATGTAAATGAATTTATGTTGTGTTTTGGTGAGAATTCCAACTTTTCCTATTAGCGTGTTTACGTCACCTGCTGTTACTGGCTGCAGAACATTGTTGGTTGTGGTTTTTATATTCACATTGACTCAACACATTTTCACCTGAGTTGGCATTAGTAATTATGCTGTTAGATTAATTTTAGATTTACATGGAATTTGAAGTATAGGGGAGCAGATGACGAAATAATTAGGATATCATTCTCTTAGTCTGTAGGTATGGGTTCTAAACATTGTTGGACCTAGTTTTTGTCTATCATTATATAGTTTCTCTGGTACTAGGAATAACATTTAACAAATAGTTTGTGTATATACTAATCCTGTATTATCCTGTCAAATTTAGGTTACTTTTGTTTAATTGCGATTTCATTTTCATACATGTTACAATAATTTTGGACCTCCCATATGACAGGAGGGAGCCACAGTGACATTTGTTTTTAAAATAAAGTTCTTAGTTGTGCATAGGGTTAGAAAATTCCTGGCCACCTCCTGGTAATGGCTGCCAACTTAAAATATGTTGTATAACCACCTTACATAGTTTTTGTTTGTTTGTGTTTTGTCCCTGATGATGACCTTATGTCCATAATGTGGGTTTTGTTTAGTTTTTGTCCTGGTGTGGTCACTGAACCATTATCTGTATAGTTTTTATCGTAATTTTTTTGGTAAAATGAAGAATCACTACAGTGCATTGATACAGGCTTGTTATAAGGACAGCATGAGGGATTAGTTGGCTCTATACTTCATATTCAACAAAAGTGAGATACACCAAGAATAACTAAGTTCTTCCTCTATCATAGAAGCTGACAGCTCTGAGACGACTAGCCCTGTGGTTTGAATTTTAATTTTGCTTGTCATGTGTTTGCCCGCGTTGTACAGAAGGCCTTATTTGATTTTTATGTATACCTTCCAGCTAGTATCTATGTTGTTCTTAACTGCTTAGAGCATTATTGTAATTTTGTTTTTCCTGCAATGTGTTATGCACGACCCAGAGGGTAATTTAAACCTGATTATGGTCAAAAGTGAACCTCTGGAAAGTGTTGCATGGTTCAAATATCTGGAAGCAGAAATGAATGCGGAGATCCAGTCAAGAACTGCGAATAGCCATGGTCGCCCTGACCAGACTGCGAATAATCTGGAATAATCTCTTTCAACAATATTAGCTTTAAATCGAAGCTGACTTTAATGTTTACAATGGTCACCTCGGTATACCTCTACTTGTGTGAGACTTGGACTGTGACGGTTGCCTTAGAATGTAAAATTTGTGTAGTAGAAATGAGATGCTTGCGACGAATTTTTGACATTTCATATTTGGATTGCGTTACAAACGAGTGTTCTTGAAATTGTTAGGAAGGAGTTAGGTCAATATAAAAACCTATTGACTATAGTAACAACACGAAAATTGACAAAGTATGGACAAATACCACAATCGGTGGGGCTGACCAAGACTGTCCTGCAAGGCACTGTGCCTGGAAAGCGTGGGAGTGGGAGATAAAAAAAGAGATGGGAGGACAATATAAAAAAAATGGACGGAAAGATCAATAGCTGAAACTAATACCGTGGCGAAAAATTGAGACATATGGCGGGAACTGGTTTGAGAAACTGCAGTAATGGTACCTCAACGACCTTCAAGGTTATGGGACTGAGGATGATGAATGTGTTATGTTGCGGAAACGTCACCACTTACAAAAGAAATCGAGTCCAAACTCAGAGTGACCCAAGCCGTCCTCGAGAGATGTATGATCAGCCTCACATTCTGCAACAAACATTTGGAAGGTCTTCATAACACCGACATACAGCAAATGACATTGGTGAAGAATGCAGTTACCTACGCAGACAAGACAAAGCATCACTGGGCTGGTCACCTGCTTAGGAGAACTGATGACCGTTGGAGCACAGCGACAGCAGTCTGGTATCCCTTGAGACAGAAAACGATCACGCGCAAAACTACCTACGCTTTGTCCGACTCACTGGAACTCAGAAATAACATCCATGACGCTGCAGATAGAAAACTTATCACTCACTGGTCCACCATGGCCCAAGACAGAAGACAATGGAAATAAAGTTGGGACCCACAACGGTGTAACCGCCTATGAGGAACGGGTTGTCCAGTAATTTTAAAAAAATGCATAATACAATTTGTAAATGTTTCTCTGCAACTAAACTTGGTTTTAAATAATTACTAATACTGTTGTATATTTATTAAGGACATTGTATTTGTTTGCAACAGATTCTAATTATAACTTTCAGGGAGGAATTAGCCCAGAAATGGTGCAGGCATTATATAGCAATGTGATTGAAGAGCAGGAGATTGCAACACAGAAGTTTAGGAAGCTCCTATCTAGAGGTAAAAGTATTTATATATATAATCTTTATTATTACTCAGTAGTGATAGACTAGATATGAGAAACATACGAGTTGGTGCTAATAATAGACCTGACCTATTCTTGCTGCGGGGTCAGTGCTGGGCAAAGAAGTTAGATTTTTTGCTGTCTTTGTGGAGGGATCCTTGTAAATAATATGAGAGGCTAATTTAAATGTGAGCAATAAATAGCCTCACTTCTGTTTAACTACAAAAATGAGCAACTATTGGAGGCTACCTGTGTTGATACCATGGTATGTTCTGTAACAAATAATAGGGCCACTGTGTCATTCCAAGTATGGTGTAAAAGACAAATAATGTTCATTGTGTATGCTATGTTATGCTGAACTGATGTCACTGCATTCTTGGCCGACCTTAAAGCAAATAGTGACGGCTATGGATACTTGTGGTTGCTATAGCTTGCTAGTTCTACATACTCCTGACCTGCCCTAGCTGGCATCCCTTCCTGTTCAACTCACATTTGATTTCAGACTCTCCCGCCTGGGGATTGCTGATTCATTGATTACAGATTACAGTGTCGTCATCTAAGAGACATCCATTGACTGCATTTAATGCGACCCTCTTATTCATATCACATTTAATGTTTTTATTATGGGTACTTTCAAAGCCAGGATTGCAGCTCTTTAATTACTGTGCCACCTCAGATCTAATATAACAGCCTCAATCTTTATATTCATACTGGGAATTATGAATGTCCCACATTGTTTGACAGTGATACTGCCACTTGTGTGTTATTTATATATATATATATAAAAATTCTTCAGAAACCACCACTACAAGAACATGTGATACTTTGACACATTCTTCCTACATTGATGCCAAATGTAGTAGGGATTTCATGCTTGCAGGAGAGTGGAGAAAAAAGGGCAATAAAAATTGTGGCTGTTATATCTTAGTTTCTGCATGTTATGTCTATTAGTTATTAATGAGTGAGTTTATATTGTCATGCTTGCAATGCAAACCTTTAGTACTATTTTTATTCTTTTATGTTCATGTAGAACCAAATCCACCAATAGACGAAGTCATACAAACTGGTATCATCCCGAGGTTTGTAGAATTTTTACAGAGGGACAGCTGCTGGGCTTTACAGGTATGTACTCCTTATTCTATTAAAATAAATTACTTGTAGCTTAAGCAGCTAGTTTTTATCTTCTGTTTACATTCATTTACTGTTGCAATTGTTATCTATCATTATGGCTGAGGAGCAGGCATTTGAGGGTTAAGATACCGGTCTCTTGTTTAAAGGTAGCGGTTCACACAGATATCCAGGCAATGAAAGTGCTGATTAACTGGAGCAACCAAGTCACAATCCAACATCACCACCAACCAAAGAACTACTAACTTTTAGCACGTGCACGACAAGTCTGGTCGACTGACATCATGTAAATCGAGCAGCGGACGAGTCAGGCTGACTTACGTTGCCGTTTTAATCAAACTTAAACACGAACAGCTACGTAGTAATAGTCTGAACAATACTGTTCTTTAATTGTAGAGAGTTTCTTCTTCTGTAATGTACGGTTACCAACAATGGTGATTGTGGAATTAGTTTTAGGCGTTTAAAAATGATTTATTCTGTTTTTTGCTTGGATTTGAAGATTAACCAATTTTTGAAAATGGGGGACTCAAGTTCCTGCAACGGATTTTTCTGAGGTAGATCTATTTAGATTGTTTATTTGGATACAATAATTACGTTTAAAGACTAAGTGACAGACATAGACATTATGGCAAAGATAGGTAATCTGTTGTAGGCGTTTTTGTTGATTATTTTTTTAATCCGACATACACTGGAAGCGCTAAGTGTGCCTTTTTTTCAACACTATCACCTTATTTTTTTTCTTCTCAGAAACTAACACAAATACTACAAAAGATAACACCAACAAATTCTTTATTCATTTATTTCTGTACTCGCAAACAAATCATATCAATAGACCGTCATATAAAAATGCTACAGGCTCTCAAAGTCGCAACAATAGTTAAACGACGAAATGTCATGGAAAATAATACTGCGGCAGTGGAAATTACGTGAATTTTGAATGCCGAGTGGTAAAGGCTGAATTCATAATCTACAGCAACTGCAGATAGTAATTGGCTACATACATGACTACAAGAGCTCTGTATGCAGCTATGTCTCAACCAAATCCCAAATATGCCATCAACAATTTGAGCTGAAAAGACCAGAGTACAATTTTCAGGTTACAAACAAGACATATGCCATTGAACAAACACCTATACAGAGTGACCATGTGCCATACTTCTTCGGCATTCGTCCTGAAAAGAGCTTTTGTGTCGTAGTTTATTTTCAGCACAGCGGTTTTGTGAACGGTTTGCCATCCCTCTGTTCCCTAATCTCTAAGCCAGACTAAACTAGTGTAGACTATTTCCAGGATCACCACTGGGGGGGGGGGGGGGGGGGGGGGGGGGGAATAGCCATGGTTTGCTGATCTTGATGCAAATGCCCACCTATGATTTAATGGCTGCTCATTCACTGTGCTGTACCTTTGGCCCCATAGACCATACTGCAGGTACTGAGACAGAAAAACGGAAACAGTAAAACATCTTTGGATTGTCCGTCATTGCTAGAATTGCAGAAGCAACTACTACAACCAACTCCCACCATCACCAACACACTGTATGAAGACACAAAACAACTGAAGAAAACATGTACATTCCAATACCTGGCACAAGGAAAAAGAGTGAACAACTCGTTATGCTGGGGATAGGTAAAGTAGGTCTTGATCAAGGGGACATGAGCTCAAAACCTAAGTACGGCAAATATTTTTGATTCTTTATTCCTATAAATATCTTCGTTGGACCACAGCAGTTTAGTTCAGGTGTCATTTTCACAGCGAAAGTTGACTGCAATGAATCTCCAATGTCTATTGCTATTGGCTATGTAACTCTATAATATAACTCTATTGCTTTGATTTTACAGTCTGCCAGGCTTTTCCTTTTCCATCTTTTGATGCTACAAATGGGGGGGGGGGGGGGGGTATCATCTGGTCAGGCAAAATATACTGATCAGACATGTTAGTCAGGGTCAGGCAAAACATACTGGCCAAGATTCACCTCGGCTTCTTAGTAGCCCTCCCTGGAAGTAGCCCTCCTTTGCAAGTAGCAGGATGTTGTCCAAAGAACGGAATGAATTGTGTTGTAGTTTACTGCGATATTTGCACCTTTCGATCCGTCTTCAGCAGGCATTTTTTTATCCCTTCTCCTTAACCAGTCTGCTCTGTTGCAGTCTGTTATCCAGAATCACCGCATGGAGATGTAGAACAGTCTTTGCAGCTCTACTGCGCTGACCCTGACCACTTCAGCTCATGTCTTTTCCCTTGCTTGAAAAATTAGAGCACTTTTTTCCTTGCTCTGTACTTCTAGGAGGTTTATATCACTAAGGAATAAAGAGTTCTGCAACCACTGTGCAGTTTGCAGGTTGAGTTTTTATTTTGTCCCTGACAGACAAGAGGTAGGCTTGACCATATTGTTTTCAATTTGACAAAGATCACTCTTGCCTTTTGTTTCCTGTGTTTTACATCCTCAACTGTATCACTGTGTTTTGTTTATGATGCTCCCAAGATGGCAACTTCTTTCACCTTACGTAAAACTTCAGGTAGAAGTGGTTATGTACAGCATTAGAAAACATAACTGGAAAGACCACACTAAAGAGTATTGGAGCTAGCACACATCCCAGTTGGACACCACTGATGACTGGGACAGCTGCAGTACTCTGTCCATCATGACAACTGTAGAAGATCACACAGCCAAATTTCACCATGATTTGCTAGAACCCTGAACCCTTCCCTGCTGACAGAGTCAAGGGGGAGGCGGGGGGAAAGATGAGGAGGATTATAGGACTGAGGAATAAAGACATACCATCCTTGCACTTGCTTTACAGTGTTCGTTATAATTCTATTTCAACCTGATTTTTAAAAAAAGTGTTATTACTGGGGTTTAAACCTGTGTCTTCTTGGCTATGATACAGGCATCATTAACTGCATTATCACTTGCTATGTAAGTAGTCATTAATCCACACTCACGCAAAATTGACAATTGTACAAGGGCGGATATAAAGTTGCAACAGTGTTGGGCCAGATCTAGTGACCTTTTTGGCCTTAAAAAGTTGTAGATTTGAACACAATTATTATATTTTTACACTGCAACTTGTACTCTTTGTGACATGCAGTTTGAAGCCGCATGGGCCCTGACGAATATTGCATCTGGCACGTCACTACAGACACGAATGGTCATCAGTGCTGGTGCGGTACCAATATTTATACGTCTGCTCAACTCTGAAATTGAAGATGTTCAAGAACAGGCAAGTGCTTTTGCACATCCATATGCTTTTATAAATGAATTAACCTCCTTTCTTATCTTATTATATGAAGACTTTTATTATACGAGGCATGTTCAAATGAAACCGGACCAAACTGCAACAACTGAACATATGTACAATGCGCATGATGTCACTTCTGGTGTAAACAGCACATACCAACAGCCAAGTTTGCAAAATTTCATTATCGTCTGACTCATAGTTTCCTGAGCAGACCTTTAAACATCGTTGTCCAGTTCTTCACTGTTGTCTTCTACACACTTTTGTCACCATACACCGCCTGCATTCTGCGATGAATGTCAATTGGTCGACATCCTTCAGATGCTAGAAACCGAATCACCGCTCGCTGATCAACTCTGGACGGATTCCATATCACACCCTCCATGTTTTCAACGGTCTGCTGAGGAAACTGAGGCAGAGGATAATTAAAATTTACAAACTTGACGGTTGGTATGGGCTGTTTACACCAGAAGTGACGTGATTATGCGCATCGTACGTATGTTCACTTGTTGCATGTCGGGCCGGTTTCATTTGAACACGTCTCGTAATTGAATACCTGGTTACACAAGCATTTGGAGCAATAAAAGTGCTGACAAACTGACAAGAAAATAAGTCCACATGCCATCAATCTGAAGTAAAAAATGCTTGATACTCTACAACTGTGGACAACAATGGGTTACAACTGCGGACAACAATGGGTGGGTGAGCCAGTAGGCAGACATGTCTCAATCCAACACCAGACACAGCATTTTCTTTGCAGGAAATCTGCAAACAGCTTGTGTTGCTGTTACACAGTAACAAGATGAGGTTGCACACATCATTCACAACTCTTCATGCTTTTTCCCTGAAGCTCTGCAGTTTGGTGTTATAGGCTCATGTGCCAGACAGATTTGGAGGCATTCTTGTCATATGTTTGAATTATTTAATTCTCTTTAAGTCAGTATATGCCAGGCCAAGATACAGCAACTCATGAGCGGACAGCAGCCATCAATTCAAAACTGTTTGCTTCCATCAGGGTCGGAACCATAGCTGACCAAGACCCTATTCTACCTCCATGTAGTGACCCTGGAAACAGGTTGCTCTAGTGTAGCCTGGCCAAGATATAAGGATCACAGTGGGAAGGCAAACCTGGTACTCAGAAAAGTCTGCTGAAATCGAATGTGTTGGGCCAAAAGATGCAGATATCGCAGCCTCTCTGTAAACTACAATGCAGCATCTCAAGTCCTTTTTAGGATGAATGATGACGAAGAAGAAAAGTAGAAGTATATGCCATACATGGCACCATACTCATTTTCCGATGGTTTTCTTTGTTTTCATGTCTCTTCTATTGATCCTAACTACTTTTTATAAGCACCTTGTCTCACGTACTGCAGTCGTTAATTCTTGTGCATTGATCATGGTCCACACTTGACAGACTTGGTTGAATATACTGTTGATAATTTGTCATTCTGTCTCGATTGGAATGTTTAAATGCTTTACTTATTGTCACGGCTGACGTGTTACTACAATTTTTTTGTGTGTTCTTGCTATCTCCCTGTCTACAAACAGAGCCACAAACATTTCTTATTCAGCGTTTGTCCTGAAAAGGACGTTGCATTGTAATTTACAGCGAGACTGCAATATCTCTGCCTTTTGGCACTACGCATCTGATTTCAGCTGGCTTTTTTTTTTGTGTACCAGGTTTTCCTTCCCACTGTGATCCCTATTCTCTTAGCGAGACTACACTACGGCAGCTGTTTCCAGGGATGCTGCTTAGAGGGTATCAGTCAACTTTGGTTTGCTGACCCTGATGCAAGCAGCCAGCTGTGAATTGCTGACTGATTTCAACTCATTCACTGTGTTGTATCTTCAGCCCCCAAACATTTCTAAGAATACTTTTTTGCCAAGTCCCCAATGTAACCACACCAGCATATATAAGTATTGGGAGTTCCCATTTGCAGGTGTATGTACAAATTTAGCTGCAGTTTTCTTATTAACATATTTTTATGAATGATATACCATTTTGTAGGTAAATGAATGTTCTCTAAGATAGATCTAAAACAATTGTGTTATTTTTTAGTAGGAAATTTGTAAATGGTAAATTATTATTTACAACAGAAAAGCATTACAAAATTATTAAAAAAGTGCCAACTCACCTTACATTTTTGAATGTCCAAAACATTTAATGTTTTTTACTTGGTGGTTATCATAAAGTATATAAAAACAATAAGAAAACCAAGAACACAGAAATTGGATAATATTTACACTTCTAATAGCTAATGTAACCACATTTAAGCCAGATCAGAAAAAATTAAATTTTTTGAAAAATAAACATTTGAGAAAAAAAAATCTTTGGAAAAATTAACATAAAAAAAAAAATATATATCTCCAATTTATTTACAGTACATCAATGTCTTTAGTGAGCACCATCTGCAGGATCATGTGTATGGTACACTCTAAAACAGTTCTTCGGATGGAGATGTGGCTTTTCTGGGCAACCAGTGCAATCAAAATTTGTGCAGGCTCTCTTTGCAGGAGTTGAGCATACAATGCAGTTCCTGTCTTTGTCTGAGTGATCCACAAGATGCACAGCACCCTCATATCTTTTAATTTTGTTTCCTTCTTTGAATTTTCTCCCAACTTTATTGCTGTTTGTGATAACTACCTCTTGCGGAATGATCGATGCAGCCTTCTCAGTCAGCTGATGGACCAAATTTTCTTTGAAGACTTTCAAGGGCATAGGATTCTCATCAGCATGACAGAGCGTGTATAATATATGAGCATTTACCTGTGAAAATAACATTTTTTTTCCACCATTTTCTTGTTTTTCTTTGGAAGCTGCCATAGTATGATACCATCTGGTCGCTATGGTCACATCCATTCATACACATGTTGTATCGCTGCACTACTTTGGGTTTTTCAACTGTGTTGCCTCTTCTAGTTGTAACCTGCTCCATCTGAACTGTAGTCTTGGTGGAGACAACAATACATGGCATTTTGGGATCCATCATTATTTCTGTACCACCTAGCTTCTCGGAGCTGTAGAGAAATGGTCTTCAACTGAAGCGGTAAATTTTTCCTGTTGATGTTGAGTGTGCCAGTATAATCAATACCCCTACTCAACAGATATGTAATCACGGTGTCTACAGTATAGTACCTATCCGCAATTACATGGTGGCCTTTTCCAATTCCTTGCAGCAGGTAATCAAACACCTTCACGGCCTGACTTGTACGGTCATTGGCAAGGAGATATAATGTGTTTTTTCCGAAGTATGTCAATACAGAGTAGACATACCCTGTAGTAGAATCACACAAGCCAAAAGTCTTGATGTGATACAGCGTCCGTTATAGCCTATTACCATTTCATCAATGGCCAGATCCTGAAATGGATAAAAATGCATCCTGGAACTTTGCTATTAGTGAATTCAAGAATGGCTCTATTTTGTCCTTCCCTACAGATTCAGCATCTCCAACATGCATCATGGTGTGGTAAATGATTTCAAATCGCAATCTGGGAAACACCTGATTGTACCATGGGTTGTAGTTGTGTGCCCAATAATCCTTCACCGATGCTTTTTTACCTAAACCTATTGCAATAATCACGGCTAAAAATGTTAACAGCTCATATTCAGTGATAGGCTTCCAACTTGCAGGTGTAGACTTTTGTAAAGAAACATGTTTGGATTTCTTCAATTCTGCATATTCATTGATACCAATGAATCTAACACATCTGGTGTTATCAAGGCAAACCAACAATCTAGTTCAGAGGAAGATGCATCTAGTTTTGCATGCATACCTGGTTCACGAGTTGGAACAAAGGGAATACTGCCTGTTGTTTCACCTTCAGTTACTTGGTGCCACTGTTCTCTTTCTTGAGCTCCATTTTTTACTGAACTATTTGTAAATCTATCAGCCATCTTAGCGTTTTTAGGGACTTTTGATGGTCCAGGACGTGCACCATCTTCGCTATCACTACTTGCGCTGTCAGTACTATTTTTTTCGCATTCATCAAAATCAATTGAATCATTATTATCGACATCTGTTTCACTTACCTCGTCTTCACTAGATGTATTATTTATCTGTTGAAACAAGTTTCTAGCCTGTTCAATAGTTAGACAAGCTGTACAAGTACTTTTGGTGACCTTATCGCTTGTTGCCATGGTAAACAATTTTTTACAGTTCGGTAACTAGCTTGAAAATATGATAATTATGACAAGAATACAATTTTTAACATCCAATTTGCTCCATATGTGGTTCAAGAAATAAACTTCCCTTCGGTAAATTAAAATCTCGTACCAAAACGGAAAGGAAAACTATAAATTTATAACTTGTTTTACTATGAAACAAACATTGGCGCTCACAGCGGCTTATGGCCACGGGTGAATAAGTGTTCTGGCGCTGGGAGCGGCTTATAGTATGCAACCAGTTTAACTTTTCCATCCAGTATGGTTCTTACAAGTGTGTCACATCTTTTAATATGGCAGAAATATATGATTTGTCTTTCAGTAGTTCTCTTATCACCCTTAGTTTCTCCAGCTTTCTAACTTTTTTGTTTCCATGAAACAAAACGCGTTTAGATTATGTGCAGTTTATTTAATTTTGATTCTCATGGTTCTTGTTCGTCTGTTCCTGCTTTTTCTTTGAACATCACTGTCTACAGAACTATATAAATGTGTTTTGACAATATTTTATTAATAATAGGCTGTGTGGGCTTTGGGTAATATCGCTGGTGATAGTCCAGAATGCAGAGACTATGTACTCGGTGAAGGAATTCTTGTACCACTCTTGAAGTAAGTTCTAAAGCTTGATGTTCATTTGCGTTTTTGTTGTTGTTCTTCTTTTGTATTAATCTTGTTGTGTCTGGCGGACAGACACATACATTAGGCTCCTAATTCTTCTTCTTCTTCGTACACTGGCTCTTAATTAATTATCCAGGATGGTAAGTGAAAAAAATTTACCCGGATTAGAAAAACCTGGATAATATTTGCCAACAAAAATGTGCAAAAATATGGATTAAAAATAGGAAAATAATTGGACAACATTAAAAATAATGTACATACACTTTTATTTAAAATAAGGATTATTTTAGTTTTGTTCACCTTTCAAAAAATGGTATTACACAGATTTCATAACATTATCTTATTGATACTTTTTCTTGTATGACGGCTCGTTCTTCCTGATCTGTCATCAATAACTGCAGGTTCATCAGTAGTAATATATTGCAAAATCTCTTTATAATTGTAAACATCATAATTTAAAACTTGGTGTCCAGGCAAATTGTCATCTGTGTTTATCTAGTAGCCCAGTTTCCTCACCATCATGCACACTTTTATTTATCCTATATACTTATTCAATAATTTGGACAAGCTTTGTTCACACTATTCTCAAAACCATAAAATTCTTCATCATTCACTAATTACAATTTTCTCTACTATTTATTTAAAGAAGTTATTTGATAGATCACAGAAAACAAATAAATCAACTCCATCTTTTATTTTTAGTTATATCGGTAGCGTGCAGGGTGGACTTTGAGTTGACATTTTTTATTAAATATTATCTTCTTTGGTGTCCATTTGGGTGAGAAATACAGGACAATCCATGTGACTGAACATTGAAAACATGATGTCTGATATGGTGTCCAGGATACGGAATGTAAGCAAGAAGTTTAAACAGGGTAAAGTAGCGGAAGTGCATTGTGAGCTATCTTCCTGAAGCTGGCTTTTAATTCTTTTTAGATCTTTGGTCAATTACTGACTTAATGATCAGTGACCATCATATCTGATGTCCTTAAGGGCAACAACAAACTGCCTCCACTTCACTCTGCCTGCAGTTATCCTTCATGCAGTGCCCCAACTCTGATTCGTGATCTTCATTTCTGTAAAAGTGGTTCCTTGCTAAGTTACCTTAGGTCAGCCTATCATTTGTTTTCCTTTTAGGATCCATTGCATGGCTATCAGCATGCTGATAAAACAAAGCTCATGACCAATAACGTTGCAGGGTTTCAATCTGTCATAGAGGCAAATGGACAGGTACTTGAGGTGGTGAAACATTTCAAATATCTTGGATCGTTGATCAGCGAAGAGGGTTTGAAGCCAGAGGTAATTGCAAGAATAGCACAAACAACAGCGGCGCTGACTAGGCTGCAACCTATTTGGCGAGACAAGCGCCTCGCCCTGGTGCTGTCAATATTTCTGTATGCCTGCGAGACCTGGACCATTACAGCAGATATCCAGGGCAGAATACGTGCAATGGAAATGCTGTGCTATAGAAATCTCCTAAATGGTACAAATAAGGATCGTGTCACGAACGTAGGCATCCGTCAGAGAGTTGAAGACGCAATTGGTCCTTTTGAAGATCTGTTCACAACTATCAAAAGACAAAAGATGGCCTGGTGTGGGCACGTCGCGAGGTCCAACGGAATTCCCAACTCGATACTCTTTGGATCTATACCAGGACAGAGAGGGCGAGGACGTCCAAGGAAGAGATGGGTGGACAACATCGCTGAGTGGTCAGACCTTCGTCGCGGTGAGATACGTCTGGCGGCGACAGATAGAGAGAGCTGGTGTGGGATTTTCATGTCTTCATGTGTGCCCCAACGACCTGATGGGTTACGGGATGAACTGAGCTGAACTGCATGGCTATTCTGGTGATGGTATTAGGTGTTCTTCTTAGAACATGATCGAACCAAATTCCTGGGTTGACCAGTTATGAGCATATGTTCATCTTCTTGGTTGCTCTGGTCAAGCAGTTCTTGCTTGACAAAAGTCTCTTAAATGATGGTATACTAATGTAAGCTCTACGACAATGTAGTTCTTCCAAATACATATATATATATATGTATATCATATGCGTCTCAGTCTCTATAGACCATGCGCATGGTGCCCTGTGATTTTTGTCCAGCTCTGTCTCCTGTATTTTGACACTGTCTTCTATGGCTGTAAAGACAGATCTGCGAGTGACAGTCCCTGCCACAGATCGTACAACCATGCTGAGGAGGCTGGCTTGCTTGACTGTTCCTTGATTTCTTCAGTCTCTCTTTTTTCTGTAGCCAGAATGCCTTTACGAGCGTCAGCAGTCACTATGTCCCCTCCAACTTGTCTCCAGGTAACTCAATCCTGAGCAATTCTTTTTTCCTAGCTCTCGGATGGGATGTCGTATCTATATATATATATATAAATATATCTTAGGGCATTACTAGCTGTATGGGTTTTAGAAAGATAGAAAATAATATTTTATATGATTTTTCAAAACATTTACAAAGATAGCATAGAGAAATATGAATGGTGGCCCCATGACCCAATTTTCTTGGCTCAAATGCGCAATCATGATAACACTAGACCTTTTAATTTGTAAACGTGACAGTACAAATGAAGGCGCATGCTTAAGATATGCACTCAGATGCTTCTGAAAGTCAATTTGCTAATTAGTAAACACATCAATCTTTTATCTTAAAATATAGGTTTTTGATTGTAACTTCAAAACTACACATGATGCCAATAGTGACTCCAAGGATGAATTCTATCACCAGCTGGATTCACTCATCACAAGGATCCCTAGTGAGGAACATCCAGTTTTACTGGGTGACTTCAACATAAGGGTAGACGTTGATCATGACTCTGGCCTACATGCTTAGGAAAGTTTGGTGTTGGAAAGATGAATGAAAATGAACAGTGGCTATTGGAGCTGTGTACCTACCACAACCTGCACATCACAAACACCTATTTCCAAATGAAGTCCCTGCACAAAGTATCCTGGAGACATCTTCGCTCCAGACATTGGCATCAGCTGGACCTGATCTTCACTAAACGGTCTGAAATGAAACACGTTTTACAAAGCCACACATTTCACAGTACTGACTGCGATACTGACCACTCACTAGTTTGCTGCAAAAAGAAGGGTTCTAGCCTAAGAAGATCCACCATGCAAGACCCGTGGGTAAATGCAGCATAGACATAGCAGAAACAGATATCCCGAAAGGGCAACAAAATCCTTCTCTGAATTACTGGCAAAGCAGCATACTATGAGAAGTGCCACAGAAAGGTTGAAACACGTCAGAGGGTCAATACACATCACAGCCTTGGCGTTCTTTGGAAAGAAGACAACAAGCAAATATTACTTATTTGAGATTGGGTCTGCCAGCCTTGCGCCAAACTACTCATCTGGAGTTCAAGATTTTCTCCAGCAGCACACCCTTGAAGGCTTACAAATCTGCCAAGAGTACAGTACAGAGACTGGCAATGAATTGTACAAATGACTACTGACTTCAACTCTGTAAGTCCATACAGTCAGAAGCGGACACTGGTAACATCGCGGGAATGTACGAGAGCATATAGAAAGCATTTGTACCTACAATTAGATTTACAACATCGCTGAAATATGTGACAGGTAAGTTTTTTGGACAGGGATATGCAAATGAAGAGATGGGCCAAATTCTATTTATTCTTGTACACCTGTACTGCCGGAACTAGGCGTAAATCCGACCATAGAAGATTTGAAAAAAGCTATTTAGGTTATGCCAGTGGGAAGGCCCCCTGTAGGGATGACATTTCAGCAGAAATCATCAAGTGCTGGGGTGACTGCCTTCTTCAATACATGTACTAAGATATCTGCCAGTGATGGGTTGAGGGAGCCATATTACAAGACATGAGAGATGCCAACATAATCACCCTCTACAAAAAAAGGATGACGGATGAGGCCGCAACAAGTACTTGAAAATATCACTCCTGAATACTAGGCAAAGTGTATGCTCATGTCATACTAAGCAGGCTGCGGAAGCTAGCCGATAGGGTGTATTCGAAGTCTCAGTGTGGTTTTCACGCAGATAGGTTGATGTAGTCTTCTCGCCGAGACAACTGCAAGAGAAATTCAGAGAACAATACAAATCTCTTTTTCTTGCCATCATTGACCTCACCAAGGTTTTCAACTTAGTAAACAGAGAGGGTCTCTTTAAAGTATTGTCCACCTTCTTTGCCATCATGTTAAAAAATACCATTGGAACTGCTATAAAAGGGGTCTTCCTGCATACTAGGTCAGATGGGAGATTATTCAATCTAACCAGACTGTGTTCAAAAAGTAAGAGAAGGGAGACTGTCATTTAGGATATGCTCTTCACAGATGATGTAGCCCTGTTTCGCTACAATGAAGCCGAGTTACAAATCCTCATAAATAGGTTAGCAAAATCCTGCGATCTGTGGGACTCACCATCAGTCTACACAAGATGAAAGTAATTACTCAGTGTGCAGATTCTCCAGGTATTGTCTTAGCAGTCAAAATATGGAGGTAGTAAATCATTTTAATTACCTTGATACCGACATCACCTTTGTATGCAGAGCTGCAAAAGAGATTATGAATGGCCTCAACAGCACTTGCCAGGCTCTCTGAGTGCTTGGAATAACAACATGCTGACCATCCCCACAAAGGTTGCTGTGTACATATCCTGTGTGCCTATTATTCCTCTATGCCAGTGAAACATGGACTCTGTATACTTCACAAGACTACATGCTTTTCAAATGTGCTGCTTGAGGCGTAGTTGAAATTTTATGGAGTGACAGAATGACAAACAACGATGTGTTGGGCAATACGAAGAATGTCAGTTTAGTTACGATCCTCTGCCAGCCCAGCTAAATGTGGCTAGATCACGTATGCAGAATGGAGGAAGGGTGAATTCTGAAAGATATCCTGTATGGAGAGTTGGCCTCTGGCAACCGTAACAAAGGTAGACCCTGCTATAAAAACATTTGCAAGTGGAACCTGAAAGCAGTACATTTGAACACCTCTTACTGGGAGGAACTTGCCAAAAACAGACCTGGCTAAAGGCAGGTTTTGTGTGCTGTCCTGCAAGCAGGGGAAGTCAAGATGTGACAAAATGCAGGTTCCAAATGTGTGCTGTGAAAGCAAGGGCAACAATTGATTAAGGCCCCTCTCTATCATGAAGTCAATTGTCTCCCGAGACTGACAGAATGCTAATCAATCAAACTTTCATAATTATTTTGGGTGTCCTTGCTAGTATTCACATTGTCTTGCCCATGTACCTATCTTGACAAAGCTTTGATACAGGTTTTCTGTAAGGCAGTGATTGTCACATGCCTCTTGCAGAGTAAAGGTAGACAAGAAAAACATGTAAAACACACCAATTTGTTAGCTTGTCTTGTTGGGCCGTCGTACGGAACCAATCGCCTAGCGTTCCCTCTACCGAGACTGCGCTTGTTGCCTGCTCATAAAGGTTTCTAATTACCATCACAATATCACTGTTGAATTTATAATGCTTCATTGTTGACCATAGCGCTGCATGCCACACTCTGTCAAACGCCTTTCTAAAGTCAATGAAGGCATGGTAGAGTTGTTGTTGATACTCTGAGTACTTCTCATTCATTAGCCGAAGGTTAAATATCTGCTCGATGGTACTCCTTCCTGCTCGAAAGTCCGCTTGTTCTTCGGCAATGATATTCTCTGCCTGTGGTTTCAGTCTGTTAAGTATTATTCTCAAGAGAACTTTACTTGGATGATTTATCAGACTGATTGTTCGATAGTCTGACACATATTTAGGTTTCCTGATTTAGGCAGTGGTATAATGACTGATTTTGTCCAGCTGGTGGGCCACTCTCCTGTCTGCCAAATTCTATTGCAGATGTATGTCAGGATATCAATTGTTGCCTCACCTCCCACTTGTAGGAGCTCTGCTGTAATATTATCCACACCTACAGCCTTCCCTCTCTTCAGCATTTTCACGGCTTCATATACTTCTTCCCTTGTTATCGTTCGATTTTCCTCTATCAGACTCACTTCAGGAGACATTGCATTTCTTGGGTCACCTCGACCTTCATGCTTATATAGTTCTGAACAGTACTCTGTCCAGCGCTCACGAATGTCTTGAGCTTCTGTGAGACATTTCCCACTCTTGTCCTGAATCGTTGTATTTCAAATTTGTACAGGCCTAATTAAGTCCTTGACTAAATTATATGCCCCCTTGGCATCATTTCTTTCTAGATTTTGTTCGATATCTGCACACTGAGTTGTTATCCATTCCACCTTGGCCTGTTTCATCTTGGCCTTTATGTTTCCATTTATCTCTCTATATTGCTGAATCCCATCTAGTGTTTTCTTCGCTCTCTTCATTTGTCATCTCTTGTCACATAAATCCAGTATTTCATTCGTGATTCATGCTTTCTTCTTAATCCTGCACCTACCTAGAACCTCAGATGCCGTGGAGATTAATGCAGAATGCAGGGCTTCAGTCATCGTCTCAACATCTGTCTCCTCGTTAAGAACCAAGAGAGGTGCGAATCTTCCCCCCATCACCGCTCCAAAGGTCTCCACTATATCCGGGTACTTCAACTTCTCCAAGTCAAATCTCAGTCTAGTTATCTCTCTTTTCAGAACTTTCTTAAGTCTGAGATGCATGGTCATCACCACTAAGTCGTGGTCGCTACCTATATCGGCCCCTGGGAAACTTCTTGTCCAGGCGCTATTGACGCTAGATCTGAATCTCCTTTGGACCAGAATATAGTCAATTTGACTATGAAGCGTACTATTTGGGCTGTGCCACGTCCACCGTCTCGACATTTTATGCGTATTCGCTACTATTAGCTTATTATAATACGCAAATTCCAGGAGTCTCAGTCCTCTATCGTTCGTGGTCACATTTCCATATGCTCCACATGTGCCTTTCCAGTCACATACCTTGTCCGTACGACTGTAGGTGTGAGACAGGGATGTATACTCTCCCCAACACTCTTCAATATATTCTTGAAGAGAATAATGGAGACGAGCTTAAACGGACATGTTGGCACGGTTAAAATAGGTGACAGGCTTATCACAAACTTCCGATTTGCTGATGATATTGATGTATTGGCAGGCACAGAAAGGGAACTCCAGGAGTTGATTGGTAGATTGGATAGAGCGGCCCTGAATTTTGGTATGGAAATAAATGCAGATAAAACAAAGCTCATGACCAATAACATAACAGGGTTTCTGTAATAGAAGCAAATGGGCAGGAACTTGAGGTGGTAAAACGTTTCAAATATCTGGGATCGTTGATCAGCGGAGAGGGATCGAAGCCAGAGGTAATTGCAAAAATAGCACAAACAACAGCGGCACTGACTCGGCTGAAACCTATATGGCAAGACAAGTGGCTCGCCCTCGGCATAAAAGTTAGACTAATGCGCTCTTTGGTGCTATCAATATTTCTGTATGCCTGCGAGACCTGGACCATTACAGCAGATATCCAGGGCAGAATACATGCAATGGAAATGAGGTGCTATAGAAAAATCTTAAATGTTACATATAAAGATCATGTCACGAACGTAGTAATATGTCAGAGAGTTGAAGACGCTATTGGTCCTTTTGAAGATCTGTTCACAGCTATCAAAAGACGAAAGATGACCTGGTGCGGGCACGTCGCGAGGTCCAACGGAATTATCAACTCGATACTCTTTGGTTCCGTACCGGGAAAGAGAGGGCAAGGACGTCCAAGGAAGAGATGGGTAGACAACGTCACTGAGTGGTCAGGCCTTCGTCCCGGTGAGATACGTCAGGCGGCGACAGACAGAGAGGGATGGCGTGGGATTTTGGGAGTGTCTTCGTGTGTGCCCCAACGACCTGATGGATTACGGTATGAACTGACCTGAACTTGTTGGGCAACTGCTATCATATGGCACGATTGTATAAGAATACTTACTTCCTACTCTTTTAAAATTGGAAAACTTTTAAATAGAATTTGCCCATACATTCTACAGCCTGCTGAGCAAATGTGTCAGTTTGTCTATGACAAGGAATGCAGTTTGGTGTCTGTCAAACCTGTGCAGAGGAAAGAACCCACCTCCTGATTTTAGCAAGGTAAGTGCTTACTTTTATCATTTATCCTATATATGGTTTTATACAATTGGTAATCGGTCATAAATACAATCTAAAAGAGAAAGTAACTCATTTATGTGAACGTGTTGTCTCTATGAAGTCAAGTGAATAGACCAGGACCACGTGACAAATATTTCTACGGCTCAACGACCTCATGCAGTAAATATGGAATTACATATTTGATAATGACCATTTGTTCAAAACCTGCATTGTCTGTAACTTTATATACATGTTAAACTATTCTACAACTTATTTACATAATTCAGAACTGGAATTTTTCACTTGTTTAAACATTTGTCTTTCTGCCTTAGTCTCTCCTTTGACATTTAATGTGTGTTGTCTGTTTTCTTATTTGCCTTTACTTCATTTTAGGAAATATTTAGGTTTAGTCCTTTATAAATGAATACCCTTTTAAAAAATTTATTATCACTTATCCCACATTTTGAGGCAACTCATGATGTGAGCTATAGAATAACTATTGGTTGGTCGCAAGTATGAGATCTTTGCTTTATATCATATTCCTTGCACATGTCATTAATTCAACCACTACTGAATCCTCTTTGAGTTAGTGTTGCATCATTTGCTAGGAACTTGACTTTGGTCCTGATCAACAGTTGTTAAACCCAAAATGATGATTGAAGGTATCTGATCATTGGATTAAATTCATATTTCTGTGTCTCAAATGTCATCTCAGCACGGCTATATAAAAATTACTATCTTCATAGCATTTATTCCCATTTCTGAGGTCAACTAGGAGGAATAAATGTCACTTACCAGTGCAGTTGCCACACACTATGCAGGCTATGTTTTTATTTTACTTCAGATAGACAAAATCCTCTGCTGTGCCAAGGTTTTGAATGCATGATCTCACGTTCAGAATGTGACATAGGTTGTCTGTCATGTGCGTGTACCTAGAAGAAATTATTGAATACAAAGAAATCACACAAAAAATAGCCAGAGCTAACTACAAGTTAAAGCAGACATACATACACTAGAACACATTCTCCAGGTCTCCCAATGAAAGCAGCACAGTAACAACTTGACCTGCTGAGCATTAAACTGTATAGTGATGAGACGACGCCCCCTTCTTAAAGGTGAATCCAAGTCCATTCCATTCTTGATACTGATACTAACAGAGCAAGTTCGACGACAGGATTGGCAGTGTACAGGCTCTCTAACCTGTCACCTGGAACAGTTGTTGGATCAGCTGAATAATTGCATTTATGTGGTGAAAAAAACCAAAAATGAAATGCAGTAGAATCAAGGATACCTCCCTAGTAATCCTTGCAACCAGATGACGACTCAAAGTCAATGAACTGATCAATAAAATCACTGTGCGAGACCAGCCAGCTGATTAGACACAAGCTTAAAGAAGATTTATGAACAACATATATTAATCAAAGCGGCTGCAACAAGACTGTGGGGTCAAATATTGATTAGATCTTGACTAGTTAAATTTTAACTGTTTCTGACGGCTCTAAAAAAACCCAGATGGGACCACCTTAGCGGACAGCGAAAATAAAAGAATTTCGTAGGTTCCTTAATGATCTCTTCGCATACAAGGCTGCAATCTATGAAAGTCTGCTAACTTCAGATTATATGCTGATGCCGGAGATCGTAACATCAGAGACAATACCTTCGTTTGAGCATTGCTGGATCGAGTAACTGTAGATGTTATACAGGTGGGAGGGTAAACACTGTCATGAGAACTGACGAAACTGTTCAACAAAAGCCTAAATGAAGATCAAATCCCTAACCAATGGAAAACACCCAAAACAAAATTAGTTCATAAGCTTTCATGAGAGTAGTTATGAACAGACTAGAAAATGAATTTATGAGAATCAATCACAAGAGCAGGCGGGTTTCAGGAAAGGCTTCTCCACCATTGACTACCTCCACACTTTCCACTAGTTAATAGAGATGGGAAGAGAAGCATGTATGCCCTTACACCTAATGTTCGTGGACTGTGAAAAAAAAACCTTCAGTAGCATTGCCGTTGTAAATGCCTTACAAAATCAAGGCATTGAACAACAAAATGTGCTGCTAATCGCAACTAGGGTTGCTATACCAGTATTACCCTTTTTTTTTTTTGTCGGCCAACATACAAGTTCAATGTGGTGTACGACAAGAGTGGTACAATCTCTCCCAAATTTGTCACAACCTTGAAGTCTTCTGCACACTAAATTGGTAGGCTGAGAAATGCTTAGCATTCTCTGGTTTGCGGATGACATAATCATGATCAGCTGCACCATCAAGGAAGCTGTGCAAAGTACAACGCAAGTGTGACAATTGGTCTAAAAATAAAAAGACCCAATTACACGTTGGAACACTATCTGATCTAACGAGGAAATGCGACTTGGAAATGAATACGTCAAAAATGTGACTCTGTACATTTACTGGACCAAGAAATTACAAACTTTCATAAAATGCATCGAGATATTTCACGAAGGGTAACAGCAAGATGGTTTAGCTTCAATTTCATCAGACCCTTCCTTAACAGATGAAAAATAACGAAATGAGAGCTCACAATCTCAACAGCACAGTCATTGCAGTCATACTATATTGCTCCAAGCTACTCAATGGGCGATGTAGTGTAGAACATTGTCAATCTCACTATTGGACAACATCTGCGATCTGTAGTCAAACTTGCTTCAGTGACGTCAATAATGGGATTGCTATCAAAGTACAGGTGGAACAGTCATATGATATGCTTGCTTGACAGTAGATGGATACGTAAAGTAACGTCATGGTGGCCCCACACCTTTAATCATTGACCTGGACATCCACCAATGAGATGGATTTGTGGTCTGCAACAAGAACTTGGTCTGGCATGGAACTCTTAGACAAAAGACAGATATATTTAAACATCATTTGACTACCTGTTTTAGGGCACATGGTGTGCCTGAATGAACTCTGTGATTGCAGTATTACAGTGATGAGAGAAACCTGATGCAGATAAATGTAATTTTTAGAGAGAAATGCAATATAAAATTGGAAATTGTAACATATTCCAGCATTAAATTTATACCACATAAGTGTATTCAATTGTTGTCCTGTGTGGTCTGGCTTGCTCAATTAATTTTGTGTGTATTTATTTTCTTTGAAATCAAAGGTTAGTCCTGCTTTGCCTGTCCTTGCTCGACTGTTGTACCATTCAGACAAGGATGTCTTAGCTGATGCTTGCTGGGCTCTGTCCTACTTGTCGGATGGCCCCAATGAAAAGATTCAGGCAGTTATAGATTCTGGAGTGTGTAGAAGACTAGTTGAATTGCTTATGTAAGCTTTCATGTTTTATCTTTTGGTCACTATGTCTTTTGTAAAATCAGTCCTACTATATGACTCAGAAACATGGAATGTAACTAATATGATCTTATCCAGACTGCAGACATTCACCAACACGTCTCCACTATATACTTTGTGTTAGATGGCCAGATGCAAAAACAAACACTTCTACGGCAAAAAACATTGCAGCAACAATACAGCAGAAGATTGTGGAGCAAATGAAAATCACTTAGTGCACACCCTCATATAGAAACTTAACATTCTAACCAGACATGAGCTGGATTGGAACCCAAAAGAAGAGAGAAGAGGGAAAAAGACAATAATTTCCTAATGAAGATTGGAATAGGGGGATGACCAAATACAATTGATCTGAAAACATATGTTACAGTCTTATGTTTCAGGTGGAATCAGAATTATGATAGTAAGTTGATATTCGATTTTTTTTTAAATACTCAATGTTCTTTGTTTGACTAATTCTAATTCTTATATTACTCTAGCTGCAAAAGGTGGTATACACAAAGTTATAACAGTAAGCACATTTCTGGTAATAGAGGGTAACAGTGGAAATGAATATTGGACAGTTGAACATCATGACAATGAAAAAGAAATTGGACAGTTGAACATCATGACAATGAAAAAGAAATTGGACAGTTGAACATCATGACAATGAAAAAGAAATTGGACAGTTGAACATCAGATGACCTGGTGGGGACACTGTGCCTCTACTTGAGTCAAACAGACCTATAATCGAAAAACAAAACTAAAAAGAACAATAAAACTGATAAACACCACAAATGATAAGAATTTAATGAGAGACATGATTATCTACACATGTTAAAAAATAATATTTCAAATTATATTTAAAAAAAAAATAAATCAAGGAAGAAATATTTGAAACCATCCCTTCTCAGATGATGATAAATTTTACTATAATACATTTGTTTTATAAATTCTCCCCCCCCCCCCCCCCCCCACACACACACACCACCACCATTCATCAGCAGAGGTACATTGTAAATATCATATTTTTGTGTGTTTTTACCATCTCTGGAACACACACAATACATTCATTAACAATTTTGACAAAAATTGTCACTATCTCTGAACCAGTAATGATCATTAACAATAAATTGACCTTCCCACCACCGCCATCATCATTTCTGAAACCGGACACATTCCTTTATAAAAGAAATCTTCAATTTGAAGTTTTTTTTTTCTTTCACTATTTCTCAAGGTTACATTTATTTACAATAAATCATCCTTTTAAGAAGATAAAAAAAACATTTTGTTCTTAAATTTTTAAAAATATCCACACTTTTTGAAACAGGCACAATCATCAGAGTGTTGTGGCTGCTGCACTGAGAGTAGTAGGAAATATTGTCACCGGGGATGACTGCCAGACACAGGTCAGTGGATTATATCTTCTTCAGAGCTAGTTAGTAGTTTTTCTTGGCTTTGAGTCACTGGTGTTTTATGTGTACAAATAAGAGATATAAACTGAAAGCTTCTGAGCTGATAGTGGTTTGGCAATACTTCTGAATATTTTGGACCTCTAGATTTTTGTGTTGTTAAACTCCCTTGCAGATCAAACGATTTAAATCTATTTGTTGTTATTATTGTTGTTGAATGCCAACAATGAGTAGGATTACTCTTTTGTGCGTCCCTAAAAGGATGTTAAGTGGCAGGTTGTCGTAGCTTTCCTCACATCCCGATCAAGGCAGACCGTGGTCCTTCAGGCGGTTGTGCTATGCTTGCTTTTGTCTGCATGTCGCTAACTACTATGGGGATCACGTCGATTCTTCAACTTATAAGCCAGGCTGCCATGAAAACAGCCCCAAGAAGGGCTATGAAGAAGTTGAGGTGATGGTCTTGGCCAGTATATTTTGCCTGACCCTGGCTAACATGTCTGATCAGTATGTTGTGCCTGACTAGATATTAGTCTTCCTCCCCAAATCTAAATTTATCTTATTGTATGAAAGGGTCAGATTATTATGCCAAACTGTCCAGAACTGAAAGCTGAATACAATAAAAACATTGACTAGTGGAGGATTGGAATATCTCATGGAAATGATGGGCAAAACATCTTTGCATTTCTGGCTGATATATAAGTGGCTTGTCATAAGTCTTTACCCTGACTATGAAGGAGTAGGAGAAAGTTGACATTTGGCACAGTGCTTATTCCTTCTTAATGTAGCGCCCACCTGAATTTATACATTCCTGCCATCCCTGCGTGACCTTGAAAAGACCTTCAGAATAAAATAACCTATTTTTCGAATTAAACTAGTTATCACAAGCCAGTGTGACATCTTCGTCACTGTCAAATGATTTCTTTTCAACTGCTTTTTAAGTTTTGGGAAAAGAAAAAATTATGATGGAGCTAAATCCGGAGAATATGGTGGGTGTGGAAGAATTTCAATATTCAAATTGTTGGCTGTTTGCAGCACAAGCCTTGCTTTATGGGGTGGCGCATTGTCTTGAAACAAAGGCAGAATTTGAGTGCGCACTATCCCTCGTTTTCTGGTCACAGTCTTTCTTAGTTTGGTAAGGAGATCTGCATTAACCATGTTTCCATGAGGCAGGTAATCTTTCAATATGACACCTTTGACGTCTCAAAGAACGATCGGCATCACTTTTCTTGCAGATTTCTGTGCTCTTGTCTTAACATGTGTTGATGAGCCCAGGGTTTCCACTGCATGCTGGAAATTTTGGATTCTGTGTCATAATGGTAAACCTAAGTCACCATGGTCGGCAACATGTTTTTCGATCGACACATTTTGAGCAACAGGCCACAGCATTTAGCCCTCGTTTGTTTCTGTTCACATGTCAGCAGACACGGAACGCAGTGGGTACACACTTTTTTCATGTTCAGTCTGTTGTGTAAAATTCTAAAAACTACTTTCATTCAGTTTTGCTTACCTAGATATCTCTGCAATTGTCATTTTCCTATCCTGGTCAGTGATTTTCTTCACTCTTTCAGCATTTTCATCTCTATGGAGAATAGTACCATTGTCTTTTGGTATCAATTTACCCTTCTGCTCCAAGAAATATAAGGCCATTACTTCCGCTGGTCCCTTTACAGGAAGCCTGTATCCAAGAATTTGTAATGACTGTTGAAATAGCAATGGTTTTGCATGATGAGGTTGCTAGCATCATGCACAACCATTTTAGTCACTTTTTATTACTCTTTTATGTGCCCTGAACAGGACGTTGAGTGGTATTTGTTGTAGCTTTCCTCACATCCCTACATGCTGATGTAAGGTGGGCCGGGGTCCTCCAGGGGGCTATGCTTGGCTTCATCTGCGTGTCAATCTCTACTATGAGGATCACGTTGATACCTCAGCTCGTTAGCCAGGCTGTCATGAAAACAGCCCGTGTATATTTTGCCTGACCCTGACCAACATGTCTGAGCAGTATGATTTGTCTGACCAGACGTTAGTTTTCTTTCCCGTCAACCCTTGTAATACTTCAAGCTTTTAAAAGGTTAATAAGAAGGGCTGTGCGTGTGTAATTTATGTGTTTAAAGTAAAGTAAAGATCCCGTCACGCCATGCGGCATGTAGGAAATATGGTGTTGGGCCCATATTATTTTGTGACCTACGGCACATAGTGGATGATATGGTCAGTATCACGCCGGCCGCCTTTACTTTCCAGATTTTGTTTCTTGTATCCAATTTCTGTGGCTGGGTCGACCACAGGAGCTGGATTGTGATAAAAATAAAACCCGCATCAACTGGAGACCGAACCCCCGACCGCCTGTACAAGTGCACTTACCATAGTTGCTCATATTGAATTCTTCATTTTTAAAATAATTTTCTCTGGTATGGGGTTTGTATTGGCTCTTCTTACATCCCAGCACATTCTGAAGAAGGCGAATCAGGGTCCTCCTCACTGTAGTGCAATCCAATGCTTCTCAGCAAGGTCACTACTAGAGTGATAGCAGTGTTCATCCCCACCTCGTTGGTCAGGCTGCTGTAGCACATGCTGTTTTCACATGCTTGCCATGGACATGAGGTGGGGTATGTTTCACCTAACCTCCTGACATTAGCCTTCCCACTGCAGTGGTGCACATAATTGCTGAAAGACAAGTTGGGTTAACATGCAAATTTACATGAGATGAGAAACAGATTTGTACTGACGTTTTGACCTGAACATTATTTTCTCAATGACTGTACTAATAAAAACAGCACATGTGAAAATAGCAAATTGGAACTAACATTAATATTAAGTATAGGAATATCATAAATGTCAATTTCCAAGCATGTCGTTAAAGACAATTAAAGAGGGTTGTGCTTGGAGCTGATATAAAAAAGCATTGCCATTATAATCAGCCACTGCAAAAGCTCAGATTCAGGCTATCTGTAAATGGCCCAGGAACGGTTAAAACCTATGCTTTACACTAGAGTGAAAACGTGAATGATTGCAAAGGCTTGGAAACAAGCTTCCCTTTAAGGGGGGTGCAGCAGTGGTGATCTATGCAATACATTGCAGTGACAAAAAAAGTGAATGAATAAAAATCATAAATCGGTCCATATTTTGTTTCAGCAAAGATAGTTAAGGTGGATCGGGCTTGCTGCCCTCGCTATGAATGACCTTCGCCGCGTGTAGAATAACGGCTGTGGATATCTCGGATCCAAAATAAAAATGTACCAGGCGTGTGTGATTCCTGTTCTCCTGTATGGTTCAGAGACTTGGGCTCTACTTAAACCGGACATATCACGACTCAATGCCTTTCACATACGCAACCCGCGACGTATCCTTTGTATCTAGTTGTTTGATCTTGTCCGCAGTCAAGGTCTCTGCAATGACGAGTTATTCTTCCATCTCGAACATTCTGGTCCCTGCCGCCTGTCTATGTTCGGATATGTGGTTTATCTGGACCAGCAAGTTCCAGCTTACCAGATCAGGCTTAAATCAGTTATATGTAACAACGGCCTTCCACTGGCTGGCTGGAGGCATGGGAGGGTCCGCCCCCATTCTACATGGCTCTGGCAGATTGTAGTCTCCCCTTCAGCACTGAGCGAGGTTTGACTACAAGCCTCAGCAGCTGGACATAGTAGTGGTTGATCGGCGCAATGGGTCTTAGATGTCTAGGCGAACATTATTATTATTTAAGATAGTTGGCGCCCACCCCTGTTGATATTAAAGAATGACCAATTTTTTAGTTGTTGCTGTAGCTAAGAGGTAAGACTTGCAGCTTAAGAAATAAAAGCACGAAACAGTGGATGTTAGAATCCCACATTTAAAACATTCCTTGGTCTCAAGGGAGGTGCAATCAGGCACCTATTCTTATCGGAGATGGATGATAAACTCAGAGATGCTGTGTACATACTGTATACGTAAAAGAACCCTTGGCAGTTGAAATTGGAGAAGAACAGGTTGTTAGCAGCTGTCCGTGCAAAAACTTTAAAGGTAATGAAATTCCTACTCAATAGTGCAATAGTGGCTTGCAGAATGGCCAAAAGGAGGAAACCCCTCCATCATGTAAAGATTTAGAATCACAATAGATTGCAAGTATATACAAAAAGACCTCTACACCCCAAAGAGTAGAAGAGAAGCGATGAAGAAGAAATTACCAATTTGAAATATTGATGCCTATCTTTTGCTGTTCTTGTATAAAGCTGTTTTAACCTTGCTTGTATTTCAGCCACTGTTACATTACTGTGATATTATTTTGTAAAAATTAGTTTCTTTGTCGTTTGAAAAATATCTTCAAAATAAAAGATGTCAATGCTCAGACTTTCCAGCGGAAGTTAGAAGGAATTGAACAAATGTTGCATCTGCCTGAAAAAGAAGTGTGCCAGTACTTATAGTTTATAACTTACTGAAAGTTAAAAACACAATTTCTCAGCAGGAGCATGGAGATTACCAAACTTAGAAGGACGAGAGTTAGAAAATGACTAGGTTTGTCTTTTCAAATCCTGAAAACATTGGTTTAAATTTAAATTAGTGTTCAAAGTTTCTGGTTGCCAGAAAATGCTTGCAAGGCCCTTATATACATTTTGTTCTCACATTGCATTATTTTTATGCTTCTCTAGCGGAAGCATGTTTCTTTCTCAACATTGAAACACAAATGCACTTCTTTTTGTTGATTGCAGCACATTTTTTTGTTCTAGGAAATAATTGTTGTCCTTTTTTTCAGAACATTTGTTGTGTTTATTCTGTCTAACTTGTGCTGTTATTACCATCATTCCTTGATGCTAGTTCTATAATTTTTTTAATTTTATTTTTTTGTATTTTAATGTAAACAAAACTGTCAATATCTTTGTTTATTTATTTGTGAAGTTATATTATTAAATAAGCAATTGTTTTTTGTTTCTATTGGAAGTGAAATAAAAACCTAGCCTGCATGGCGACAGGAGAACAAGGGACATTTACTTTTTAGCCCTGTAAATTTTCTCCCAGTGGATTCTTTTATGGGGAAAGCACTTTTATGAAACATAGATTCAGAACATATTAGATAATCTCTGGATCTAGGAATATTATTGCTTAATAGTCTATACTTGTTGTTGGAAGCTACTTGTGCTGAGTTCTTCACACTTGGCAATGATTATTTGGTAGCGGGTTATAGTGGCTCTTTTTACATCCTGAAACAAAGTGAAGAAAATAGATTTGGGTCTTCCAGACTATAGTGCTATGCGAGGCTTTTTTGTAGGCTCACCACTGCAGGGATCACAATGTTGATCCCCCACCTTAGAAGTCAAACTGCTGTACCATAGCTTGTTTCTAGGAGGCTGTGAGGGTCAGAGATGGGGGGAGGGGGGACTTGGTTAGTATGTTTCTCCTGACCCTAAGTCTTGGCTGCAGTTTATACTGCAGCACTTGTAAATCTTGTTGGCTAAAATGTTTTCCACTTAAGAAGTACAATTTCTTTCCAGGCATCACTGGTATTTCATTAATTGTATTTACTGGTTGAAAAATGTATAAGTCAGCTGTTATGGTTTTTTCCTACAGGTGATTATCAATTGCGCATCTTTGCCGTGCTTACTGCACTTATTGGGCAGCTCCAAGGAGTCAATTCGCAAAGAAGCCTGTTGGACAATTTCAAATATAACTGCTGGAAACCGGCAACAAATTCAGGTAAGAAAATTTTAAAAAAATGTCCACAATGTGTTGGTTCTGGGACAGGATTTTTGGGAAACAGAGATTCTGGGACTGGAAGAGAAAGAGTGAGGAATTAAGAAATCCCACAGATCGTGGAAGCACCATACATGATATGTATTGATTGATTATTGATACATCATTAAGACAAGATTGTCTTCAAACCTACCTGCTACCAAGGGGAGGAAGACTAATGTCTGGTCAGGAAAAATAAACTGATCAGATATGTTAGTCAGGGTCATGCAAAACATACTGGCCAAGACCCTCACCTGGGCTTCCTAGTAGTCCTTCCTGGAAATAGGCTGTTTTCATGGCAGCCTGGCTAACGAGGTGAGGGATCTACGTGATCCCCATAGTAGTGAGCAACACGCAGATGAAGCCTAGCATAGGACAGCCGTTTGGAGGACCCTAGTTCACCTTCATCAGCCCATTTGTAGATGTGAGGAAAGCTACTGCAACCCACCACTTAACGTCCTTTTCAGGGCATACAAAAGAGTAACCTACCCAATGTGGGCATTCGCAAACAATAACCACCTGCTACCAAAGTCTATAACACTAGGAAGCAGGGCTTCAGAGCAAGAGAAAGATCAAGAAAAAGAATAGTGAGCTTAAAGAAACATTCCTGAGGTATGGATTAAAAAAACAATGGTCACCCAAAAAAACTGCACCTATTCATGATATCTAACAACATAAGGGGGACAGAGGAGATCATGATAAAGATTAGAATACCATGTCATAGCTGGGCACATAAGTGGAATTTGTTGGGAACTGGCAAAACAGTGTTACAGAGGTAACTGTTGTTGTATCACATGAAATGCTTTTGAAGCAGTTTTTATTCAAAGGGGTCTTCGTCCTCTTTAGGAACAAGTAGGAGACAGGAGGAAGCTATTGAAGTTACTGGCAAAGTAAGAACATTGTGACAAATGGCTAAAGGGAAGAAAACCAAACTTCACAAGGACAAAAAAGGGAAATGACGGCATAAAAGACTTGGGGAAAGAACATGGCAAACTGGGGGATATTGCAAGTTATTTTGACAAGGTTGGATGATGTTTATTTGACTTCATGCTTCACTGACTATGGCAAGGAATGAACTGAAATAAAAGTACAACATTGATTTAAGTCAAAAACAAAATGTAATTGTTTTAATTTTCTATGTTCATTCCACATTTCAGAAGCTACCTTTTCCTCTTTGTCTGGTCATAAATACTCTATTACCAAAATACATATATATATATATGTGTGTGTTTGTGTGTGTATGTATGTATGTATGTATATATATATATATATATATATACACATACACACCCACTCGCACATGACAAAGAGCGATTATGAAATGAATTATGGCCAATGACGAGTTTAAAACAAATCCTAATAGCTAAGTTCCACCTCATAGTAATAATTGTTGTCCTTCGCAAGCGAAGATGATGGCAGCACCAAGTATGTGTAGTCAGATGTGTCTGTATACGAACGGAGGGGCAGGAGCATTCCTGAACCTACCAAATGGCAGAAAAATAACACTGTCATTCGCTACTGGTAAGTACACAAGCAATTTCAGAGCAGAGGCACTGAGGGTGGCAGTGGAAGAAATGGTGACACATAAAGAAAATGAAAGCCATACAGTCCTGCTTACAGATGCTCTGGCCGTAGTCACAGCGCTAAAAAGCCAGAAAAACACTGAGCTTAATGACTTAAGAGCAGTACTCTGTCAACTATGCCAGCAGTCCGCACCAAAAAGGGTAGTGGTGCAGTGGGTTCCATCTTACTGCAACATCCGAGGCAGAGAGACTGGCAAAAGAAGGTGCAAAACTATCACAACTAGATACTAGTATGACATACGAAGAGTCAAAACGGCTTATTAGAGCTATATACATGACCAAATGGGAAACCGAACATACTGGCTACACCAAAAACGATGCCTATTACCAGTTGAACAGAAGAGAGCAGGTCGTGGTCTTCAGACTTCGCACTGGCCACAATAGACTGAGGTACCACCTATTCAACAAATTGAAGATAGGTGGAACCGACGAATGCCCGTGTGGTACCGGGAAAATGACCGCTGAACATCTGCTGCAGAACTGCCCGACATACGAGGATCAGAGAGAGCAGATGTGGCCATCACCAGTGGAACCACAAGACAAGCTCTATGGCAGTGTCAACAGTCTCAGGATGACCGCCGCTTTTTTCGAAAAAATAATGGTTACTGTCTGACTGTGTACGAAGAAGAAGAAGAAGAAGATGTGTCTGTATACGACTACAGTACCATATCATTTTGAGGCTGGTGCACTGATATGAATTTTGAAGATGCGTCTTGCATTATAAGATGTTATATCAAACATTGAACTGTAATATCTTTTATGGCAGGCTTAGTGTTGTTGGTTGAATGCCTACAATGAGTAGGATTACTCTTTTGTGCGCCTTTAAAAAGTGCGTTAAGTGCCGGGTTGTCATAGCTTTCCTCACATCCCGAGCGTGCTGATGAAGATGAACCAGGGTCCTCCAGACGGTTGTGCTAAGCTTGGCTTCATCAATGTGTCGCTTACTACTACGTGGATCATGTTGAACCTCACCTTGTTAGCTAGACTGTTATCCTCGACAACAGCCTGTTTCCAGGATGACCAACGAGAGGTCGGGTGAGGGTCTTGGCCAGTATATTTCTCCTGGCCCTGGCTAACATTCTCTGATCAGTGTGTTTTGCCTGAACAGACGTTAGCCTCATTGTCCCAGGCTCAGTGCTATAGTATGCAAGCCTTATATTTACTTGAAATATTTTCAAGTTTTTGTCTCGCACTTTTATTCCTGAAAACAATACTGTATCTCATTGTTTTAGAGTCATTATGTTTCTTTTATTACAGAATGTGATAGATTGTAATATATTTCCTGTCCTCATTGATATTTTGGGGAAAGCTGAATTTAAAACGAGGAAGGAGGCAGCGTGGGCTATTGCAAATGCAACATCAGGAGGCTCACCAGAGCAGATCAGGTAGGGATTGTCTTTATTGAGCTCATTTATTATATCTTGTACCCCAAATACAGCAGTCCTTTGACTTTCTCAGCAGTACCATGGATATAAAGCACAAATTAGTCGAAGCTGTGGCAGTACTGACGATCAATGGTTGATAATAACATATATAGGTAAAGGCTCAGAGACCGCACCAGAACAGAAACAAAATAAATGTTTTTTATTGTTTTTAAAACGCGCAAACATTTTGAAACGCGCTATAGCTTGCTGCCTCACTTAGTTGCCATGCCGTTTTAAAAACTATTGGACTACACTCAAATTCCTATGGAAAGATATTCTTAAAGTTAGCACTAATTAAGTGCAGTGTTATTATCACAATACAAGGTCTTCAAAATGTATTGTACCTTAATTTTTCTCTTGGAAACAAATGAAGCACGGGAGAGCTCTTCCAACGAGGAGGTGTAAAGGATTTTTATGCACATGCGTGAATTTTTCCTCGCTCACAGAGAGCATTATCTGTTGGGAGTCAGTCAGCGGGACTGCTGGGGGAAAAATCAGTCCCAAGTGTGCAGTCCCAAGGAGAGTAATTTGAAGGGGATTAGGGTTTCAGACTTCCATGTGAGTAATTGAATTTTTCCTAACAAAAGGTCTGATACATTTTGAACAGACTTTCTTGTATGTACATTTTAGTGAAACTATATGAACACTAAAAATGTTATATAGAATACATTGAGAAAATACTACTCACTTTCAAAAAGAACCCACGCTTTCTGTGTGGAGTCTCATGAAATGAAGAACAACAAAATATCTAGACTTATGATTAGATGCACAATACTAAATTTTAAAAACTTAGAATGGAAACACTCGTCAAACCTGATCTGGTCAGTAAAATTTTGACAAAGTAAAGCACATATGTTGGCTTGACATAGTGAATGGGCTAGTGCTCTTGTTCATGTTATTAGTGCTCTTGTTCTTGTCATTAGTATTGTTGTTCTTGTCCTTGGTTCTCTTGCTCTTGTCATTATTGCTCTTGTCTGTTCATTCCAGATAAAATAGCTTCAGTGGGATGTATACAGATTTGATCACTAACATATTCACTCTTTCCAACCATGAATAATTTTTTGATTTTTTACTTTAAGTCTGGAGTAAGTACCAAACTTCCATATGACATTTTTTTTGCTCAAAATAAAAATAAAACAAATTTAGCTAAAATTGTGATAAAAGGATTTTAAGGCACATAATTAAACTATTTATGGCATGCAATATTCATATTAAAAATATTTATTAGTTTTAAGCTTTAAATGTCATTAATGCAGAAGTGAAAATACAGCAAATAAATAAATGGAAATCACGATGTCATGAGTATTTGTTTAAAATCCTTTGATATCCTTACCAGTCAGTCTGAATCAGACATGTGTTGAATATGAATGTGTATTCCACGTGTGATAATTAGTCTGATCAGAAAATACATTTTTTTCCTCATTCGCCATATTTCTCTTTTTCCCAGGGCGGAGTGTGTTACACTGTGGTTTTTATTTTGCGCTTGTCGGCCCAGTGCATTTGACTTCAGCATGCATTTTATGTAAGGGTCTGCTTCCTCCTGCATTTTCTAAGGGTTTGCTTCCCCGGATTAACAGCCGGTGCTGTGATGGGGATAGAACCCAGCACCTTCTGGTTGTGAGCCGTGTCACTTAACCACTAGCCCACGCCATCCCCTATTATAAATAATCACTCTGGTTTTGAAGTTCTACTTTCCTTGCACTAAATCTGTCAAAATTGAAAAATGGTAAACACAAGGTCACGCATGTGCGAATTGTCAACCATCCTGTAGGTGGTGACAATATGTGGAATTTCTGAAACTAAATGACAGAATGGAAATGAATGTGTGCTGAAGTCGGTATTGAAATGAAATGAACATCTTCCGTGCAGCCAGGTGATGCAAGGTGTAAAGGGTTAAATGTTCATTATAATGGTTTTATTTATTTGGTAGTTTGATCATTTCTGTATAAGACTTGTAATTTACTCTTTGCTAGATTCTTAGTGGATCAGTGCTGCATCCCTCCTTTGTGTGACCTACTGACTGTGATGGACAGTAAAATAGTTCAAGTTGCTCTTAATGGCTTGGAGAACATACTCAGGCTGGGAGAGACAGATGCCAAGCAAGGCAATGGTGTCAACCCTTATGCTGTTATGATAGAAGAGTGCTATGGTAAGACTAGACCAGCGTGTGTGTGTTTTATTTTGGTCCCATTCTGTAGAGAAGAGATTCTGGGTGTCAGAACAATTAGAGTACTTGTCACTCACTTCATAGGGCACTTGTTCACTACCCAGTCTTGACATGCTGCAATGTTTCCAGATGTAAAGGGTTACCTAGCTTAGTTAACCTTTAGCACGCCCTTGTAACATGCAAGCGGACCAACTCGGCCCACAAAAACGGTGTGCAGAAAATTTGTTGTTGTTGTTGAACGGAGACACTCCGACAGCCATCTTTTAAATGCTGAATACATCATCCATCTACACACGATATTTTCCCGCTAAAAGTATTGTATGTTAGATTACAAATGGCTTTTGAACAATTTTAATTTTTTATACACCGTTTGGAGCAAGCTGACTTTTTGCGAAAGGTGAAGTAGGTTGTTGAGAACGATCTTTATCGAGTAGATCTGTTTATTTTGTTTGTTTAGATGAAAGAACTACGTTTAAATTGGAAACTAACAGTTGTGTCGATATTGTAAACACAGTATCGATACATTCTTGTGGTTTCCATGGTTTTCTATCAGAGCGACTAGGCCTAGTGGTCGAGTCCAAATTTTTTCAGAGATTTTCATAAATTTTCAACTTCATCTTTTTGTATCTTAGAAACTAACAAACACACAACAAAAACAATAACACCCACATGCTCGTTATTCAATTGTGTCTCTACACACAAGAAAATCACATTTATTGACAAACAAACAGAAAAGTTACAAATTTTGAAAGTCGACTACCATAGCGAGAAATTAAGTTAATTAATTAGGTCAAATTTTCGCAATTAGAAAAAGGTGGCATGCTAAGGGTTAAGGAAGGCAAGGCAATGAAGAAGAGAACTGGTCACCATTACCTCACAACAAGCTGAATCATCATACAATAAAGCCTCTAAATTGTCATCCCTGTAGCATTGTCTGCTATGGAACTCTTCACCTGTGAGTTAGTTGAGAAAAATGCATTGTTAAAAATAATCTCATGCCATATTTAGTTTCTTTTTCACTTTGGAAGTTGAAAAAAAATGAGACTAATCAAATCTAATCAGGCAGCTTTTCATAAGGCAAACAAAATTGCAATGCACAAGCTATACACCAGGAACACCTACTTAAAAAAACCTAAGTGATGGGCATGGCACTTATCAAACTGGGAGAGCAAGGCTGAAATCGACAACTTGCTCAGTAGTAACGTGACGTTTGTTACCAACATAGAGGTGCTGCACAGACTTGATATAGGCAGCGACCACAGGCTGATTAGGGTGAATATGAACCTGAACACTCCTCCCCTCAAACAGCGCTCTCAGGTGTCCACAGCACTAGATGCAAAATTTTGTGGACCTTTTTCAAAACCAGGATTGGCAATGTGCGGGTTCTCCTACCTGACAGCTGGAACAGCTGGTGCAAATTCTGTACAGCTGCACCTCCGCCGCCAAAATACCCAAACCAGCAGCAGAAAACTGCATCAATGTGGGTACACAACAACTTCTTGCAACTAGAAAACTGCTCAAGATCAGAGGTAGGCTTAATATGATAGCCATCTGGGAACTAAACAGAAAGATCAGACACATGTCTCAAAGATGATGATGGGCAGTGTAGCTTACAACATCTAATAAAGGGAGCTGAGACAAGAAGTAGTATCATAAAATGCAGGTAGAAGATACAACAAAAGAAGACCATCATGGCAGCTCTGAAGAAGGAAGGTTGTACAACAATTGACAAATAGAAAGCAAATCTCAAGGGTCTCTTTGCATCAAAATCAGTCATGACCAACAAACCACTTAATATAGATTCTGAGCCACTATCAGATATAAGTAGCGATGAGGTCCTGCACGCGACCCAACACCTAAACTTGGACAAATCGCCTCGTCTGAGCGGAATCACTGCAGAAGTGCTCCTTGCTGGCGGAAATACACTTGCCTGCCAGGTTGCCATACTTCCCAACATCTGCCTTCATACATGACAAATTCCAGACCAGTGAAAGTGCTCCAAAACAATCCTAATTTTTAAAAAAGGTGACAAGATATTCTACCAAACTACTGCCTTTTCTGCTTGCTATCAACATTTTTATAAAATGTTCACTAAAATAATTACTCGCATATTAGAAAGGCAATTTGATGAGAACCAGCTGTGAGAACACACCAGTTTCAGGAAGGGCTACTCAACCAATGACCACCTCCACACAATCAACCAATTGATCGGGAGAGCGCGGGAAGTCTGTATGCCCCTATGCATTGTGTTTGTAGACTATGAAAAGGCCTTTGATAGTGTAGAAATAATTGCCAAGGTAAATGCCTTGAGGAACCAAGGTATCGATGAAAAGTATGCCCAGCTTTATAGAGAAGATAAACGATGGCTGCTCAACTGAGATCATGCTTTTCTACAAGCCACTGTCCATACCTATACACCATGGAGCACAACAAGGAGGTATCATCTCCCCAAAATTGTTCACAGCTGCCCTTGAAGAAGTTTTAGGTCCTTAATCTTGGCAGGTTTGAGGTGTCAACTTAGATTGCGAGATGCTCTCACACATACGTTTTGTTGACGACATTGTGACCTTTAGCCACAACATCACAGATACCAAAAAAAGTCCTAGCGAGCTGAATGCAGAAGGCAAGGCAGTTGGCCTGCACATAAATAGAAAGAAGACTTTCTACTGAACGCTTTCTGCTTTAAAGGGGAACTGTGATAGGAACATGAGCCTATCGAAAATGTCAACGTGCATAACTATGTCAGGAAATCAACAACCACCACAACATTGATAAGGAGATCTCATGCAGGAAGGGGGTTGGGTTGGCTCAGCTTCAACTGGTACTCCAGCATATGACTAACGTCAAGGCCATGGTTAACACCTTCAGTAGCATGATTCTCTCAGCAGTGGTATATGATGTGAGGTTTGGAGTCTACGCAAATCAGATGTGGGGGAGCCCAGTATTACTGAAAGAGCAAAGGTGCGAAGAGTCCTAAATATCTCCCTAAGAAACCACAACTTAAATACCGACATCCACAACCAGAGTTTCAGGATGTCGTCGACTCATCCTCAATGCAAAAGTACAGATGGGCCGGCCATGTGATCCGCATGACTGGCGATAGATGGACAAGGAGATTGTCTTTCTGATAGCCCTTTAACTGCCTGAGATTGTCTTTCTGATAGCCCTTTAACTGCCTGAGATTGTCTTTCTGATAGCCCTTTAACAGCCTATGCGGGTGCCTGTCAGCGAGATGGAGAGATGATCTGCGTCACGCCTTTGGACCATCATGATACTCCAGGGCAAAGGACAGACACGGATTCAAGCAGCTTTAGGCTACATGGCATCAGGCAACCTTGTCTGATTGAATACCAGGATTCAAGTAATCAAATCTTTGGCTGTTAATCTCCAGCAATCAGCTTAATAGATCCTCACTTGCTTTACTCTCCGCAGACAGTATTATCAATATGTTTTTAATGCTTCCCTTGAATAGACTTACTTTGGTACATAACATACCAACCTCGATGACGGGTATTATATCATTTACTTTGGCTTCGAACCAGTCATTTGAATTTACAGTTTTTCTTCCAAAGATAGCAATCTCCTCTGTGTAAAAACAAGCACCTTCCAAATACATTTACTCTACGAACTCTAAAGTCCACCGGGAGCAAAGTTCAATAAACAGCTCGTCTCTGTGCAAATATGTACTGGCTTCAGCTCAATGAAAACATCGAAACTACGACAGACACAGGAAAATCAGAGAAATGTATGGTGGCATAAAAAAACGCTATTGGTTCCTGTGCAGTGACAATGTGGTTTCTGATCTAGAATATCCAACGATTGACATGATCTCTCTACGGCAACTAAAAGAAAAGTGACACGAGCAGAACCAGACTTTTGCTTTCAATGACTTGACTAAAGTATTTGATTTAGTTAGCTCTTCAAAATCCTCTTCAAAATAGTATCATTTCATGAGCATATGGAGGAGCAGTCCAATTTGACGGTAAAACATCACAGCCATTCAGTGTTCACAGTGATGTTAAAACAAGGCTGCGTCTAGGTGCCGACACTGTTTGGAATCTTCTTTGCGCTGCTACTGGTGCATGCATTTGATAATGGAGAACAAGGAATTTGACTTCACACAAGATCAGATGGCCATCTGTTTAATCTTGCGAGACTCAGTTAAAACCCAGATCAAGGTAGTTACTATCAGGCACTTGTTATTTACTGATGACGCTGCAATTGTCACTCACAGTCATCGGGAACTAAAGGTCTTGATAGATCGCTTATCCCATGTTTGCAAAGATTCCGGCCTCACAATAAGCCAGAATAAAACAAATGTGCTGGGACAAGATGTTCATGCCTCCCCAGCCATCACTATCGACAACTAATGAAGTGACAACTATGGACCAGTTCACTTATCTGGGGTCCCTCATCAATGAAAAGCTCTCCCTAGACCCCAAAATAGGCAATCACATTGGCAAAGTTACTATAATTTTTCCCGACTCACATCTTGTGTCTGGGAAAACCCCAAACTTATGACCAAGGCCATGGTCTACAATGCTTGTGTTCTTAGCACGCTCCTATATGGTAGCGAAATGTGGACAACCTATGCCAGCGTGTGAAAGCATAAACCCTTTCACCTATGCCGCCTGAGATTCATTCTTGGCATGTTATGGAGAGGTCCACTCTCGCACCCGTCTTCCAAGTATGTACTTCCTCCTTTGGCTGCGAATACTGCATTGGCTTGGTCATGTTCATTGTATAGAAGATGGTTGCATTCCCAAAGATATTCTATATGAACAGCTGGCGTGTGGTCAAAGAACAGCTGGTCAACCACAGCTGAGATTCAAAGTCGCATATAAACGGGACATGAAAGGTACTGGATATGGATCTGCCATCTTGGGAAGACATCGCTGCCGACCGATCCCAATAGAGATGCAGCCTAAAGAGCCACCTAAGATTTGATGAAAATAACCTCTCGCAACACAGAAGTGAAAAGACAATACTGCAATAAAAAGGAAAAACCAAAAACTCAGTAGAGAGTTGCTACTCTAAGGTCGCATCAATCTATAGTCAGACATAACTGAAAAGAGGCTACTTACTTACATGACAACACCTCACAGCGGACACTTTATTAAAAACTTGTTTGAACTGATTGACAGTCGTCTAACCAGATGTACTAGACTGGAATCCACAGGGTAAGAGTAAGGAGGTTAAAGAGCAAATGGCAAAGTACAGTAAATCAGAAAGCCAAAGCAACTTGAGTCTTTTTTTGAGCAGAGCTTTACAATTTATAGTTTGGCCTAATAAAAAAAAAATGTGTGTCTTAAAATCCAAGTCAGGAACCGCTGTATGTCAAATAATTAAAAAAATATATAATCATTAATATTAATTAAATTTAGCTAATATTTTGACTAATAAATCTAAAGACACTTATTACATTATCTATGACATGAAATTTTAATGTATAAAAAAATAATTGTATTAGAATTAATGGTGGAAATCAAACAGTAGAATGGGCATGGAAAGAAAATGAAATGGCGACAAAATAGTTGCGGTAAGCCAGAAGGAGACTATGTTTGCCTAATTGTTTTAAAATCTTAGAGAATATAAAAAGTTAGAGGGGGAAGAAATTTAAAACGGGTGGATAATGTCTAAGAAGTTCTGGCAAATGCATCGAAAAATGATTGGGAAGAATACTAGCCATCATGATTCTACAGGCACTTCCCTGAAGGTAGGAAGAGAAGAAAAGGACATGCATATCTTAATTGTTACAATGCCCAGACAGTCTATGAGGAAAGAGATGCTCTGCAGGAAATCCAGTAATGTGTTCTGGACACTACAATCTAGGAAAAGACTTATGTAGACCTAATAACTGAGGCAGGGATAGAATATATTCTATGTTCCAACAAGAACACCACCCCAAGTCCTGTTGATTACAGTGCTGCCACATCAAAGAGCTGGATAAAGCATATATTGAAAATGGGATGGTGTTCGATACCACTATAGCTAAGGTATCAGTGCTGAAGACTAGCTCCATAGTTATCTTATGTTCACTCCCAAACCTTTCCTAGGCTGCACTCAAATATTAACATAATTTCCCCTGCAGCTGCACTAACTTTTAGCATGTCACATTTTACTATGGTTATTGACTTTGAGAGCATGTAACATTTTTATTAGTCGATCTATAGGTATGATTTTGTTGTGTGTAGAGACATAAATTAATAAAGAACTTGTTATTGTTTTTGTTGTGTGTGTGTTAGTTTCTGAGATATAAGGTCAAGGTGAAAATTTATAAAAACAAAGCACAAACATTTGGACTCACTGATTCTGGAATGTCACTTCTCATATAATCCATCAAAATCACAACAGAGTATCGATACTGATCTTTTTAGCATAGGCCTATCTGTTAGTTTTCACTTCAAATTTACATCTACATTATCGAACTAAACAAAACTATCTCACAAAGATCTTCTAAGACTTACTTCACCATCCCCAATAATGGGCCAAGTTCACACTGATTGAAAAAGAAGAATATATCCTATCAAAACTCTGTTTATCAAAATCAATCTTCACTTTCCGTGCTAAAATTGGTAAAGAAGGAAGTGACCGTGGTGTACTATCAAAGTTGCATTTTCGTATTTGGTTGTGCTATATGATAATATCACGACTGTGTGCCGTCGGTCAACATGTCAAGTTTTCTACCTTCGGGTGTGCAAACTGTATTTTTTTGTGGGCTGAAATAAGAGCCTGCAACGCAGTAAAGACGAAACATGCCAACTTGTCCCACGCTCCTCAGTAGCTATATAGAATAATCACCCCACAGAATGTCTATGGTAAACTGCTTGAGAAAATAACAGCCACAAAAATATTGTCCCATATAGAATGTGTACACAGTCTACCCGATACTTTGTGCAGTTACAGACCAATGAAGTAGTGTTGATACATTTGCATATGATGTGCAAGTAGGCTTCCAATTCAAGCAAGAAACTTGCCATGACTCTCGACCTGGAGAATGCATACAACCAAGTTGACTTTTGGACCTTGATGAGATGTTAAAATGAGTGTGAAAAGAGTGAAATGAATGTGAAAAGAGTGTGAAATGAACTTATGGCTGGTGAGCTGATGAAGAGAACATTTGTACCACTCTTGGGCATCAGAACCGGTGAGTTCGGTATGTCTTGGAATGCCCCATGGTTCTCTACTCTCACCAGTGCTGTTCAACATCTACAAAATAAAGGTGGCCAACATTCAAGTCTACAAAATAAACATTCAAGTTACAGTGAATGTTAAATTTGAGTTTTTTTTTAGTAAGAGACAAATGCTTTGACCACACTGCCACTGGTTATGAATGAATCGTTAAGGAATTATTGTGGCATAAGGAAGTCCATGGTATTATTTCAGTTGCCTATTTTCATAATTTTATAACTTAATTTTGCAACAATTTGTTTCTCTTTTTTGTTATGGCTGTATGACAGAATGAACTGAAACCTTATAAATCTTCAGGTTTGGATAAAATAGAGTTCCTGCAAAGTCACGAGAACAGAGAAATCTACCAAAAAGCATTTGATATCATAGAGCGCTATTTCGGCACAGAAGAGGAAGACAAGAATCTGGCACCTTCAATGGACCAAGCATCACAACAGTATCAATTTGGAGCAGAGTCTGGCACCCCCATGGGTGGCTTCCAGTTTTGATAAGCAGCTAGGTCTAGTTCATTTTCTTTGTTGTGTCAGAGCTCTTGTTTTGGTACTGGAAAACTACACAGTGCATCTCAGCTACAGCAAATGGTTATAAAGAAAACCTAGCTGTAGTTTGTAAATAGAATTGAAGATTAGCTGCGTGTTCAGTTGCATGTTTGTGAATATTTTAACAGCCTCTATGATAGCTATTCTAATTATTGTACTTGTCAAGTGTTAGAGTAGATACTTTCTGTTTGAAAGTTGTTTATTAAATGGAAAGTAAACATAGTGATCATGCAAATTCAGATGCTCAGATCTGTGCTTTGTCCAAGGTAGAGGTGATATTAGTGTGTTGTTGAATTTTGTCTAGGAGTGGGTGACCATAGAGTTTAGGATACGTCTTGTCATCAGACAGCATGAATTCAAACCTTTGTAAGTCTTGGCTTTTTAAAAATATTAAAGGTAAAACAAAAACCTAGTTTGTACCCTTGTCAGGTGACTGCTGGGACATGTGGCGTTAATTCCTCAGTGCTATTAATTACTCATGTCATTGGAATAAGTATCGTAATGATAGAATGCATTAAATATTCCCAAGTGGATATTTAAATAGATGAGATCGTCTTTAAGGAAGTATCAGGCACTCATGTCTCTTTTTCTTCATCCTCCCTGTGGAAATTGCAGGCATTCTAAACAGTTTTTAAATAAAAATAAAAAAATAGAAAAGCCATTTGTGACTTACTTACTGATTTACCCTCGTATTAAAGAGTTGTTCACCCCTCATAAGATCATAAATTGTGGGATATGGTGTTAACAAAACTCATTGTTTGACTTCACAATTTACAATGTGGATCTGTGTGAAAGTTTCAGTTTTGTTTCATTGTATTCTTACACATTTAAAAAGAGAAGAAAAAGATACATTTTCTAATTTTTTTTGTTAGGTGAGTAGCAATTTATGCAGAGTGGTTAGAGTTTGTTTCTCGTAGCAAATGTTTGACACCCCCAAGGCTTGACACGCTCCACTTTACCCATCAGTAAATAGGTACCCAGGTACTTGACTTAGTTAGGGCAGGCGAGGAAAGGAACTGGTCACCCCACTTCAGAATAGTCCAAGACTTAATGCAGTTATGGGAATATCTACATTTATTGTGACCATTTTTTCATAGACATATTTATTGTCCGTATCACCTGAGTCTTAGACAAAGCTACAGAAAACACATGTACATGAAACATTTTGCAAATCCAGCAGGCAATACAAGCGTTGTGACATATCCATCCACAGAAGGATTCATATATTTTATGCGTTTACTTTTACTAGGAGATAATCAATGCACAGAAAATATACTCTTATGCAGAGGAGGGGCACCCCTTCACACATTTCCCAGTTTATACTTCAATAGATAAAATTTCATTTTGTTGTAATATTTGCTGGCTGAGTGGTTAGGATGTCTTTTGACATTAGAACAGTTCAAAAACCTGTAAGACATGGGTTATTTTCTATCGGAGGAAAATAAAAGTTTAATTTGTACAGTTTGTGCCAACTGCAGGGGCAGGCAGTCAAATCCTTCTGGTGAACACAGCAATGCAAATAAACACCATGATGGTAGTTCTTTAAAAGTTTAATAGTATTTGATTTAAAGGATTGGTGGATAACCAATTGGTTAAAATAAAGGTCAGCCAAGCAAGGGGACATTGATTGAAAACCTTAATAGAGCAACCTATTTTCTATTGGAGGTAAGCAAAACCGTACCTGCATTCTGCATGCCAACAGCCAAGGCAGCTACCTTTTATTCCTATAATATGTCTCTGATGTACCACATCAATTGGAAAAAAACAATAGTATAGCATTTGCCTAAACCTTTCCTTTCCTGTATAATTTTGCCGATCTGTGTCTTTCAGTCTGGGCCAAGTACCAGAATACTGTATGTCAAAAGTTTTGATTCAAAATAAAAGAAATTAATATTTCACAAATTGAGCTAAAATTACGATCTAAACATCGTAAGACACATAATTAAACTGTCTATAGCATGAAGTTTTCATAATTAAGCCTATATATTAAATGGCATCAAAGCATAGGAGGAATTCTGTTTACACAATGCACAATCTGTTTTGCAGATACATTAGTTAATTCCATTAATGTACCTTTCTAATGTGTATCATTCAAGGTCTGAATCAGCATGTGTTGAATAAACACAAGTGATTGACTTGCGTGATCATTGGTCTGATCAAATAATAAACCTTTTTTCGGGTCTTGAAGCCCCACTTTCTTTACGATAAATGTGTTGACGTAACAACTTTGTCAGTCAAATGTTTGCCCATCGGAAGTAACTCTACAGCAAAATGTCAATTGTGTATGTGTGGGCGTTGTACTGCTGTTTAGATTTTATGGATGCCGATGATGCCGCCTACGAGCTGGAAAGGATTAAACACAATTTGTGACTTTAAGTGTTGCACCTCATAAAATTACCATGACTCTTACAATTTATATGGAGATAATAATTTATTTACCATTCGACTCACAGACTCTTTTTATATAACAAATTTATTTTGAAATAAAAATGTATAGTTGGTCCAAATGAAGATTTATATAAAATGTAAGGTAACAATATAATGAATTTGATCAGGGTGCCCCTCCTACCATTACTTTTTGTCTTTATCAACTCTTCTATAAAGGGTATTTTTCTTTCCTTGACTTGAGCGCAACCAAATCATGTTCAATCGCTTTGTGCCTCTTGAAAGTCATTGGATTGTCTGTGTAAACTTATTATTATGTGGTATGTGACAGCTAGACCTACTTTCTAGGTGGGTAGAAGATGCATATTGTTTCAGTGTTGTGTTTGAAGTTGATTTTGCAGCATGCTGGATTTGTGAGCATACACTATATTCGCAAGTTTGTACATAGCTTTTGATACAATATGCCTAAGCATCTGACAATGACTAATGAATTTTGTAACATTTTCCCAGTGCCCTTCTAAAAAGGGTATAACTAATTTTATGTGGTTAGCACGTATGAATGAAGTGGTAGGGATATGTGACAAGAATGAATGAAAATCTAAATGGCACATGAATTTATAACACCAGACTTCAGGTCTTAGAGCAAGAGGTAAACCAAGAAAAAGATACATTGATTATGTTAAAGAAACACTACAGTGGTATGAACTGGAAATAACATCTACACAGATGACATATAAAGAAGATTGCACATCTCTACTGACCCAAGTGAACAGATGAGATCACATGTGAAAGAAATTGTTAAATGACTATTTACTTGTACCCATGCCCAAATTGCTGGGTTAGTATTTGTAAACCAGATTGACCTGCCAACCTTAGACAGAAAGATTAGTCTCACTGTTTCTTGACCACAGAGAGTGAAGCGAATTGGGGTTACTTCTTGCCTTCCCATCAGTAGTGCCATATTGTAGGTAGATGTGAAATGCTTATAGAGGGTGGAGCTGGTTCACATTGGAGTTCCTTCTTGCCTTCCCATCATTGGTGCTACATATTAGGTATGAGATGCTTATAGAGAATAGAGCTGTTCACATGGGGTTCATTGCCTTGCCATCAGTAGTGCTATATATTAATTAGATATGAGATGCTTATGCATATTGAATCAAAGGGTGATAAAGCTTCACATGTTCATATACTATTTAACCTCAATTTTATCAGACTTCTTTGAAGGTTGTCATTACATATACTATGGTGAGACATTGAACTTAGTGAGACTAGTACGGGTATTAGCAATCAGCTGTATATTTTGATAGTATGATGGTTATATTAAAAAGAAAAGGATATATTTTTTCAAAATAGATAACATATCATATTATTGGTATCCCGAGTTAACACTGGCAGGAGAATAACAAAAGGATTCATGGTATATTCATGTCCATTTCTCTCCTTGTGTAGCATAGAATTGCTGCTGTTAGATGATTCCTTGTCAAAGCAGTTTTTGTGTTCTTGCAGTGGTTGTTTCTGTGGTAATTAGTTTTACATGGGAGTTGTTGCTAGCTCTATGGGCAGTTCTCTTTAGTCACCTTTTACAACATGTGCAGTGGTCCTATTCTTTCAAGCCCGCTAAGGGGATCACTGAATCTACACAGCAGGGAGGTTAACAACATATATTGATACCTTACTGCTAATAGCGATTTGAACTCTTGCCTCTCGCAGTTAAAGGATTGGGTTCGCGCATCAAGCTGTGGCATGCAGCAGTCTTCCCAGCTGTAAATGTGCTTGACTTAGGAAAGACAAGGTAATTGGTCACTCCACCTCACAAAAGCTGAAGACATCATACAGAGAAGTCCTTAACACCTGATCCATGGTTGCAGTGTCAGATACGGGACCTACATTTTGTTGCCTACCTACTTATCTTCCCTAATGTCCTTGGATACACACATTCCACTTAGTGGTTCAAATTTTGGCTATTTGCTGCTCTGGCTTTCTGTCCCACTGTTATTAAAGCCTCCCTGTTCTTACGTCTATTCTGGTTTTCAGTCCATCACATGTCTGGTTATACTGTTATGTTGTTTCCTGAGGATGAAGATATGCCAATCCATTCTCACATTCTATCTTTCAGTTGGTTTAGTTTTCTTTCCACTTGTACCATTAAGCGTCATGGGGAGCTTAAGTCGTCTGTGCTGTGCCAAGTCCTTTCATCTTTGTATTTTTCATATTCTCCTAAATATAACAAATTAATTAGAGCATATTGTCAGTGCCTTATGCTATATCTTCAGAGATTCTATGACCTAGGGGTTGTTAGCTTGGTTTACAATTCCAACTTACCAGGTTCAAAGCCCGTCGTGCTCAGACCGGGCAAGTTGTGGGCTGTTCGTGGTATGACCACTTCTTTTAGTTACCCAGATTTGAATGGAGAAATTGCGGGGTTGCCATTGGAGCTACAGAGTTTGTGTTCTGTCACTGTCATCTGCACCTTAAGTAATGAAAGGGACTGAGCATATGTGGAGGCACGCCGGTTCTATGAACTATTTTCAATTTATTCATATCTTCAACATATATATATATACATCTTTCATAAGCATTGTTTCCTAAGACGGAGCAGATTGCACTGTTTTCTGCAATAATGGCCCAGTGTATCCAACGTCAATACATTTAACAAATGGGTTTGCTTCCCATAAGGTTATGAACTGACTGTTTCATGAATCCGAACACAGGTTTTTGTTCGGAGTAGTGTCACTAACTGATTACGCCATTCCGCCCCCATCTTCAACATTTGAAACTAGTAGAGAGTGAGTGTAATGACCTCCTTCAATGAACTCTGTGAAAAAATCCAATAAACCAAATACCCTGTGGGTTCTTATTGCAACATAAGTCCTGCCATACTCTGAAGAAGCAACATTGGATGTAGTGTCATAACATAAATCATTTTTGTTTTGTTCTGGTACGTGCTATGTACAGTTTTTTAAATAGTTTGTTTATATTATAGACCATTTTGTGCATACAGACATACATGTGTTTTATATGACTCTAGATTGAATAGTTGTATTGTACTCATCTGCATGCTCCCATAATTATTCATTATAAAATTTGCATGAATATACCAACAGCTTGGCTGTTCTAGTCCTGCCTTCAACACTTCCATAGAACTTACATGCATAATTCATTTGTCTCACAAGAGTTTTTCATCCGTGGTGCAATACATTCTCCATTTGGTCATCACATCATTAATCTGTGATGCAGCTCATACATGATTAGGCTTCAATTTTCTTATATTCATCTTGTTAATGAAAGCAGCAGCTGGAGTAAAATTGTCCCATTGGCCTTGGTTTGGTTACATCTGCAAATTGTGAGGTCAGCCATGACAACAGGCACTGGAACAGCCATGTATGCGGACCTCATCAAAGATATCATTATGTTGATGGGATTATTTCAGAAGGATTAAAATATGAATTGGAATCGAACCTTAGCTAGGTCTTTGTTTGACTAACCTCTTCATCACAGGTTAAAGAGGAGCAAAGCGACTAAGTAGGTAATCTATGGACGTAGAATCATTTCCGTGCATTTATCAACATGATTCCCATGTCTTGGGTAGTAATGCAATCAAGCCAACAAAGCAGTCATACATCACATCCATATCTAAGAATTGCAGACAGCATGATAATGCTAATTCTGTAGTGGTTGCTTCATCAGAGCTTGGCGGGACATAACTATTTTTCACCCAAACAAAGTCTTTCATTCACATGATACGCCCAAGTACTTCCAGGGACATGCCAACCACATAACAATTGTCTGATGTATTATTTCTTAATGTATGTGTTCAACTTTGGAGTTGATGAGGATAAATACAGATATGTCCATATCTCACGCCATCAGCATCACATTGTACATGTTTTAATTGTTATTTATTTATTGAATTATTTATTGACTGCATTGTGAGTAGTGGTCTGTGTTCATCAATATGTTTTTAACACTGATGTTGTCTTTCTGGATTCAAGTTGGTTAAAGTTTTAATTGTTCATTTCTTCCTATCCAGTCTGATAAAAATTAGAGGGGCTGCAGAACAATTGAATGTCAGTAATGACAAATAAGTGTAAGACAGTTTAACATGGACTCAAAATAAAAAAAAAAACAGCCTACACTGTTACTCAAAAGGTCATTGTCAATGACATAACTGTCAAACACATAACTGTCAAACACATAAGAATAACTAGTCTTCTTCGTTCATTCTCAATCTCCTGCTACCAAGACCCGAAAAGGGCTTTGTTAGTAGCAGAATGTAGTCCGGAGAATGGAATGCGCTGTGTCGTAGTTAACAGCTTGACTACGATATTTGCACCTTGCGGTAATGACACATCCGACTTAGCAGACATTTTTGAGTTCCGGGTTAGCCTTCCCTCTTCGATCCCTTCTACTTAACCATTCTGCTCTGTTGCAGTGTGTTATCCAGGATCACTGCATGGAGGTGTAGAAGGGTCTTGGCAGCTCTGGTTAGCAGGCCCTGACGCTAGCAGTCAGCTATGAGTTGCTGATCGCTGCAGCTCATGCACTACTCAGCGACTTGATCCCAGAATAACTTAAATGTGAACAATTAAGATGGTCAATATATACGTTAGCAAGGTTCTTATTTGTACACAAAATAATACTAGTTCTATGCAGTGTAACACACTGCCCACCAGCTAAGCCATATCACACTCTGCCCACCAGCTAAGCCATATCTTTAATGACTATTAGAATTAACTTTAAAATGCAGTGACACATGAAAATAGTAGCAGTAAATATACCTTTATCAAAGAATAGACTAATGAAAATAACAAGCCAAGTTAAATGGATACCAGTATTGATAAAGCAAATCCAAGTGTTTCCGGGGTCTGAAAGGGGATCAAAGAATAGTGCCATGTAGCCTGCCAGACATGTCATAAGTTACCACATCCTATAGAAACTTTAAGCCACAAAAACTTCAATAGATATGGGCAGGTCAACATTTGTTGACTGAATGTGTATTTATTGAAGATCTATTCTCCATAGGGAGCTGAAAAAGGTTTTGATGGGGATTGAAATCCAAAATAATGTGGACACACATTTATATTGGATTTTATTTGGGATATCTTATCCATTTTCACTCCAGCTGGAGTATAGCTGATCTCCTTATAAAGCACGTAGCGTGTTTTTGCTGAAGTGGTTTCTGTAGCAATTTGTATTGACATGATGTGGCTGCTAGCCTTATGTACAACTCTCTTTAATTGCCTTCTATAATATGCAGGAGATACAGTGGCTCTTTTCTTTTCTCCCCAGTAAGGGGCTCCGGGATCCATTACTGTATCCTTAATACTGTTACTTAAGTTTGCTGGTTTCATTTGCTCAGCCCATGTTGAGTATAGTTATATTTAAATCAAAATGATAGTGCACATCTGTTACTGATCCCATGTAATGCAGCATTTCAACCTTGCTTATATCTCAGCCTTTATCAATTTTGAGTTTTGTTACAGTATTTTATATATCAGGATGTAACTTGCAGCCTGCAATGTTATTGAAATCTCAAAATAATGGTTAGACAAGAATGAAGGATTTATATAATATCAAGTACTTAATTTAAATAATTCTTCAATGAACATAACAATAGAGAAAAATACCAATATAATGTCACTAAGGTAGAAGAAAGTTTTTAAAACAAGAGAAAATCTTAAGGATCTGCAAACTTTTAAAATCTGGGACAGAAGGTATATAATTAAGAAACAGTATCAGCAAACGAAAACAGATTTTATTGTGGTTCGGACTGTGTTCCATTGAACCTGTTCTTATGTGACTTTAGTCACTGAGCTTGTCCTCGTGTGCTCCTTTGATTGGCTTATGTTTGAGGCTCCAGAACTATAGTTTACGGTGTACAACTAAAGGTGTAGAATGATTAAAACACGCTGTTATTTTTTTTGAATTTGTGTCCATGTAAAACTATTATATTGTTTCGTCATTTTTACATTGTTCCTATCCATTAGGGAATGGAGAAGTAACTTGTCTTTTAAAGTCTGCATGTTGAGATGTTTAAGTAATACTGCTGTTGGCAGATTGAAGGGTAAAGTGAAGGATGCTGAAGTGAACAGATTGCTAATGCATATATTTAAAAAAAACCATTTCACCTCAGATTTGTTAGCACATAAGCGTGATACAGGGCTTCGCGTTATTGGTAGTAAATGCCAAATACTTGGTAATTTTTTTTTTAAAACTTCCATGCTGAAATTGTGATAGCTTTGGTATGATATACAAGAGTTGGACTTGAATGTATTGCTGTTATAATTGTTTTCAGCAGTTTTGCAACTTGATGGCAGTAGGCCCTCAATATCATTCTTTGTTTAGCAGCACTATTCCCGTATCCACCATGTGTTCTTAACCCTACCAGACCTGAGGCCCTGAACCTAACTGTCCCCCATACCTGGGCTCCTGAGCATTAAAGAGAAAAAAACTAACATGATATAGAAAAATGTTAGTTACATGCAAACAAGTGGTTAGAATAAGATGTAACTTGGAGACATTGTAGAAAATAGGTTTACCTTTCATCTAGTGTCAATATTCCACCTTTGTGTGCCAATCCACCCAGCAAAAGGCCAAGAATCTGTCTCGAGTCATAACATTTCTAAATCCGGGAGTAAACCCAACAAAGAGCCCTCATTTGTCCAATAATAAAAGCTGGGCTTTATACATGAGTATTCCATATAGATCCTCAGACCAAGAAAAGCCTTCATTTCTTCCACTGTGGGATCCTTGAAATTTTTGGCATTGTAGGAGTTGGGCTTTGCTATATGCAATTGGTGTACCCAGAGGTTGGTTTTCTCTGTCAAATTTTGCCAGAAAGTATCATCCAAAAACAAGGATGAAAAGTCAATCGGTTTACTCTCCTCTGTGATATATCCTTTTCCATCCTGATTTAAATTCAGATCTGTATATGGTGATACAAAATTCCTTGTCCAACCTTCATCACCACCTAGATCCCCCCCATCAGCTGTTTGAGGAACACGCCCCCCTTCTCTTACTATCGATCTAGCTCTAGATCTACAAGGTTCAAGATTCTCCTCATCACTCGAGCTCTCACTGTCTGTTTCACTTGAACTGGAAAAGTATTCTTGATTAAATTCTGACTCCTCAGAGTCTGAATCAACCAAATTATTGATCACCTGTTGGACTGTCATAAGCCTAGACTTACTTTGCTTTCCTGTTGAAGTGCTTGGTTCATCAGCCGCTCGTTTCATTGTCAATTTTCCGAATTTGTTCACGTTAAACCCCACAAAATCAATTCAAACATGGGGGCAGACATTTTCAATGACTAACCATGAGTTTTGACCACGATTGGTTGGTTATTTTTAGATTCTGACGCATTTTATTCACGTACTACCCAAAGTACCGTAAATTCGGTCAGCGGTATAGCGGCAGTTGAGGAAATTACCGGAAAAAGGGTACACCAGTCTGGTAAGGTTAAATATCATGTAGGATTTACACTTGAGATATGCAAATGACACCTTGCTTTGGTGGGATAGAAAAACAACATGCTTTGGTGGGATAGAAAAACAACAGTTTCTTACCTCTTTTATTGAAATTTTATAGCGCTGCTGATTTTGATGGAAAAATGGTTATAGCTAGAGATGATAAACAAAAGCATAAAGACGCGTCATTAATTGTTCCGGATGACATTAGATATACAAAAAAACCATAGAAAATATTTTACTCAAAATAGAGGGCTTAATACTAATCTATGAATGGGATTTGTCCTTTAAGTAGCACACATTCTTAAATAGTCTTTATTTCTGTGTTATCTGAAAAATGAGTTTAATTTTCAAGGATTTGACTTTCCAGGAATGAAATGCCATTACACCATACCAATCTACTTCACTACATTCGTTGCACTTTAAAGAAATAAATTCTGGCAGATAACGAGGGTCTATTGCATGTGAAATAAATTACAGTAAGTAGAATACATAGATAAATCCCTCAGTTTATGAAGTGAATAGGATCCAATTACATGACTGGAATAGTTTACATGCACAAAATATTATGTTTTTTTTTTTTTTTTCCCCATTATTCGTACAGGTTATCTGTATGACATTTCTCCTCCATTTTGCTGCTAATGAAATATAAGGATTTCACGGTCTATGACACCTCACAGGAAGCACTTTTTGTACTCTTGCAGTTTTGGTTTCTGTAGCAATTTGTTTTACGCGATGAAGTTGCTACTAGCCCCACGACCAACTCTCTTTAAGTCACCTTTTGAGACATGCATGTAGGTGCATTGGACCTATTTTTTACTCATCAGGACCAGGTATCATATTTACAGCATATTAGTTATTAAGTAAGAACAATAATTATCAAAAAGCTTCAAATTAAGAGATAAAAAGCACCGTTGGTGTTACAAAATAAATGATTGAATTACTTTGTGATTTAAATGTCCTATTTCTCTCCATTATCTGTATTGTATTGATGGAGTATTTAACACTTATATAAAAAACCCAATTTTTTGTCGTTGCAGTTAAAATTATCATAATGAATTTGATGCTCGTCACAAAGTCTTAAAATTAGAGACAACAAGCGCCTTACATGTAAAGATAATGTAAAGACAAAATATGCTACATAATAATGAAAGGAGTGAATACAAATGTGAAGACAAAACAAACAGAAAATAATGAAAGGAGCAAAAATAGAACAAACATAAAAATCATGAAAGGAATGTATACAGAAGTGAAGACAAAACAAACAGAAAAATAATGAAAGAAGTGTATACAAATGTGAAAACAAAACAAACAGAACAATTTTATAATTAGTAAAAAATGTGTACATTTAATTCATAAACTGAAGGATGAGTAGTATGGATGAATGTGGATTTTTCATGACAAATTTAATGCTGACTCATAAAAAGGTTGTTTTTTGTTGTAAAATAATGTCATAGATAAATACATTGTGATTCAATGGGATCTTCTAATACATATACTGTCATTTCTTCATGATTTTTGTTCCTGAGAACATTACTCAGATTTATATATGTAATAGACTTTGTTTTGAATTTAATCATCGCATTGCATATTTGTCCTGGCAGTCAGTTTGTGATACTGGCACACTGCATGTAAGGTCTTTGTGTGTTATATTTAATGCCATATTTAATTTGTGCTGAAGCATTTCGGATGTATTTTTTGATGCACAGTTAAACTTGATCTGGAAGTTGCGTGCTCCAGTTTATCCAGATGTTACAATTGGCACCTGGCACTGGACTGAATTACAGAAGGCATGACAGTAAGGAAGTGATCCAGCCCTTCCACTTCAAGGAGAAGACCTCTAACATAATGTCGTCTCTAGAACATCCTGTGCAACAGTGTCTGGAAGGGGACTACTCTTACCTTTTAATAAACATGTAGCAATTTTTATTTTTTTGTTCACAAAATGTCATCAGAAATTGTACAGAGTCTACAAGTTTCCATTACTTCCTACTGAAGTGGTGCCCAAGGTGGAGGACACAATAGACACACTGTAACCTCCCCAAGCAAATTAGTGAAAGACCACTAAAGAGACTTTTTTCATAAAATGAAATGCTAAAGTGGTCATGCTGTGCTTGATATGGAGCAAAACAAGAGATGAGTTAATGTCAGTTATGAGATACTGGCAGTATAATGGAGTATGAGAATTTAATGTCATCGAAAAATGAAACCCATGAAATTGATATGAAATTATGTTTTTGCAAAATTTAGGTCAAAATATTCCAGTTGAAATGAATTACAAATTCTTTTCTCAAGATAAAAATAAGTAAAGATCCAGTTTACACACCATTGTGGCATAATGGGTATATGGTGTTAAGCGCATATTTTTCTTGCCCAGTGGCACAATATAGGTGAAGTGGTCATCATCAGGTCGGCCACCTTTACTTCCAAGATTGTTCTGGTACCCACTTTTTAAGGCTGTCGACCTGGGAGCCGTTATGTGATCAGAAAGAATCCAGCACCAACTGGAGACGGAACGTCGATTGCTCGGCTGGGAAGTCGGTGCACTAATCTCTGCGCTACCTAGGCTGCTTTTCTCAAGGTGAAATGTTGAAAATGTCAAAATATGTCATTTGGAAAAAAAAATAACCTCCTGTTGTTTTCTTCTTCTTCTTATTATCAGTTGTTACAGAAATTCGGTAGAAACCTCAACAAGTCCTTTATTTAAAGTGATCATACACTCTTGACATTGGTGGTTTCTTACGCTCTTGACAGACATTGGTGGTTTCTTACGCTCTTGACAGACATTGGTGGTTTCTTACGTTCTTGACAGACATTGGTGGTTTCTTACGCTCTTGACAGACATTGGTGGTTTCTTACGCTCTTGATAGACATTGGTGGTTTTTGTAGATCTTGTTCTACATGATGAGGTTGTCAGTCCTATGCACAACCTTTTTTTTTGCTTTTTTTATGATATGCAAATAAGTTGTCCTACTTCTCTCCCCAATGAAAGATGGCCTACAAAGAACAAAGTTAGACATGCACACTAGTTTAATTTAAGGACAGCTAGAAACTAATTATTTGCAAGATACGCTGTCTGAAAAATGTAGTTGCCAATTTAAAGGTTATAAGACAAGAAGCACTGCAATTAAAAACAGAGCTGAACCACTTTTGTCAAACCTGACACAGCATAATTCTGACTTGAATCGCCTCTTAGATGTTGACACTGCAGCCAGTAAAAATAGCAATCTACCCCCCTGCAGAATTTTGATATTGGTCGTAATTTTGAAATCAGTTGCGAGTCAAGCAGGGATTACATTGCCTGTGTGGTGGTGTGTGGTCATCTAAAGTGGTGTTTCCTAACCGCTGGTTCCAGTCCGCAGAATTTCCTTCGGGTCTGCAAATAAGTTATTGTGGCTTAACTGCGGAGATCACAATAAGGTGAGTTAAATTGTTGGTCATATTTTCAACTACCTATTTTTGTGAGAAGATCTAATCAGTGATAAAAACAAACAGAAACCTATCGGATGTCAATAGATCGCTTCGTCTCTCAAAAATAACACTGCAGCCATGCTAATCAAATATTCAAGCAAAAAACAATCAACAAATTTCGCACTAACTTTATTTGAATGAAATATTGCTTTCTCAAAGTTCAAGCCGTTCTGTTATAATTTTTTTAATTTACTGCTCGGTTTCTGGTTATTTTTAGTAACTAAAACTTTCAATCTATAATATTACATTTAAAAAACGAACATAGAAAATACTATATTAATAGTTAGTTTTATTTCTGTCTGCGCTGCCCGCGAAAATGAAAAAAAAATGTTCACCGTTCAGAGATAATTTGTTCCTATTTTCACCGGTCAGCAGGTGTAAAAAGTTAGAAAACACTGATCTAAAGCATATTAGTTTAATTTGTCCCAATTTGTTGAATCATCGATCTAACACTGTCTGAGAGGACAGTGTAGAAGTGTTAGAACCAGCAGGCTACTGCATCTTTGGGTTTGCCTAGGGTAAAAAAAAAGTAAAGATACCATCACACCATGCGGCGAATAGGAAATAGGGTGTCAAGCCCATATTATTTTGTAACCCACGGCACTTAGTGGATGATGTGGTCAGTATCACGCCAGCCGCCTTTATTTCTCGGACTGAACCTGTACCCATTTAAGGTTGGGTCGACCTGGAAGCCATTGCGGTCTGGAAAACGAATGAACCTAGGACCACTCAGATGTGAAGCCAGCGCGCTAATCACTGTGCAACTCGGCTCCCATATTTTTCATAGGGTGAAGTGACTTAAATTCTTAACAGAACAAGATGAAGTAGTTTACCTTAGGTCGGGATCCATAGGAGTTGCACCACATTTTTGTGCAAATTGCCTATTCTGCTCTCAGCATGATCAGATAGGTCTAACACAGATCTAAACTGGAAATTGAAGGTGATCTCACTGAGTGACTAAGTCAATTATATATCCAAGAATGAAGAGACCAGTTCCCAAATTCAAGTTCGAATTTCACATTTGGACAGTCAAATATTTTCTGTCAATATTTGGTACGTACTATTTCTTGCTAGATAAAACATTTTCACATATTTATTTGCTAATTGTAACTAAAATAATGAATGTAAAGCAAATGTCATTCTATATATATATATATATATATATATATATATCCATCCATCCAACGCACGATTGACCTGTATCCTCCTGGCTGTAGTGCAATGTGAGGCTCCTTAGTAAGTTCACAGCTTGTTGGCCAGAGTGGTATGGCAGCCTGTTTCCAGTAGCAGGAAGTGGGGATCTTGACAAGTATCTTTCACCTGTCCCTGATTCAACTCTTTGTTCTGATACTAGAGTATATAGGGTAATATTAGTACTATTTTATTACATGGTAAAGAAAATACTACTTCAGCTCGGCCCCCCCCCCACACACACACACACAGGGTTGCGCACATCACTGTCCTAAGTGATAATTTGCTTGGTACAGTACTATTATTTAACTTGCTCTTCTGGGATCTTCTTTTCTTTCTCTTGTGGTTTATAATTTCCACAGGATGAAGTATCCGGCCATGTGTCGAAACTTCCATAATCACCTGTTGCGAAATTCATGACCTTTTACAGTGTAACTATTCTCTGCTCACCAACTGGTAATATGCGCATTGATACAGTACTATAAACTATGTCATCTAATTAGCACTAGGAACAGTCAGTTTTATTAATTTAATGTCATTAGTTTTAACAAAACACTCTTGGCTTGCAGCAGTAAATATTAACCTGTCTAGTCACATAAACACAAGGCAATACAGATATACTTAGTTACTGTTATTCTTATTTTAAAAATATGATTTAAGGCTGTAGCAGAATCTGCCTGTGACACACATTTACATGGGCATTGTGGGACTGCTTGCTCCATTTGTCAACCAAGCACATGTGATGTGTATTTTATTATAGAACTGAACATGTAGCTCACACATATTTTAGTGCTTTACTTTAACTGTATTCATAGATCACCATTACTGGGCATGACTGAAATATGTTAGCAGGTATAACAGCTCAATACTGCTTCTGTCTAGCATTTTTTTGTGTGTGCGTTCGCCTTATTTCTCTAATCCCCGAGGTGGTGTGCGTTGCACTGTGGTTTTTATTTTGCGCCTGTCGGCCCAGCGCAACCGACTTCAGCATGCATTTTATGTAAGGGTCTGCTTCCTCCTGCATTTTCTAAGGGTTTGCTTCCCCGGGGTAACGGCCGGTGCTGTAATGGGGATTGAACCCAGCACCTTTGGTTTATGAGCTGTGCCACTTAACCACTAGGCCACACCGTCCCCCATGTCTAGGATATAAGAGATTGCTAGTCAACTTCAGCTAATGAAAACCATTCACAGGCCAACCAAAACCCATCCAAGGGTTGAATAAATGTACAAGGAAAAATGCATGTCTATAAATTTAGTCTCAGGAGCTGATTTGACAATGAGTAGACACAATGTATAGGTCTGATTAACCTTTACCACACTCAATAAAAAAAACTACGCACTTTCCCCTGCCACTGAATTATTTTTCACCGATTCACATTTTCTAGGTTGCTGACTAGGTTTTCTAGTTTGTTGTTTCAAGACCCTGTATCTTTTTAGTCTTGTATAAATATGATTTGTTTGTGTGTAGAGACATAAATGAATAAAGAACTTGTTGGTCTGGATATTTTTGCTGTGTGTGTCTTAGTTTCTGAGATACAAGAAGATAAAGGTAAAAATGAAAAACAGCACAAACATATTGACTCACCAACAAAAATTATGCCGAAAACGAATTATCAATATTTACAAATGGCTGTATCTGTCAGTTCCCACTATAAACATAATTATTGTATCTACAACAAATCTAAACGGATCTACCTCAGAAAAATCTGTTGCAAAAATGTAACTTCCATTTTCTCAATAATGGGTAAATATTAAAAAATCCAAGTGAAAAATATAAGAAATCATTTCACAGAAGTCTAAAACAAATATCAAAATAGCCATTGTTTTTAAACCTGACATGACAAAATTTTCCTGATGTCACGTTGCTTTGCAGTGACTAAGTGTGGTAAAGGTTAAATAACTATAGAACTCGTACATCTTTGTGAGTAACTGTGAATTTCTTTAAATGTGTATCCGTGTGTAACCAGAAAATGTTGCAAAACGGTTAATAGTGTGAAAATACCTGCATAAATTTTTTCAACCACTGTAAGAATTGCATTATCAGAAAACAAATTTTTGATTAATTTAGTTGATTATTTAAAATCTTAATGTTCATCTGTAACAGAAAATAATAAATCATAAAACCATTTCATTACTGAAGAGAATGCAGAATAATTCATGGTGACGCACACAAGTTCATGTATATGATGTAGTTTGTTGTAGCCATACGTGGATTAAACAAATTGCAAAAGAAAATAACACTCATTAAATGCCAGAGATTCCATTCACTATTCAGTTTGTTTGTTTTATCATACATGTAAATAGCACATTTTCAAAGCTATCCGTAATAACTAACCCTGCTCTTATCAGCACGGCCTTTAGATACAGTTCACCTTAATTTAAATAACAATTTTGTCTACCTCCTTTAAGTTCGAGGACATATGTTTGTCTTCCCTTTCGGTCATCATACAAGTGAAATAGATGCTTTTAGTTCATCAAGGACTTGCATTTCTCCTCGTTATATTCATCACAAGTGCAATAGATGTTTTTAGTTCATCAAGGAATCAAATTTTTGTCCTCTCGCGGCAAATAATGCTGTTACACGAGTTGTGTTTGGTTAAATCCGGACAAAGGTTAGAATGCATGTCACTCACGGCAATGAAGACAGATTCATGGCATGGTTGGAAAATGCTCCAGACCACCTAACTTTATATGGGCACTTCTTTTAATTTTCTTTGGCGTTCATCCTGAAAATATCTTTTGTCACATTGTAACAGTAGTTTACAGCAAGACTGCCATATCTGTGCCTTTCAACCTGCCCCATCCGATTCCAGCATGGCATTTTTTGGGATTGAGTTTGCCTTCCTTCTTCAATCCCTAATATCTAAACCAGGTTACATGGTTGCAGTCTGTTTCTAGGGCCGCCACTTGGAATATGGTCTTGATCAGCTATGTGTCACTGACTCCGATGCAAGCAGCCAGCTATGAGTCCCTGACTGCTGTCAGCTCATTCACTACTGCATCTTCAACCCCTCAATGGGTACCCGAAGTCACGTTAGGGAAGAGCTAATACCTCCAAAAATGAAATCCATTTGATGGCAGTGCCATCGGCTGGACTACCGCTACCTTTTATTTTAACATTCATTTCTCATCAAACAACCTCATTTTTATCTCCCTAATCTACAATCAGAATGTCTCAGTTACAATACTCTTTTGCCTTGCATGCTTCATTTCAAGAATATGAGTACCAACAGCTCAAATAACCACGGGACAGACATGTGCACAAGAAATTTTCTTGGTTGATTTTAATTAATTTTTTGAGTGTAACTGATGGAAAATATCATAACCGCATTTTACCAATGTATGTAGGGTGCAGGGGACCTACTCTTTTCATCATCCAGTAAGGTTCTCCAAGATGCATATGCGGTTACATAAAAATTACTCCACACAAATATATATAAATAAAGAATTTTGTGCCAACACAGTAGATAATATACAGGGTGATAAAAAACATGCTAACACTTATATGGCACTTCTGACATTGCTTCAAAGGGTCTCCTTGTTCACAATTGTAGTCAACACGTTTCTGGAACCTTTTCCATGTGCTTTCCAGAGTCTGGATGCACATTTCTGGTGGTGTTTTTGCCATGACATCTGTAATTCTCTTTTAAAGGTCTCGGTCTATCTGGTGGCTTGGTAACACAAATATGTTCTTTACCAACATTTTTCAAAATAACCATGTATGTTTGACATTGTTTGGCTAGGTGCATAATTTGACCAAAGCAGATTGTGTATGGCCCTGTTATTATTTGATGTGCTTTGTGAACTTCCTGATAAGGTTTTACCTTGTATTATTCCCCATCTTGTCCCTTTTTCACTCCAGCAGGAGTATAGGGCCAGTACTGCAATTGGCCTCCTTTAGGAAGCATGCACTGAAGCACTTTGTATGCTTTAGCAGTGTGTTGGCTTCTATAGCAGTTTGTTTGCTCTATGTATTACTGTCTTTAATCACCTTTCCCTGTTCTTTCCTTCCATGTGAGGGGCACAGGAGCACTAGTAGTATTCTTATCTCCAGGTTGTTACGGATCCAGCATAATCCTGGCTTTTGTTCTTCTGCCCAATGCCATGTAGTTGTATCTGCATGTGTTTGTTATGGTAGCTGTTTAGTGTTCCATTGTGGAGCGGGTAGCCCAGTTGAAAGTAAGCTAGCTTGCTATAGACTGGGATTACAGCCTGCCAGGGTTTGAAATCACAGACAGACTACAGAAGCAATTTGGGGCCTGGTACGACCATTCCTCCCGTTGACACTGCTGTAAATTGGTACCTGATGTATGAGTTGGAGAAGGTGTAAACAGCAAGGAAGGAAACTGGCCACCCCACCTCACATAGGCTACGGCTTAGTACATGAAGAACTGTCTTCATTTCCAATGGCAATTGTTGTCATGGGACTGACCTTTACCTTTAGTGTTCCATTTATCTGACGGAGGAAGAAGCATTTCCTAACATCGTTGAGCGATGAGCACTCGAAGAGATGGACATCGGTTTTGTATAGGTGTGTACACAGCAGTCTGGAATGTATTATGGCCGGATTCTGTTCAGGTGCTTGTTAAGTGGGATATGTTGGATTCTCAGTCAGAAAATGGTGCTCCAGGAAAATGACATATTCATTCTTTTATCCGTTTTATAGATGAGTATTGTTTCTGGTATTTGTTTCAAACCAAAAAAGGATACCCCACACTCAGCAAGTTATTGGGTTGTGTGGATAGTGGGTTGATGAAATGCCACGTTTTGAGAGTCTTCTACTCCACAAAGAGACTTGACTGCACTGCACTGTTAGTCACCCGATGCAATGTCCTCATTGTGGCACTGACCTATTCTCACCTCTTTAATGCATAGAGTCTTCCCTGAAGTTAGCTGGGCAAGTAATATTGATCAGCAAAACGGGCTTCTCTCATTTAGCAGTTCTTCACCAAAGAAACTAATGTTGCACTCTTTTGTAAGGCCTGTGACCTATGACATTAACAGACATTTGTGTTATGTTTCCTCTTCTTAATATCCAATATATGTCTGCAACAGGGCAACATGTTAGTTTCTCAACTTTGGAGATACTGCTGGTAGCTAATCTACTGCTCGTAGAATTCTTATGATCAATCAGACACACAAGTTCCACGACTACAAAGTGAAGCTAAGGGAGAGAAGTTTTAGCATTTCATATCTTCACAACTGTCTTTTTTCAGCTATTCTATCTTACCATCTAGGATTTTCCATATTCCTTCCTCAGCTTGCTCTTCAATGTCACTGAATTCTCTGTATGTGGCATTTGAGAATTGCCTGTATTTATTATTAGTTGTGATCCTACTATATTAATGTCCTGTAAAATGCCAGTGTCTAATTTCTTTGTTGGCCATGTCTTCAGGAATGGGTTTTATGCTGCTATATAAATCTTCCCATCTGTTATTTGTTGTATATGTTTTCCAGTTGTGGAAAAATATTTGCCTGTGTCACAAAGGAACATACTTTGTTTACAACTGCGGCTTCAAAGTTTCCTATCTTTCCTAACTCCCATATTTATGAATTTGGAACCACTGCTCTTCGTTGTTTATTTATCTGTGACACTAGTATTATTGCTTGTGTATAGTCTGCCTGATGATAGGAAATGTAGTAAGTAATGTAATCTATAAATATGTTTCGATTGAACTCTACTTATATTCCGTAGCCGCAAGTGATGACTGGCGAATGAATGGTCAATTGAGACTTTTTGTTTGTGGTGTCCCACTGGCTTAATTTGTTAAACTCATCGTTCTCTCATGGTTAGGTACTTTTGTCAACTAGAAGTCAATGGTTCGAATCTGAGCTGACTATTACTTCACTTTCTTTTCTGTTGTACATTGTTAATGCTTTCTGAGTACAGAAAACTTGTCTATGTGATCATTGTCACTAACAGTAATACTTAAATACACCACAACTGATTATACATAATACATCAAGTTCCTCTTCCTTAATCTTATTGCTAAGGATTGGAATGTTAGTATGTTTTTTAGAAGACTGCTTTAGCTAACCTCTTATTTTCATATTCTGCTAATTTCAAACTATCTGATTTTTGTGTGTCTACATTTTAATATTTTTTTTCTACCTTGATCTCATGTGTAATATACACTGCTACTGATTATTGATTATATGTAATACAAGATATTCTTCTTTAATCCCATAGCTATTAACTCTTTCCGGACCAATAGCCGCTAAAGTGGCTCTCAAACGAAACCCTACAGGACCTTTAGTCACTAAAGTGGACAATTTTTGTTTGTTTTGCGAAACGACGATTCAGGTCCGGATATTACCAGAAAAATGAATAGCAACACTTCAGACAATGGAAAATTTAGGAGTTATAATATTTTGACATATAAATTATCTGCTTTTCAACATTTTTTGTTTTTACAACCTATTTATTGTGCCAAATAATCAAATATTAACAATTAATTGATATTTTCATTTTCTGTAACCATTTCTCTTAGTGGTATAAAATATTATGTTTATCTATATTATAGTGCGAAGTAGTAACATAAAAAGACATGCAGTGATTGTTTTTTCAAAACTGAAAATGAATTTGGTTCAAACCTAAAAAAAAAAATAAAGTCCTGAAAGAGTTAATTTTTTAAATATTTTTCTAGAAAACTTCTTTAGCTAGTTTGATTGTCTTTTTGCTAGGGATGTTTCAATCTGTCTAATTTTTTGTATGTTCACATATTTATATTTGTTCTTTTTCTTGATCTGACATGAAATTAGTGTCTTCTTTTTTGTTATGACAACTTTTTGTGTTTTGGGAAGTTACATTTAATTAATTATCATCACTTGCTCTATTTATAGTGCCTTCCAGTTTCTGTAAGTCCTGTTCTACTGTGCTATAAGCACTGTCTCATTTACATATCATGAACTGCTGATATTGTGTCTCCTTATTATTTATTATCTTTGATAAAGTAAATTCTTCTATCTCTGTTTTTCAATCCTTTTATACTTGACATAACTATTTCACTGTATAGATTGAAGAGGTTTGATGTAAACACATATCTTTGTTTAAACCCGTTTAACACTTGGTCATTTCACATTTTGTTTCCTAACTACCGGTACTACAGTAAATTTCCATTATGTAATTCTTTTAATTCTCACATATTTTCTGGCTGTGTCTCTCAATGATAACATACAGCCAATGAAGCAAAGATATAAATTTGGTCGTATCAAGGGATTTTTATATTCTTTTAGCATTATTCATCCCATTTTCTGCCACAAATTAATACTGTTCATCTATTGTTATTCATCTGATGATTCTGCAAATGTTTTGTTGTGCACTCGAAGCATTATGATTCTCATTCATAAAAATTGCTCCGAATTCTTCATATTATTGTTTAGTCAGCTAAAAATGACATTTTAGATTGTGTGAATGTAATAGCCAAACATACCAGCTGAGCAAAATGACATGCAGGAATTTCAATTTCACCGCACTTGTTAGCTCAGTTCTCCTTCATTGATACATGCAAAGACTTAACCATTGGTTTCATTGTAGTGCAGTCTTTCACAAATTTCTTATCCCTGAGAGACCCTTGAAATTGTGTATGGAGACCTCCGAGAACACTTATTAAAACATATCTCCAGCTTCATGCACATAATCGAATAATAATTATCAGTGCCCTTTTTTTTAAAGTTTTATTTCATTCTATATACAATGTAAGCATTTATTGTCAATGTTGAAAGTTGACCTACTAAAGATCATGAGAAACCATGGTGTAGTGAGTTTTTGAAAAATTAGCCATAAATTGAGAGACCCGTGATGGAGTTACACTTTCTTACATCAGAACAATGTTCTCTGGCTACACCACTTCTATATTTACTGCAGATGGATAACAGTATAGTCATTTGTGACACCACACGTTTCTGTCCCTAGTCATATTTTTCAATTTTGTTGTTGACTTTCTTCCATTCCATGATCTTAAACTGTTATTCTCTGTCTGTTTGGCTGTTGTCAAAGTATACTACAGCTCTTCTGCTCATAACATGCCCCTTTAAAATACAGATGATTTATTTTTTATATATCTTATTTAATAAGCTTTCTTATGGACAAAGGCAGCGAGGAAGGGAATTAGCCACCCCACCTCACAAAGCTGTGGTTTAGTACAATGAAGGCTCTAACACTTCATCCTTGATGACCGTGTCTGATGTGGGACTACCTTTACCTTAATGCATTGCTTTCGTTCAGGACAGCCTGACTAGCATTCTCAGCTGTCCATGGAATTCTTAACATTTTCTTTTACAAAACATCTCTAAGAGGTCATTGTAGCAACACAACAAACCACGCACCTGTTTGTCTTGGAAGTGAATACAGAAGGACCTCTACAACCCAGGGGTAGAAGAGCAGCAACTAAGATATATATATATATATATATATATATATACACATACATACACACATATGGAATTACAGTGAGCCATAGCTCGAAATCCCGGATCAACAAAAAAAAAGATCCGGAATGTGGTTCATTCCTGATACGACCACTCTTCCAGTCGACCCAGCTGTAAATGGATACCTGGCGTATGAGTTGGGGAAGGTATAAACAGCAAGGAAGGGAACTGACCACCCCACCTCACATAGTTTGCGACTTGGTACATGTAGAGTTATCTTCATCCCGATAGCAATTGTTGCCATGGGACTACCACTCATCATTAGGCGAAGGAAAGCTTTTGGTCTTGGAACCTTCACCCGACTATGCATTCCCTGTGTGAATAATAATTAAAAAACAAAAAATTATATATATATATATATATATATATATATATATATATATATATATATATATATAACATTTTCTTTTCTGTTTCCTGTTTGCTCTGTATAAAGAGTAAAGGGTAACCACTACAGCTGGTTATCTTACAGGAAGCATGTAGCAAATCACTTATGTGCACTTGGTGCAGCTGTGGGCTCAGTAACAATTTGTTTTACATGATGAAGTCATTAGTGCCATGCACAACCCTCTTTAGTCACCTCATTTGACACACTTGGAATGCTGCAGTGGACTTATTCTTTGATTTCCGAGGTTCTCAAAGGATGAGCGTCATTTTGCTTGTGTGTGTACTTACACACATATATATATATATATATATATATATATATATATATATATATATATATATATAATATATGTACACTAAGTTTTATTTAAATTCTATTGCATTGTCTCCAATAGTACATTTAATGAGGAATGGTGGGCTGAATGGTTTGAATGTTGATCTTCTAACCTTTAGGATGTGCATTCAAAACCTCTGAAAGACAGGTTTTAAAAAAAGACAATATCGTTGGTGGTTGTTGCGAATGATCACAATGAGTATATTTACAAATTGATAACGGCGTTTAGTGATGGGTGGTTGTAGCTTACCTCATATCCCAATGAAGGCGGTTGGGCTATGCTTGGCTTCATCTGTGTATCGCTCGCTACTACGGGGATCACGTCGATCTCCCACCTCATTAGTCAGGCTGTCAAGAACAGCAGCCTGTTTCCACGGAGGACTGTGGGGGTCATGGCTAGTATATTTTGCCTGACCCTGACTGAACGTTAGTCTTCCTCCTAAAATATCGGACGTAAACATAAAAACCTAGCTTGTACAGTATATGGTGACTACCGAGGCAAGCAACATTTATTCCCCAGCTCTATAAATCCTCTTGGTGGACCCCAAAAATAGTAATGGCATATTATATAACATTACTACTGATCACTACTCATCATTAGCTGAAGAACAGCTTTTGTTCGGAACATTGGGCTGACAGTGACCGAATATCCTCTAATAGTCTCATGTCTGCATAGTTTATGTTGTGATTGTTTTTCATGCTTCATTGATGTATGTATGATTTCTCTGGCACGTCCACCTGATTTATTTTGTCTAGTAGACCGTGATTATTTTAGCAGATATTTCTTTAGAAATTGCTAGTTTGTGACAAAGTGTACATTCTTGACCACTCATAACCCAAGTGTGCAGTACAGTCTTTTCTGTACACTTGTGTACATTCTTTTCTGTTGGTTGCAGCTTGGATAAGACTGAATGCATGTGTACATTATGTTTGGCAGTATCTGGGACACCACATGTTAATTTTGATGATAGTAAAAATAATAAGTAGTGTGTGTGTGTGTGTACACTAATTTTGGTACATTGTTTTTATTAGTAAGTGAAGCAACAAATAGAAGTTATGTGTATGTTAATATTGTTGGTGAGGAAAGCAAGAAGTAGCATGTGTGTATGTACCATATTTTAATTGATAGTTGAAGCAATAGGTTTCATGAATGAACACATTTGATAGCAAGTATGTGTATGTTGTGTTTTGTAGTAACTGAAGCAAGCCATACAAATGTGATTTGTCTATTTTTTCATGTAACATGCATGTGAACGTATTATAAAAGTGGGAGCGGCTGCAGTTGTAGAAGCTCGTACTCGAACTGAGTTCTTTACTTTTGGCAGTTTTTCTCTGGTAGCATGTTTCATGGTTCTCATGTCCTGTGGTGTACTGCAAAACGTAAGCCTAGTTCTCTCCTGTGTGTAGTGCAGTGCTAGGCTTCTCATTAGGCTTACTACTGCAGGAATCACAGTGCTGATCTCTACCACACTGGCCAGCCTGCTGTGCCATAGCATGTTTTCCGGTGCACAGTGTGGACTTGAGGGAGTTGAACCTAAAGTTAGTGACCTGGCACCGAGATAGACTACAGTAAGGTTGAATATCAGATGTATGAGATTAATACAGCATGTTATATATAGTCTTACACGTGTGACAATACAAAAATATCAATTTATGTTATGACCAACTGGTTATTATTTAGGGTGAAGACATTTTGATCACAATATCATCTTTATTACCTCATCACACCAGGATGCAGAAATCCATCAACCAAGGTTCTCCAAGAATTACTTTTTCAAATATTTTCAGATTCTCTCCATTTCTGGTATTGATCTCTTGGTCTGATTCCGAATACTGGAGGTAGTCCTTGTTGACAGAAAGGAGGTTTGACAGAATAGTTTTCATTCTGTAAACCCTGTTGTAGGGGCATTTCTCCTTCAAGGATGGCTTGTTAAGTACATTCATTGTTTCTGTAGCAATAATGCCTTCTTTGTAACAGCTTATATGCACTCTTCTTATATCCCAAGGTGGCTCTGCATCTCTGCCTGTGGTGCAATATGAGGCTTCTCAATAGGTTCACCACTATAGGATCTTACGTGTCCAGCCCTTATGTGTTTAGTAATGATCATGAGGGAGTTGGTCATAGCATAGGCTGTTTTTCTGTATTTGTGACATGTTTATGTCATAAAGTACACAATGTAACAGATGTATGTTCGTTATTTATAGTTAACTGATGCAACCCATTCAAGACATTCATTTGTTCACCGTTTTGCTTTAATGTGAAACATATGACTCTATTGCAACTTGCTGCTTTTAAAAGAAGCCTCTTCCAAACATTTGCAATTATTCATCGTTTTTCTCCAAACATGAAACAAATGTTTTGACTGCATCTGGCTGCTTTGCAGGAAGAATATGCCCAAGCTTTTGCATTAGATGATTATAATGGCAATGTTTTTGAACATGATGAGGTTGCCAGCCTCAAGCACAACCCTCTTTCATCATATTTGACGACATGGCCTATTCTTTTCTTCTCGAGTACCACTTAGGATATACTTACATTATTATTGATAACAGTGAAAACAATAAATAGTATTAGTGTGTCTACATTATACGAGGGTAAGTAAGAACTGATATAGGATAGCTGAAAAATGTATTTCGTAGTTTCTAAAGGTGTCATTAGATTCAAAATGGCACCCGTGCTCACAGAGTGAACAATCAAAGATCAATGTGCTGGTGTGTGTTTCTGCATAGGAAATTCATAAAGAAATACTTCCTATTTATGGTGAGAAGTGTTTTGTTGCGTATAGTGGTGCATAAATTGGTTGATAAAATTTTCTCAAGGGTGCTCAAAAATTGCTGATAAAGCACGACCTAGTAACCCAATTTAGATTGCAACAGAAGCATCTTTACGGCAGGTGGAGGAGATGATTCGAGCTGATAGGTGAATAACGATAGACAGTGTAGCAACTGCAATAGAGTGTTTGCATGGTTTAGCCTACAGCATAATGCATGATTCAACCTTGACGGAAGAACTTTCATGAATGATAAAGAACGTGAAGTGCAAATGTTGCTGAGACAGCAGACGAATTCTATGAGCAGACGAATTCTATGCTGCAGGTTTAAGTGCATAGATAAAGCGATGAGATAAGTGTATCAATGTTGATGGAAATTATGTTAGGAAATAAAGGACATTGTAAGTGCAATAATAAATGGTTTTAAGGTTTATATCTAAATAAGTTTAAAAAAAAATAATATCCGTTTGTGACCTATTTACCACCTTTGTCTCGTATTTGGTGATAGTTAATGCTACATACATAAGGTGTACATAAAATATCATATTCACAACACCATTGTCAGTAGTAAGTAAAGTAGAAATTCAGCAGAATTAACCATATCGGAAATGGGGTTTTTGAAGACTCCATTGTACTAAGCCGCAGTCTGTGAGAGGTGGGGTGGCCAGTGCCATTCCTTACTGTTTTTAACTTTCCTTAACTCATGTGTCAGGTACCCATTTACAGCTGGGTTGACTGGAGAAGCGATCCCTGATTAAAATCATGACCCAGTCTTCTGATGCGATTCAAACCGAGGCAAGCTGTTACTACAGAAAATAGTGAATTGCTCGCTATGAACTGAGCTAACGTGCTACTCAGTAGTAATGGAAACAATTTCAGCTATAAGTTGACTCTCTAATAAATCATTATTCAGCACAGCCATTGTGTCTCTTGTGAGCGATTGTCGATACAACAAACAGCACATATGTATATGTTTTTGTTGGTGATAGTTGAGGCAACAGGTAACGTTCACATGTACATAAGATATTTCTTTACATTATTTCTTGTAATAACTGACACATCAATATCACACAATTGTACATTGCCTTTGCAAATCATATTGTCGCCTTATCACATTGTGTGATTGGGTTGATACTGTGCAAATTTGTGTGTATATTACAATGTCTTTAGCTGATTAATATTATATTAAAATATGTGCTTTGTATTGTTTTGTTATTTTTTTTCCTAATGTTTGATCACGTAGTCAAGGATAGATATTAAAATTGTTGTGTAATGTGGGACTATGGTGATGTTGAAAAGCTTTTGGAATTACAATCTTGAACACAGATTATGATTAGGCTTTCTGTTGGTATCCTCTGGCTTCATGTTGTTCATATGGGGTGATTGTTTCTATAGCTCACTTGTATTCCTGTGCCTGGTATTGGGGTATGGTTTCTACAGCTATAATTTATCCTGTCTCACATACGGGATATTATTTCTGCAACTCTTGTTTTCCTTTATCACATAATGGGGAATTGTTACTACAGCTCAAATTTATTCATGTATCACATATGAGGTACTGTATGTATGTGTGTGTGTATGTGTGTGTGTGTGTATATATATATATATATATATATATATATATATATATATATATATATATATATATATATATATATATATATAATTTATTCGAGTATCACTTCTTAACTTAATGTCTTTATACTGGTTTAGAAGACTGCAGAGTTTGTGTACAACCAGTTTCTTTTACATTCACTTGATAAAAAAATACCTATGCGCAATCAATCTATTCTTGAATGCATTAATTGACCCTGCCTCCACTATTTCCTGTGGCAACGCATTCGAAGCATTCACCACTCTCTGACTAAATAAATAGTTCTTGCTATCTAATCTGGACCATATGGGATATTGGTTCTACAGCTTGTGTGTATTTCTGTATCACATATGGGGTATTGTTTCTACAGCTTATGTGTATTCCTGTATCACATATGGGATATTGTTTCTGCAGCTCCAATTCAACTTAAAACTACTCTATACTCTACAGGATTTTAGTCTATGTGGATAAGAAAGTGTGCAGTGCTATGAATTGGGAACGAGGGGATGTCGTGGGCTAGTGGTTAAGTGACACAGCTCACAAATCTGAAGGTGCTGGGCTCGATCCCCATCACAGCACTGGGCGGGGCAGCAAACCCTTAGAAAATGCAGGAGGAAGCAGACCCTTACATAAAATGCATGCTGAAGTCGGATGCATTGGGTTGACAGGCGCAAAATAAAAACCACAGTGCAACACACACCTCCTTGGGGAATAGAGAAATAAGGCGAATGCAAAAACATATAAACAAATTGGAAACCATTTTACGTTAGAAGGTAAAAACCACACTGTTAGTCTACTTTTATTATATTTTCTCATTGTGGTAGTGCTCTTAATTTTCATCTGTCTCTCACAGCTTTCATGGGTCACTCAGGAAAACAATTATGCTGGGAGTAGGTTGTGGTTTGTCCTTGATAATTGTGTAATTGATGAATAGGCCAAGAGTTTACCAGCTATAGATACACGACTACATTGGAAACACGTTATCAAGATCACCAATGCAATGGTGCATATTACTAGATCAACAGAGGTGAAGGAGTGCATACAAACCACATCAGATTGAGATACCATCTAGTTAACTAGAGATAGGAATGACCATCTGATTGTAAAAATGTCATGGCCAGAATGACTGCTGAAAATCTGCTGAAGAGGTTCCCAGCATATGAGGTACAGAGAGTACATTTGCCCATCACCAGTACTGTCTCTGGACAAGCTTTACCATATTCAAGCTAACTTCTGAAAGTGTGCGAAAAAGAAGGCTTACAGTACTGATTTGACAAACATCAGAAATACATTTAATTGTATTATAGTGTATGCTGTTTCGTCAATACTTGTTAATGAGAAAAGCAGGATTAAATTTTTTGCTTTACTGCAGGGTATTCTATTCCGCCAATACTTTTTGTGTATCAGTGCACTTCTCAAGGGGCAGTCAATTTCCAGATAAACAAAAGAGGGTGGAGGCAGAGGAGTTGTGCTGCAGCCGGACGGAAGTAGTGAAACCATCATCCTTGATCAGTACTGGCCCTCTGATCAGGAAAGAGATTGCCAAAGATAACCCCAGATCCATCAACATAAACCCCTCCAGCACCATCATGACTGTGAGGGTCGGCCTTAGGAGGCATGACCATCCCAATTGTTCCCTGGTCACTTTGTGATGAAACTACATGACTGGAATGTGAAACTATCTACAGACTCTACAACGTCTTCTGGGATTCGCTGTGGCCGATAGGTCAGGCACTCGCCTCCCAAAGCGATGAACAGAAATGGTGGTTGATCGAGTCTGAAATCTGCAAGTTTTAAAGTGACCCCTGGTTTCACTGGAGGTGGGACCAGAGTGTCTGCATCCGGAGTTGCCTCCAGTCGTGTTGACTTACATCTTGCCACTGGTTTAAAGTAGCTCGGGACCAAAGAGCGCACAGCACAGTTTCTTTCTCACTATAATTCAAATACAACGCAAGAAACATCATCAAGACAAAACCGTTTGCTGATGTCACCATGATCGCTTAAGATGAATAACTAACTTATGAGAAAAACAGAATTTAATTTTTAGCTGTATTGTAGGGTATGCTATGAAAAGAGTAATGAAGCCTTTGAAATGTGGGTATATAGAAAATTGGGTTGCATTTCTTGGAAAGAGAAAAAGACAAATTTAGAGGTATTAGAAAAGTTGAGGGTGAAAAGAGAATTAATGACCGAAACAAGGTTTGGCAGTTACGTTATTTTGGTCATATAACTAGACATACCTCCTTGTTGAAGACCATAGGCAGTCGTTCAAGATGCAGTCATTTTAAGAGGGTGAGTAACATCAGGAGATGGACTGGAAAAAGTATCTCAGATTGTACAATTACTGCAAGAGAGTACACTGGAGATCGATTTTTAGCCGACCTTCGATGCAGAGAAGGCACCTGAACTGAACAGTATTTGCTATGAGAAGAGCAGGATTAAAACACATTGTAACAACCAGCCAAATTGTTGGGAAACGGGAAATTGGATGACAAAGATAGAAATTGAAAGCTCAACATCATAGCATGGAAGATCATCGCAAGTAGAATAGATAAAGAGCATGCAGGACGTATCAGACATGCAGCCCTATATTCAAAGTGGACACGGATAAATGATGATGGCTCAGGACAGGACGTTATGAAGGCACATGATCGTCTATGTCAATCAGTATGACGTGTTATGATGATCCTACAACAAACACAACTGGAAGATAGAAAGTTTTTATGTTGTATAGTTTCATCATCATGTAGCATGTCCTTTATGGGATGTATCTCCTATCAATTCTGTCTGAAAGAAACTCTTTTCCTTGTCAAAACTCCAGCCTCCGCCACAGTCATACCCAGGCATTCATGGTCTACCCCTGCCTCTTTTGCCTGGCACCATACCTTCCATCACTGTTCTCTCAAGACTGTTGTGTCTCTTGATGTGACCAAAGAATTTACATTTTCTGGCCATAATGGAATTGATAAACCTGTTCTCCTCTATACTCCAACTCTTGCTGAATGTCTACATTTGTCTTTTTCTCCATCCAGGGTATTCAGAGGATCTTTCTGTAACATTTTGACTCGAAGGATTTGATTCTTTGTCTAGAAGTTTTGAAAATCGTCCACGATTTGCAGCCATAAGCTGCAACAAAAAAACACAGGCTCTCAAGACTTTTACTTTTGTCGTTTTGTTGATTCTCTGCCATAATTTCTTCAGGCTGTTCAGTCTCTGTATTGTCATGGCTATTCTTCTTCTGATTTCTTTCAAGCCATTCTTGTCAATTCTGGAGCCCAGATATTCAAAATTGTGCGACCAGATCTATTTCCTCACCATCTACTATAAATTTATGTTGACATTGTGTTTTGTTGGTGGTCATTATCTTTGTTTTGTTTTTGTTTATAAACAGGTTTTGATCTTTACTGTGTCCATTTACAGCTGAAATTAGCTGCTCTAGCCCTTCTGCACTTCTTGATAGAATCACTGTGTCATCTGCATATCGTAACTCTGGAATCTCGTACCCACCAACGTAAATTTATCAAAACTGTCAAAGTTCTCGTCTTCTCTAACATTTCTCATTATATATTTCACATAGATGTTATATTAGATAATGTGAGAGGATACATCCCTGTCTTACTCCCTTTTGTACTGCGAACCAATCTGATATTTGCCTTGATACTCGGACAGCGACTCGTTGATCTTGGTATAATGTTCCTTCATGATGTTTCACAGATTTTGATGTTTTACCATATCGAAGGCATTGGTGTAATCAATGAAACATGTGTACAGGTCTACATTAAACTCTCTACATTTTTCATAGATATTCCTCATATTGAATATGTGGTCCCTGTTCCCTCTGTCTTTTCTAAAACCTGCTTGGATCACGTGAATTTCAGATTCAAATTCAAAATAATTTCATCATGTTGTCTTAAATAGAAAGTTTTTATGTTATATAGTTTCATCACGTTGTCTTAAATAGAAAGTTTTTATGTTGTATAGTTTCATCATGCTGTTTTAAATAGAAAGTTTTTAAGTTGTATAGTTTCATCATGTTGTCTTTAACGAGTATGTGTCTTTTGTAATTGTTTATTTTCTAATGAGTTTAACCAGGGGCAGATCCATGTTCAGTATTTGATATGCAGATACAAATGTCATCTGGTATAATAGTCAGCAAACTTCACATGTGGTGCCAAGGAAGGACAGAATAGACTCACTATCATCCTCTAAGCACATTGTTAAAGGTAATTGAAGAGGGTTCTACATGGGGCTAGTAACCTCGTAATGTACAATGAATTGCAACAGAAACGACTACTACAAAAGCGCACAGAAGCCATTTTTGATTTAGGCAATTTATTAGTAGGTCAGCAGCAGTGATGACCTAGACTTTGTATAGAAAGAGACAAGGAGAAATTTGAAATTTCATATTTCAGCATCTTTACATTACACTGGAGAAAGTAACCAAGTTGAATTATGGGAGACTATCGTTTGCGGTAACAGTGGTTAGTGCACTGACTTCCCAGTCAGGCAATCAGTGCTCAATCCATAGCTGGTCGGTAATTTTGTTTCTCATCACAAACTGGCTCCTGTGGTTGACCCAGCCACAGAAATTGGATAAATGAAAAATCTGGGAAGTAAAGGTGGCCGGCATGATACTGATTAGATCATCCATTATGTGTTGCAGTTACAAAATAGTATGGGCCTAACACCATATTTCTTATACGCCGCATGGTTTGACAGGCTCTTTACTTTTTACTTGTCGTTTGATTAGTGTAGTGGTAGAACACTCGCTTTTCATGGTAAAGGTATGGGGTTATTCTTTGGTATTCATCCTGAAAAGGATGTGGTGCAGTATTGTAGTTTACAGTGAGTTTGCGATATCTGCGCCTTTTGACCTGGCACACTGGTTCCTTCTCATTTGTATGCTCAGATTTCATCTTGAATATATTTAAAGAAAGCAGTGGTGCTATCTCTGTTTCTCAAATGTTGGACACCTTTGTAGCAGACGCTCAGCAGCCATTTTTGTCAGTGCCGCAGACACATTCATCTGAATGTCCTATTCTTAGTTTGTTGAACAGATGGTATCTCAGTCTGTTGGAGCCTGTGTGGAGTCTAAAGATCACCTCTGTGAGGCGATAATATGGGTCATATTTTGGTTGATGACCTGTGTGCTCTACTTCCCACATGTTCTTGTATCTACACCTAGTAAACATCGCAGCCTCTTCTTAAGTTATACCAATATCAAGTAAAGGTAGCTGCTTTCCACCTTCTTTTGACAGTATGTCAGCCTCTTCACTGCCTTAAATATTGGAATAAGATGAAATCCATTGTATCACAACTCCGATTTCAGCACAACATTTTTGTGGACTGGGTTTGCCATCACACTTTGACCCCAATTCTTTTAGCCAGGTTGCAGTCTGTTGACCTACTTGGAGACAGATCGTGTCTTTGTCAGCTATACATCGCTGATCCTGATTCAGGCAGTCAACTATCAGTCGTTGGCTGCTGTCAGTTCATTCACTGCTGTATCTTTAACCCTGGTATGAAGTTGAACTCCCATTATCAAATTGCTCCAGTCGACCCAGCTGTAAACGAGTACCTGGCTTACTCGAAAAGGGCTTAAGGAAAAACAGCAAGAAAACAAACTCTCCATCTCACCTTATAAACAAGCTGTGTTCCTCATACAATAAAGTCTAACACTTCATCACTTACAGCTTTATCTGCAATTAGACTGCATTTAACTTAAATTTTAATTCTTGTCAATATAGTAGTTTCAAATACTCACATACCCCGGTACTGTTGTCTTATTAACTCTTTACACCTCAAGCCATGAAACAGAAAATATATATTCTTAAGAGCAGGGCGATATTTGCTTGCCTCACTCATATACTATATCCTTACTAATGAGATTGAAACCCTGTCTACCCAGTCCATAAAATCCCATTTCCCTGTACACCTGAGAAAATACGCACAATGTAGATATTTGAGTAAAGCTATTTACTGTGACAAAACTATGTACTCTAATTTAGTTATTCTATCTAAAATTGACTGATCTGCTAATCTCAAATGTTCTTACTTCAGTAGAGTGGAATATATTCATCAAATGTACTTGATATATTATATGCAATAGCCCCCAGGACAGTATTCTGATCCTCCATGGAACAGATCTAGCTTGATCCTAATCAATGGACGAATGGTAATCCGAATCACTCATGTTGTAATTCAAATACCAACTTATCCTTTTTAGAATAATCACAATCTAAATCCGATTGATGTCTCAAAATCCTTGAAATTACATTCAACGACTTGTTCTGTTATCCTTTTAGAATGGCCATCTCTGGAAATTTGTAAAACCCGTTTTCAATGATCAAAATCATTGTGAAGACATGCTTTGATATTTGCGTCGCCATATTGGTTATTTCTAGAAATGCGTGTACTGTGTAGATGTCACAATATTATGGCCAAAATCCAAGCGGCACAGTAAAAAATACGGCTTCAAATAATTGTCCACCCATCATACCGGTAAATGGGTGGCTCGGGGAATTGGGTATTTACAAATTTATCGATATATAGGTGTCCCGTGTTCAAAGGGTTAATCAGAGTAGTAGTTTCGGTTTCCAACAAAAATATATTGGATAGGTTAGAGTGTAATAGGTTAACCTGTTGTCTATTTAACAATTCCAACAGCTCATCTGAAGGAAAAATATTTGATACCCTTTGCAATGTTCAGTAAGGTTGCCCAAGCTACTAATAGATTCTCTCATCAAACACCAACCACACAAGCTTAGTAGTTGATGTCGGTCAAGGAGTTTTCGAGGACAGATAAATTCTGCTAACACTTTATAATTGAAAATTTCCACTATTTATAAAGCTTGAGAATGTTATTGACCATAGCTGAGTCCAAATGAATTATGGAGTACGACTGAGAAATGAAAATACTCTTTTATCAGTTTATCAAATGTTATGTACGCACATTGTTTATCAGATATGTACATTTTATAGGACAAACTTTGCTAACACTTTATGATATTGAGGATTTAAACTTTCCAAAGTTAATAAAACTTGAGAATTGATTTTAGTCCATAGAAAAACCAAAATGAAATAATGGACAACTGAAATATAAAAGTGCTATAACTGTTATCATAATGTGTACAAGGGATGTATTGTATGTTTAGTTGTATTGATATATGTTTGCAGTGAGCTTTTGTAAATATTTGTATACTCCTAGATTGAGTTTTTAAAGCATGATTGTAAATAAATGTCTGACTGATGAATGAACTATGGTGTTGTTGATGCATGCCCTTAGTTCTATGACATTTTTGACATAATAACATGTTTCTTTGGATGATTCTGAGTTCAAGTTATGCTTTGGACTATTTATGCATTAATGCTCTTGAAACCATTATTTGTTAAATGGTTTGGTCAATTTATGCGTTTGTGCAAAATTTATATGCTTTGAATAATTATTACAGTACTTGTTTTGGTGTCCTTTGGACAACCTGAAACCATTTGTGCTTTGTTGTTTTATTCGCTGAATAATTTAAAAATACAATAATGTATTTTCAGAATTTATTTTGGTTGCATTTTTACATGTCATTGTTATACATTTTGTTTGTTAAGCATTTGTGTAGATGCTTGCACATGAATTGAGTTACTTTTAAGCACCATTTGAAGGTTCATTTGTTGGTTGATTTCTGTCTGCAAGGTTTTTAATTAATGTTGTAGTATTCAGTCTGTGCTTACATCAAAAGCCATCCTTGTTAGCTGTTTTTTTTTAGTAACCACTGTTGTAAACAATCATGGCACTTGCTTTAAGGTCTAAGAATGTCAATGGCTTAACACAAGCTGTTAATCTAACTACTCTCTGGACATCCCATCACTCTTTAGACATCCCACAACTCTCTAGACATCTCACCACTCTCTAGACTTCCCACCACTCTCTAGACAACCCACCACTCTCATACATCCCACCACTCTCTAGACAACCCACCACTCTATAGACATCCCACCACTCTCTATATATCCCACCACTCTCTAGACATCCCACTACTCTCTAGACATCCCATCACTCTTTAGACATCTCACTACTCTCTAGACATCCCACCACTCTCTAGACATCCCACCACTCTCTAGACATCCTGCCACTCTAAACATCCCACCACTCTCAAGACATCACATCACTCTTTAGACATCCCACAACTCTCTAAATATTAATTACTCTCAAGACATCCCACCACTCTCTAGACATCCCACTACTCTCTAGACATCACATCACTCTTTAGACATCCCACAACTCTCTAAATATTAATCACTCTCAAGACATTCCACCACTCTCATACATCCCACCACTCTCTAGACTTCCCACCACTCTCTAGACATCACATCACTCTTTAGACATCCCACAACTCTCTAAATATTAATCACTCTCAAGACATTCCCCCACTCTCTAGACTTCCCACCACTCTCATACATCCCACCACTCTCTAGACATCCCACCACTCTCTAGACATTCTGCCACTCTAAACATCCAACCACTCTCTCTAGGCATCCCAGCTCTCTGTGGACATCCCAACACATATTCGCAAGTCTTAGATTACACCTGTAGTTTGAACTATTTACAGACCTGGTCTTTTGTTTTTTAGTCACTTATATTACCAGAAGAATGTGATGCTGCTTTACCTGCTATCACTATGTATTGTCAAGTATTACTGAAAGTCTATAGAAAGATTGTACATTTTACTGTGTTTCTTGGGAAGAGTAGACTCTCAGTTTAAAATTATATTTCTTTCTTGCTATGAAAGTTCTCAGGTAGTGTTTGCCATATCTTGACATTCTGAAGTCTACCCAGCTATAAATAGGTACCTGATTTACAGTTGCGGTTGCCAAGGTGATGAAGAAAGGGGAACTGTCACCTCCACCTCAAATAAAATCGAGGCCTATTGCAGTAAAGTAGTAGCAATTTGTCCTTTGCTGCTATGTAGATGTCTCTTTTAATCATCAGTTACAGAGCCAATAAAAAATACAATTTTGCTGCTCTATAGTAATCCTCACATTCCAGTTGACCCAACTGTAAATGGGTACTTGGCTTGCTGTTTGGGAAGGAAAAGCAGCGAGGAAGCGAACTAAATAAAACGCTTAGGCTTAGTATGGTCAGAAACGCGTCTACCCTCGCAACAGTGCCTGCTACGGGACTGTCTTTGGGTTATAGTAACTTTGTATAGGGTCCAGATAGCTGAAAGTGGGAGAACTGCCTAATGTGTTGTTTCTGTAGTCTGACCTGGTGGCTGAAATTAGTCATGTTGTAATGCAGTGTGATATTTCATTAATGCTTCTCAACTTATAAATTGAAATGAATCCTAATAATTCACATTTAATTGAATTTCTATATATTCATTTTAGTTGTATGTTTATTTTGCTGTCATCATGTTTAAGTGCCATCATGTATATGTATTTCAAGTAATTTTTTAAATAGTTGTGTGTTAGGCTTTTTTCTTCTTTTGGTGAGGCGTCTTTGAACCACTGGCTACCTCTTTGGATAAGAGCTAGACTAATTTCTCTACTGTGTAGCAGACAAGCTGGTTTTATATCAGACACAATAGATTCAAAATGGAATATAATTACAGAATGGGAGTGAACAATATTAGAAAGGTAGATACGGAAAAGGACCAAGAGGTTTAATAGGTCATACAGGTAAGGTGAGTGATCAAGTCCAGGTAGCAGTGAAAAAAGGCAAATGCAATGTTAGGTATGATAAAAAGAAGTATTAAACATTGGAGCAAGGAAATGATAGTCAAACTGTGAGAAACATTTTTTATACCTAGATTGGAGTATTGTGTACAGGTGTGAAGTTCTTATTGTAGAGGGAATATAAACATGCTGGAAAGGATACAAAGAAAAGCGACAAAACTGATAGCGGAAATTCAAAATTACAATGAGGAAAGACTCAGAAAAACCGGCCTACAGTTTCAATAAAAGAGAAGAATTTGAGATGACGAAACAGGTTTATAAGATAATCGACGGAAATGATAAATTAGAATATAACAAGTTTTTCAAAATACAACCACCTACAAGAACAAGAGGGCACAGCTACAGATTAATTAAAGAAAGGTCTAGATTAGATATTAGGAAATATTTTTGTTTAGTCTGACAGTGGTGAATGCTTAGAATGCATTGCCACAGGAAATAGTGGAGGCAGGGTCAATTAATGCATTCAAGAATAGATTGTATGCACATAGTTTTTAGATCAAGGAAATGTAAAAGAAACTGGTTGTATACAGACTCTGCAGAGACTTCTAAACCAGTATAAAGATGTTAAGTTAAGGTCTGATCTAAGTGGTGTCTTGTTTCTATTAGCTTTGAGAAATATTTAGTGTGGCCTATGAGTTGGTCTTTTGTTTGTATCTAGTTATGTTGTTCCCTGCTGCAATGAAAGTCTTGCTTAACAAATGGGTGTAGTGGACATGAAACATTTCTGCAATGCCTGTAGTCTGCTGTAACATGGGCAATATCAGAATATTCTGAATCCAAATACATTTGACAGCAATTCACATTAGATGTCTCTTTCCTTTTTGCTCGTTTTGTCCTGTTTGTGCCTTTCAGCATCAGGTTATAAAGTGGTTTCTTTACCGGACCCTAGTATGTGCTTTGTATATGGGGAGTTTCACTGCTTCTATTATTTCTACTATCCATCTTTTGCGTGGGCTGTCTTTGGCTTTGTATCCATTGTATCTGTATAGCAAAGCTTTCTGAGGGATACCATTTGGTTTGTTCAATCTCTTTATGATGTCTAGCACTGGTGTTGCACATACTTGTCTCCTAATATCTTTGTTTCTGATTCTATCCACTCTTGTTGCTCCAAGTATTCTGCGCAGGCATTTCATCATTGTTGTTAGTATGGTCTTTTATCTTTGTCAATGTCTAATTCTGACACTAATAGCACAATGTGGGTAGGAATATTGTACTGCATAGTGTTCTTTTTGAATCAATTGTTCAATGCGTACATTGTAAATATCGGGGACATTTATCCAATGATTTGTCTTGCTTTATTACATCTGTTTTGAATTTTGGTGTCGCCTTTTCCATCTGCTGAGATTATGTTACCCAGGTATGTGGAATTTTTCACCTGTTTTATTTGGTTTTGTTTGAATATTATTTCTATTTCTTTTCTTGCAATCGTCATAATTTCGGTTTTCTCTATGTTTGTTTTCATACTATAATCTGAACAGACCTCATTGAGATTGCTTGTATGTTCCTACAGTTGTTTTTCTGAGGTTGCTATCATCAGCAAAGAGAAGTTCATTTAAGTAATTACTGAGGTTGCTATCATCAGCAAAGAGAAGTTCATTTAAGTAATTACTGAGGTTGTTTCCCTCGCTAATGTTGACTAATGTCTCTATATGAGTATATTTAATGTTCCTTTACCTTGACTCCAGCAGTAGAATTAGGCATATGGCCTCTCTGAGTTAAGGAAGACAATTACATTGACGAAGGTAACTCATCATCCAGACTTGATGAAGTTGTAGACTTGTCATCCGGAAGTCCCTAACACTTCATCCCTGTTGCACTGATTTTCCATTTAGTTTACAATAAAGATTGTGTACCTTATGAAGTCTTACTTAGTCGTTCCTCTTCTACTGCAGGGTGTGAAGCTCTTGCCTCTTTCTTGTTGCTTATAATTTCAACAGGAAGAGGTTACTGGTATTTTGTCCAACTTTCCTTAGTCTCCTCTTATAATATGCTTGGCAGGTTACAGTCTTACTATTTTGTGCTGCCATTTCAGGCCCTGGTGACACACAGGTGCAATTATGAAGTCACTTGTACGGATCTTCCAGCATAAAGTATCAGCACTGTGCTGTACTAAGGATGTAATTGAAGACAATGAAGGATAACTATATCGAATCATATATATGTATTGGCCCAGTGGCAGCACCAGGACAAAAACAAAACAACACCTACATTATGGCCACAATGCCTTCATCAGGGACAAAGAACAAATGAAAATAACTAACCAACCACAGCAAGAAACAAGATGTGAGGTAAAATGAGCGGTTATCTCATCATCACTCGGTTGATCAGTCCTAAGACTGATAGCAAGGTTGTCTGAACATGTCTCTCCATTTGACCCTATCATCTAGTTGATCAGTCCTAAGACTGATAGCAAGGTTGTCTGAACATGTCTTTCCATTTGACCCTATCATCTAGTTGATCTAAGGACCCAGTGGTCTCAAGGTAAGATGTTTGCCTTGGGTGCTAGAGATCGCGGGTTCAAATTCTGGTGGAGACACCGGGATTTTTTAATGTGGATCATCTGGTAAATATTTTCCCTGATCTCTGAGTAGTGAGATCAGACGCTCGTATGCAGTGGTGCGCATGTTAAAAATACTGTAGCAGTTGGAAATCGAAAAGAGTAGGCCTAACGGTCGCTGCTCGGGCAAAATTCAAGTTAAAAATCTACTAAAAATTATTCTAGCGATTCTCATCCGACATAGAATATGTTGCAAAAAAGGGGACTGTCTGTCCATAACAACAGGTCTTGGTTATGTGATTAGCTGAGCAGCTTAGATGGTGCCTGACAGGCTGCGGGTCTACCTTGCTCTAATTTATGCTCACACCTACACCAGACTATAAAAAAATAGGCGATCGTATATTCCAGGCTAACAGATGCTGGGATTGATCTGACAAGTCATCAGTGGATTTTCACCTGCCAAAAAAAATATGAAACAAGGGATGTCACACCTCCTTACGACATAAGTGGACTGAAGATAGATAGATCCAGTTGATCCGTCCTTAGACTGCTAGCAAGTTTGTCTGAACATGTCTCTCCATTTTACCCTATAATCTGGTTGGTCAGCCCTAAGACTGGTAGTAAGTTTGTCTGAGCATGTCACTACATTTGACCATATCCTCAGCAGTTCTCTTATTTCACCATAGATTTGTACCATGATGTCTCTGCATGCGTGAGATGTAAAGGTGAATCTTGACCATCCTATTCCTCTTCTCCTTGACCTGTCATCTAGTATCTTCGGTGGTAGACCTTCATGTTGCACATTGTAACCTTAGACACTTGTTTTGTATTATTCTCTATATATGTCTAACAACGGCTGGCTAGGCTACAACCTGCGTCATGATTGCCCAGCGAAGATTTATGCTGAGCAGAAGGTGGCTGAAGATGACAGGCAGAATCCCGAGTTTTCAAACCAGTCCAAAGGAATGGCTGACTTGAGGATGGAGTGAATATAGATATAAGAAGATAATCTAGTGAACTCAAATAGTGTGACTTCTAACAAACTTTGGTAGGCTTACTGTTGAGTTCTCAGGTAGGGTTACTGTAAGTTTTCAGGTAGTGTTACTATGAGTTCTCAGATAGGGCTGAAGTGAGAAATCAAGTAGGGTTGATGTGGGTAGGAGTATGTGAGCTCTCATATACGGTTGCTGTGAAATCTCAGATAGATTCTGTAAGTTATCAGGGTTGCTGTGAGTTCTCATGTAGGGTAGCTGTGAGTTTTCTGGTAGGGGTTATGAAAGTTCTCATGTAGAGGTCTGGGAGTTCTTAGCTAAGGTTTCTGTGATTTCTCAGGTAGGGTTACTGTGATTTCTCAGGTAGGGTTACAGTGATTTATCATGTAGGGTTACTGGATTTATCAGGTAGGTTACTGTGATTTCTCAGGTAGGTTTACTGTGATTTCTCAGGTAGGGTTACTGAATTTATCAGGTAGGTTACTGTGATTTCTCAGGTAGGTTACTGTGATTTTTCAGGTAGGGTTACTGTGATTTCTCAGGTAGGGTACACAGTGATTTCTCAGTTAAGGTTACTGTGAGTTTTCAGTTAGTGTTACTAGCTTCTTTTGTAGTGCTGCTGAATTTCCAGGTACTGTTACTGAGTTCCATGGTTACTGAATGTTCAGGTAATGTAACTAAGTTCTCATACAGCATGACTGAATTCTCATGGTAACTGCAAATATTTGGGTTGCTATGAATTATCATCCCCGTATATGGTGATTTGTTAGGTAAGGTTATTTTTAAGATCTCAGGGAATACTGTGAGCTTTCAAACTACCTGTATATCTCTGAATTTTATAGCAATTTAGGAGGATTTTATGAAGCTGGTATTTACATAGATGGTCATTGTTTCTCGTGTTGATGTGTACTATGTTAGTATTTGATTAGAGAAAGTGGTATTTGGTTCTTGTTCTATATTGTGTTAGTATTTGACTAGAGAAAGTGATATTTGTTGCTTGTGTTGTTTGTACTGTGTTAGTATTTGACTAGAGAAAGTGATATTTGTTTCTTGTGTTGTTCTGTGTTAGTATTTGACTAGAGAAAGTGGACATCTGTCTGGATACTTCACAACTCAAAAAAGACTGCAAACTGGCCAATACTAAAAGGATTTTTCTATACAACTTTATTAATGAAAGATGTGTATTCATTTGATAGCGCAACTAAAATGCGTATGCTAAAAGTTTCACTTAATAAGTGTGTATAGTATCCTGCATTGAGATTGTGTTCTCATGAATTGTATATGTTTTATTGTTCGTTGCTTTTTCCTTGTTTGTTTTGGTTCATGTTTCTTTATAAATTGAACAGCAAACAAATATGTACAACTAGTTGACAACAAACAAATAAAATAAAAATAACACAGCAACAAATTACTGACATTCTATTGTTATTTATTTCAGTTATACAGTAAGTGTGAAAGAAAGTGTAGTAACTTAACGTCTTTATACTGGTTTAGAAGTCTGTATACAACCAGTTTCCTGTACATTCACTTGATCTAAAAATAACTATGTGCATCCAATCTAATCTTGAATGCATTAATTGATCCTGCGCACCACTATTTATTGTGACAATGTATTCTAAGCATTCACCACTCTCTGACTAAACATATATTTCCTAGTATCTAATCTGGACCTTTCTTTAGTTAATTTGTGGATATGGCCTCTTGTTCATGAAAGTGGCTGTAATTTGGAAAACCTGTTATAGTTAATTTATCCTTTACGTTGATTTTATTAGTAACCTGTATTAAATCACCTTAAATTCTTCACTTTTCTAGACACTGTAGGCCGGTTTTTCTGAGTCTTTTCTTATAACTACGGTGGCTTCTGTAGCATATGTCCTATCCAGCCCAATTTTTCTTTGCTTAATTTGTTGTTCGTGTGAATGTTGTTGGCTCCTTTCCCATAGGTCTTAATTCCTCACCATGTCCTGCCACTTTACATCCATTATCTTTTGCCTCTAATAATGAAGGATAGGAGTCTTAGTTGTATGTCCTTGGTTGTTCTCCATGTTTCTGCACCATATAGCAGCACCGACTTGACACTGGAATTGAATATTCTAATTTTGGTATGAAACTTGATTTTTCGGGATCTCCATATATTGTTTATGGTCAGGAATACCATACATGTCTTTCCAATTGTGGTCCATACATCTGCACCTGTACCTCCTGATGTGTCAATTGTACTGCCCAAATAGGTAAAGGTATCCACTTCCTCCAATGGCTCTCCCTCCAGCATGATTAGTTCCTTGTTAATAGTGTTTAGTTTAAGGAGCTTGATTTTCTTCATTCTGATATTCAGTTTCAATTTGTCTGATTGTTCTTTCAAGTTTTTCTTACATTAGAATTGTGTCAATGAAGTAATGGCAATCTATATTGTTTAAAGTAAGATGCATTTGTTCTACAAGAGACAGTTACACAAATAAACAGGTCATGAGAACAAAAAATACACAAGACTCCAATATATAACACATTTAGATTGCAATGAAATAAACAAAACTAACCATTTACTTTCAATTTTTTAATGAGATATAATATAATATTCGCAGATATTTTAATATTAGGTCAAACATACTCTCAGGCATTATTTCCTTCTTCAAAGATACAAATTCTTTCTTCTCCAAAGATACAAATTTATTTTCTACAAAGATAAAACTCTTTCTTCTCTTAAGTATATCTGCTTCAGTATAAGGCTCCACACTTTTACCAGTTAATTCTGATATTAACAAAATAGCTGCACTCTTGAGCTTTTTTTTAAACTTTTGACTAACTTAGAAAATGTCGAGATCTGCTTAAAAGTCATTCAAAGTAGTCGCAGGGTTTGATGTCGAGATGGCAACGTTTCTGGGTGAAATATTTTCAATTTGCTTGTACTATGTCCATCACTTTGTTACCCAATATGACAATATCAACAAAAATACATTCTGGTATCGGTCTATCTTTGCTACCACACTATGCGTGAATCCCAGACCTAAGTAGCTGTCCAAATTAAACCTGTTTTTTTACACTTTGTGATATTAAATTTTACTCGGAGGGGCAGCTGTTACTCCTTTTTCACTCGTATTTCCACTTGTGTTTTCTTCTTCTTCCTCTCCACCATTAACGTTCTTGTTTTCTCTTCTTTACAACAAAGGCTTCATCTTCGGTTTAATAGCAAGTTAATATTCAAATTCGTTTAAAAAATCTATAACGAGATCACAATGGGCTATTATATTACCAATCCAAGTATCCAGTGACAATAATAATAGTTATGCAGAGAACTGCACTATACGATTACAAGCCAACAATGACTACACCGATGAAAAAGTTGTCAGTGCCTCTGAACCAGATTTGCACGCGTTCTCACACATATACAGTACAGATACATATGAAAACGGTTATTAGTGAACAAAATTTAATGTAAATTCATAGAGCAGTAGTTGTTCCCTTTCTTTTTGAATTGCAGTGTTCGTAAAATTATTTTTGGATGAAATCATTAGATCCGCCTGCTCCAAAATGGCTTTCACTTCAGAAGAAAGACAACTAATAGGGTTTTTTTTAAATCACAAAAATAAAAATTACAGTTTGAGATGATTTTTAAAAGAGTGCAAACAAAGGTTGGTTGTGTGGGGGTTTGTGCAAACTTGTCCCCAAGGTTGATGAAACTGGTTTGGTAAAAAGCCGTGCCAGGAGTGGAAGTCTAAAACGGGTATACATATCCAGAATATTGACGCACACGTGGTGTTAAGCCAGAATGATGAACCTTAAATCCATATACCCAAAGGGAAATCTTGAGATTTGAATATTTATGTCATTGATTTGAGATATTGTCAAGATGGAGCTGAAACTTAAATGTTTAAAAAAAAAGGAGAGCGAGCGAACTAGTGGAAGCTGACGCAACTGAAATGACTGTAATCGCTGTTAGACAGACATTCAGAGCTTATTGTAAATGTAATTTGGTTAAATTGGAATTTGCAATTGAGACATTTGATGGAAAAAAAGGTTGCTTTTCTTGCAATCAACTTTCAGAAAATCGGTTATGGTTTATGTCGGTGTGTCTAGACTGGGACAAACTTCTGTTTCTTTTCATCAAGCCAGGTAGGAAAATAAACCACATGTGCTATCGGGATGTTCTGTTGAAGCAAAATTTTCATCCAGATATTCAAGTATTTCATACTTTACAAAATCTTTAAACAAAATGGTTCAGCTTGAGAAACAATTCAATGTCTCAAGACGATACACCTGCTTTTACACCTCCAATATGTTGGCCAACAAAAAGCCTCGAACTAAATCCATTTGACTATGCAATTTAGAGCCTTATTATTCAAAAAAGTGCATCTCTCTAAAATATACAAATTTTGGACGATTGAAATCAACTTCACCAAACCACAACCGACGTGACAATCGCCCAAATGGCAGAAGCGCATGTGGAATGTATGTTTCAGCATAAGGAAAAAACAGTGAACACAAAATATGAAATAACACAAATCTTTATTACCTAATTATGTACAACTATATGAATTTTCATTAAATTTCGTCACCTACGAGTATTGATCTTTTTATGATGATTTTGTATTGTCTCCTTTTCCTACTCACACTGGGTGCCGGCATATTTGTATGCATACACATACAGACACGAACACAAGCTTAGGGTATTCAAAAGTTTCCCAGAAAATTATATTGATACACAAATGTGGGATATTTTAGTAGATAATTGATTCTGTAAGACAGGTCGTTTAGGACTTTATTGACCTATAGTATATATAAAAAGTAGGTTTTCCATAAAAACATAATGTTTTGAATGGGCCAATGACCCAGAGCAGACGCGATCCTTCTCCACCTCCACGTGGTGATCCTAGATAACAGGCTGCAACAGGACAGACTGGATAAGGAGAATGAATTGAAGAGACAAGGCTAACCCGGCACCCAATAATACCATGCTGAAATCGGATATGCCGGACCAAAGGGTGTAAACATTGCAGTAAATCTGTAAGCTACGACACAGCGGATTTCGTTATCCGGACTACATCCTGCTACTTGCAAAGCCCTTTGCAGGGCTTGGTAGCGGAAGTTTAAGAACGAACGAACGAAGAAGAAAGAGGGGTGAGCTCAAATTCCATTTCTCAGTCTTTCCTTACCTAGCAGTAAGCCATGTATCAATTTATAGTTGGTCTGACATGCGTATCGATAACATGGATTGACACTGTGTATAGCTAATGCTTGTGTAAAAAAAAAAACTACAGGTTACACAACGGACACTGTTTTCCCAGGATGATGTGGCAGAGACTTTATTGTACTATGCCTAAGTTTTTTCTAGAATATAAGTAAGTCAAGTGCCAAATCATGTCTTTGAGTCAACTGGGGCGTGCTGATAAAGAGAATTGAATCCGTATCTTTGATTTGAGAAGATATATTGACAGATAAAACTGGTTGATCGGAAAGACAACTCAACAAGGAGACGGAAAAACTATGATCTCAAATATCATGTATCCTTACAGATGAGATACTGTCGTATGGCAGGCCACAGTTGAAAGGAAAGAAAAAGCCAATGGTATAATGCACGTTCTTAGTGAAACTATCAATTAACTCAACATGACGTTATTGTCCCTTTTTCTTTCCAGCTGGAATATAGGTCCACTACTACAGTTTGTGTTTTTGAAGTGGGGGTTTCAGTAGTAATTTGTTTTACATGATGATGCTGCTAGCCACATGAGCAAGAATCTATATTCACTTCTTACAACATTCATGGAGGTGCAGTAGTTCTATTTATTCCTCCATTCTGAGAGATCAACTCAAAATTTACTAGTGGAAAAATAATAGAAAAGCTCACAAAAAACAACTTCCAAGAAAATGAAAGAAGTTCCTATATTTACGCAAATACAATAGTTTGCCCATAGTGATATGGAAGAGATTTCTTAGATAATATATGGGCCCAGACATGTAAAAAATAAATGAGTTATGGACATTGGTCAAACTAACAAGATCACTGGAAGCCTCGGATGTATGGTTTTAGAGAAGATGGTGAAGATGCCAATGGATATCAAAGAAGACTTATGAGGATGTGATAAGAGAAGCCAGAGCGATAAGACAACTTATTGTGCGCTCACTAGAACAAAAGTCATCTCTATTTTGGTTTTGCTATTAAGATAAGGGCATGATTGGAACAACATACACAAGCAGGCACAATTGCTGGATATAAAAGCAGAGGGCAACAAAAATGTAAAATGATGGATAATTCAACATGGCATGAAAGACCACCAGTGACTGACCAGATAACCAATACATGGTGCAGATGATAGAGATTCACGAATAGCTTTTGACTCGCTGGAAGACTCATGGTGGTAACGATATTAATGGCCTACTGTGAAAAATATAATTATTATTTCAAGATATTGCTGGGAGGTGTGGAAGAATAATGTTAAACCGTATAAGATGTTCATGAATTAATGTTTTTTTGAGAAAAAATACTGGCAATAAAGGACACAAAATAAAACACGAACATGTAAGGTCATTTCACTCAGTACTTTTCAAATACATGATTGGTAGTTAAGAAAATGACCATGTATTTGGCTTACTGCAGCGAGCGTCTTTCTGTACCGCTGGGGTCTTCGGTGTTGTTAGGCTGCCCAGTGAAAATAGTACGTTGCCTTAAATCATCAACGACCATGGTATCGGTGCTCTCGTCGTTAGTAAACAAGCGTCGCCTGTTCATTCGCATCCTGGCCTGCAAAGCAGAGCTAGTTGGAGCTAATGGTCGAGCTCGTGGTGTGATTCTGGCATTTACAAATCTCTCTTCGTATTCTGCTTCCGAGCTGTTCTGAGTGTAGTTCTCGTCTAGAAAAATATTTTCTTGCGGGCGTTGTCTCCTTGGAGAAACGTAGTCTTCTGAAATAATTCTGGGTTGATAGTATTCTTCCTCGGATTCTTCATCAGTAGATATACAATCAACGCTCTCGGTGTCGCTGTCTCTCGATAGGCATGGCAGACCTAAAGCTTGTGGGTTGAAGATGTACCCTTGGTTACGTATAGCATTAGATGCATTCCAAACTGAATTCTTTCTCCCACATACACCATCTGCACTCATGATGTTATTGTCATCAATCTCTTCATCAGCATCGACGATGCTTTCGTCGATGTTGATAACAGAATAGTTAGCGAAAGCGTTGCTACCGCATGTCTTTGTCATACAAGATAACTTTTCAGATAACATAGATTCGAAATTGTCATTGATGACTTCTGCTGCTTCAGGTAATTCCATTTCTTCATCTGAAAAGTCGGTGGAAGCATATGATGCGTTATCATTGTCTTCAAAATCAACAGATGAAGTCTCGTCCACTTCAAAGAGGTTTTCTGGACATACAAATCGGAAGTCATCAGCAGTTCCAGGAGGACTGTATAGAAAAGACATTTGCTTTTGGTCTGAGTTGAGTGGAAGGAAAAACTCGTCTTCACAGTCTTGGCTAACGGCAGACAATTTGCGATTTAGGGAAAAATACCAACTGCGATCACTTGTGCTAATGGTGGTTTGAGCTTGTGTGGTTGTTCTTTCACTTAAGTTGGCTGCAACGTTGTTGTTTAATCCGTTACTGTTGGTAACAGTACTATGATAATCACATTCATCATCGTCTTCCAAATAACCAATGGACTCATCCGAGCTCTCTTGCCTGAAAAAATTAATAAAACGGAAATATGTACATTTCTCATATAAGCAAAAATAGTTTAAATCAATCAAAATCTTTTCTCCTCCACGTAGAACATAGTTCTTTGACAAATACATGTAAATAAGTTATAAAACTCTTGTCTTTTTTTTGTTAGAGTTATTGTGGCTTACCGTTTCTATGGGATGTGGTAGACAAACCTTTACCCATTCTTCCTTAGGTAAGTTCGAAACTACTTGTGCTGATTTGCGTAACGAATGTTTTTTTTAATGTTGTAGGTCGCTGTGGATTTTCTTACATCCTGAGGCTTTTTTGAGAAGGTGGACAGGGGTCTTCATAGCTGTAGTCCAATGCGAGGCTACTAAGCAAGCTCACCATTAAGGGGATCACAGTTCCAATCCCCACTTAGGTTTGCCAAACTGTTGTACAAAACTTTGTTTCCATGGACAAGGACGTGATTGGGGTGGGGTGGGGGGCTTGGTAATTTTGTTTCACCTGACCTTGAATACTCTTGACTTCTATAGCTAATGTGCACATGCCATCTGACGACAAGCAAGCAAATAATAAGGACTAATGCGTTGTCCAGCACGTCCATTTATATATATATGTTATCATACCATTTCAATAATCATTGATATATATATATATATACATACACTTTATACCCTAATATATATTCCCGAGTGATCCGCATGGGTCTGTGTGTATGATAAGGACACTGCCCCACAGAGAGCATGTCGTAAGAGGCATCTAACTGTGTGACGTGGCATAACAACAGCCATAGTTAGGTGGTTTGTTAAGAGCAACAAAGGCATACAATGCCGCGAGTCTACTTTGCTCTAGTGTTTGAGTCTGTTAAGATGGACTCGTACATCAGTTAAGCACCCTCCGTGGTATTTGTCACAATGCAGCGAAGTAAAGAGCTGCTCGAGCCTAGCCCACTAAGCAGTATATCCTCCTCCCAGTTACATCTAGCTCACGCCAGAGCTGGAAGGAACTTGTACAGGGGCATTCGTGCTTGTAGAAAGAAAAGTCGGCTAAGACATATATACACATACCACTCCTATAATAATTTATATTAAAATACCATTTATAGCTTTATTGTAATACATTTATGTAAAATTATATAAGTTATATAAGCTTTTAGCAGTATATGCATGAATATGGTTTGTGAACACTGCACTGTGCTACTAAAGTAGTTTTATACAGAATTGACTGAAGATAAAATACTCATCATTCGTATCGTCATAAGCTTTAATTTATCTTTGACTGGGAAACTCCACAAATTGACAGATGAGAGAGAGAGAGAGAGAGAGAGAGAGAGAGAGAGAGAGAGAGAGAGAGAGAGAGAGAGCAGATGGAGAAAGTTATGGAAACAATATATGAAGGAAATTTTCGTCGATAAATGCGTGACAACACTTGGATCCTGCGAAATGAACATTTGGCAAATGATTAAGGAAGTTAAGACTACATTGCAAAAATGAGAGAAAACATTCAATGAGGGGCAACAATTTGCGACCTAATATCGGGACGTTTAGCAAACGATGAAGGAAGCTGAGGCTAAAGAATTAAAAAAGAACTGGTCTACAGTGTCTCGAACAGAAAAGAATTCAAGGTGACTTGATACACTTTTATAAATTATCAATGGAAAGGTTAAATTCGTTCATACCAAGTTTTTCAAAGTACAAACGGCTACTGATATCGCCCAATACACTACGGTCTGGGGTGGAAAATGGCGCGCCTCCGCCAGTAGAAACTAGTGAGGCAAACATCTAAACAAAAACAAAAAATACTAGGAAATACTTTTTTAGTCTGAAAGTGGTGAATGATTGGAACGCATTTTCGCAGGATGTGGTGGAAGCTTTATGAAGGAAGTTGAGACTACTTTCCAAAGAAATGAGAGAAACATTGATCTTGAGATAAGGGCAATATTTGGCGACTTATGAAATAAACATTCTGTGAGAGTTGTTGAACAGTAGTACTAATATTCGGTGAAAGATTAAGACAAAATTTGGCGATAGATGAAGGAAATCAGACATAATTGGCAAACATAAGTGAAACATTTTGCGAGAGATGAAGGATATCAGACATAACTGGCAAAAATAAGTAAAACATTTAGCGAGAGATGAAGGAAATCAGACATAACAAGTACAAATAAGTGAAACATTTAGCGAGAGATGAAGGAAATCATACATAACAGACAAAAATAAGTGAAACATTTAGCGAGAGATGAAGGAAATCAGACATAACTGACAAAAATAAGCGAAACATTTAGCAAGAGATGAAGGAAATCAGACATAACTGACAAAAATAAATGAAACATTTAGCAAGAGATGAAGGAAATCAGACATAACTGACAAAAATAAGTGAAACATTTAGCTAGAGATGAAGGAAATCATACATAACAGGCAAAAATAAGTGAAACATTTAGCTAGAGATGAAGGAAATCATACATAACTGACAAAAATAAGTGAAACATTTAGCGAGAGATGAAGGAAATCATACATAACAGGCAAAAATAAGTGAAACATTTAGCGAGAGATGAAGGAAATCATACATAACAGGCAAAAATAAGTGAAACATTTAGCGAGAGATGAAGGAAATCATACATAACAGGCAAAAATAAGTGAAACATTTAGCGAGAGATGAAGGGTATGAGACATAACTGGCGAAAATAAGAGCAACATTTAGCGAGAGATGAAAGATAAAACTTACCCAGCGTCGCTTCTTTCCTCTTCACTACCACTATCTTCATCTTTGTATTGGAATGGTTCCATAGTGACTTGTATTTCTGGATTCTGAATTCACTGATGAATGAGTTTAAAAAATATACAGAACACAAAAATACTGCGTCCAAATTTAAGTGTCTGAAAAATGTCTTTTCTAATAACCACGTCTCTGAGAAATAAAGTTTGTATCTGGAGTTTAACTTTGTGACTACCTCAATATCACGCGAAATGAAGTTAACGCTAAAGATGTCAATCGCGACTAGTGGACAATTGGGAACACAATGAGCACATTCGCTTACCCGTGTTTGTGATTGGTTACTGTAAATCAGGATTAGGCCAAGCTTTGTAATTCAAGCTGGTTCTAGTGAAATCCACTTAGGAAAAGGATACGTCCAGCGCCTTTTGTTCTTTTGGTTTCGCTGGGAGCCTATTCCGTATCTAAATGGAAATACGGCTCATCGAATCAACTTCATTGCACCTGGGCGCCTCCATATGGGTTCAGCCCCTTTCATTGTTGAAAGTGCCGACGATTGAGCACAAACCTTGTCATCATCATCATCATCATGTAGCATGTCCTTTATAGAACGTTGCTCCCTTCACAGTCTGTATGAAAGAAACTCGTTTCCTTGCCGAAACTCCAGCCTCCGCCACAGTCATTGCCAGGCATTTCTGGATATCTTGGTACCATCGTCTTCTTGGTCTACCCCTTCCTCTTTTGCCTGGCACCATACTTTCTATCACTGTTCTATCGAGATCGTTGTGTCTTTTGATGTGGTCAAAGTATTTTCATTTTCTAGCCACAATGGAATTGATAAACCAGTTCTCCTCTATGCTCAACTCTTGCCGAATGTCTACATGTGTCTTTTTCTCTGTCCAGGGTATTCTAATGATCTTTCTGTAACATTTTAACTCGAAGGATTCGATTCTTTGTATAGAAGTTTTGGTAATCGCCCATGATTCGCAGCCATAAGCCACCACAGGAAAAACACAAGCTCTAAAGACCTTTACTTTTATCATTTTGTTAGTGCTCTGTCATAATTTCTTCAGGTTGTTCAGTCTCTGCATTGCCATGGCTAGTCTTCTTCTGATTTCTTTCGAGCAGTTGCCATTTTTGTCAATTCTAGAGCCCCGTAGTGGCTGCAAAATTATCTTCCGAGCTCATCAGGTATCCATATATAGCTGGATCAACAGAGAGAAGCGATCATACCAGGAAAAACCCACAACATGGTTCGTCAAACAAAGTGCGATGTGATTTGAGCTTCGAACAATCGTTTTGTAAAGCAAGCTCACAGCCCTTTGGCCACAAGCCCTCTTTTCACATGCAACATTTTAATATCAATAAAAATACCTAACAAATAATTGATGCTGGCTACAGAATTGCAACGCCCTCGGAGTGCAGTGCTTTTTAGCCTTGTACAATAGTTCAGACTCAAATGTTAATTTTTTTAATGTCTGATGCAATGTGGTATAAAACTAGTTTAAAGAAGGACATCTTCGCCAACAGAAGGATACAATACTAATAAGAACGTAGTCAGGATAGTTGCAGATCACAAACGAAGATGGCGATATCATCTGTCTTGTGTTTTCATACATGATCGAATGTGACGGTAAAAACTTAACTTAACGTCTTTATACTGGTTTAGAGTATACAATCGGTTTCATTTACATTACCTTCATCCAAAAGAAATGCGCTTCCAATTTATTCTTAAATGCATTAATTGTCCCTGCCTCCACTTCCTCATGTATCAATGCATTCCAAGCATCCATCACTCTCTGACTAAAAAAAAGATTTCCTAATATCTAAACCGGACCTCTCTTTTGTGAATTTGTAACTATGCCCTCTTGTTCTTTTGGGTGGTTGTATTTTGAAAAAAAACATATTATAGTCTAATTTATCATTTTCTTTGATTATCTTATAAACCTGTTTTATGTCACCTTGAATTCTTCTCTTTTCTAGACACTGTAGGCCGGTTTTTCTGAGTCTTTCCTCATAACTGTAATTCTGGAATTCCACTATAAGCTTCGTCGCTTTTTTTGGGTATTCTTTCCGACAAGTTTATATCCCTTCTATGATAAGGACTCCCCACCTGCACACAGTACTCGAATCTAGGTCTAACTAATGCTTTATACAGTTTGACTATCACTTCCTTGCTCCTATGTAAAGTTATTCCAGCTTGGTCCAGTGATGAGAAACGAACAGAAACCATTACTAGTTTGATGAACATTGGTTCTACTCACAGCAACCAATTACCAGATATTTTTCATTTTCTGACCGCAACCAGTGAATACATTCCATGGTTCTGATTAATGGCTGCTGTCGCTGAATGCATACAATGAGTAGATTTACTTTTTATGCGCCCTGAAAAGCACGTTGTGGTGGTTTGTTGTAGCTTTCCTTACATCCCAATCGTGCTGACGAAGGTGGACCGGGAACCTCCAGGCTGTTGTGCTAGGCTATGTTTCATCTGTCTCGCTCACTACTACTGGGATCACGTCGATCCCTCACCTCGTCAGACAGGACGCCATGAAAACAGCGCGTTTCGGAGGAAGTCAAGGTGAGGGTCTTGGCCAGTATATTTTGCCTGGCCTTGACTAACATGTCTGATCAGTTTGTTTTGCCTGACCAGACGCTTGTCTTTCTCCCCTCTGATTATATGTAGGTTGGGCCTCATCATTCCGACTTTAGGGGTCGGGCACTATTTGTCTGACTCTAGGTAGGCCGGGCCCCATCTTTCTGGCTATAGGTAGGTCAGTCCCCTTGGTCTGACTCTAGGCCGGGCCCCATCGTTTTGGCTATAGGTAGGTCAGTCCCCTTGGTCTGATTCTAGGTAGGCCGGGCCCCATCGTTCTGACAATAGGGGTTGGGCACTATTGTTCTGACTATAGGTATGTCAGGCCTCATCGTTCTGGCTATAGGTAGGTCAGTCCCCTTGGTCTGACTATAGGTAGGCCGGGCCCCATCGTTCTCTACAATAGGGGTTGGGCACTATTGTTCTGACTGTAGGTATGTCAGGCCTCATCGTTCTGGCTCTAGGTAGGTCAGTTTCCTTGGTTTTACTATAGGCAGACCGGGCCCCATCATTCTGGCTAAACCCATCATTCTGGTTATAGGTGGTTCAGTCCCCTTCGTCTTATCAAAGCTAGGTTCTGATTATATATAGGCCGAGACCCATTTTTCCGACTACAGGGACTGGGCACTATTGTTCTGACTCTAGGTAGGTCAAATTCCATCGTTCATCTCTGTATGTAGATTTGGCCCCATCGTTATTACTATAGGTAGGTCGGACCCAATCGTTCTGGTTATAGGGGTCAGGCCCCATAATTTTTACTAAAAGTAGGTCCGCCCCACATCGTTCTAACTATAAGTAAGACGGACCCTATAGTTCTTACTATAGTTAGATTGGGTCCCATCGTTCTGACTTTCGGTAAGTCAGACCCAATGAGGTCGGGCCCTATTGTTCTTGGTATTTATTCTTGGTATAGAAATTCATGAGAAGTCGTTTAGCAGCATGTTTGTTTTGTTGAAGAAACTTATCAGTCCTATTTTCTTCTTCAGCGAACGTCATTTTGCAGCAGCTCTACTTGGAAGGCCTACAATTCGACATTTGGCACTTGGCATTCTTGAAGCGATATTGTTAAAAACCTTCAACTAAAATCGAGTTAACTTCTGGCTGACTTCTTCAATTGACATATTGGTAGTCCAGGGTGATTGGAATGCAAAAATTGGAGAAGACGCAGTCAACGACGGAGGGGAACATGTGGCCCACACGAAAACAAAGAAACCAATTACCGGGGCCTCAGACTCCTATTATTGCGCGTTGCAATAAGTTGGTAGTAGCAAACACGTTTAGGTTGAACAAGCCGCCTAGACGCTGGACATGGCATAACCCAAACAATAAAGTGCTCAGCCAAATTGATTTATACTGGTCTAGAGGAGGATTAGATCTAGTATCAACACCGACAAAATGAGAAGTTTACCCGGAGCGGATATAGGAAGCGACCACGATCTGGTTATGATGACTATGCGTCTGCGATTGAAGGAAGTCGCAAAGAAAGATGTGACAAAACTAAAGTTTGACCTGGACAAACTAAAAGACCCAACAATCATCGAAGTGTTCCAATCAAGGGGAGGAGGGAGATTTGCTCCACTGTAGGCTCTCAGAGAGGGAATGGATACCGATACAGTAATAGAGTCTCTTAACGCAGCTCTCATAGATACAGCAACAGAGATCACGGAATGCCACAAACAAAAACGAAAAAAAAAAACCATGGGTGACCAAAGTAATTCTAGATCTTTGTGATAGAAGAAGGTCACTGACAAATAAATATCATCCACCTGACGAGGTCAGCAGATATAAAGAGGTTAAGAAAGCGATACAACGAAAGATCAGAGAAGCGAAAGAAGCGTGGATATATGAGCAATGTACAAACATCTAAGAGAGATTAAACAGAAATGATGCTAAAGGACCATACAAGGTTGTCAAAGAACTGGTAACACCAAGACAAGGCAGGATAAAAGCAGCAAATGCTTTATTGAGGAAAATGACGTACTGGCACGATAGACAGAGTACTGTTCCGAGTTATTTAACTATGAGGGACGAAACGAACCCGAGAAAACAATCCCTCCAACATCAACAAATATAGAGGATAACCAACTGATAACGAAGGAAATGGTAACTGCTTCGGTAAAGACATTGGGAAGAGGGAATGCGGCCGCGTGGACAATATACCAACATAACTCTTACAGGCAAGTGTAGAGATAGTGGTGGATGGCCTGACACACATCTGCAACAAAATATGGGCGACAGGAAACTGTCCGGACTTATAGACAAAATCAATGGTTACATAAGTCTCGAAACCTAAAGCTGTACCAAAATTACAAAACAATAAGCCTCATCAGCCACCCTAGCAAGATCATGCTTAGATTAATCCTTGACCGATTGAAACCCCAAGCAGAGAACATCATTGCCGAGGAGCAAGAAGGGTTCAGACAGGGAAGATATTTAATTTCAGGCTGCTAAGCGAGAAATATAAGAACAGCAGAAAAAACTGTATCATGTGTTTGTTGATTTTAAGAAGGCGTTTGATAGGGTATGGCATAAAGCGCTATGGGCAATGATGAGGATGTATTTAATCAACGGAAATATTATAACGGTTCTTGAACACCTGTATGACAAGGCGTCCAGCGCAGTTCTTATGAATGGGAGACTAGTTTCGCACATCAGTTGGTGTGGGACAGGGGTGTACACTCTCTCCAACTCTTTTCAATATATTCCTTGAGGGAATTATGATCGAGGGACTTGGTGGTCACGTTGGTACTGTCAAGATAGGGGGCCGAAGACCAACCTTCGTTTTGCAGATGATATGGACGGGTTGGCGGGTTCAGAAGTAGAATTCCAGGAATAGGTCAGAAGGCTCGATGAAACAGCTCTTGACTATGGTATGGAGATAAACGCTGGAAAGACAAAATTAATTACTAAAAAACGCTGAGGGCTTCAACAGCAGGATAAAAGCTAATAGTGAGGAACTCGAAGTGGTTGACCGTTTTAAATATCTAGGGTCAATTGTCAGTGATGACGGATCCATATGTGAGGTGTTGGCCAGAATAGCACAGACAATAGCGGCGCTTGCACGGCTTAACAAAATCTGGCAAGATAAACGGTTAGCAATATGTACGAAAATCAGATTAATGCGTACAATGGTCTTGCCAATATTGCTCTGTGCTTGTGAGACATGGACAGTTACAGCTGACCTTCAGCGGGAGATGAGATGTTTCCGAAAACATTTAAACGGCACGTACATAGATCAAGTTAAAAATGAGGAAATACGAGATATAATTACAACAGTAATATGACCTTTTGAAGACCTCTTGGCAACTGTAAACAGAAGGAAACTCGCTTGGTACGTTCACATATCGAGATCAAATGGTCTTGCAAATACGATCCTCCAAGGAAAGGTGCAATGCAGGCCGTCCTAAAAAGAGATAGGAGGACAACATAAAAGAATGGACCAATCTCCGACCAGAAGAGGCACAAGCAACGGCCGCTGACAGAGACGGGTGGCGTGGTGTTGTGAGGATGTCCTCATGTGTGCCCCAACGACCTCACCGGATGACATGACCTGATCTAACCCGACTTCTTCAAATATATTTAGAGGTCATGGGTTTACCAAAATCACTCTGAATATAATAGTTTTCAATCAATCAAAAACTTGTCAGCTCCTTGTGGAGCATAGGTCCTCAACAAATACTCGCCAAATCTTCCTATCATGAGCGATCTGAGCCAATTCTTTCCTCGTCCTGTTTGCTGCCTTTATTGATTCTTGATTCTAGGAACCAACATCATTGCGCAGGTGACATTCCCATAAGTGCTCCCCTTCTTCGTTCAAGCAGCCAGCCAAGCGTATACATACTCAGAGTCCCAGTCATGTGTTGATTTCTTGTTCTTCGGTTCTTTTCAGACAGAACACACGTTTCCCCTCTACCATAGCCACTCCCAAATCTATCATCCTCTGCACATATGCATTTTCGCGACCCGCTATCTCTTCATTATGTAGAATGTCCATAACTGCCCTTATCAACTGAACCCTGTCTCTCGTCATCATCGTGTCATTCACCACATCCCGTCCCGCCACTGCATCAGCTCTTTCATTGCCCCAGACGCCTGCATGTCCCGTAAGTAGATCCATGTGACACCTTGTATACCAGAGATGTTCAGAAGAGAAACACACTCCTTTTTTAGCACGCACCTTTCAATCTTACGGAGCATGCCCTGCGATACTGACAGTTTCACTGCGTGTGTCACCAACCAAGTCAGGGCCTCTGTTACCCCCTCAATCTCTATCCACATACTCGATGTGACAGAGAGGGAGGCAGCTAATTTCTCCACCACCTCCTTGCCATTTTGGTAGCCGACGAAACCCCAACCGCACTTGTTTGCATCTCTGCCGGTGGAGCCATCTGTGTACATAATTTGTTCTTGTGGTTCTGAGTGTTGCTTGATCCACTCCTGTATTGAAGCTTCTCTCTTAGTGCTGCCCCATCGCGACATTCTCTGCTCAGTTGTATGACCACTTGTGTCAGAGGGCTCTCGTTGCCTACTTCTGTCCATTCACTACCTCTTCCCACTTCTTCCAATGGAAGGGAGTCTTTTGCCTATGTCATCCATGACCTTTCTTTCTTAATACGTCTGCCTTTGAGTGTATCCAAGTCTTTGTGCAAAGGGTGGTGTTCGTTGTTGGCAACGTTGGCGTATGCCTTTACCTGCGCTACTTGATGTCGCACCTTGATGCTTGGCAAATCAAGCAGGAATCTCGTGGCAGCAATGGGAGTATCTCTAGTGCATCACATAACTGCTCCCATTGCCTCATTCTGGATTCTCTCCAATCTATCTACCCGTGTCTGTGATAGTTTGAGCAACTATTCGTCCAGGACAGACAAAACCAGTGCTTGCATCAAATGGAAGAGTGTCCATTGTTGTATGTCTGTGGCCGCCATGACCTTGGTTGCATTGATACCCCTTTTTGTTTTCAGAATCACATTGTCAACATGTTTATTGAAAGAAAGGCTTCTATCGAATGTTATACCCAGGTATTTCATGTCATATCCTCTCTCAATGTTTGTGTCCATGCAGGTGGCCACTGGTATTGTTTCTGAGTCCAACCTATTGTTTAGAGAGAACCAGATAACCTTGGCCTTAGATGGACTGATTTCGGCGTTGTAGTCGGTGCACCATTCAGATAGTTTTCCCATTTGCTCTGTACACCTGCGACAATTTCAGTCCTGTCTTTGGCATGAAGATTGTATAGCAGGAACTGTACTTTAGAGAGACGCTTCTTGACATAAAGACGATTGCAATTAAACAGACGATCCAGAGGTCAATATTGAGGTCTACTAATTGGTCGATTAGTTTACCGCAGTTGATCCTATTGTGGGCATCTTCCAGGTCGATCGTCGCTACGACAATTTCCTCTTTTGTCTGGAAGCCCTAATATATGTCGTATGACAAGACAGCTGCATTGGTAGCCGTGTCTCTGCCAAGTCTGAATGCGCCTAGTGTGTCTGGAAATTGACTTGTGTTTTCCAGCTCAATGGCGACTCGTCTTGCAATGATTTTCTCCAGCAGCTTATCGAATACATTATATAGCGGGATGATGGCGTAGCCTTTTATATCAGTAGCATCTTTGCCTGGTTTTGCCTGGGGGATAAAATAGCTGTGTAGCTACTTCTCTGGTACATGGCCTGCCTTAAGACTCCCGTTAAAATCATATGTAATCTTTGCGAGCTCGTCATCCTCACAACCCTTCGGTAGTTTGTATCGTATTTCATCGGACCATTGTACACTGCCCAATGCTCTCTTTATGGAGTGTCTAACCTCCTCAACACTAATCAGGTCGTGCTCCAACTCCATTGTTCCTAGATTTGTCACCAGTGCCTTGCGTTGAACAATGTTGTCTTGGTGAGCCTGCCGAAGGTACCTGTCAAAAAAGGCCCTTCCCTTCTGTTTGTCAGTAGTCAGCACATGTCCCAACTGATCTCTCATGGACGCACTTGATCTTGTGTCCATCGTCCGGTTTATTGCCCTATGTAATTTTAAGAATTTATGTAGAGCTCTATCCGCAACCACCTCTTACGTAAATGTCTCCCACCGTTGCTGTTTTGTCGCGCTGGCCATTTGCTTGAAATGTTCAGTGACTTTTCTCATTCTAGACTCTACCTCCATTCTTCTCTCCAAGGTGATGTCTGCGAGTTTTCTCTTCTCCTGCCATTCCTTGGTGGCATTCTTCTTGCTTCGCCATGTGGTCTCAACCTCCTCGGACCACCAAGGGGGTTGCCATGTTTTGTTCGAGCTATCTTGTTTTCCCATGCCAATTGTCTCAAGCTACCCAATATCGAGTCTTTGGCGCGCATGTATTTAAAAGCATGTTGCATCTTCATCTGTCTGCTGGTCGGCCACTTCGTGATGAAAACAGAACATGGCAAATGATCACTTCCATGAAATTAAAGTGCTGACCACCTGGCGTATGTCTCTCCGTGGCATGAAATCAGTGTGAGGTCAATGCTAGAGTCTGAATCTGCTATTCTAGTGGCAAGTCTGGTTTTCACCTCACAGTTCAAGATATTCAGACCGGATTCAAGAAGAACCTGGATGAGGACCTGGCCAAGCGCCTGCTCCTGTGGGTTATTTGTTTGGGTTTCTCCAAGTGACGTTACGTGCATTAAAGTCGCCACTCACTAATATCATGTCTCCTGGCAGGTCCTCCAATTCGCTGAGGAATCGCCAGTCACCGATGTTTATGTTCTTCAGTCTAATTTTGTCTGCTTTCCTTCTTAAATTTCTCTTTTCCGCTCTCCCCTTACTGGATCCCACACGATGTCCACGCTACTTGGAGTAGTGACAAATTACGCTTGTAGCTGCCTGGTCCGGCGTCAACTGCAGGCACGTTCTCCTTGTGTTCCGAGTGGCAATGGCTCTGTTACCTGTGCCCTGTGTTCTCTGTGCCCCAAATGCTGACTTGATGCGTGCTAGCGCCGTTTCAATGCATTTCACAACATTTTGACGTACATCCGTCGGATCGTTCACGTTTAGCGCCAATGGTCCCATACGTTCAATGTTGGGAAATTTCCTGTCTCTTCTGACGTACTTTAAGAATTGAATGCTGTACTGTTTTCCGTCGTCTGTGGTGATAAAAACAAATGATTTTTTGTCGTAATTATATAAAATATCACCGAGTAGCGACGTAACGTTTAATCATCCTGCGTAATTCAGACTGGCCGTGTTGGCTTCCAAGCCACTGAATCTGCCATCTTGGCCTGTTTGCGGTTTCGAGTTGACGGTCCGATCATATTTAACTTTTCCGCTAGTGATCGCGAACTTAGTTAAAGCTTTCATCTTAGGCAACACCTCGACACTTCGAAATACAAAGGCAACGTTATCGACGGTGGCAACGATGAGACTCTTCAAGAAAAACGAGACCACAAAAACAGCACATAACGTCCAGCTTGTCAGTCAGCCATCTTGGATACTCTTGGATACTTGCTACATTTATATTTGCTTCCCGTTCCCTCTTCTATGAGTGTCTTGGTCTTCCTCTACTTCTCTTGCCCAGTGAATAACAAAACAGAGCGTGTCTGGTAATGTTATAAACTGGTTTCCGTAATGTATGGCCTTTCCATCGATATCGTCTTCTCTGTATTTCATGCTTTACTGGTATATGTCCCGTTTTTTTTCCAGCAGTTCCATGTTGGTGAACTTGTCGTACCATTTCCATCCTTGTATTTTGAGCAAGCAACAATTTACCAAAGTCTGTACCTTTTTCATAAGTACCTGTGTTGTGCTCCATGGACCATATAATAGAACGGATTTTTAAATTTTACGTTTGAGTTGAAGATATTTATTTTGGTGGTGGTTATAATTTCTTTTGACTTCCATAAATTCCTCAATGGAATGAAAACTTTCTCACCTTCTGTATTCTTAACCGAACATAGTATTTTGCACCTCCTAATATGTATATATTGCTAACAAGGTATATGAAATACCCAACATTTTGAAGCTGGGTGATTCCCAACCCAATTCTATCATTGTTAATTGCATTTATTTTCAAAATCTGTGTTTTTGTTTTTGTGTATTTTTAGCTGCAATTGTAGTGATCTCTCTTCGAGTATGTGTGTCTTATTTTACATCTGACTGTGGGTATGAGACGGAAAAGGCCAAATAACAGTTAATAATAACCTTACCTTGTGTATAATCATATGTATCACGATGTTTGTAATGAGAAAACATGTAGTTAAAACAATGTAAATAATTTCTTTTACATGTTAGGATTCTCTTACAATACTGAGCGATCTACAAGTGTGCGGTCCGGAGAATGGCCATGAATATTTAGATTATGGTTATTGAACTAATTTGAGACCGAAAATGCAGCACAGTGAATGAGCTGACAGCTGCCAGCGGCTCATAGACCATATTTCGCCTCAAAGTGGCGGCCCTAGCAACTCTAGTGTAGTCTGGTTTGGGTAATTGGGATCATAGATGGAAGGCAAACTCCATACCCAAAAATGCCGTACTGAACCGGGATGTTCCGGGCCGGAAGATGCACATACCTTTGTCTCGCCGTGAACTTCGACACAACTTCCTTCTTCGCCAACGAAGATGAAGAACGAATTTAATAGCGAAGCCTCTTGCTTAATGTATCTTTTATAGTTATGATAGTCGGGTATATTGTACCAGTACGTTTTTGTGACAATTATGTTGTAGACTAGAAATTGTAAATTTATTTTTGGTTTTCAATTTGCAAAGTCTCTAAAAACGCACAATTTTTACCAATCCTTCTTTTTTATTTATCCTCAAATCAAGGACCAGTTTTCTGTTACAAAGCACACTCTTTTATTTTGCCAGGCTGTTTTATCTCAATACAGCTTTTCTTTTATATCTGCCTCGCATGGTCGGTATTGTTAGGTCTCTTCCTGTCTCAGCATACACCTATGCAGGATATGTTCTACGGTCATTTTATACTCCCCATAGGGACACCTGTTATCTCCCCCATTCCTCATTTTGTAGTAAAAATGACCCCTTAGTCTGTTATGCCCAGTTCTCAGTCTGAAGAGGACAACTCGCACTTCTCTGGTAAATTATAGTAGCTGTCTTCTTTTCGGAAGTGGAAATGTTCATCAACCAATTTCCTCCTGAAGTGGCTAAGTATGGTCTTGGCCTTATTAACTAATGCTCAGATGCTGTTTGTGAGGATGCTCCTCCACTCTTTGCTAGTTTGTCTGCAGCTTCATTGTCTTCAATATTGCAGTACGATGCAATCCACTGTATGACCACCATTAGGTGTACTGCTGAGAACTGTGTCAGGGAGTACATACATGGCTCGAGATCTTCTTTGTGTTGTTTTAGCGCTGCTAATACTGAATAAGACAGGACTACTGTGTTTTCTTGATGGATATCTTGGATTACAAGCTCAGCTGCGGCATTCAGTGCCTCTGCTTCTGCACGGAAATTATTGGAATATGTTCCCGTTGTTAATACTCGAGTTTTTTTCTTCTCCATTTCTTAGTCTGTAATAGACCCCTCCACCTGCATTGGATGTGACTTTGTTAGATGAGCAATCTGTATATTCGTGTGTACATATTTCTGGTGGGTATACTCTCCTAAGATATTCTTCTGTGATAAATTTTCTTTCTGAATCCGTCTGAGTTCCTTGTTTCCCTATTCCCTCTATGGTTTCTACCATCTCAGGCGACTTGGCTTTTTTCCATGGTGGGATTTGGGATGTTTGTTTTTAGATCTCTAACCACTGCCTGGCTTGTGATTTGGTCTGCTTTTGCAAGTTCTTTTGTTTTTGATATGACGTGGTTTCTCTTTAATCTCCCTCTTCCCACGCGATTTATCCTGTCATATATTGGGTGATCAGGCATTCGTTTGAACTTCTCACCCTGCTGGTGTTTTTTAGTTTCTGCGCGTCTGCATACTTTCGATTCGTGTGGTGTTCTCCATTGCATTTATTGATGTTGTTCTCATAGCTCCAGTGATGATATGTATACCTTGGTTTTGGGTTGTATTTATTTTGTGAAAGTTATTCTTTGTTGCTGTGGGCCATGCTACTATCACGTATTCTAGCACGGGTCTCACATAACCTGCATACAGTTTCTTTAGGGTGCCCATGTCCGCTCCCCATGTTGAGCCTGATATCTTCCTTATTATCGCCATCCTGTTCTTAGCTTTGTTGGTGGCTTTTTTTATCTGGTTTTTCCATGTCAAAAATGGAAACTGAAACAAGAAGTTCCGCAAGGTTGAATACTCTAAACCAATTCTGATCTATGATATTAAAAAAAAAATCAGTTCAGACGGAACTATGCACAGCTATGATAAAAAGTGGCGACGGTTATTTAACTTTTGTCAATGTTTCTTATGAGTGACTCCGTCTTCCTGAGTGTGTTTTGCTCCTCAGCAAGATAAACCACTACGGGATTACATCTGCGATCCCCATCTCGTAGGTTCAAATGTCTGTTTTCATGATCACGATGCGGAAAGGATATGAGGTAGGTTTTTGGATCAATATGTTTCATGTGACCCTGATGGTACTTTTCAGTCTCAAATAGTGAGAACAAATTATCTCACAAATGCTAGCATTTTCTTTCATTAGTACGCATTGTTTCTCAGGGCAATAGCGGGAACGTATTTTTACTATTATGTAATGTTTGTTTGTTCAATCGGCGCGAAAAATTTTATTGAATATAGAATAAAGGACTGATGATACATGTAATTTTGTGTAACATTTTTATCTTTCACGTTATCCATACTTGTCATTATTATCCTTATTATAAAATAATTAAATATTGAAATGTGTGTCTTGTGGATTAAAAAATGTCTCACAGCTATTATCCCATTCAATAACTTCAATCTTTGATTTAATAAAACTGGCGAACAACACAAAGAAAACGTTTTTTGATAACGCCAGTAGTTGCCTTGAGGGTAAATTCACGAATAGTGGCAGACAAACAAACACTTTTTAAAACATTAAAGCGATACTTGAAAAAAAAATTGCATCGAATCATCCAAATTCGTTAACAAAAGCTGGAACAGGAATAATTTTAGGTGTTAACAACAATGTCGGTTACAAATGACTTTACCATCTAAATGCAATATTGAAAATGAATGATCTAAAAATACTTTTATATAATTTTAAATTTTTGTTTAAAGCCATATCACAGGTATGGAATCTACACTTGGTGTCTCTTTATATTTGAAACTGTCCAGAAAAACGTCCACGTTTTGAATTTTATCTGCATTAATCATAGTGAAGTGCCTGTAGTTAACATATTTATTTAACGAGTCGCAGAACTCAGACAGACAGCGTGACAGAGCGATAAAAAAAAAAAGAAAGTCATCAAGAAGTTTTCCTAATTCTTCGTACAACAACAAGAAAACGGCTGTACAACAAATTCTGCATTTATTACTGACAATAAACTACATGATGACATACAATGTCACATTTCGTGGTCTTGTCAATAATAAAGAGTACACCATCATTATGGAATACTACGCTGCCGTGGGGACAGTGTTGTCGTTTACTGGTGTGGTCTCAAACATCATCAACATCAGGACTTTCATTGTCATGGGCATCAGCGACGGAATCACTGTTTCTTTCCTGGCTTTGTCCATCTTTGATCTGGCCTACCTGGTATCATCTTTTTCACTGGGTATTTCAGTATCTTTAGGTGTCATTGAGCTGAGACACACTACAAGGTTTCCAGTTGATCCTTACGCAGTGTCGATGATTTTAGCTAACGTGATGATACTTCTTAACGTAACCAACGTCTTGACCACAACTTTTCTAGCAGTTGCTCGATGTATGTGTGTCGCTAAACCTCTTAATTTTAAGAACACGTTTACTCGAAGAAGAACCACTGGATTCATTATTGGTTTCGCCATTTTTGCAGTGGCCAGCTACATGCCAGTTCTCGCCACCATGGCTATTGTCCCACTTTTTGACAAAAAGAATAACTTAACTAGGCCAGCGTTGTGGGTGGCACGTGACAGAGAGGCCATCAAAATCATAGTATGGGTGCTCCTTGACATGGTGCTGCCCACGACAACACAGTTCGTCATTCTGGTCTGTGTTCTGGTCATGGCTAGTAGTCTTAGAGCTGCTTCCAGGTTCAGGCAATCTTCAGTATCGGCCTCAACCATTGAAGTTCACAAGGCCAACAATACAGAAATAGTTGCTAAAAAAACCAAAAACAACTCTAATTCTCATACCAACACCACGGACAAATTGGCAGACAAGAGCACGCGAGTGGTCCAGCAGGTAGTTCTCATATCTCTAGTATATGTTATCTGCAACACACCAAAGATCCTAATTAGCGTCATCCAGGCCATTGCATCGGAATTCGCTCCTGGCCAACGATACAACAATTTGTATTTGAACGTGAATACTCTCAGGAAACATTTTGAGGCTTTTAACGCAGCCATTAATACGGCGATATACTATAAATACAATAGTAAATTTCGCAAGGCGTTTGGGTTTTGAAAATTTCGATGCATGATTGCTAGGTATGTAGCTTATAGTAGCCTTTTCAGTGCACTATATATATATATATATATATATATATATATATATATATATATATATATATATATATATATATACTTAAATATCTATTTTTTTTGGTAGTATGCAGTTACATATTTTAAAATTGGTATTGTAATCTGAGATTTCGTAGAGAACTTTACATTGAATCTTAGTTAAGGTTGAGCCCTCGTCAGGATATTATTACATTTTCATATGAATTTATTTGCGTCATCATCATCAGTCCCATAACCTAAAATGTTGTTGAGACACCGTTATTGCAGTTTGTAGTACCAGCTACCTCCATACAATAACTGAGCGTCTTGGGCCGCTACACACCTGACGGAGCCCATCTCTCTCCAGGTGACAATTTATTATAGTTGTATCTAAATTTCATACAACAAAGCGGACACTATCTTCAGCTAGGTCCAAGGACGCCAATCTCGTGAAGTTCAGCCGTGTGAACTAGACCGTGAAATAAGAGACATGTTTATTTGCTTACAATTGTGTTTAAAGACAGATTCAGACTCAAAATATACTATGAGCTGACACTTTGTTAAAAAACCACATCTCAACATACATCATGAGCCAGGGGAAAAAAAGGGGGGGGGGGGAATGTAGAAAATGTTTATTTTTGTTAGAGATAACCTGTTTTATGTATTAACTAGACGCATTGACAAGAATAGATATTGCTTTCTTGATGAAGTAAATAAATTAAGAAAATCAAAAGATGTAACAGATAATGGTAGTTCTGAATTGTTTATTGGAATGGGATGAAATATCAGTAAACATTTGTTCACAGTACATTTGTATATCAGTAAACTTCTATGACGTCAATGATCAGTTCATAGAAAAAAACTACATTTCCGCAATAAAATGCACTTAAGACCAACACAGTGTTCACAAGGTTGGCCCATTTAGTGTCGTAAAGCATAAAAAATTATGTTGTTTGACATATTTATATTTTAAATAATCTAAAACCGTGTCTTTGTAGTCGTTGTCACTATTCTTTTAAGAAATTAAAAACCTTCCTGGAAGATGTTGAGGTGACGGAAAACAACTTATTTCATTGAAGCAATCCGATAAATTTTGGTGAAGACGTCAGAGACATATCAGGACGTTTAAGTCAAAAGTACGCAAGCAAGCTATCACAGCTCAAGACAAGGAAGCTAATTTTGATTGTAATGTAAACGTGCTTAAGGTTCCTGGAAACATTACGGATCATCATCAACATGTGTCCTCCCGGTAGGCATTGGCGGTCATTTATCTCCAACTCGTATTATCACGGGTTAGCCATTGATCGTCTCCCATGACATTCCTTCAAATCTGTCCAATATTTTTTATATCTGCTTAGTTCTTAGTCGACCTGTACTTCTACAGGTGCAGATGCCCCTGTGCAGGTCCCAGCTTTGGAATGAGCTGAATGTAGCCAAGAGAAGAGTTTTCTGCTTAGCGGGCTAGGCTCGAGCAGCTTAGTACTCCCTGCGTTGGGACAAGCGCTTACAGAGGGTGGTTAGCCGATGTGCAACTCCATCTTAATGGTTGGTTGGTTGGTTTCTATTGTCCACAATGGGTTGGTAACCATTTTGTGCGCATGAAAAGGACGGAACTTGTGGCAGAATGCAGTAGCTTTCTTGACATCCCGAGCGTGCTGATGAAGTGCACGGGGTCCTCTAGGCGATTGTGCAATGCTTGCTTTGATCTGCGTGTTACTCACTACTACGGGGATCACGTCGAACCTCACCTTGTTAGCCAGACTGTTGTTCTCGACAACAGCCCGTTTCCAGGACGACCAACGAAGAGGTCAGGTAAGGGTCTTGGCCATTATATTTCTCCTGACCCTGGCTAACATTGCCTGATCAGTGTGTTTTGTCTATTACCAAACCACCAAACCATGGCCGGTGTTATGTCATGTCACACAATTAGTCACCTTTTACGACATGCTCTCTATGGGACAGGGGCGCTATTCTTGTCTGACTCCGGCAGACCACTCGGGCACCTACATGAATGCTGTAAAGGCAACTAAAAAGAATTGTGCATGGGGCTACCATCCTCTTTATGTCAAACAAATTGCTGTAGATCCACCACTGCATCAAGTACTTTGTAGAGGTATCACATTGTTTTCCACCCCAGAAAGGAAGAGAAGTGTCTAAGCAAGTAAGATTTTGTTTGATGCCTTTGAATTTTTTCCCTCAAGAACTGGTGTTTTGCACATAATGACCTAGTTTAAAAAAAAATGTCTTTTCCCTGCATATTCACATGACATGTCCAGAAAAAGATGAGCACCGTGTCCTGATTTTTTGCAATAAGAAGTTTTTGCTCATTGTCTCCAATGAACCCTGTGCTTGTCTGCTGATGTTCCATAGCTAGCTGTCGCGTGCTATAACTGTTTCCATTTTTTATTTAATTAGTGCATCTCCCATCAGATCTTATGTGGATGCTCATGTATTTAAATGGGTGTACTTGTCTTATTTTCTTCTCGCTCACCTTGATACAGCATTTCTGTGAATTATGTTTCTTAATTGATGCCGTTACTTCTGATTTCTTTTGATTTAAGCTGAGGCCTTTGTTTTCGGTTTGAATAACTACTAAGTTGAGCATTTCTTGTATGTTTGACAAAATCTTCTGTATCAACACAGTGTCATCAATGCAACTAAAATTGTTTATGTTTTGTCTATCAACTTATCTTTCTGGCATCACATCTATGGATCGCAAGATAAATTCGCTGTTCAGAGAGAACAGCACACACAACTGACTCTCTCTCCATTTTTTTACTGGCTTGAAGTTTAATACAATGTAATCTATTTGTACAGTTGCAGTCTGTCCCAATTACAGGTTTTGAAAAATTCTGAGGTGCTTGCCATCGACATGCAGTTCTCTCAGTACATGGATCATTTCGTTGTACATCACCATGTCGATTGTCTTGGTATAATCTATGAAGCACAGATAATATGTGTTCCTCTCTCTACGATTATTGTTCTAATTATATATATATATATACACACACACACACACACACACACACGCACACGCACACGCGCACGCGCACGCGCACGCACGCACGCACGCAGTGCACGCACGCGCGCGCACACACACACGCACGCACGCACGCACGCACGTACGCACACACACACACACACACACACACACACACACGAGGCGTGTTCAAGTGAAACCGGATCTAACTGCACCAAGTGAACATACGTACGATGCGTCTGATGACGTCCTTTCTGATGTAAACAGTGCATACCAACCGTCCAGTTTGCAAAATTTCATTATCCTCCGACTCATAGTTCTCCTAAAAGATGGTTGAAACCATGGCGAATGTGATACGGAATTCGTCCAGAGTTGATCAGCGAACGGTGATTCGGTTTTTAATAATTGATAGTTGTCGACTAGTTGGCCTTCATCGCAGAATGCAGGCAATATAGGGTGACAAAAGTGTTGGGAACGTAAGCTGCGACGACGGATCACCCGAATTTCTGCATCAATTTTTATGATGACATCTTCTGCGCCTGAGCTGTTCTCGGAAGATCTTTCGTTAATTCGTGCCCTTCTTTAAACATCGTTATCCAGTTCTTCACTGTTGTCTTCGACACACTTTAGTCATCATGCAAATTTCTTCCACCTGCCTGCGTGTTATCTCTTCATTCAACTTATCGTATTCTGCTTTATCCTGTTTCTTCCTCCGTCTTTCTTTCATCAAGTGTAATATTTTACTAGCCATCCATTTTTTTCTTTGCATGATGTTTTGTCTCTGGTATGATCTATTTAGACGTTTGCTGTTTTGTATTCATTAACATTTTCCATTGCACATCGATGCTCTGTATTTTTCCCACTGTACTGTATTAACTTTGTACCCTGACGTTAAACCCCTCTTTCATTTCTGTGTCTGATTTATGAAGGTCTTTGTCTAGTGTCATATTCTTTGTGGTCCTCTTCATAGTTTTTAATTTCAGTTTAGCTTGGCGGTTTTTATTTGTGATCATTTCAATCCGCTTCTGAATTTTGTGTTTATAGAAACAACCCATTTCGGAATCTTCTAGTTACCATCGTGTATTCAAATTGATTGAGCACATAGTTTCTCTGGTTTTCCCAAGTTCAGTGGCGACTATTGTGGTTTTTAAACAACGCGTGTCAAATGATTAATTGATGCATGTTTGCCCATTATATTATTCTATCGCCTCTTTCCTCTTTTTCTCCCAAACTGTACCCTCCAGTGAAGTCTTCCACCTTCTCGTCCCCTACCTTCGCATTGAAACGTCAAGTGCGACTTTCAGGTAAAGGCCATTTCAAGTTCACAATATAATTTGTCCACAACCTCTTCTGATCCCTCCGCCTTTGGAACGTATATTTGTATAAAGTTAATGTCGTTAAGATTGTCACCCGAATGACGAGTAGGACTCCGTCTGATTTTGTCCACAATCCACTCAATGCTTTCGCTATTTCTACATCCATCGTAATTCCGATTCCCTTGTTGCGCCGTTTCCTCAGGAGTAAACTATTGTGTATCCCTTTGATACCCTCTCCTCTGCGTCCGTCCGTCTCATTTCGCTTAGTCCCATTATGTTTATATCCACTGTTAACATTTCGCTCAGTCCCATTATGTTTATATCAACTGTTAAAATGTCCCCCAGTCCCATTATTTTTATATCCATTCATATTATTTCCATCAGTTCCATTATGTTTATATCCCTTTTTAACATTTCGCCCAGTCCCATTATGTTTATATCCATTCTTAACATTTCGCTTAGTTCCATTATGTTTATATCCATTCTTAACATTTCGCTTAGTTCCATTATGTTTATATCCATTCTTAACATTTCGCTTAGTTCCATTATGTTTATATCCATTATTAATATTTCGCTTAGTTCCATTATGATTATATCCATTCTTAACATTTCGCTTAGTTCCATTATGTTTATATCCATTATTAACATTTCGCCCAGTCCAATTATGTTTATATCCATTCTAAATATCTCGCTCTTGTTATTTCCCAGTGTCTCTGGTTGCACCAGAGCATGCACGTTCCAGATGCCAATATAAAATGAGTTTCTAGTTTTAATTTCTAGTGACATTTGCCGTATCCTGATGACGATTGGGCGTTACTTGTAGCACATGGCATTCCCCGCGAGCGCAGCTCTTTCTGAACCCCATTTACGTCATTTGTGATTATCTTTAGGATGTGTCGGTACACAATGAAGCATAGTATAACCCGATATCAAAACATACAGTCGTTGTCTGATTTTAAAACGCCCAGTGCTATTCTTAGTCGACCTGCACTTCTACAAGGGCAGATGCCCATGTACAGGTCCTAGCTCTGGAATGGGCTGGATGTAGCTGGGATAAATATTTTCTGCTTAGCCGGCTAGGCTCAAACAGCTTAATTCTTCGCTGCGTTTGGGACAAGTGCTTACGGAGGGTGGTTAACCCATGTGCAATCCATCTTAATAGACTAAACACTACATCAAAGTAGACCCGCAGCCTGTTAGGTGCCATCTATGCTGCTCTAAACAAACCACATGACTAAGTCTTAATAGCAAAAATCTGCGGCTAAACGACAACCCAAACTACTTGGGCGTCACATTTGATAGGCGCAGGACATGGAACAGTCAGATTGAGAGAAACCGAATGAGAGCCAGAGAAAGAATGGCAAATCATGAGGAAACTTGCTGGCACAAGCTGGGGAGCAGACGAAAGAATACTAAAGAAACTGTACACTGGAAGAGTGAGACCAGTTCTCGAGCATGGCATCGCGGCATGGACAACAGCAGTAAATGCGAACTTTGATACACTTAGCAAACTTCAAAACCAAGCCATGAGAGTTATAACAGGAGGCATGAAGTCAACGCCAATTGTAGAACTTGAAACGATTAAAAATATGCAATCCATGACTGACAGAATAGACTGCAGAGCCCAGCAGCAAGCAGAGAAACTCAGAAGACTGATAGACCATCCAATGCATCAGAGACTAAATAGATTTGGAAATGGGAAACTAAAGCGGAGAAACTTTGCAGAAATAGCCAAAGTAAAGATGAGCGAAGACCCTATGAACACCATAACAACACCAAAGCCCATCCCTACTGTTCGCAAACCCACCTGGAAGCAGCATATCATTCCAGAGGTAGTAGAAAATATACCAGGTATTGGAAAAAAGAACAGCCAGACGGAAAAAGATATAAGAGACATAACCCTGAGACACATAGCGAAAAATTACTCAAGCATGGACTGTACCCATGCGTACACCGACGGTTCTGTAACAAACATAACACAGAATAGAGGGGGAGCGGTATTCCTAAGCCTAACAAGTGGTAGAAAAATAACACTGTCAGTGGGAACTGGAAAATTCTCAAGCAATTTCAGAGCTGAGGCAGAGGCACTGAAGGCTGCAGTAGAAGAAATGCTGACAGGCGAAAGAAATGAAAGCCAGATAGTCCTGTTTACAGATGCCATGTCCGTTGTTACAGCACTAAAAAGCCAGAAAAATACAGAACTTAATGATTTAAGAACAGGATTGTCAACTATGGCATCAGTCCGCACCAAAACGAGTAGTGGTACAGTGGGTTCCATCTCACTGTAACATTCAAGGCAACGAGGAGGCAGACAGACTGACAAAAGAAGGTGCAAGACTACCACAACCAGATTCTAGTGTGACCTACGAAGAGTCCAAAAGGTTTATTAGGGCCAGGTACATGGCCAAATGGGAAACAGAGCATACTGTCTACACAAAAAATTATGCCTATTACCAGTTGAACAGAAGAGAGCAGGTCGTGGTCTTCAGACTCCGCACAGGCCACAACAGACCGAGGTACCATCTATTCAATAAACTGAAGATAGGTGGTACTGACGAATGCACCTGTGGTAAAGGGAAAATGACCGCTGAACATCTGCTGCAAAATTGCCAGACATACGAGGACTAGAGAAAGCACATGTGGCAATCACCAGTGCCAACACTAGACAAGCTCTATGGCAGTTTCGACAGCCTCAGGATGACAGCTGCTTTCTTCTAACAAATTCAAGTTGACGTCTGACAGCGTACGAAGAAGAAGAAGAAGAAGAAACCACCTAACCATGGCCGATGTTCTGCATGTCACACAGTTAGTCGTCTCTTACGATATGTTCTCTGTGGGGCAGTGGTGCCATTCTTGTCCTTATCATACACGAAGACCCCGGCGGACCACTCTGGCAATTACTATAAGAGCCCAGTGCTTTTATTATAATACTACAAAATAGTGTCAGTCAGAGTCAGAGAAGCCGTGTCAAAGAGTAAATGAAAACAAATATAGAACTTCACAGTATCATTCTATCTCACTATATCATTGTATGTATTTAGTAGACGGTGCTGGGAAGTACCCTAGTCTTTCTTGTGCCATATGTGTGGCCGCATGGCGGTAGCGTTTCTTTAAAAACATTTTCACGTGATCTGTCTGCGTAGTCTGCTAATGGTCTAATTGCAGGACCAATTACCTAATTCTGAAATTATCGGCAAGTAAAATATGCTGAACACCCATACTCTTCTGCAAAAAGCCAAGATAAAATGAACGGGACATGTAGTTCGCACGCCCAACAAGTCCTCTCCAACTGCTGCTATACGGTGAGGTCAAAACAAACAAAAACTTAACAGAAGAACAGAAAAAACGATAAAGAGGATCCTTGAACGATTCTCTGAAAAGTTTCAACATTTATGTCACCTTCAATAAATATACTTGATGGGAGGTTGTGACCAGTTCCCTACATAACTGCCTTGATAATTCTAATTGCAAGTCAAGAATTCATTTATAGCTGAATAAAGATATATAGGAAGTGAACCTGGCTCTCTCGTCATAAATGACAAGCGATCCCCACCCGGTCTGAGGGATAATAGGATGTATTCTTAAACTACCAAGGAAAAACTACCTCATTTTATGTAGGGAATATGTGGAAACTTTTAGACAGCCAGTTATAAACAAATACTGTTTTGTAGGTACACGTATTTACCTGCAATATGGCGATGTATTTAAATAGGGCCAAAAGGGCAATGGTTTAGCATGGTGAATGTGCTTCCCAGGAATGCCCTTGTGTGACTTCGTTGTTTGACACTCGGTCAAGACAGGGGATAACAAGAATGCTTCTGACTGCATATGTTTAAGGCATCCGTGATGCGGAGATCCGGTGTTCGAATTCTGGGCTGTCCATTACTTCAATTTCTTTTCTTTTCTTTGTTATATTTGTTTACCGAGTGCAGATACATACTTGTCATGGGATCGTTGTCGCGAACAAACATTCTCATTTGGTGCAAGAGCTGGTCATGAACGTGATTTGTCAAATTCTGATATTGGTAATAATACGCGTTAAACCATTTCCATTATCGTATCTGGTCCATGTCTTTAGGAAAAGCCATTTTAATCGCTTTTTTTGTTGTTACTTCGTCATGATAAACTAATTATTCTCTTTGGTCCTAACGTCATTGCCTTTTGTTTTATTTGTGATCTCCCCGAACGGACACTTTTTTAGTCTACGCGTTTATTCTCTCTCTCGCTCTCTCTCTTGCTATCTCTCTCTCTCTCTCTCTCTCTCTCTCTCTCTCTCTCACACACACACACAAGCACCCATTCACACACACGCACATATACATATTCATAAATAAAAACATCTGACGATTCTTGTCTTCAATTTATTTGTTAAATGTCTGGAAGTCAAAAATTATTTGCCATGTTGTTAAATGTGCTTTCTGTTCATTTCTAATCTCTTCTTCATCTGAATCTCACTTATGTTTCTAAGAATTGACGTCACTGCACTCCAGGCATACCCATAGGTGCTCATTCTCTCTCAGCAAATGGCGTCGGGTATGGATGCTGATGGTCCCTGTAGCTAGCTGGTTGTATGTACACTCTTCTGCTCCGTCCTATCATGCGCGATACTCTGCTCGAACCTCGTTTAATGTAGAAACTTTGTAGCATGTGGATTGCTACTTCGTCTATCTCGGTGTCACTTCTATCCATCACTAATGTGCCCATGATGGAAGTTTGTGAAGCCATGATGTCAGCTTTTTCATTGCCCTGAACACTAGCATGAGCAGGACAGTAGATCCATGTCAACGCCTGGAGGTTTGAGGCCTTAGCAGCTGCTATCCGCTCCTACCTAAGCCATCCCTTCTGTAGTTTCTGAAGTACGGCTTGCGCGTCTGTCACGATGACTGCCCTTGTTATAGAAGTCTCAGATATCCATTTCAGTGCTGTCACTGCTTCCATCTCCATTTTCATACTGGAGGTTGTTGACATGTATGCCCTACTTCCATCAGCAACGACCTGTCCTCTCACTCTAGCCGAGAAGTCCCAGCCTGATGTCCCACTGCGCAGCACTGATCCGTTGGTGTATATGACGGCATCACTCTTCTGCGTCTTCACAGTTATTAGCTGATTCCCCTCGTGCTCTGATTTCCCTTTACCCCATTCTCTGTATTCCTTGCCTAAGGTTATGATAACTCTCTAGTACTGTATCATTAGATCACCAGTGTGGACCCATTCTTCCCCCTTGACTATCGTCCCAGGTGGGTGACTTGTCCGATTGTTGTCTCTGCTTGTGCCATCCATGACGCTCCTCTCTTGATTCTTGATCCCTTGATGTCATATATACTACTATACAGAGGGTGCCGCGTGTCTCTGGTGAAACGCATATAGGCTTTGACTTGTGCCTGTTTATGTCTGGATGTCATTGATAACAATCCCAAAATGTACCGCATCATAACAATCGGGGTATCTATAGTGCAGCCCAGAACCAGTCGCATACCTTTATTCTGGATGTATTTTAACCTTTCACACGGTGTTCTTGATAGTGTGAGGATGTCCAGTCCGTAATCGATAATAGACAACACGACATGACGAAATAGGATGATCAGGAGGCGTTGTTAAAAGTTAGCAGCCATGTTAAATCCCGCAACCTCACAGCTACCATCATCTACCGCGGTCTTCGTTTTATTCTTTCCAAAAGTTCCATTGTCTATTCTATGAGTAGAGAATTCATGAAACTAAAGCTGCTATTGATTCTAGCAGCAGCCCGTAAGCGTTAGCTGTAGTTCGCAGTGACATGTGCTGAACTGTTAATTTTTTGGAACGAATAACGCAGTGTTATATAACAGTATAAAGTTCAGTTGAATTAAGTTGAGCTGAACTGACTTAAGTTAAGTTGAGTTGAATTTAGTTTAGTTAAGTTAAATTTGAATTAAGTTAAGTAAAGTTAAGCTGAGTTAAGTTAATGTGAGTTAAGTTAAGCTGAATTGAGTTAAGTTGAGTTAAGTTAAGCTAAGTTAAGTTGAGTTGAGTTAAGTTGAAGTGAGTTGAGTTGAGTCAAGTTAAGTTCAGTTGAGTTAAGTTGAGTTAAGTTAAGATGAGAAGTTGAGTTGAGTTTAACTGAGTTAAGTTAAGTTAAGTTAAATTGAGTTGAGTTAAGTTACTTTAAGTTAAGTTGAGTTAAGTTACTTTAAGTTAAGTTGAGTTAAGTTAAGTTGAGTTAAGTTAAGTTGAGTTAAGCTGAGTTAAGTTAAGTTGAGTTAAGTTGAGTTAAGTTAAGTTGAGTTGAGTTAAGTTAAGTTGAGTTAAGGTAAGTTAAGTTGAGTTGAGTTAAGTTACTTTAAGTTAAGTTGAGTTGAGTTAAGTTGAGTAAAGTTAAGTTGAGTTGAGTTAAGTTGAGTTGAATTGAGTTAAGTTAAGTTGAGTTGAGTTAAGTTGAAGTGAGTTGAGTTAAGTTAAGTTAAGTTGATTTAAATTAAGTTGAGTTAAGTTAAATTGAGTTAAGTTAAGTTGAGTTAAGTTGAATTAAGTTAAGTTGAGTTAAGGTAAGTTGAGTTAAGTTGAGTTAAGTTGAGTTAAGTTGAGTTAAGTTAAGATGAGAACTTGAGTTGAGTTTAATTGAGTTAAGTTAAGTTCAATTGAGTTGAGTTTAGTTACTTTAAGTTAAGATGAGTTCAGTTAAGTTGAGTTAAGTTCAGTTAAGTTAAGATGAGTTGAGTTGCGTTGAGCTAAGTGAAGTTAAGAATAGTGGGAGAATGACACGTCAAGCGGTAGCGTGGATTACCGGCATTTTCCTCAATCAGAGAAGATCATTATCACGGAACGGCCGACCGTCAAAGCAGCAATGATAATGCCCAAAAGTTGATAGTTGTCAACCTTATGGTAGGCGTCACCCGAAGAGACACGAATAACATATAATACTGAAAACATCACAAGGTGGAGCAAAGCTTGGTTGTTAAATTAACTTTCCTGAGCGATTTGCTATTTGTGGGGAGAGGAGAGGACGGATTAGGGTGTCTAGATCAGGGATTCCCAACGGCTGGTTATCGAAGACAGCCGGTCCGCAGAAATTTCCTGCCAGTCAGAGAAAAAGAAAATTCCTGCTAAACCTCTTATCTATTTACTGTTCGAATTCTGGCTCCTTTAAATGGCTATTAAATTTTCATTTTATAAGATTGGCTTTAACAACTAAAAGACAAAATACTATACAAATAATAACATTTTTATTGTCTGAGCTGTTCGCGAACAATATTTCCTATTTTCACGGGTCTCTGAACAATATTTTCTATTTTCACCGGTCTCTGAACAATATTTTCTATTTTCACCGGTCCGTGAACAATATTTCCTATTTTCACGGGTCTCTGAACAAAATTTTCTATTTTCACCGGTCCGTGAATAATATTTTCTATTTTCATCGGTCCGTGAACAATATTTTCTATTTTCACTGGTCCGTGAACAATATTTCCTATTTTCACCGGTCTCTGAACAATATTTTCTTTTTTCACCGGTCCGTGAACAATATTTTCTATTTTCACTGGTCCGTGAACAATATTTCCTATTTTCACGGGTCCGTGAACAATATTTCCTATTTTTACCGGTCCGTGAACAATATTTCCTATTTTTACCGGTCCGCGAACAAGGTTTCTTGTTTTGACCGAGCCGTAAACAGTGAACAATGTTTCCTGTTTTCACCGGTCTCTGAACAATATTTTCTATTTTCACCGGTCTCTGAACAAAATTTTCTATTTTCACCGGTCCGTGAATAATATTTTATATTTTCACTGGTCCGTGAACAATTTTTCTTATTTTCATCGGTCCGCGAACAATTTGTTCTGTTTTTACCGGTCCGCGAACAATTTATTCTGTTTTCACCGGTCCAGGAACAATTTCTTCTGTTTTTACCGGTACGCGAGGGTAAAAATCTTGGGAAACACTGGTTTAGATAATAATGCTGTGGACTCTATCATTTTCTTCTCACCCCGGGCAGAAACAAGAAATAATATAGTTCTTTCCGGTCCACAAGGGGATTGTATATAATTTGGCTAAGTTATATTTCTTGCACATGCACTAAGTAAACAGTTGTGGTAGAATTGTTCCTGATTGATTTAATGATATGCCCTCTCTGGATGTACACTAACCCTATTCCTTACCACGATCCTGGCTTGTTTAACAATGTGCTTGAACAGGTATGTTAGTCAGGGTCAGGAAAAACATAATGGATAAGACCCTCACCCTGGCTTCCTCGTAGACCTTCCTGGAAACGGGCTGTTTTCATGACAGCATGGCTAACAAGGTGAGGGATCGACGTGATCCGCACAGTAGTGAGCGACACGCAGATGAAGCCACGCATAGCACAACTGCATGGAGGACCCCGATCCAACTTCATCAGCATGGTCATAGCAAAGCTACGACAACCCGCACGTGTCCTATTTAGGGTGCGCAAATGACTAATCTTACTCATTGTAGGCATTCAACAACAATAACCATAAGCGCACTAGTGAATGGGTTGACAACAGGCACCGTTTCCCAGCCAGCTGCTTCCGTCAAGGCTAGTAATCAGAGCTGATGAGGAACTTTGTATCTTCAAATGGCGACCCTAGAAACAAACTGTCGGATAAGAGTGACACAACTGTTAGTGGTATTCCGTAATTATAGTTAAGAGGAAAGACAGAAAAAGCGGCCAACATTGTCTAAAAAAGAGACGAATTCGAGGTGATTTAATTCAAGTTTGTAAGATAATCAACGGAAAGAATAAATTAGACTATAACAATTTTTTTTCTTCAAAATACACCCGCCTACAAGAATATGTGGGCACATTCACAAATTAATTAAAGACAGGTCCAGATTAAATACCAAGAAATATTTTTTTAGTCAGAAAGTGATGAATGCTTGGCGTGCATTGCCACATAAAAAGTGGAGACAGAGTAAATTAATGCATTCAAGAATAGATTGAATGCGCACATGTGTTTTTAAATCAAGTGAATCTAAAAGAACGTGGTTGTATACAGACTCTGCTGAGTCTTCTAAACCAGTATAACAATATTTAGTTAAGAAAATTGCGAACGAAGAGAGAATGTTAACCTGCTCTAAAAAATACCATGCAGAAACCGGATGATTCATTCCAAAACGGCGCAGATATTGTAGTCTCGCTTTAAACTTTGACACAACAAAACGTTATTTTCAGGATGAAAGAATAAGATTAATAGGTCAAGAGTTTCTCCTGTCTTGGACATATACAAATGTATGTGGGAAATGAAAAATCGAAAGTGGAAATTCAATATAAGTGACTGAAGCTGTTTTCAACAACAGGAGACGGATATAATGGCCGCGATCAGCAGGCTGTGCACACATTTAATTCCGATACTTGGTTTATTTTGGATTCTTTCAGACTTCTGTTTAGAATATAGTTTACCTCAGTTGATAGCTTAAATTCGAGAGCATAAGTTGTGATAAAGATTGTGCAATTAGATACACTAATTTGACTTTTGTGGCTGAATTTTTCTTATCAAGTGCTCGGCAGTGCCGCGTGAACTTAGTTCAGAGTTCTAACCTGAACCGTGTAAAGCGTTTGGAATAAAACGAAAATGGCGCCCAGTGTCTCGCTCTACAAGAGTCACGAACTTGATCCGAAATGATAAAGGGTCTGCGTACAATATCGCTTAGACCGACAACGCACCTCCTCAGCCCCAAACAAAGGGGGCATAGAAGACCATCAAAACTGAAAGTGGGATTCCCAAATTATATAATAGCTCGTAGATATGAGGAAGGACTCAGAAATAACCGGTTTACAGTGTCTAGAAAGGAGATGAATTTGAGGTAATTTAATACAGATTTGTAAGGCAATCAAAGAAAAGGATAAATTAGACTATTAGTTTTTGAAATACCTTCGAATACAAGAATAAAATAACAACTACCTATTCATTAAAGAAAGGTCCAGATTAGATACCAGGAAATATGTTTAAGCCAGGGAGTGGTGAATGATTGGTATACATTGCTACAGGAAATAGTGGGGACAGAGTCAGTTAATGCATACAAGAATAAATTTGATGTGCATAGTAATTTTTAGATCAAGTGGAGAAGTAGACACTGGTTGTATACAGACTCTGCAGAGTCTTATAAACCAGTATAAAGAAGTTAAGGTATGGACCAACGACATACCTCCGTTGCCCCATACCAATGACCGATAACGTACCCCTTCTACCCCTACCAAAGGAGGTGACACGGAAACTTTCTTCTCTCCGTATCCTCGAAATTCCTAGTGTCACGTCGACCTGAAAGAGGAAGAAACGCAGAGGACAGTAGGGGAAAGCGGTGGCAGAGAAGGTCTGATACAAACACCGAAACTCCCTGCTGCAGACAGAACAATGCAACCAACGGTTTAGATCCAAGTACATTCATGCGAGCAGCTCAAATAACTATTAATGTCCATCCTGATGAATGGATACATGTATACACTGATGGATCTGTATTAAACGTCTCCATCAAGGCAGCTTATGGCGTTTACATAGAATACCCAGACAGATCCTCCGATAAACTGTCTGGTGCTTGCGGGAAGGTTTTCTCCAGCTGTGCAGCTGAAATCATTGCACTTGAAGCTATTTTGTGCGATCTGAGAATCGTTTTTATGCCTTTCCCTCAAAGGCTCAAAACATTATTATTTTCACAGACTCCATGTCCGTTCTTCCAACGTTAGAAGATGCTGGATATTGTAAACCTGATTCAAATATCTTCAGACATTGACCACATTATCATTTTCCATGTTGTCCAAAATAGTTGTATAGTGGATTCCTGGACTCAAACAGTGGATTCCTAGACTCAAATAGTGGATTCCCGGACTCATACAGTAGCTTCTTGGACTCAAACAGTGGATTCATGGAATCAGTAGATTCCATGACTCAAACAGTAGATTCATGGAATCAGTAGATTTCTGGACTCAAACAGTGGATTCCTGGACTCAAACAGTGGATTCCTAGACTCAAACAGTGGATTCCTGGACAAACAGTGGATTCAAACACACCTGCTAATCACAAGGCAGACAGACTAGCAAAGAAGGGATCAAGCCAAGAACATCCACATACGGCAACAACTTTTCAAACAGCCATACAGCTCATAAGAGCAGCAAATAAAGAAACTTGGCTGAAAAAATATTCCATGGGAAACACGGTTAAGGAAGTATACAGATATATGACAAGGCGCAATCCAAATGACAGTATACATTAACTCACAAGGAAGTACCGGAGCACAATTTCCCTTCTGAGAACTCAACACTTCCCACTTAACGAACACCTGAACAGAATCCAACTACAACACACTCCTGAGTGCCAGCGGTGCACACACCTATACGAAACTGTTGATCATCTTCTCGTTGAATGCTCAACGACTTTAGGAAATAGCTTTTTCTTCCAAGGCAAGATGAATGGAACACTTTGAATAACACTAGACAACAACTTACAAACACGTGCAGAAAACATTACTTGACATTGGGCCTAAGATCGAGAGTCCGGATGCGTCTGGATCCGTAACAACAACAACAACAATAACAACAACAACAACAACAACAACAACAACAACAACTGAACAATCCATACAAACTTCCTCATCACAGTCCCTCTCTCGAGGCAGCGGAGTACACGACTTCTATACAGGAGCTGGTATGGACATAGAACGAAAAACTGACAACGAACACCACTTGCCGATTGCGAGCAGTCCCAGATCTCAGGAAATAATATGAGTTGCTACCTGTATCATGCTCACCCTGAGCTCACTGAGCTCATATGACATTGTCATTGCCGGGACTACTGATGTCAGGATGACATGGGACGCCATTTGTGTAGCTGGAAACTCTCTTTCTCTTCTCCTGTGGCAGGACACGCCACAACGGCGTCGCCCTCGTTCCCATTTCAAGGAAAGCCTCACTATCTATCCCCCCATCTCTGACAGACTAATATAGCCAGACTGCGTCACAGTCATGGTTTATATCTTCGTCGGTATTGCATGTGCTCCTACAGAGGACTCTAAGCCAGACGAGACGGATGCCTTTCATTTCCTCCTTAGTGTCGTTACTCAGATAGTCCCTCTACATGACGAGTGTATCATTCTTGGTGACTTTAACGCCTCCACTGAAACTGATCGGAGGGAGTCTGAGACCGTTATGGGCCCATAGGTAATATGGTTACTGGACTAAATTTCCCTCTTGAGCCTCTTTTGGGCCAAGGATTGCAGGCACTTAATACACTGGTTAAAAAAAGGAAATAGACCACACTCTCTCAAGAAACCCCGGCCTTATAAGATCATATTGGATGTATCGTGGGACTGAGGCCCCCGCCTGCATCGACCATCACTTGCTTATTGCCATCACACAATCACACCAAAAAAGTTAAAATTACTGCTAAAACTGCGATTGGAAAATAAGCCCATCGATAATGGCAATGCGCATGTCTGCCGATTCCATGAAATCAACAATAGTAAAGGAGACACCCAGGAGAGCGGCTGGTTTGCTGAGCTTCAACCACATTAAATCGATATTCCAGCAGATGGCGGGCGTCAAGGCCAGGGCTCAGACTTTCAATAGAATGGTTAGTTAGTCGTCGGATCTATCTTCTTTTTCGCATTCGGGGCAAGTCCATACGCGCTCTGATCTCACCCTCAGTATGTCTGCCACTCATTGTTACAAGCCAAACCATCGCCTTCATAACATCAATGATCTCCATGGTCAGACTGCTTGTGGTCATCGCGAAAGCCTCAAACTCCTCCTTGATCGTTTTCCCACCGCTCTAAGCCGTGATGGCCAATGCGCTTCTCAACCCACTAATAGAATTGTTATCCCATCAATGGTATATGTATGTGAGGTTTGAAGTCTATGAAAATCAGACGCAGAAAAGCTCCACACTACCGAAAGAGCAATGGAACGAAGAGTCCTAAATTTATTATTTTGAGACAGGAGAACTATCTCTCTTTCACATAGCGTTCACAGGAAACAGGTGACGAAATGTGGATCGACGTAATGTCCGTAGTAGTGGGCGTCATATAGATGAAGAAAAGCATAGTATAGCCGCATGGAGGATAGCGATCTACCTTCTCGGGATGGGTTGAAATCTACTATATCCAGCCACTTAACGCCCTTTTCCAGTCTGGCAAAGAGATCATACGATCTTGAAAAGTGTTCCATATGTGCAGTCAGCGGCACATATTTGGAATCTACTTTCGAGTGTATTGTTCTTGTGATGGTCCGTCGTCGCCTCCTAGCTTCGGTCCACCAGATCATGCACCTAGCTGTCAAATCAAGAGTGGGAATAGACCTTGTCTGAGATGGAGGCGCAACACCTGGATACAACAAATCGTTTGCACCTCATCAGAACTATACGCCCCGTGGACCTGGACTATTAATCGTAGTTACAGACAATCGACGGGACAGGCATTGGTCGCCTAATCTGATTATTATAATAATTATATCATACACAAATTACATAAATAAAACACATTAAAGATATAAATAGTTATGTATACCCATTACTTCAACGAATACCAGTTCAAATAGATAACCAATACCTTATACATGTCGATGTACAGACGAATAGAGCGGATCTCATGAAAGGAAGATAAAAGAAACAAGTCCTTAATGTGGTGAACATATAATTAATTAACAAATTCAGATAAAATAATTAGAGAGCAAACTTACAGAATGAAGACAGTGTTATGAGTGAACTGATAACATTAAGCGATAGACAGGGAAAAGCCTGTCAATATTGCACTCTCAAGGCAAGAGAAAGAAGAGGTTGCAGATGAGATGTGATGTGGATATGACATCTGATCTCATCTGCCGAAAAGTACCATATGTAAGTAAATCTCTTATAGCATTTATTAATAACATTCAATCATTTAAATATGCAAACTATTCCTTAGAGCACTAATAGCTGTCCATCGTTGTCGATGAGGACCGCCGACATCATCCTTGTATCTGTAGGGTGATGTCGTGAGTTGCGCAATGTGTTTATAGTGAGAGAGATGTGCGCAGGATCTTCCTCACTCTCTCATCCGGACTCAACATGTTCTAGAGGCAAGACATTGTCAATACTTCTAGTGAAGGGTTCGGATGCAGACAGTATGGTGTCAGCGTGTGCCTCATTATCTCGGTAGCCCTTCCCTTCTCTTTTATCGCTGGGGTGGAGCTTTGAGGTATCAGTTTCTGAGTGCATTTGTTTGTGTATTCTTCTTCCACCTCTCGTTCCTCTGGTCTTCCGCCTTGATTGTATACTTGTGAGTTCCGATGCCTCCTCGGTTAAGTGTATTTTCAGCACACGCAACAGATGTAGATCTGAGTTTGAAGGGACGTAGTGTGCTGATCGAAGCGCGATGAGCTCCTTTCTGAAGTACCGTATGTTTGACGGGGTCAGGATGACCTCCTTCGTTTCAGTGTTCATACTTTGTTATCTGGGTCACGATACAGCACGGAGCGACACTAGCCTTTGACCGGGTCAAGTTTCGGCCACGCTTTGTCCTATCGGAACTGTACACATTAGTCTACCTTTCACGACTAAAAATACACTGTTTTATACTTCGTTGCATCACTTCTTTCACATTAGTATGCTTAATTCACAAGTCGGCACATTTATATCCAGGAATCACGTTAATAGTCCGAGAGTTATTATAGAAAACACAAACAAAACACCGTTTTATCAAGAGGGAAATCGACTGCGACCATGACCGGCGCCATCTTGACACAGAAAAAAAGATATAACTTTATTAGTTTTCATTTAAATACTGTGAATCAATGGACAAATTATTGGCTCTGTTCGTCTTGTCACAGGATAGTAATTGGCCGATTAGCACAAAGCCCATGCAGAAATATAGAGACCATGTGTTGCCCATGCAGTATGTCCCCTCTCTCGGTCTGCATTGTTTAATCCGAGGGAAAGGTAATACCAATACATTTGAAACAAGGCAAGCATCAGAAACTATCGGATGAACAGAGCAATGCTCTATCTGTTCGCCTGTTGCGGCTTCACTCCTAGACCAGCCGCCAACCAAGGCTAAGAGCCTAGTCTGCCCTACCACAACACTCAGCTGAGGTTGCCTTTCCTCGCTCTAGGATAAGGCATTGTATCCTCTTGCGTGTGCTCCTACGCACATCGTCGGTTGTCAGGTTTGGTAGACGCTGACCAACTTTCAGAGTTATCAGAAACAGGGTGCACAGCCATTTATGACAAAACCGGACAAGATACGCCATTATCTTATCTGCAAGACTTCATATGGTTTGAAACCAGAGTTTTCCTTCTCCTAGATGAGCTGCCTTCCTAGACTTTCGAGCCCCATCTGCCCGAAACTACTGGCATTAAGACGCCAGTGGCTCACCTTCCGCCCCTTCTTCTGTTAGTCAAAACAGTTTTGCCGCGCGAAAGCCAGGAGTTGAACTTTGATGTCAGAGGCTATTTGAGAGCCATGGGAGCATTTAGTTGGTGTTGAAAGTTCACCCTCAACCCCACTGCCCGGCTATAACAACATTTAGAACCATTGTGGAAGAATAATGTCGATGAAATATAGGCAATACAACTTGGAAATAAATGGGAACCAGACATTGTCTGCTTCAAAGTAACAGGGCATGTTCCAAACGCCTGTCAACTCTGCACATTTCCTTATGCGATGTACAATATTGTTTATAACATTGACAAGTCTATCTCTCTTAAATTTTCTGATGTATGCTCATCTTTTTGTACATTGAGGTTAGCCACCGTTCCTTTAGATTTAAATATAACATCTCACTAACTGATTGTGAGGTCGCTTGTGGTAAAACGTAGTTTTATAATTCCAACACATCGGGATCGAATACCACAGTATCCATTTTGACAGACACGGGTATTATCTCCACGCGATCGCTTCCTTGCATATGGAAATTAATGACAACCTACCGTACTGCTTACCTGCCAAAACACTTATAACAACCAAAAAAGGTTGGCAGTTGTAAGAGGCATCGTTTTGCAAAGGATATACTACCTACTAACATTTTATTGACTGATTTCCTTGTCGTTTTATTGATTTGAACTCCCTATGAAACAGTTTTTGGACCCTCTTGTGCGTGCATTGTCTGAAATAGTTTTCTTGATTAAATATTGTGTGCTCTAAACTCCGATTTGGTTTCTGTAGATGTTGCTGCGTCATAATCTGGAATATTGTTCTGCACTACATGTTGTGGAATGTGTATGGTGTGTTTGCGCTCGTTATCGCGAACCAGCGATGTCGGGGTCGGCTAGCTCTTTTTCGGAGGGATGAAAAGTGAAAATTAGAAGGACAATGCCGTACTGTCACGATGTATAGAGTACTGTTCAGAGTTATACAATTATGCGGGACTGGACAAGCCAGTGAAAACAATCCCTCCAACACCAACACCGCTGAAAGAAAACCAACTGATAACAAAAAAGGAGGTAAACATTTCATATTAGAAACAGTGTACAACATGCTTGTGGACTATCTCCTATACCGTTTATCACATACATAGACTTGAGGGAATTGTGATTGAGGCATTTGGAGATCATGTTGGAACTGCCAAGATAGGGGACGTAACGATTACCAACCTTCGTTTTGCTCATGACATCGACGGGTTGGTCGGCACAGAAGCCAAACTCCGGGAATGGGTTAGAACGTTTGATGAAACAGCACTTGACTTTGGTAAGGAGATGAAAGCTGGAAAAGCAAAATGAATGACCAACAACGTCGATGGCTTCAACAGTGGGCTAAACGTTAATGACCAGGAACTCGAAGTGGTCAACCGTTTTAAATATCTGGGCTCAATTGTCAGTGACGAAGGATCAAAATGTGAGGTATTTGCCAGAATAGCACAGACAATAGCGGCCATTACACGGCTTAACAAAATCTTGCAAGGCAAACTGTTGGTCATATCCACGAAGATCAGGTTAATGCATACATTGATTCTGTCAATATTCATGTACGCTTGTGAGACATGTACAATTACAGCTGACATGAAGCGGAATATACATGCCTTGTAAGTGAGATGTTTCCGAAGACTTCTAAACGTCACATTCAAAGTCCAAGCTGCAAATGAGGAAATACGAGAAAGAATTAAAACAGCAATAGGACCTTTTGAAGACCTCTTGGCAACTGTCGAAAGACGCAAACTCACTTGGTACGGCCATATATCGAGATAAAACGGTCTTGAAAATACGATCCTGCACGGAAAGGTGCAAGGTGGATGACGAAGAGGTCCTCCGAAAAAGAAATGGGAAGACAACATAAATGAATGGACCAATATCCAACCAGAGGAGAAACACAGTCAGCGGCCGCTGACAGATTTATGACGGGAATTTGTGGGGGTGTCTTCATGTGTGCCACTACGACCTCACCGGTTCTTGGAAGACCTGACTTGTGACGCAATATGTTAAAAAAAAGCCCACAAAAGTGAGGGAAACAACCTCAGTGATCACATAAATTAACTTCTTTTTGCTGATGACCAAGCAATAATAGCAACATCAGAAAAACAATTGCAAGAACTCACCAACAAGGTCAATCAGGTATGTACGGATTATAGTGTGAAAATCAACATAGAGAAAATCAAAGTTATGACAACTGCAAGAAAAGAAATAGAAACAACAATAATCACACAAAACAATTAGTAAAACATTGGTCACATTTTACGTACATGGGTAACTTAATCTCAGCAGATGGGGAAACCGACACCTATATCCAAAACAGATTCAATAAAGCAAGTCGAATCATTGGACAAATGTTCCATAATTTATAATGTAAATTCGTAACAATGGATACAAAAAGAACCCTATACAACACGAATATTCCTACCTAAACTGTACAATAAGTGTCAGAATTGGACATTAATTAACAAAGATAAAAGAAACATCGTAACAATAAAGATGAAATGCCTGCGCAGAATGCTTGGAGTAACAAGAATGGACAGAATCAGAAACGAAGAAACTATGACATATAGACACTATCTCCTCGGGCTAGACTTAATTAAGAGACACCATACCAAATGGTTCAGCAACGTCACACGACAAACACCAGATTGTATCCGTCTGAAAGCAATGCTATACAAATACATTGGACATACAGCAAAAGGCCGTCCACGAAAATATTGACATCAGAAATAACAGAAGTAGTGAAATTCGGCATGCACAAAAAGCACACAAAAACCTCTTCCTAACATGATGCTAAAAAGTACAAGCAGGACACCAATACGATATAGAAATACACGTACATACTCCGTAGCTGCATCTAATCAACGGAAAGTGCAAGATCATCTTCAGGCTTTTGATGATCCCATTTCACCAAAGTAACGGCAAATCCATGATAGATGCAGGCTTTTTTTCATTGCAGCATGCGTGTTGCATTAATGGATGGATTTACCAATTACAAAATGGCTGGTAGTTCGTGTTTGTCCAACGTAGAGGCATCCTGATGTGATGAAGATCGTGACAGATGTCTTTAGCCACATCCCAGACATTTTTTCCTTAGAACTCAAGTGTTTCGGCTTCAAGCTCTGCATCTGCAGAAACATTTCTATTGCGTGACAAATAAGATACTAAGTCTACAGTTATTGTCCCTATGTGTCTTGCAAAAATCCTGTTCACAGTTAAGACTTCAGAAATAAACCTTGAGAATAACAATCTTAAGCTAAGTTACTCAGGCAGTGTAATTGTGGTTTAATCGCTATTCTGGCAATTCCTTTAACATCACTGATTCCAGACTGTCGCCTAGTGTCGTTTCCCTGAGTCACTTACGTACGTGAAGAATAGGAGTAGGGGAGGAGGTGGAAATGATTGACCTGTGTTCCATAGAATCTTGCTCAAGCATGCGCACCGGAGTGGTCTCCAGTTTAATCCATCAATAATGATAACATGTGCAGCAGAAGTTACTGGTTATAAAAATTGCAAACGAAAATATTAAAATGAGATGTTGAAACGCATTTACTATGTTGACTGACCTATCTGATGACATACCTGATGTACATGATGCCAGAAATACAGCTCTTTAGGCCCATTACCATAATACACCCCTGATGTTGTCTCTATGACTCCTGGACATAGTGCACGAACTCCTCCTTTGGTTTTGTCGGTAGTGGTTATTCTGCTGAAGATAATCATTTTATCCTTTAGATCCACGACCCCTGTCAGTTTTTCTTTGTTTCTGGGCTAGCATTTCCAATTTGTATTTATGTATTTCTACAGTGAACTCATTCACGCTTTCGTTGAAACTTCTTTTGGTCCATGTTCTAAAAAAATAAATAGTCCGTAATTTACGCCAGTTCCTGTTGATTGCGCTGTTGTGTTTTTACATGATGGAGAGGCAACCTCCGTTTTGAATCTTGGACATCAGAGGCATGGCAAATATGCCCAGGACTGTCGCAAGGCTCTATAGTCTCACCAGGGGTGCTCAGCATCTATACAATAAAGGGGGTCAACATTCAACCCACAGTGCCGTGCTGAACACTAATATTTGCTGATGACATGTTTCAGGATATATATGTTCAGGACTGGCTCATATAGGCTTGAGATGATCAAAGACCTTACAGACAATCTCGCAAGGGTGTGCTGATTGCAAACTACCAGATCAATCCTAACCAGGCGTGCATGATGTGGTGTTCCTTGAACAAATCTATAGTGAAGGCAGACCTCCAAGATGTTACTTTTGATGGAAGTGTCATTAACACGTGTGACCGTCGTAACTTGGGATGAGCTTTGATCGGGGGACTCAGTGGTCTCGAGGTAAGGTGTTCGCCTCGGGTGCTGGAGGTCGCGAGTTCAAATCACGGTGGAGACCTGAGATATTTCCACGGGGATCATCCGGTAAATATTTCTCCTTATCGCTTAGTAGTGATATCAGACACCCGTGTGCAGTGGCATGCACGTTAAAAATACCTTTGCAGTTGGAAATCGAAAAGAGTAGGCCTAACGACTGCTGCTCGGACAAAATTCAAGTTAAAAATCTACTCAAATTATTCTAGGTATTTTCGCCCCACAGAGAATATGTCGCAAATAGGGGACTATGTGTCTATAACATCAGGTCTTGGTTATGTGGTTAGCGGAGCAGCATAGATGGCACCTGACAGGCTGCAGGTCTACTTTATTATAATTTACGCTTCCACCTCGACCAGTTACAAAAATAGTCGATGGTATGTTCCAGTGGCTAACAGATGCTGGGATTGACCTGGCAAATCACCAGTGGATTTTCACCTGCCAAAGAATGGGAAACAAAGGAGGTTACACCTCCCCACGACGTCTGACGACATAAGGGGACTGAAGATAGATAGACAGACAGGCACAACAGACAGACAGACACAACAGACAGACAGAAAGACAGACAGGCATAGCAGGCAGACAGACAGACATACATATTTTTGATCGGTGCCTCTCATATAAATATCACGTTGACCATTCGAGATAGAGATTCAAACGAGGCATGGGAGCACTCAAGGCCACGACAGCGGCAAACTTTGAACAACAACTGCCTTTCATCTTTGACCATCACGTGGTGCTGTCAGTTGTTGATTTCGAACCGGGCATCCTCACACTATTAAGATTACAGTGTCAACGTGTAAAACGTATCCGAAAAGGGATGCAGTAGAGATATCCCAATCTTTAAGATGCGGTACATGCTGGGAATTCGGCATGTGACAACCATATTGAAATTGGTACAGGTCAAAGCCTATGCGTGTGTAACCAGCAACAGGTGGGACTCACTGCACAGTAGCACTTCAGACATCAAGGAATAGAAAATCAAGAGACGAACATCATGAATGACACAGACGGAGAGAACAATTAGAAAGGTGACCATCTTGAAATAGTCAAGGGAAAAAAATGGGGTCACACTAGCGATATAATAATAGATTACTACCATCATATCCGTAGACAGGGAATGCAAAGAGTGGTGCAACTGGGTCAGAGCTCGTGTTAACCAGTTGATAAATGATAACATGCTGAATAGCTATTCCATCATATACATATATACCGATGGATCGGTGCTATGCAGTGAGATATCTAATTATCTAGATATATGTTGTGAGAAGGCTTATCGTCCCTGAACAGAGCGGCTCATACAGAACAACAACATTTATAACGAGAGTGGAGATGAAAGCAGTGATTGCAGTTCTGAGATGACTTTCTAGGACATCTTTAACAGAGGCAGTCATCGTTTCAGATTCCCAATCCTTACTTCGGAAGGAACAGAAGGGATGACTAAGTCATGAGTGGATAGAAGCTGTAGAGGCATTAAACCTGCAGGGGCTGATGCGGATCAATTGTCCTGGTCATTATGGGGTTCAAAGCAACGAAAGAGCTCACATCCGTGTTTCACATGCACCAGTTATCGGTGCACTAGATATGGACAAGAGTGACGTTTTGCAGTCTATCAATGACCACTTGTTATATGATAAAACCAAAATGAATCAGCAATTCACAGACGGCAGATGTTTGATAGCGAACGAGGTTCGAGCGGACGTAGGCGCAAGAGAAGACGGAGCAGAAGTGTGTACAACCAACGAGCTGCGGTAACCATCAGTATCCAACCTCTTTACCATTTGTTGGTTGGTATGCCCAGAATGCAGTGAATTAGATTCTTAGAAACAGAACAGAATAGAAGAAATACTCAGGATCGCCCTGTGCTAACTAAACAAGAACATCGTTCTCGTACAGGAAGCGACGAGGTCCTGCACGCGACCTAACACCTAAAGTCAGCCAAATCGCCTAGTCTGGACAACATCACTGCAAAAGAGCTCTATGCTAGCGGATATACATTTGCCTGCCAATTTACTATATTTTAAAAACCGTACACGACAATCCTGATCCACAAAAAAAAAAGGTGACAGAGAAATGTGACAAATTTCCGCTCAATCTGCTTGCAGTCAACTATTGTAAACTGAAAACAAAGTAATTACCTGCAGATTAGAAAGGTAATACGAAAAGGACCAACACAAGGAACAGGCAAATTTCAGGAAAAACAACTCAACCACTTACCACATCCAGACAGTCAACTAGCTGATTAAGATGGCGTAGGAAGTCAGTATGCCTCTATGCATTGTGTTTGTAGACTATGGAAAGGTCTTTGACAGCGTCAAAATATATACAGTGGTGAATGCAACGGGGAACCAATGTATCGGCGAAGAGTATGTCCAGCTTATAGAGAAGATAAACGAGGGCTGCTCAACTGAGATCACTCTTTTCCATTAACCACTCTTCATACCTGTAAACCGCGGGGTATGACAAGGAGGTACAATCTATCCAAAATATTTATCTTGCAGAAGTTTTTAGGTCCCTAAATTGTCAGGATCGGGGCGTCAACATAGACGGTAAAATGCTCTCACCTCAACGTTTTGTCGACACCATTGTAATTTTCAGACAAAGCATTGCTGAATCCGGATAAAACCAAAATGAGCTAAATGAAGCAGAAAAGGGCGGTTGGCCTAAACATAAATAGAAAGAAGACATAATTTCTAGTGGACGAATATGCTTTCCTGCAAAGCTGCGGCTGGAAAATAAGCCTATAGAAAATATCAATACAAATGTCTACTTTGACCATGAAATAAACAGCCACATAATTGACAAGATCTCCAATAAGGGTGCGCCAGGCAGGAGTTTCTCTTCATTTGAGATAATCGGTACAATATCGACACAGGTGGATATATTCATGACATCTTAATCTACGGGTCTGTTACTAAAATCGATTAAGGAAAACATAACTCTCATCGGAGGCGGCAGAAATGCACTTCCCTTCCACCTATACTTCAAAGTGTTCATTAAGATCTATTTCTGTGGATTATATTGTGACTTAACTAAACTTAACTTAATTATACTGGTTTAGAAGGTTCTATAGAGTATGTATACAGCCAGTTGATATTTTACGACGTGTGCAGTGAAAATCATTTAGTGGAAATAATTGAGAATGCCACGGAAATGGTGCGTTTCAGTTTGTAAACAAATCGATCTATAAAGTTCGTAAGTAAAGCGATATGGATTTGTACCATACTGAGGAAAGACTATACGTATACTCGAGATTCTGTTGTGTATATAAACCACTTTACTGTATATGATGTTCTACGTGAAGATACGTATAAACGTGATGATGGGTCTGTAGTTATTATTCCACGAAAAGCTCAAATTTCAGTGAAAATGCAGTTCCTTCGATTCCTCAAAATCTATCAACATATTTGTCAGAGCATCTCGCAAAATAAACAAGAAGAGAGAGAGAAATGAGCTGGCTGTCAGAGATGATAACGCTTTAAAGAAATTTCATGAAGATGATTCAATACAGTGTTTTTTTTGTTTTGGTTTTGGTTTTGCGTTCGCCTTATTTCTCTAATCCCCAAAGGTGGTGTGCGTTTCACTGTGGTTTCTATTTCGCGCCTGTCGGCCCAGTGCATCCGACTTCAGCATTCATTTTATGTAAGGGTCTGCTTCCTCCTGCATTTTCTAAGGGTTTGCTTTCCCCGGAGTAACGACCGGTGCTGTGATGGGGATCGAACCCAGCACCTTCGTGTTGTGAGCCGTGTCACTTAACCTCTAGCCCACGCCGTCTCCAATACAGTCTTTTTTGAATATTTGTGTAAAGAAATGAGTAACCATACACACTGCCCAGCTTGTTTGGATTATTATTAAGTCTCTGCATGTAATGACATTCTACATTATAGATATCTAAAGATTATCATTTTAGGGAAGATTAATTCCGATTTAACTGTCCAAGTGTATTGTGATGAAGCAGAAATTAAGACTTCAGTGTTATATTAAATAATTTCACATACTTCCAAAGTAGGCACATGGACTAAACTGGACAACATTTTGAATCAGTTCAGACATTTTAATGACTGTTCAGAAGTTTTGTAATCAAAGATTTCTAAAGCAATTTCTCTGTTGCAAGACCACAGCTCAGCTATAAGATTGCTGTGGATGATTCAAATGAAAGGCATGTTCGCAGTGTACAATTTTTGCTTGAACAGATAAAGCTAAGTGACACAACACGAAACATTACAGTTCCAACTTTATGCTGAACAATTACACCAAGATTGTCAATGACAAACCATCAAGTGCAACATTTTACAAAGCACAAAGAAAACATTCCACTTTTCAACGACAAATTATTGTTCTTTCCCTTTTCTTCTCACTAAATCTTCTTCCGCCCTTCTAGAAATATACCAGTTAATTATGAGGGATGTTTAGAGAAATGCTGTTACTGTTCCAGTAGTTATTGTATTGTTATATGCACACTTGATTTTTGCGGGTATCACCATTTTGTTTTCTCTGTGTTAATATTATTGTTTAACTTATTTATTCCGGTTTAGAAGACTCCACAGAGTCTTCTTCTTCTTCTTCTTCTTCGTACGCAGTCAGACAGTTACTATTATTTTTTCGAAAAAAGCGGCGGTCATCCTGAGGCTGTCGCCACTGCCATAGAGCTTGTCTTGCAGTTCCACTGGTGATGGCCACATCTGCTCTCTCTGATCCTCGAATGTCGGGCAGTTCTGCAGCAGATGTTCAGCGGTCATTTTACCGGTACCGCACGGGCATTCGTCGGTACCACCTATCTTCAATTTGTTGAATAGGTGGTACCTCAGTCTATTGTGGCCTGTGCGAAGTCTGAAGACAACGACCTGCTCTCTTCGGTTCAACTGGTAATAGGCATCGTTTTTGGTGTAACCAGTATGTTCGGTTTCCCATTTGGTCATGTATCTGGCTTTGATAAGCCGTTTTGACTCTTCGTACGTCATACTAGTATCCCACAGAGTCTGTTTACGACCAGTTTATTTGTTCTCCAATTTCACTTATACCAAACATATTTATGTGCATTCAATTTATTATTTTGGAATGCACTCGCTGATTCTACCTCTACCACCTCCTGTTACATTACATTCCATGTAATAACCAATCTCTGACTAAAAAAAAAATGTTTCCTTATGTCTAACACGGATCTGCAATTTGTGCTCACTTTGTGCAATCACAATTTTTGCTGCCGCATATTTAAGATGATTTATTGCGACTAAATATATATTCTACACGTATTAAAAAACATATCAGATATCATGCACAGTTGCTATCGATTACTTAAAGATGGCCTTGTGTGATTCCGGTTTAGAGTGAAATCAAAGAGGGGGAGTGAACCAATACTGAAAGAAACAACTGCGCAGTATTATTGCATCTTAAAAGCAGCCGATGTAAGATGTGAATTAAACCAATTTAAATAGAAAAGAGACTGCCGAAGACGGATGTGTCGGACCGAAAGGTGCAAATATCATAGTCAAGTTGCAAACTAGCGACACAACGCACGCCGTTCTCCAGACTACATCCTGCTACTTGCAAGGTCCTGTTTAGGACTTAGTAGCGAGAGACTGAGAGCGAGCGCAGCAGAAGAAGAAGAAGATGAAGAACATAAGTGTAATTCTTACTAGTGTTTATTAAAATCCTCTTCTTCCTTTAGATGAAATGAGCTACCCCCCACCCCATCCCCCATCCAGGTCATCCAGTAACTATGGATGTCATTTGGGGCCACAATGAAGACACTTCCCACAATCCCACGCCACCTTCTCAGTAAGCGGCCGGTGCCCGTGCCTCCTCTGGTCGGAGAATTGATCCCTTCTGTAATGTTGCCCTCCCACCTTTTGTTTGGGACGACCTCTTCGTTGTTCGCTATGCACCTTTCAGGATTGTATTTTCAAGACCGTTTGATCTTGATACGTTGCCGTGCTAAGTGAGTCGCTGTCTTTTGACCGTTCAAAAGGCCCAATTGCTGTTGTAATTTTCCCTCGAGATTCGTTATTTGTAACCAGGTCTTTGAAGTTTAGAAGCCCGGAAACATATCTTTTCCAAGGTCTGTGTCCTCACACACACACACACAGATATATGAAATCAAACAGTACACTACTGCAGCGAATACATTTATTGCACACAAAAAATAAGGTTGCGCAAACACAAAAAAACCACAGATGATACCACAAAGAAATAAACATTGACATTATTCTATCCGGACTTTGTAGCTAATATACGAGACTATGTATGATCTCTTATAAAAACAAGGACTTCCTAAATTTAGCGTTGTATTTATAGTAGATCGCCGTATTAATGGCTGCGTTGAAAGCCTCGAAATGTTTCCTGAGTGTGTTCACGTTCAAGTACAAATTGTTGTACCGTTTACCCGGGGAAAATTCTGGAACAACAGCTCCGACTATGCTAGTTAGGATCTTTGGTGTGTTGCAGATAACATACACAAGGGATATGAGAACTACCTGCTGAACCACGCGCATGTTCTTGTCCGCCATATTGTCAATGACGTTTGCTGAAGAATTAGAACACTCTTTTTCTTTTTTCTCTCCGAGATTTGTATTAGTTATTAACCTTTTGCCTGAAATATGAAGAAGAGATGCTGACGACTGTCTAAACATAGAAGCAGCTCTAAGACTGCTAGCCATGACCAGAACACAGACCAGAATGACGAACTGTGTTGTCGTGGGCAGCACCATGTCAAGCAGCACCCAGGTGACAATTTTAATGGACTCTCTGTCACGTGACACCCACAACGTTGGCCTAGTTAAGTTATTCTTTTTGTCAAAGAGTGGGACAATAGCCATGGTGGCGAGAACTGGCATATAGCTGACCACTGCAAAAATGGCGAAGCCAATAATGAATCCTATAGTTCTGCTACGTGTAAAAGTGCTCTTAAAACTAAGAGGCTTAGCAACGCACATACATCGGGCAACTGCTAGAAAGGTTGTGGTCAGGACGTTGGTTACGTTAAGAAGAATCATAACATTAGCTAAGATCATACCCACTGCGTAAGGATCAATTGGAAACCGTGTAGCTTGTCTTAGCTCAACGCCATATAAAGATACTGAAATGCTAAGCGAAAATGATGAACATAGATAGAAGAGGTCAAAGACAGACAAGGCCAGGAAAGAAACAGTGATCCCGTCTCTGATACCCATAACAATGAAAGTCCTGATGTTGATGACATTTGAGACTACACCAACAAACGACAAGACTGTCCCCACTGCAGCAAAGTATTCCATCATGATTATGTACACTTCGTGTGAGACAAGGCTATGAAATGTGACATTGAATATCACCATGTTCATTTCTGTTACTTCTAAATGTTTCTCTGTTCGTACGTACTTGCTTGATGTTACGCGGTTGCAGTTGTGTTAAGAATATAGACACATTCAACACCCACTGTATATTTGTCTGCTTCTTGTGTCTTTTTTTTCTATTAGCTGATTGAAAATAAATCTCGAACAATTCATCGTAAATAAATCAGGTGGTATCGACAAATAGAAGTTTAAATGTAATTATGGAAGAAATGTAAAAATCAAATATATCTTTCTTGTCTAATGAAATACTAGTTTTTGAAGATATTTTATTTTTTATAATGCCTTTAGGTGGTAGAGAAATATTTCAACAATATCATATAATCTGACATTCTCCTTATATCTAAATTGTAAATCTATTTTAGAACCCATTTCCTGGGAAGACAGCATAACGATTAGAAATAATTTGTCACCGACAGTTACGATTGATCAGCTGTTATTTGCGAATTAAATCACACTACATGCTGTTTGTTTCCAACTTTTCCCGTAGGGCTAAATATATATGGAGTGAATGGAGAAATTAGTATTATATATTAAGGGCGGTTCAATGAAATAATAATTTGGAGACATTTCATCACCGCAACAACAAGACAATTCAGTATTTAATCAATAAAAAATATATGTCAGCAATCATGGAGTGAATTTGGTAACCTGTTGAACGGAGTAAAAATATGACACAGGGTGGAATATTTATATTTACATATACACACACACAAACACAAATACACACACGTGAGATGAACTTGCATGTCAGCTTCAAAACGTCTTATAATATGATTCAGGTAAATCTAGTGTGGGTGAAGTGAGGTGTGTGTCTCAGTCACTGTACATTGTTCAGAACATACTGTACACACAGTTTGTTAAATGTGTATGTTTATTTTTATATTTTCTAAATATGAGAAGAAAATTAAAATTTATCGACAGGGAATTTGAGATTAGGTGTCAGAAAGCATCTACTGTGATTTATCAGCTGTCATCACAGCTTAGGCACTCGAGCATTAGTTTGACAATAAAGTAACAGCTGATAAACATTATTTTTATGCCGACTCTGTGCTACCAGTGCCAAACAGGGCCCTGTGTGCAGGGTGCGTAAGAGCAGAATTTCGACGTGTGAAATGAAGTGTTTGAGGAAGATCATCGGTGTTACCAGGAAAGACAGAATACGGAACGACGATATTCGAACTATGGTCGCTTTCAATCAAACCCCAAAATACCAAATTAAGCTTAAATGGCAAATTCCTGCAGCCAAACGACAACCCAACCTATCTGGGAGTCACATTTGATCGGCGCATGACATGGAAAAGTCAGATCGAGAGAAACCGAATGAGAGCCAGAGAAAGAATGGCAATCATGAGGAAACTTGCTGGCACAAGCTGGGGAGCAGACGAAGGCATACTAAAGAAACTGTACACTGGAAGAGTGAGACCAGTTCTCGAGTATGGCATTGCGGCATGGACAACAGCAGCAAAGGCGAACTTTGATAAAGTTAGCAAACTTCAAAACCAAGCCATGAGAGTTATAACAGGAGGCATGAAGTCAACGCCAATTGTAGAACTCGAAAAGATTACAAAACTGCAATCCATGACCGATAGAAGAGACTGCAGAGCCCAGCTGCAGTCAGAGAAACTCCGAAGACTGACTGACCATCCAATGCACCAGAGACTAAACAATTTGGGAAATGGGAAACTAAAGCCGAGAAACTTTGCAGAAATAGCCAAAGCAAAGATGCACGAAGATCCCATAAACGCACAAACAACACCAAAACCCATCACTACTGTACGAAAACCTACCTGGAGGCAGGATATATTTCCAGAGGTGGTAGAAAATATACCAGGTATTGGAAACAAAAACTGCCAGACTGAAAAAGAAAGGAGAGATACTACCCTAAGCTTCATATCGAAAAGCTACCCAAGCATGGACTGGACCCATGTATACACCGACGGTTCTGTAACAAACACTACACAGAACGGAGGGGCAGGAGCATTCCTGAACCTACCAAATGGCAAACAAATAACACTGTCATTCACTACTGGTAAGTACACAAGCAATTTCAGAGCGGAGGCAGAGGCACTGAGGGCGGCAGTGGAAGAAATGGTGACACACAGTGAAAATGAAAGCCATATAGTCCTGCTTACAGATGCTCTCGCCGTAGTCACAGCGCTAAAAAGCCAGAAAAACACTGAGCTTAATGACTTAAGAGCAGCACTCTGCAAACTGTGCCAGCAGTCCGCACCAAAAAGGGTAGTGGTACAGTGGGTCCCATCACACTGCAACATCCAAGGCAACGAGGAGGCAGACAGACTGGCAAAAGAAGGTGCAAGACTACCACAAACAGATACTAGTATGACGTACGAAGAGTCAAAACGGCTTATCAAAGCCAGATACATGACCAAATGGGAAACCGAACATACTGGTTACACCAAAAACGATGCCTATTACCAGTTGAACCGAAGAGAGCAGGTCGTTGTCTTCAGACTTCGCACTGGCCACAACAGACTGAGGTACCACCTATTCAACAAATTAAAGATAGGTGGTACCGACGAATGCCCGTGCGGTACTGGTAAAATGACCGCTGAACATCTGCTGCAGAACTTCCCGACATACGAGGATCAGAGAGAGCAGATGTGGCCATCACCAGTGGAACTGCAAGACACGCTCTATGGCAGTGGCGACAGCCTCAGGATGACCGCCGCTTTTTTTGAAAAAATAATGGTTACTGTCTGACTGCGTACGAACAAGAAGAAGAAGAAGAACTATGGTCGGCACTGCGTCTTGCGTCGAAAACATTTCCAGGCAGAAAATAATTTGGTTTGGTCATCTCTTGAGAATGCACTCTCGTCAACTTCCACTGGCGGATTACAACGCTGGTATCTCTGGCTACAGGGCAAGGGGGCGGCCGCGAGGCAGGTGGGTAGATGACATTAGAGTGATTGTGCAGCAACTCGTGCTCACATTGATCGACGCAAAGCACTTGCCGCAGAACAGACGACTCAAGCACTCCACGACGCTCAACGGTACATGTGGAAAGAAAACTAACTAACTAATTTAAAGTTAGCTTTAAAAAGGATAACATTTAGTTTCCAGTGATGTATGTATGTTTTGGTTAACCCTGAGAAGGATTGTTTAAGTTGCTCCAAGAATGTTTGTCCGGATCAGAATGCCCGTTTCATTAGACAGTAAATAGTGTCATCATTAGTGCCTGCCTTTGATGTGGTGCAACAGCTTGAGTACCCAGACAACACGGACCAGACGATAACTCCTAGCAGGTACCGGGTCAGTCTATCAAGTTCACTAGATTACGCCACGTCGAGCCACACTGGTGTAATAAAACGTAGAAATAACGTGGTTAACAAAGGGGGCGGCAACAGAAGAATGACAGAAAGCCGGCAAAAAACGTCATCTGAATGATGACAATGATCGGCCCACATAGTCTAAAAAAGAGAAGAATTCTAAGTTATTTAAAACAGGTTTATAAGATAATCAAGGAAAAAGATAAATTAAACTATTACACGTTTTTCAAGGTACAGCCAGCTACAAGAATATAGCTACAAATTAAATAATGGAAGGTCCAGATTAGATATCAAGACGGGATCAAGAAGCTGAGCAGCGCATGAGCTGCAGCGGTCAGCGACCCATAGCTGACTGCTAGCGTCAGGGCCAGCGAACCAGAGCTGCCAAGACCCTTCTACACCTCAACGCGGTGATCCTGGATAACAGGCTGCAGCAGGGCAGACTGGCTAAGGAGAAGGGATCGAAGAGGGAATGCTAAACCTGTACTAAAAAATGCTTGCTGAAGTCGGATGTGTTGGACCGAAAGGTGCAAATATAGCAGTCAAGCTGTAAACTACGACACAACGCATTCCGTTCTCTGGACTACATTCTGCTACGTAAGCTCTTTCAAGGTTTGGTAGCGGGAGATTGAAAACGAAGCCAAGCCAAGATATAAATAAATATTTTTTTTAGACAGTAGTGAATGCTTGGAATGCATTGCCGCAGGAGATAGTAGAGATAGAGTCAGTTAATGGATTCAAAAACATATTGGAAGCACATAGTACTTTAAAATCGAGTAGAGTAGAAGGTACTGCGTGTATACAGACTCTGCAGAGTTTGCATTTAAAGGCTAAGTTAATGAAAGTATGTTTAAGAAACGAACTAGAAAAAAACGAATCGCGATAAATTACTTTAAGGCCTTCGCAATGAAATCAAATAAAGAGGAGTGAGCGGAGTTTATAACTGGATAAGTTCTGGCATATAAATGAAAACATGTAGGGAAAGAAATTAACCAGTCTTTCCATAATTTGATAAATTCAACAGATTCAGTCAAACAAAAATCAGGAAGAGCAAGAACATGTTGCTTAAACAGTTGAAAGTGGCAGAGGCACCCGACATGATATTCGGAGCGTTATTCTTGGCTTGGTCATTAGAGATGAGTCTTACACAGACCTGGCAATTGGGTTCAAAGTGGAGCATGCTTACAGTAACACCAAGAGCACTAATGCAGGTCTTGGCGGAGTCCATTATTGTTCCATTAAGCAGTAAGATCAAGCATGCATTATAACGGTGGTGGAAGATTTCAACGTCAGTGTATTGAATGCAGCAATCCACGGGAGTACTGCTACCTCCGTCCACTTCCTAACCCTGAAAAGGTCCCACGATATTAAATAGTTTTAGCATCATCACCTTACAGAATGTCTACAGTAAATTACTCGGAAGTGGGGGGAGGGGGGGGGGGGGGAGGGGGAGGAAGGATAGTGACTAGAAAAGTCACCTAGAGATTGAACTTATCCTGCCTGCCACCTGGGTAGTTTCAGATCAACAAAAGAGGCCTAGCGCAATCCTGTTACATTTTCTTGTGACATTTTTCTTCTTCTTCTTCTTCTTCTTCTTCTTCTTCTTCTTCTTCTTCTTCTTCTTCTTCTTCTTCTTCTTCTTCTTCTTCATCATCTTCTTCTTTTTCTTCCTCTTCTTCTTCTTCTTCTTCTTCTTCTTTTTCGGCGATCGTCCTGAAGATGACGTTTGTGACGTTGTGCCGTAATTTACAGCGATGTCGCGATATCTGCGCCTTTGCACCCAAACACATCCGATTTCAGCATGTCAAATTTGCCACCTGGTTTGCCTTACCTCTTCTATCCAGAATCTCTTAGCCTGGCTGCATGATTACAGACTGTTTCCTGGACCGCCACTTGTAAGAGAATAAAATCATGGTCAGTTATGTGTCACTGGCAAGCAGCCAGCTGTGAGTTCCTATCTGCTGCCAGATCATTCGTTGCTGTCTACTGACAGCTCATCTCTTACTGTCTACTGGTAGCTCATGTCTTACTGTCTACTGGTAGCTCATGTCTTACTGTCTACTGGTAGCTCATGTCTTACTGTCTACTGGTAGCTCATGTCTTACTGTCTACTGACAGCTCATCTCTTACTGTCTACTGACAGCTCATCTCTTACTGTCTACTGACAGCTCATCTCTTACTGTCTACTGACAGCTCATCTCTTACTGTCTACTGGTAGCTCATCTCTTACTGTCTACTGGTAGCTCATCTCTTACTGTCTACTGACATCTCATCTCTTACTGTCTACTGACAGCTCATCTCTTACTGTCTACTGGTAGCTCATCTCTTACTGTCTACTGGTAGCTCATGTCTTACAAAGTACTAAATGCTCATTCGTTACTGTCTACTGACAGCTCATCTCTTACTGTCTACTGACAGCTCATCTCTTACTGTCTACTAACATCTCATCTCTTACTGTCTACTGACATCTCATCTCTTGCTGTCTACTGACAGCTCATCTCTTACTGTCTACTGGTAGCTCATCTCTTACTGTCTACTGACATCTCATCTCTTACTGTCTACTGCCAGCTCATTAGCTACTATTTACTGACAGCTCATCTCTTACTGTCTACTGACAGCTAAACTCTTGCTGTCTACTGTCAACTCATCTCTTACTGTCTACTGTCAGCTCATTTCTATCTGTCTACTGCCAGATCATTCGTCGCTGCATTATTGGTAAACTTATGGCGCTAATAAAAGTTTTCAGTTCAAACACGAAACAAACGCTGTGATATTTATTCTGTGGAATACTTATAACCGTGTGGACTTTCGGACATTGATATTCTCTTTGAAGGACTGTTTCCATCCTTGGCTGTTCAGCTGGAGAGCTGCTGCTCTTATTGAAAGAAAACTGCGCTCCGCTTGAGATATGGACAACCTCGACTAGGCGGGTCGTTACCCAAGGGCTCTCCCCTCAAACCTGTACTTTTAAACCTCCACACAATAAAAGTTGCCGACATTCAACGCTGACGTTTGCAGATGCCATCATCAATCGTAAGCTCGAATAGGCATGGTCAAGGAAATACAACATACATTACAGACAATCTTATAGTGGTGTTTGAAGTCAAGCTTCAGGATCAAACTCCACCAGATCGTGAGATGTAGTGCTATTTGAACAACTCAATAGTAAATACTGACCTTCCTAACACAGCTTATCTCTAAATGGGTGTATCATTAATACACTGTAGCTCTTTGCGTCGGTTGGCTACATCATTGATCCACTGCTGCGGCATGGTTCCAGGCCTCGTTTAGAGCGGAGGTGGAGGTTACTATCGGCTGGAGCCCTATTGTGTGAGAACCGCCTCTTCTGTATCTCCAGCGGGTCAGGGGACGACTTTTGGCGTCGAGGAACATCTTGTGTGGTATTTTATGAGCCGGAGTTTTCTGACCCAGCCGTACATCATTACAGAACAGAAAAACTCGGCGACGGTCAAGTATTACTGATATTTGGAGGAGGCCTGTTTTAGCAGAGACCTCCACGTTGCTGATGTAGTAATAGCATCGAATGGATAGGATACCCCCTCCCCCTCCCCCTTCGGCTGCGCACGTGAAAGGCCTCCAGTCTTGACATGTCCCGTTTAAGTGATGTCCAGGTTTCGGAGCCGTAAAACAGAACTGGGACCACGCAGGACTAGTAGATGCGGATTTTTGTTTCAATGGAGATCTTGCCGTTACTCCACACAAGTCGGAGGTCGTGCATAGCAGACGCAGCTAGTCCGATCCGCCTTGACAAATCTGTACCGCTCCGACTACCAGATGATTTCATGCTACGGAGATATAAATATATTCATTGGTGCCCTACGCAGTATGACCTTGAGTTTCAATAACCTAGGGAGCTGTGTCGGAAATGAGGTTCCGAAATTTGTTCTTGGCCCAGGCTATAGACAGACCTAGGGAGGGCGTTTCGCTGTCTAGGATTTCCAGAGCACGCTGCAGCGCAGTGCTGACTGTGCCGAACAAAATAATGTCGTCCAACTTGACTAGATCAGTCAAAATTGACTGATCAAAAACGATACCCTATTGGTGCGCGCTGAGGCATGATCACTTGTACCGGAAGTCTGATGTCTAATGTATGTCCAACGGGCTTCCTTATTGATAGTAGAAACATGTTGCTGTTTGGTCTGCAATCTTATTTGTATATTGAAATTATTTCAGCCAATGTTCAATATTTGTCTAAGATCCTTATTCTCAAATGCATTCAGCCTATTTTCAAGAGATTTGATTCGCATCTACATGGATTCGCTAATATTCAGTATTCCAGTAGGCCAGTATTCGAATAAAATAGATGACATCACCAACAGAACACACGCATTTCCAGCTCCAGTAAAATACGTGGACACTAGATTTGACATATGCAGAATGTATGTTGCCCATTTCTGCTCCCTCACGAAAACAAAATCAACAACGAGAAGTGGATCTAATCACCCATGTCTAGCACCGTAGAAATAGATTAGGGTTTTTCAACTGCCAGCATATCAACATATCAATTTATGTTCTGTTAAGAATCGACTTCATTGCCTTGCGGGCAGACCAATAGGTGGCCAGTTTAGCTCAGCATGTGATGAAATTGATAGTTCGCGTAGATCGCTGGTTGTACACCTCTCATGCATCCCTCTCTGCAGGACCCACGAATGACTGCAAAACTTAGTAATTTGTTAATTACCTGATCATCGTTAAAAGTGTATTCATCCAAGAGAAAGTCCTTGATAATCTTCAAAATTTCACCTCTATTACCACTGTATCTATTACGTGTATATTTAATTTGATGACAGAATGTCAGCTTTTTCTATATAACCACAGCAGTAGATTCACACTAGATCCACAAGAAGCGAGGACTGTATGTCCATTATCCACTCGTGCTATAGTCAGGTGTTTTGTAACAAAGCTTGAAATGACTGCAGCACTTATTAAAGAGATCTAAACTGGTTACTTACAAGCTGTCTCAATATCCAATGACATTGATTACCCCTCTAACAGCAAAGCACCATCTGGATTTCTCTCGTGCAGTACAGATCTATGGCTATATCTCACAGTATATCAATGCAACGTGGAATATGTCAGGGTGATACCATCTCCCCCAAAACTTTTCTCATAAGCCCTTGAAGCAATTCATTCAATAACTAAACGAGAACAATAATTCAATAACAAAAATATAAAAACATTCACTCACTTAAGGTTTGTTGACTGTATATAGTAATCATCAATAGCAGCACGGAGAAGCTGAGAAATGAGCTCAGCGGAGCAAGCACGACAGGTGAATGAGGACAACCAACATTATTGTTTTTGTTGTAAAATGCCGACAATGAGCAGTATTACTCTTTTGTGCGCCCTAAATAGGACATTAAATAGCGAGTTGTGGTAGGTTTCCTCACATCCCGAGCATGCTGATAAAGGTTGACCAGGGTCCTCCAGGTAGTTGTGCTATGTTTGGCTTCATCTGCGAGTCGATCACTACTACGGGCATGACGTCGATCCCTTAACTTGTTAGCAAGGCTGTCATAAAATAAGCCCGTTTTTAACATGTCTGATCAGTATGTCTTGTCCGACCCTGGCTAACATGTCTGATCAGTATGTTTTGCCTGGCCCTGACTAACATGTTTGGTGAGGAAGTTTTGCCTGACCCCGACTAACATGTCTGATCAGTATATTGTGCCTGATCCTAATTTACATGTCTGATCAGTATGTTTTGACTGACCCTGACTAACAAGTTTGAACAGTATGTAATGTCTTACCCTGGCTAACAAGTATGATCAGTATGTTTAGCCTGACCCTGACTAACATGTTTGAACAGTATGTAATGTCTTACCCTGACTAACAAGTATGATCAGTATGTTTTGCCTGATCCTGACTAACATGTTTGAACAGTATGTAATGTCTTACCCTGACTAACAAGTATGATCAGTATGTTTTGCCTGATCCTGACTAACATGTTTGAACAGTATGTAATGTCTTACCCTGACTAACAAGTATGATCAGTATGTTTTGCCTGACCAAACGTTAGTCTTTCTTCCCGACAACCAGTATTAAAGAATATTTGGTTGCCCACATGGCGGCTGCGGCTACGCAATGGTTCTATTGACAATGTGAATTTGTTAAGGTACTTGGGACAAACATACAAAACACCTTCATACTCAACCGAGAGAATTCTCGAAGGAGAGCAGCAGGCTGTGTTCAATTGAAATCTTGAAGCTGATCCTGCAGCAGTTAAATAACGTCATTGCCAATGGTAAACGTTCTATGAGATGGTTACCCTAGCTATGATACATGGCTACGAAATATAAAACCTTTGCACTGCAGAAGACGGATGTGTCGGACCGAAAGGTGCAAATATCGCAGTCAAGTTATAAACTAGCGACACAACACAGTTCGTTCGCCGGACTTTATCCTGCTACTTGCAGGGTCTTGTTCGTGGCTTGGTAGCGAGAGATTTAGAGCTAACGCAGATAAAGAAAAAGAAGAAGAAGAAAATACACCTTTGCATATGATGGGTAAAGAAGCTTCGAGATAATCAATGTACATTACAAACATGTATAATGTTAGTCTCTCTAAGGAATCAAATACAGAACACCGAACTAGGCGCGAAACGTCAAGGAAGACACATTGTTTAGAAAATACAAATGGGCCAGAACTAAAGTACGCGCTACAATAGCTGGGCAAACAAGAACTGACGGTCTGGTGGTCCTACAACAATAAACACCAATAAGTTCAAGGCCACCAATAAGATTGAAAGATGGGTTGAGAAAAGCTTTTCGTCTAACGTGGTACAACAAGGCAGCAATACATTTAAGCAGCTTTCGGCTACCTAGTGTCAAGTAAAACATCTACCTAATTGAATATCAGGATCACAGATAACATATATTAGCATTATGTATAATAAAAAAAACAAACAAACTGCAATGCTGAGGGATTGGATGAAATCATTACAAACACCTTGATTGCAGAAATACAATCAAAGACAGTTGTCATTAATGCCGTTAATATCGATATAGCGACACATGGATTCTCGCTCCAATACATTGCCATTAAAAGTGTGCGCGTTTGTTAGGTGTTATTTAGTTCCACACACAATGTCCAATCTATCTGACCTCAGAGGAAGAAGCAGTATCCTAACATCGTTAAGAGAGTGACACTCGAAATCAGGTAGTCATGGTTTCTTGTGTGTGTGTATGTGTACGCATATGGCACGCTGGAGTGTACTGTGTGTGGGTTATATTAAGGTGATTGTTAAGTGGAAAATGCTTGATTTGTAGACGGAAAATTATGTTTTCATCTCTCCTTATGATTTGATTAATTCTGTAATTAGGGTAACGTTTTTATGATGTCTGCGTAAATATCTGCTTGTGTTTCATAAGGTCCATCCGTTCAGTATTTTTCTTCACTGTTTTTCTGAAACTTCTGGATGTTTGAAAAGTTATTCCTGTCTTGATCCCTTCTTTGCTAGTCTATCATCCTTCTCGCTGCCAGATGTAATGAAATGTCCAAAGAGCCACTTCGTACCTTTAATTAAATGGAATGGTAGATGAGATCAAGACGCTGATCAGTGCAGGGGTTGCAGTGGTTAGCGACCTACAGTTGACTGCTAGCGTCAGAAGCCAGCGAACCAGACCTGCCAATACCTTTCTACACCTCCACGCGGTGACCCTGGTTAACAGGCTGCAATAGAGCAGACTGGCTTAGAAGAAGGGATCAAAAAAGGAAGGCCAACCTGGTACTGAAAAATGCGTGCTGAAGTCGGATGTTTTGTACCGAAAGGTGCAAATATCGCAGTCAAGCTGTAAACTACAACACAACACATTCCATTCTCCTGCTAATTGTAAAGCCTTTTTTCAGGGATTGGTAGCGGGAGTTTGAGAACGTTCAGGGTTTGGTAGCGGGAGTTTGAGACCGTTCAGGACTTGGTAGCGGGAGATTGACAACGTTCAGGACTTGGTAGCGGGAGATTGAGAACGTTCAGGACTTGGTAGCGGGAGTTTGAAAACGTCCAGGACTTGGTAGCGGGAGTTTGAAAACGTCCAGGGCTTGGTAGTGGTAGTTTGAGAACGTTCAGGGCTTGGTAGTGGGAGTTTGAGAACGTTCAGGGCTTTGTAGCGGCAGTTTGAGAAGGAAGAAGAGGAAGAATGGTAGATGATACTGTGGTGAATAAAAATCACGATTTGGAGCATCTTCTAAAACTTGAAGAGTAGACATCAAGTCTGTCAAAATAATTATGCATTTGTTTAGGGCATATGAACGAAGGAATCAGAAACAAGTGTTCAGATGGTACAAGACGGCTTCTGAAGTAGGGATTTTATTATTTTCATAGTTGGAGTAAAACTCACGGCCAACGTCAAATTGTTCCTATAAGAATGGAAATGAAAAAATACTTATTGAAGCGAATTCCTTGCACGTCAGAGCCACCATTTGTGCATAGTCCCTTTATTTTTCAAAGCGCCAATGACAGGTCACTAATCCCGTAGTTCTCGCCAGGTACCAATTTACAGCTGAGTCGACTGGGTGAGGCCGTTATACCAAAAATAAAAAAAAATACCCCAAAAAACAACAACCGCACAACGTGATTTACGCGAAGCACCTTTTGATTGTATGCATTGCTCACAACTCATAGGCCATCCTCTTCCTGAACGACACGATGTCTAGGAACTGTCAATGGAAGCCATATTATGTTTTGATGGTGGCCTTGAATCCAGATTAACTAGAACGTACATGTATCAATTCATTAAGCAGATCAATAACTATGACAGCTTTTGAAATGAAGTGTTACATATGGATGTTGAAAATGTCATAGACAGAAACAAATGGCAAATAGAACAATTTTACAATTGCTGTACATTTAAAAAAATAGCTAGACAACATCGAAAAAAAAAAATGCTTTGATGTTTCGGTCATGTGAACAGACATAACGGTCTGGTGAGAGTGATAATAAAGGGCGTGGTTTCAAGATGAAGGAAAATATGTCGATGTCATGGAATGTCTTGGAATGTCTTTGTATGACGTGAGTCGACTCGCTCTAAACCGAGATGCACACAACTCTGCCTTACCGGAGAGTACATGCTGGAATGAATATGATGGCACAGGATGATGAGACATCAATATATCTTTGAGATGCTCAAATGAGAGTAAACGGGTCGAAACTATTTTTTGTTTCACTTATGAATTTTGTCAGTTACAAATTCTTTCAGGAATGAAGGTTTTGTAAATTTTTGTATCTACATTTCTGAAAGGTACCATCTATTTCACTGGAGTAATTAATTTTATTTGCTTTTTATTTTCGGTTGCGAACTTACAACAAATCTCTGTTTTAGTGATTATGTTCGATCTGTTAATACATCATACGCATCTACCGCAATTGTATCTCTCCGCATCTCAATGCTTTTACACGTATGTACATTTCTGGTTAACCTCAATGTTTCTCCAGTGAAGAGTGTGATATTGTTTTATCTATAACTGAGCCACAGAGATACACGCCCCTCATAGTATATTTGATCCACAAGCTACTCCAACAAAGCTCTTGAATAATTCTTCTCATTCTGAATGCATTGTTTAGAACTGAGTAGGGGATCAAGATGCTGAGCAGCACATGAGCTGAAGTGGTCAGCGACGCATAGCTGTCTGCTAGCGTCAAGGCCAGCGAACCACAGCTGCCAAGACCCTTCTACCCCTCCACGCGGTGATCCTGGATAACAGGCTGCAGCAGGGCAGACTGGTTAAGGATAAGGGATCGAAGAGGGAATGCTAACCCGGTACTAAAAAAATGCTTGCTGAAGTCGGATGTGTTGGACCGAAAGGTGCAAATATCGCAGTCAAGCTGTAAACTACGACACAACACATTCCGTTCTCTGGACTACATTCTGCTACTTAAGCCCTTTGGAAGCGGGGGATTGAGAACGAACGAAGCCAAGCCAAGCCAGAACTGAGTAGTCAATCAAGTGCGACTTCAAGTGGGACTACTTTATATTGTGAACGGCACATTTTGTAGCTTTTGATGAAATTTGTTAACACAGTACTGTCACAATTTATGTTGTCTCCAAGCTCGTATGTTCTAAATAACAAATAAAGTAACGTTTTACTTAAAGGCAATATGGTGTTATGCTAATGTTATTATGTGATCCACGGCACATGATGGGTAATATGGTTAGTATCACTTCGGCCGCCTCTACTTCCCAGATTAGTCTATTACCTAATTTCTGAGGCTTGGTCGACCAGAGAAGTCGTTTTGCAATCGGAAAAAAAGAATTCTGCAGCAACTGGGAATTAAACCCTGATTTCTTGACTAGAAATCGTAAACTATATGTTCAAATTACTTACTCTGCTGCAGTGACCCCTAATTATTGATCATATTTTAAGATTATCAGCATTGGTTCTGCTTACAGAGATGTAAATCAAGACAAGACTACAACTTAATGATAAACATTGTGACAATCCTTCTTTTAAAAATTAGTTAGAAGAGATCGCATTTTTCATCTTGGTCTGAATCGCTCATTCAAAATGAATTTTGCTCTATTGTACTACTTACAGTTAGCTCATTGTAAACAATCATAGGCAGACATGTTCTCCAGACCAAATTATTAGCCGGCTGCAAGCCAAAGAAGAGATTGTCACAGTTAGCTTATTGGAAGTAAAAATGTAATCTTTGGGTCTGCCTCGTAATTTGGTCTTCTTAGTGACTGACAAGGCCGTTTTTCACCTGTTCCTAATATTATGTATACGATCACTCAAAGAACCAATAGTTGTTTTATTTTCGTTCTCTCAGCTACCTTGTTCAATGTCTGGGGTTGAGCAGATAACTGTTATATTAACCTAATGCTTTTCAACAATGTTTCTAGATGTGATTTCATCCACGCTCTTGGAATATTTTCATTTCTCAGTGTTGTTGTTTGCGAATGTCTACAATGAGTAGGTTACTCTTTTGGGTGCCCTGAAAAGGACGTTAAGTAGCGGGTTGCAGTAGCTTTCCTCACATCCCGTGCGTGCTGATGAAGGTGGGCCAAGGTCCTCCAGGCAGTTGTGCTATTTTTAGCTTCATCTGCGTGACGCTCACTACTACGGGGGTCACGTCGATCCCTCACTTCGTTAACCAGGTTCCCATGAAAACAGATCATTTCCAGGGATGCCTACTAGGAAGCCGAGGTGAGGGTCTTGGCGACCAAGTTTTGCCTGACCCTACTAACTGGCTGATCAGTATATTTTGCACCCCCCCCCCCCCACACACACACAATGAGTAACTTTAGTCTTTTCCGCGATCTGAAAAGGGCGTTAAGTGGCGAGTTTTAATAGCTTTCCTCACATCCAGGCTTGTTGATGAAGGTGGACCAGGGTACTCCAGGTGGTTGAGCTATGGTTAGCTTCATCTGCGCGACGTTGACTACTACGGGGATCACGTCGATCCACATCTCATCAGCCAGACTGCCTTGAAAACAGCTGTTTCCAGGGAACGCTACATGAAAGAGAGATAGTAGTCTTGGTCAGTATGTTGTGCCTAACCGCACTAGCGTCTTAGTTCCCTTTCTCTGTGTAAATTGATCAGTTTGATAACTGTTTCTATTTACATGGCCTCACGTGACGCAACATTTAATAATATATCTGATCAGACTCCGGAGACTATATGGGTTTTAGTTTCTTCATGGTTTGTTGGAATTATTTAATCTCAAAATCATTTTCACATGAAGTCTCTTATTTTTGACACTTTTTCTTGATTTCTACGATAGTGCTGCAGTTTCTTGTTCTTATATTCAAGTCGTCCTGCTATATTTACTGGGATAACGTAGTGAATAAAATAGATACAGACGATACGTTAGTCAGCCAAGAAAAGATTGCCAAGTCCATTCCAACAAAAGGGAACCATGACCAGCTACAAATAAAGAAATACAAATTAATGTATTTTGGTATCTGTGGAGACATTGTAAGCAAAATCGAGGCCAGAATATTCAGGGTAGTACATAATACACTTTATTTGAATGTTTCCAGCTGGACCACGAACATTTCGCATGTGAAGGAGGGCTCCTTATAGAATCCAGTCATTGAAAATACCTAGAGCAAGAATACTCGGACTACGTCAATTCAGTTTCTCATTATTGCTATTTTTAACATGTAGTCTTGAGTGGTCTGCCAGGGTCTTTGTGTATGACAAAGACAAGAATAGCACCACTGCCTCACAGAGAGCATGTCGTAAGAGGCGATTAACTGTGTTCCATGGTATAACACCGGTCATGGTTGGGTGAGTTGTTTAAAACAGCATAGATGGTACCTAACAGGCTGCAGGTCTACTTTGCTCTAGTGTTTGAGTCTAGATGAACTCGCACATTGGTTAACCACCTTTCATTAGCGCTTGCCCTCACGCAGCGGAGTGTTAAGCTGCTCGAGCCTAGCCCGCTAAGCAGGACGTTCTTCTTCCGGCTACATCAGCTCATACCAGAACTGGGACCTGCACAGGGACATCTGACCCTGTAGAATTACAAGTCGACTAAGAACTAAGTTCATAACTTTATTCAAATAATACGCCGGAGTAAAGTAAATGTTCAAATCGCATAATTTATGAGAATACATTTAACACTCATTGACGAGTCGAGATACTGCATTGTCCAAATCTCAGATGACGTCACAAAACGCAAAAGACACTTCTCCATATTTGTAGCCAAGATACAAAATGACATCTGATCTCTCAAACACCAAGAGTTTTACGAAACTTAGTGTTGTATTTACAGTAGATTACAGTATTGATGGCTGCGTTAAAAGAAGCGAAATGTTTTCTGATGCCGTTCACGCTCACATACACATTGTGATATCGTTTACCGGCAGAAAATGTCGGTAGGATAGCCCCAGTAATGCTCGTTAGAATTTTTGGTGTGTTACAAATAACATACACTAGAGATATGAGAACTACCTGCTGTACCACACGCATGCTCTTGTCAGTCATTGTTTCAGTGCGTTTGCCATGAACATTCGAACACTCAGTTTTGTTCTTCTCTCTGAGATTCAAATTATTACTGGTCTTCTTACCAGTTACACTGAGAGCAGTAACTGAAGACTGTCTGAACTTGGAAGCAGATCGAAGACTGCAAGTCATGACTAGAACACATACAAGAATGATGAACTGTGTCGATGTGGGCAACACCATATCTAGCAGAACCCACGTGACGATCTTGATAAACTCTCTGTCACGTGACACCCACAATGTTGGCCTAGTTATGTTGTTTTTCTTATCAAAAAGTGGGACAATGCCCATGGTGGCGAGAACTGGAATGTAGCTCACCACTGAAAAAATTGCGAAACTAATAATGAATCCACAAGTTCTGCTTCGAGTAAAAGTGCTCTTAAATGTTAGCGGACTAGCCACACACATACATCGAGCCACTGCTAGAAACGTTGTGGTCAAGACGTTCGTTACGTTAAGGAGAATCATTACATTAGCTAAAATCATGCAAACGGCGTAAGGATCAACTGGAAACCGTGTAGGCTTTCTCATCTCAAAGGCAATAAAAAATCCTGCAATGCTAAGCGAAAATGAAAAAAACAAATATGCCAGGTCAAAAATGGACAAAGCTAGAAAAGAAACCGTGATTCCGTCAATAATACCCATGGCTATGAAAGTTTTAATGTTGATGATGTTAGAGACGATACCAGCAAATGATAAAGTTGTCCCCAAAACAGAGCAGTATTCCATAATGATGGTGTACTGTTCATACGTGACCAGGCCATGAAATGTGATATTATGTACCTCCATTCTGCTTACTGTCACTGTTAGTTGCTGTATTTGTCTTAAACGCATGTACATATTGGTACTCTTTCTGTCGTTGTGCAAAGAATGAGGATATATTCTTTTTGGCTTCTGTTCATGTCCTTTTGAGTTTCGTAGGTAGTTAGATACACATTTGGACAACACATAAGTCTTGATAAACTGCGAGCAGTGCGTGAGCTAGAGCGGTTAGCGACCGCTAGCTGATCGCTAACGTCTGGGCCAGCAAACCAGAGCTGGCAAGACCATTTTACACCTCCACTCGGTGATCCTGGATAACAGGCTGCAACAGAGTAGACCTGCAATGGAGAAAGGATCGAAGAGGGAAGGCTAACCTATACTAAAAAAATTGTCTGCTGAAGTCGGATGTGTGCGACCGAAATGTGCGAATATCGCAGTCAAACTGTAAACTACGACACAACGCATTCAGTTCTCTGGGCAACATCCTGCTACTTGCAACGCCCTTTTCAGGGCTTGGTAGTGGGAGATTGAGAACGAACGGAGAAGAGTACAAAATATGTAGAAAACCTAATCTACCATCCGTTTTTCTGAACATTGACCATACATATTAGCTAACAATGTATATATTTAAACGGCTGAAAACATTGAATTGTGTCTCAGATAAAAGGGTGTCTCGCAATTCTCTAGCGTGATTTTCTAGCGCGACGTATATAAATATAAGCTAAACTTTCCTGTCACTAAAGAGTACAACCATTCTAGAAGCAGTTTAAGTTTTAGCCTCTCTTTGTAAGGGTAAGTAATATATGATAAGTTGACTGTTTATTAGCCAATTATTGGGAAACAACGACAGTAATGTGCTGTCATTTTCTTCTTTTCCCCCTAGGGTTAAACGTACATAGCGAGAAAGGCAGATGTCAGTGTTTGAGGCGGTGTAATTGATCAATAAATTCGTTAATTTAGTGGTTTGTTTATCAATACTCAAGAATTGAACCATAGTTATGCGTTCAACATTCTAGAGTTACAATAGGCTTAAACGCACGATGGATGAGTGGAGATAAAATTGCTTGAGACGATGTCATGGAAAAATCATTTAATGACATTTTCTTATTTCACAACTTTTTAATATGAAATACTTAAAAACAAAGATTAGCAACGCGGAACAAACAGGACTATGTGAGCTGCTTAAACACAAACAATGAACACAAATTCACATCAATCTTTAGTTTGTTTATATAAAATCATAAGTGTTTGCATCATAAAACATTAAGTAAGGCCAATGAAAACACATGAACCTATGCAGGTCTGTATCACAAGTTACTACAGAACGATGCATAACATCATTTCTTTGACCAGAACTGCACATTTAGTTTTTCACATCCTAAAATAAATATCTGAATTACGTTTCTGTTTTTAGTCTTGTTTGGTTAAACACGTGCATACAATACCTCACTGTTCAATACTCAAAGTTGATAAACTGTTTTATATATTATATATATTATGCATGTGATCAATTCATGGAATTACATGGAAGGACAGTGACAATACATGTGTGTGTGTGCGTGTGTACATATATATATACCTGTGTGTGTGTGTGTGTATGTGTGTGCGTGTATATGTATATATACCTGCAGACATGCAAACGTTGTTTTTTTGTTGTTGTTGATTTTGAAGATCTTCTTCTTCTTCTTCGTCAGAAAGTAACCATTATTTTTTCGAAAAAAGCAGCCGTCACCTGAGGCTGTCGACACTGCCATAGAGCTTGTCTAGTGTTGCCACTGGTGATGGCCACATCTGCTCTCTCTGATCCTCGTATGTCGGGCAGTTTTGCAGCAAATGCTCAGCGGTCATTTTCCCGGTACCACACGAGCATTCGTCGGTGCCACCTATCTTCAATTTGTTGAATAGGTGGTACCTCAGTCTGTTATAGCCAGTGCGAAGTCTGAAGACCACGACCTGCTCTTTTCTGTTCAACTGGTAATAGGCATCGCTTTTGGTGTAACCAGTATGTTCGGTTTCCCATTTGGTCATGTATCTAGCTCTAATAAGCCGTTTTGACTCTTCGTATGTCATGCTAGTATCTGTTTGTGGTAGTCTTGCACCTTCTTTTGCCAGTCTGTCTGCCTCCTCGTTGATTTGGATGTTGCAGTGAGATGGAACCCACTGCACCACTACCCTTTTTGGTGCGGCCTGCTGGCATAGTTGACAGAGTACTGCTCTTAATTCATTAAGTTCAGTATTTTTCTGGCTTTTAAGTGCTGTGACTACGGCCAGAGCATCTGTTAGCATGACTATGTGGCTTTCATTACTCTTACCTGTCGCCATTTCTTCCACTGCCGCCCTCAGTGCCTCTGCCTCCGCTCTGAAATTGCTTGTGTATTTTCCAGTAGCGAATGACAGTGTTATTTTTCTGCCATTTCTACATATATATATATGTATGTGTGTGTGTGTGTGTGTGTATATATATATCTTCCTCTTTTTGCTTCTCGATTTTGTGCCTTTCAGTGTCAGATTATACAAGCATATATATATATATTTGTGTGTGTGTATATATATATATATATATATATATATATATATATATATATACACACACACTCACATATATATACACACATATATATACACATAAATATCAGAGCATACCTGGCCCTTAGCCCTAGTTGGCGGCTGGTCTAGGAGTGAACCCCCGACCGGCGAACAGATAGAGCATTACTCTGCTGATCATACAGCTTCTCCAGATTGCCTTGTTCCAAATGTACTGATATTACCTTTCACTTCGAGTAAACAAGGCAGACCGAAAGATGTACCGTACTGCATGAGCAACACAAGGTCTCTATATTTCTTTCCGGGCTTTATGCTAATAGCACAATCACTATCGTCTAACAAGAGGAAAAGAGCCAATGATGATATATATATATATATATATATATATATATATATATATATATATATATATATATATATATCATCATCATCATCTAGCATGTTCTTTGTAGAACGTCGCTCCCATCACAGTCTGTCTGAATGAAACTCGTTCTCTTGCCAAAACTCCAACCTCCGCCACAGTCATACTACGGCATTCCTGGATATCTTGGTGCCATCGTCTTCTTGGCCTACCCCTTCCTCTTTTGCCTGACACCATACCTTCCATCACCGTTCTCTCATATATATATATATATATATATATATATATATATATATATATATATATATATATATATATACACACAACATACATACACACATCCGTGTGTTAATAGAGTATACATATACAAATACTTATGTCACCAAGAGCCATAACGGTCTCGAGAAAACAGTGATGGAAGGTATGTCACCACGCAAAAGAAAAAGGGGTAGACAAGAGAACGAGTTTCTTTCAGACAGACTGTGATGGGAGCGACGTTCTACAAAGGACATGCTACATGATGATGATATATATATATATATATATATATATATATATATATATATATATATATTCATATATATGTATTTATATATATATATTTATATATATATATATATATATATATATATATATATATATATATATATATATATATATATTTATACATAATTGTTTTCGCTTACTTACAGGCATAAACTTTAACAACTTATATCAAACGAAAAGACGAAGATAAATTCCATTCCGTGTCGATTCCGTCTTTCAACCATTTGTCAGTTAACACTGACAGCTTGAACTGGCAAAAGTGTGTCTTCACTCCGAGTGTCACCTTACTGATACCCGTCACGTTTTGGTTTGCTGATTTATGTCGCATCTGTTCCGCCTGAATGAGGGCATCGATGGAACTACTTCTTCAGATGTTGCTACGCGCGTATCGTGTCCAACGCACACCCTGTTTAATACAAGAGCGAGTTTCAGAGTTCATGTTATTGGTGTCCAGAGGGAATTTATTCTGATTTAAAAACCTAGTCACCAGTTATGTTTGAAGCTCATTAGGCGCTGTTTTATTGGTTTATCGAGGAGTTGAAACCATTCGACAAGCACGGACTCTATCTGATGTCATAAAATGTAAAGTCATTCCTAAATTACATTACTGTTGGCATATGATATAGATGTACACATATCAGGTCGTCTCGGATGTTATTCAACCACTCTGAATAATATGTGCATGATCAGCACAAACACTTTCTATGAAATTCCGATCTTCTTGGAATGTATATTTGCAGATCAGACCATTTCGTTGCCTACTTTCTAGTTGAAAATCATACAGGAAAAATTGTAACATACAGGCCATACGTTATTGTATTACAATATGTTATAATACATGATTCGTCTCACAGACTGGACACAGTATTTAGTACTACTATGATTTGGCTTTATTCAGTTAGAGACTATTTAGGAAATGTCATCCACATCTACATGTTTGTAAATCGTCCCGTATCTGGTTTGTCTCCATGCAATCAGTGAGAAAAAATATCTGAATGAAGAATAATATTTGTGAACAAAATGGGATTGCGATATGTGCGATTATGTGCTCTTGTGACTGGAGTTCCGTATATGGCTAAAACTTATTCAGACATGCACCGTATTCACTAGTATAAATAAATGCACGTGGTTTTAACCTGGATCGAATATAAACGACAGTATCTGGAGTCTGGATTGACCTATATTAATGGCATTAGGGTCAATAGGAACGTATGTCACATTGAACTTTCCTACTTTAATGTTTGTGTTTTTTAGTAAGACAACGGCCATCTGACTGAAATCGATGGAAGCAGATACAATGGATGGAATGTTAACTTCGTGAACCGATACCTTATACCTAAAATAAACCGTCATTCTTTGTTCTTGTTTTTTTTAGAAGTTTTGAATACCGTTAACCAAACAACCAACGCTCCAAAGTGTTCATAATCAATATAGTTATAATTGCGTGTACTCATCTACTCTATAATGAATCTAACAAAGGCAGTATTCTGCTAAAGCTTTTCAGCATTTCCTTACATTTTCTGATGCAGACATGAACCCTGTGCCCTCTACTTTCACTAATAAAGAACATGGTCGTTTTTCGTTACAATCTGTTTGTAGCACAACGACAATATGCTGGACATGTCAAGCTGTTATTTAATAAACAGCCAGTCATAACAAATAATGCTATTAAGAAGACAAATAGCAGACAGTCTCCTGATTCATAAACATCTATTTGTCATAGCAGGCAAATCAGAACACACAAGACTCACTGACACAGTCTTTACAGCTGTAATTTGACCAACATTGACTGGGTAATGACATTGAACTTGACAGTGCCGGGAACGTAGCACGTTATCTTTAATAAGTCAGAAATGCTACCAGAGCTAGATGTAAACTAACAATCATCTCACGAGATCATCACGTTCGAATTAACTGTTTTATTTGAATCCATATTAAATGATCAGCGCCCATTTGAAATTGTCATGCACAGTGACTCGATTTCAAAATGATACACATACATTCATAGACAAAGCCACAGCTTTAGCTGTTTTTGCTACAGGGCTATTTGTTCCATTTGTATACGAAGTACTTATGTTATTGAACCTCAGAATGACAATCATGAACGATGGTTAGGGGGACGGCGTGGGCTAGTGGTTAAGTGACACGGCTCACAACCAGAAGGTGCTAAGTTCGATCCCCATCACAGCACTTGCCGTTACCCCGGGGAAGGAAAACATTAGAAAAGGCAGGAGGAAGCAGACGCTTACATAAAATGAATGCTGAAGTCCGATGCACTGGGCCGACAGGCGCAAAATAAAAACCACAGAGCAACGCACACCGTCTTGAGGAATTGAGAAATAAGGCGAACGCAAAAAAAAAAAAAAGAAATTAACGATGGTATGGCAGATATTGAGAAAACATACAAATGCATCATAAAAAAGTGATTGTCCATCGCAAGCGTTGATGGCCACAACGTCAGACAGCTTTATTTAAATTAATAATGTCATGTACGCTGTAAATGAGTTATAGTGAGGTAGTGAATGCGCTGATCGCCAATATCACTCGTGCCAAGTTCCCTTGGATCAGTGGCAAGACTGTTGGTCGAGACGACTGGATGTAACTATCGTCTTGCCCCCCATGAGACAAATACATCATATTGCCACTAAAACACGTGTAATATGTAATGATAGATTGACATCTTATCAGTCCCGAAAGACAATGAACTTGGCGCAAGAAGAGGTGGGTATTTGTCAGTTGTTGCCTTTGCTTTCGCCGTACACGTTTGGATATTGCATTTTGACTTTCCCTGCTTGCAGGCCAGCACACATTGTCAGCCGCCAGCTAGGTCTGTCCATGATACTTTGTGTTGGGGTTTCGTTTTGAAGAAGGTATTTGTGATGCACATGACATGGTAGGCGCACAAGTACAATAGGCGCTGTTCATTTTTCGACCAGACGCGTTTCTTGAAGGGTGATGATTTCTATCTCAAGCCTTTTGAGCACCTCGCTTATGATTGAGGTCCTGCGAACATTGTTTATCGTCTGGAGGATTTCTGTTATACCTGTGATCATGGAGCGTACGTTCCAGCAACTAATCTTAACTGTAGGCTTCTTTGCTATTGATTGATTTCTTTGATACGTAATCATCTTTAGGATAATCAGGCTTTGTATAACCAATGCACTAGTTTTACCAGTGCCCATACCTATATTAATTGACAAGACGGTAATTTAGTAACCAAAAGTGTGTGGCCAGCCAGCAGTAGATTGAAACTTTATTCCCAACTATAGTGAACCGTCTACCCATAGAGCGTTGGTGAAATATAGGACCGACAGACTCGGTCAACAAGAAAACCACTTCTGACCATCATTTATCGTAGAGGATCTTCGTCTATTCTATAGATATTTTATATCTGACATATGAAAACTGACCACGGAAAAGAGGTTTATAATGATTAAAGTTGTTGAGCCCATGTACATACGTTCAATTGTTGTTGGTTCTAGGAGGACCAGGTATTGCGCATTTGATTCTTACATCTGATATATATGATATATCAAGAAAGGTTAGCTTTTACTGACTGTTCTAAAAGACATGAAGAAAAATATAAATATTTAACATTCACAGCACTATTCTATAACTAAATGGTGCTGCACACACCAGGGTAGAAGAGAAACGATTAAATAAGTAGTAATATATTACGATTTATGTCCATAGTATTATAATCCTAGGGTCTATTTCTTTGTAATAACTGATGCGGCGGCATGGATACGTTTGTGTTGCTTAGAGAATTGTATGCTGACCAATCTTACTCATATCATCAAGAACTGTTGTAGAAACATCAGTAACAAAAACCAGTTAAAATATATCATTATTTTCGCAAAATTGAACAGATGGTCAAGATATGAAAGTATAAAACCCACAAAAATTGAAACTAATATTGATAGCAATCAACATTACGATCTGCAATGTTTTATTCTATTACCCTGTCATAAATAAAGCATACACCAGCATGCCGGAATACTTCTCTGCTTTAGGGGTAGTTATGTCATGCGTTGGTGTGCCGTCAAATATCACCAACATTAGAATTTTCAATTACCATGAGTATCAGGGATGGAATGACTGTTTCTGTCCTTGCTTTGTCAACCTATCCTATCATTTTTGTTCCATCTTCGCTAAGCTTCGTCTTCTTCTTCACCGATCAACTGATGCTATGCTTCTAGTCAAGTGAGGTTCACGATCAACTGATGCTATGTTTCTAGTCCAGTGAGGTTTACGATCAACTGATGCTATGCTTCTAATCAAGTGATGTTCACGATCAACTGATGCTATGTTTCTAGTCCAGTGAGGTTTACGATCAACTGATGCTATGCTTCTAGTCAAGTGAGGCTCATGATCAACTGATGCTATGCTTCTAGTCAAGTGAGGTTCACGATCAACTGATGATATGCTTCTAGTCAAGTGAGGTTCACGATCAACTGATGCTATGCTTCTAATCAAGTGAGGTTCACGCTCAACTGATGCTATGCTTCTAGTCAAGTGAGGCTCACGATCAACTGATGCTATGCTTCTAGTCAAGTGAGGTTCACGATCAACTGATGCTATGCTTCTAGTCAAGTGAGGTTCACGATCAACTGATGCTTTGCTTCTAGTCAAGTGAGGTTCACGATCAACTGATGCTTTGCTTCTAGTCAAGTGAGGCTCACGATCAACTGATGCTATGCTTCTAGTCAAGCGAGGTTCACGATCAACTGATGTTATGTGTCTAGTCCGGTAAGGTTCACGATCAAATGATGCTATGCTTCTTGTCCAGTAATGTTCACGATCAACTGATGGTATGTTTTTTAGTCACTGTTAGAATGAGCGTTTTCCTTGTATTTATATTTTGGCTGATAAGAATCTGCGTTGCTGCATGAACAGCTCTTGCTTCAGCTCTAAATTGGCACACGTCTCTCCTGCTGGTATGGATTCATTTTCTATGTCACCATTGGAGTGTTCAACAAAGATTCCACTGCCTCCCCTTTTATTGCTCAAGGAGGCAGATCCATCTGTGTCTTCGCTAAGCATTACAGCGTCTATGATTGCTCTTGAGATGAGACACTCTATACGGGTTCCAGTTGATCCTTACACTGTATCGATGATTTTTGCGTTTTGATTATGCTTAGTACAGCCAACTTCCTCACCACTTCTTATCTAGCAGTTATCCCCACTACTTATCTAGCAGTTCTCCCCACTACTTATTTAGCAGTTCTCCCCACTACTTATCTAGCAGTTATCCCCACTACTTATCTAGCAGTTCTCCCCACTACTTATCTAGCAGTTATCCCCACTACTTATCTAGCAGTTCTCCCCACTACTTATCTAGCAGTTATCCCCACTACTTATCTAGCAGTTATCCCCACTACGTATCTAGCAGTTCTCTCCACTACTTATTTAGCAGTTCTCCCCACTACTTATCTAGCAGTTATCCCCACTACTTATCTAGCAGTTCTCCCCACTACTTATCTAGCAGTTATCCCCACTACTTATCTAGCAGTTATCCCCACTACTTATCTAGCAGTTCTCCCCACTACTTATTTAGCAGTTCTCCCCACTACTTATCTAGCAGTTATCCCCACTACTTATCTAGCAGTTATCCCCACTACTTATCTAGCAGTTATCCCCACTACTTATCTAGCAGTTCTCCCCACTACTTATTTAGCAGTTCTCCCCACTACTTATCTAGCAGTTCTCCCCACTACTTATCTAGCAGTTAGCCCCACTACTTATCTAGCAGTTCTCCCCACTACTTATCTAGCAGTTCTCCCCACTACTTATCTAGCAGTTATCCCCACTACTTATCTAGCAGTTCTCCCCACTACTTATTTAGCAGTTCTCCCCACTACTTATCTAGCAGTTCTCCCCACTACTTATCTAGCAGTTGTCCGCTTTATGTGTGTCGCTAGCCCACTCAATTTTAACAGCACATTTACACGAAGGAGAACAACAGGATTCATGGTTGGGGTCGCTATTTCTGCAATCATCAGCTACATGGCAGTTCTAACCACCATAGTTATTGTTCCACTCTTTGACAACATGTTGATCGTAGCCAGGTCATCGTTGTGTGCATCACGGGGCAGAGAATACATCAACATCGTCACCTGGATGCTACTTGACAAGGTGTTGCACATGACGACAATGTTCTCAATTTTGGTTTGTGTTCTGGTAATGACAAGCGGTCTTCGGGCTGCAACAAGGTTTAGACAATCTTCTGTATCGACTCTATAGAAGACATATAACAAGGGTAACAATAATATGAATCATGTGGTTAAAATAAAAAAGAGTGATCTAATTTAGCCGACATGCTCATCGACAAAATGGCTGACAAAAACATGCGTGAGGTTGTTCCAATTTATGTTACACCGAAGACACGAAAGGTCATTACTAGCATCGTTGGGGTTATTGTACTGGAAAGTTCTGCTGGTCAACGATACTACAATTTATATTGGACTGCGAACTTCATCAGAAACCTTTTTGTGACTTTAACGTCTCCATCAATACAGTGATATACTATAAATAATGATCATCATCATCATGTAGCATGTCCCTTTATAG